>OZ012740.1:203773524-204400514 GCA_963859935.3 Lathyrus sativus | reverse complement strand
AACCCTGAAAGTCTGTGACGCCAACGACCGCATAGGATGTCGTACCTTGTGCCAGTTATAGGGGCATCTACCTGTGAGAGGGATTTGGGGCATGCAGGTACCCTGACCTTCAGACTACCGGTTTATTTCTTATGAGATACAGGATTGTGGATATTTCATGGGCTGTTATCAGGGTCTGTCAGAGACCAGGTGTGGGTTATATTATTGGGTCTATCCGAGACCGGGCTGGAGTTCTTTGTGAGGTCTGTCTGAGACCAGGGTTTGATGAGTATTGGAGGGTCTGTCTGAGACCTGTTCTTGGTGTAACTTGGGCTTCTTATTCAGGGCACTTGACCCCCTGTTGCAGTTGTTTGCATTGCATTGTTTGCATACCCATTCATCATTACATTTCATTAACGTGTGTCTGTGCTGCAGGTGCATTACATACTTCTCTGTTCTAGTACTCCGGACTTCTGATTGTTGATATGGGTAGTGTGCGGAAGACAGTTGCGTATAAGCTGCCCACTCCGGATGTGAACTCTTTATTGGGTTTGATTGCTCTTGCTGATGATGAGGTTAGGGCTAGCTTCAAGAAGAGTTATGGGAGGCTTTTGAGCTTGGTTTGTAGACCCAGTGCACATGATTTGAATGGATTGTATACATTGCTGCAGTTTTACGATCCTGCTTTGAGATGCTTCACGTTTACAGATTTCCTTATGGGTCCTACTATGGAGGAATATGCAGAATTCCTTAGTTTGCCAGTACAGAACAAGGTCCCGTTCATCCATTTTGGCGCTAAGCCTAAGTTAGAGGAGTTAGCGGTAGCTTTGCATATGGATGCTGCTGAGCTGTTAGTGACTTCTTGGTACGGGATTCCTGGATTCACTCTTAATTTTCTGGTTAGCAAGGTGCGAGAGTATGCCAAGAGTGGTTGTTGGGTGGTATTCAACGCTTTGTTGGCTTTGTGTATATATGGGATAATGCTATTCCCAAATCTTCCAGACTTTGTTGACTTTGATGCACTTCATCTATTTGCTGCCAGCAATCCAGTACCGACATTGATTGGGGATTTCTACCATTCCCTCCATTACAAGAATGAGAACCAGCGAGGGAAGAGTGTTCATTGTTGCGTGCCTTTACTGAAGATATGGTTTGATAAACACTTACCGAAGAAGGGTCCTTTCGTAGAGCTTGCAAATGAGTCTGATTGGTCCGAGCGCCTCATGAGATTGACTTCTGAGGAGATGGTTTGGTTTGATAGGGATTTGCTGGGTTCCGAGATTATTTTTAGCTGTGCAGGATATCCAAACGTGCCCTTAATTGGGAGGAAAGGATGTATCAATTACAATCCTTCTTTGCTTGTTCGTCAGTTTGGATATGCATTGAAGAGCCCGCCGAAGGCAGAAGAGGTACAGGAATCTCTGTACTTCACAGGTGACCTGAGTGGAGACTTATTGGCCAAGCTGCAGCATGCTTGGAATCACATCTCTAGATGGGGAAAACCATTATTGGGAAAGAACGACTGTCAGGCTTATCCTCCGTACAGAGCTTGGATGCGAGAAAGGGTCAAGCAGATTCAGATGCCCTATCCTTCTGTGTCATCTCCTGTTCCTACTCCGGTAGAGGAACCCACGACTATTCCCATTGAGGTTTATGAGCAAGTGGTGAAGGAAAAGGAAGCTTTATTGGTGGTTAATGAAGATCTAGAAAGGGAATTGGCCCAGATTCGAAGTGAGAAGAATGAAGCTGCGTACTCCCTTCAACAACAAACTGAGATGGTAACCTTGTTGAAGACTAAGTTGGTTAAAGAAAAGGAGAAGCGGGAACGCCTGGGACAAGACTTTAAGAGCTCTCATGACATGATGGAAGCTAAGAAGAAGTCGTTGGACATCGCTTACCGAGAGATCGCTTCATTCAATAAGACGTGGAATGCCACTCTTACTAACAACAAGGAACGAGAGGATAAGTTGAAACAACGGATCTCCGATCTTCAGGACCAATTGAAGGCCACCAGGAGGCAGCATGAAGAAGAAGTCATGACTAGATATGCTCTTCAAGATGCACTGAAGCAAGTTGATGCCCGCAGAAAGGAAGCTCGATCCCAGAAGAGGAAGCTAGATGAGTGCTTTGGTGAAGGCACATGGGAAGAGTCCATCGACGATTTACGGCGAGTTCTTAAGCACAGGAGTCTACTCATAGAGGGATTGCTTGTTCAGCCTGATCATCCCAAGACAAAGAAGCTGTTAGGGGAGTATAGGGATTATGGGCATACCTGATTTGTTCATGCTTTATTGTATGTTGACCATCACCCGGCTTGTGGGTTGAGGTCATGCTTTTGTTCGTTTTGTGATACATCGGTGTTATACTTTTGCCTTTGAAGGCATGTTCGATATATGAGTTGTTTTCTCTTTTGTGATTGAATTTCAGCTTCTTGCAACTTTTGTCACCGCACTGTCACGGCGCTACCCTGTATCGAATGTATTAGCACTAGAATGGGGGGAGTAATATTCCCCAATGCACAGGCACATATTGCATTTTGCATACATACTCATATTTGCATTACAGGTTTGTGATCCGTGTATCTTATCTCCTGCATCCATAGCAGGTACTTTCAGGATTGCAGATCAACGAATCCATCGTTATTCCACAAGGACTAACCAGAAGAAGATCATGGACAACGTGCAGAGTGAAATGCAAGAGATGCGTGACAGGATGGCCCTGCTCATGCAAACCATGGAGACCATCGCCAAAGGACAAGAGCAGCTGCAGAGTCTAGTTCAACCGATAGTCGCGCGGGCTGAAAACAACGGGACACCACATGGTGAAAATATTGCTGCTTCTCCCCGAATTGAGAATCGTCAAAGTGCTGATGCTATTCCCGTAACCGGTTTGAATGCTGGAGAAACTGGTCCTGTAGGTGGAGGTGGGAACACCGGTAATATGAATGTCAATGCAGATACTGATGGGGTATTTGTGGGTAATGTCAATCAGGGTTTCAATGGGGGCGTTGAGAATGTAGGAATGAATGGCATTAATGGTAACCAGGGCTTCAATGGTGTGAACATGGGGTATGGCAGCATGGCTGGCGCCAAGGCTGGGTTTGGTGGCTATGGTAATCTTGGATATGGAACTGGCGCATACAACGCTCAAGAGATGGGTAATCTGAGGTATGACCCCAGGTATTTCCAAACGGGTCCGGGCCGTGATGCAGATTATGTTGGATACGATGCAGTACCTCGCTGGGAGGATCGTCAGGAGGATGTGTTCTCTGGTCAGAACGAGGGTTATGAAAGAGCTAGGGATGACAACCATCGGATGAGATTGCTAGAAGAGAAAGTGAACGGATTGGCCAGCCAGAATGCTCTTGGGCTGGATATGTCAAATATGGGGTTAGTCCCAGGGTTGAGGGTCCCGCTGAAATTCAAAGCACCGTCATTTGATAAGTACAAAGGGGATACATGCCCTAGGGTGCATGTGCGCGCGTTTTATAGGCGTATGTCTGTGTATTCTGAGGATGAAAAGATGCTAATGCACTTCTTCCAGGATAGCCTGTCAGGGCCATCGCTGGAGTGGTACATGAGCTTGGAGCCTACTCAGATCAGGAGTTGGAAGGAGCTGGCAGAGGCTTTTGTTCGACATTATCAGTATAATAGTGATCTCGCCCCTAACCGAGTCCAGTTGCAAAGCATGTCTCAAAAGTCTAGCGAGAGCTTTAAAGAATACGCCCAGAGATGGCGAGATCTGGCTGCTAGGGTACACCCTCCGATGGTGGAGCGCGAAATGACGGATATGTTCATAGGAACTTTTTCTGGAATGTACTATGACCGGTTGCTCAATTTTTCGATGAGTACTTTCTCTGAGTTGATCTTGATGGGGGAGCGCATTGAAAACAGGGTAAAGATTGGTAAAATTCAAGCAGGCGAGTCCAGTTCCGCCGGGGGTAATAAGAAGACGTTTGGTGGTAAAAGGCAGGGTGATACCAACGCCGTATACAATGCTCGACGAAGGAATAAAAGTCAGAACTGGCATCAGCAGTCACAGGTTGCAAGTGTAACCATTCCAGGGCCTTCTCAGCAGCAGAGACAACAACCACAGCAGCAGGCTCAGCAGCAGCCTAATAATAATCAGCGCAGACTTCAGAACCCACGACCGAGGAGAGTATTCGAAGTACCGCCGGTATCATATGCAGAACTTCTTCAAACTTTGTTGAAATTGCAGCTAGTCGAGAAGAGGACCTTAGCACCACCAACTGGCCAGCCACCAGTCGGGTATGATGTTAATGAGCACTGTGACTTCCATTCGGGTGCACCAGGGCACAATATTGAAAATTGCCTAGCTTTCAAGCATAAAGTACAGGATTTGCTTGATAGTACGGCTATTAACTTCGGGAAAGACGGTCCCAATATCACGCAACAGCCAATGCCCAAGCATGGTGGGGCTGGGGCCAATGCAATCCTGATTGATGATGGGTTGAACTTAGTGTCAGAAGTGAGCAAGCTGAAAACCCCTTTGAGTTACGTAAAGCAGCGTTTATTGAAAGGAGGTGTCTATCCCGGTTGCAGTGAAGAGTGTGTTGACTGTTTGTTTCAACCTGGGGGCTGTGAGAAGTTGAAAAGGGGAGTTCAAGGTTTGATTGATGAAGGAATCTTGCAGTTTGATAGGTCTATGGGGCGAGAGAAGTCTGTCGAGATAGAATCTGAAGAAGAGCGCAGAGAGGTTGCTACGATCACCATTCCGTTCAAATCAGTGACGATTTCGGCATCATCGAAAAGGCCGACCATTACTATTACCAAGGCTAAACCAGTCCCTTATGAGAGCACAAAGGCAGTCCCATGGTGCTATGGTGCTGAAGTGTATTGCAATGGGGAAAAGATTGACTTGAATGATCCGCCAGCGGGATCCGTAGATAACATAGTGGGAGCGGGTGGTATAACCCGGAGCGGGAGAATTTTCACTTCACCTGAGGTTGAAGCAGAGAGGCTTGCCAGGGGCAAGAACAAAGTTGCTGAGGGGGAATCTTCGGGGAGTAAGGAGAAAAAACCGATAACCAAATATGTGGAAGAATTCATGAGGTTGATCCGCAAAAGTGATTACAAGATTGTAGAGCACCTGCAGCAGACCCCGTCAAAGATCTCCATATTATCGCTGTTGTTGTGTTCTGAGGCACATAGAAATGCCCTGTTGAAGGTACTTGAGACATCCTTCGTGCCGCAAGAGATTTCAGTTAATCAGCTGGAGGGAGTTATGGCACATGTTAACACTGGGCATGGTCTGGGATTCACGGATTTTGACCTAACGCCTAGAGGGCGTGATCACAATAATGCCTTGCACATCTCTATCGAGTGCTGGGGCACTATTTTATCCCATGTGCTGGTAGACACTGGGTCTTCGTTGAATGTGTTACCAAAGAAAGCCCTGTTGAAATTAGATACCCGTGGGTTGTTGTGCACCCCTAGTGATTTGGTGGTGAGGGCCTTTGACGGAACAAGGAGGTCAGTATTCGGGTCAGTGACGCTACCCATCCAGGTAGGTCCGGAGGTGTTTGATACAGTGTTTTACATCATGGACATCCAGCCTGCATATAGTTGTTTGATTGGGAGACCTTGGATTCATGCCGCTGGGGCAGTAACTTTTACACTCCATCAGAAGCTGAAGTATATGGTTGAGGGGAGTATTGTGACGGTGTGTGGCGAAGAGGATATTTTAGTCAGTCATTTGTCTTCCTTCAAGTACGTGGAGGTAGATGGAGAGATTCATGAAACACTGTGTCAAGCGTTCGAAGGGGTGAAGGTTAAAGAAGAGGCTCCGTTAAAGAGTGAAGGGCAGGAGGTGGTCGTCTCCTCCTATAAAGAAGCCAAGGCGTTGGTACAAGCAGGAGAGACTCAGAAGTGGGGGCAGGTTCTGGACATCCCAGTGAAGCAGGATAAGTATGGCTTGGGGTACCGCCCATCTCCCTCACAGAGTGCGCCTAAGTACAAGGGACCTGTGGTGTTCACGCCCGGAGGAGTTAGCTTCGAAAGGATTAATGCCGTGTCTGATACGGAGGAAGTGGATAGCGACTGCGACATGGACGCATGGATTCGACCCAGCACGCCGGGGCAAAGCCTATGCAACTGGTCCATCCAGGACGTCATCCAAGTCACCAAACAGTAATGCGTTGTTTTTTTCAATCATTGTATGATCACATGCCTTGCCCGGGGCATCGTTGATCTTGTCTTAGGGCCTAACTGTTTACCTGTATGTTTGCATGATCAATAAATGACGGCGTTTTTTACATTCAAATGTTGCGATCCTTTTCTTTCTGTTTTTTTTGTTTTTCAATAAAATGGCAGCGTGGTTATGCATTTTGCTTGTACATCATTTTTGAAGTACTTAACCGTTTCCCTCGCAGGATTCATGAATTTTCAGATGACATCGACCAAAGACTTCCTATGACTCGTTTAGACTTCGAGCATCCGATCTTCCAAGCTGAGGAAGAGATTGTTGAGGATAGTGACTTACCAGAAGAGCTGAGTCGGTTGTTGAAGCAAGAGGAGAGAGTCATTCTGCCTCACCAGGAAGAGATTGATATTGTCAACTTGGGATCTGAAGAATGCGTCAGGAATATCCGTATAGGGGCCGCGTTGCAAGTTGACATCAAGCAAGAGCTTATTGAGATGCTGCGTGAATACAGTGATATATTTGCTTGGTCCTACGAGGACATGCCAGGTTTGGATACTGATATGGTTGTTCATCGTCTGCCGTTGAGGGAAGATTGCCCGCCTGTGAAGCAGAAACTCAGAAGGACTCGTCCTGACATGGCCGTAAAGATAAAGGAAGAAGTGCAGAAGCAATGGGATGCTGGATTCCTGGCTGTCACCACATATCCTACTTGGGTCGCTAATATCGTGCCTGTGCCAAAGAAAGATGGCAAGGTTCGGATGTGTGTTGATTATAGGGATCTAAACAAAGCGAGCCCGAAAGATGATTTCCCGCTGCCGCATATTGACGTGTTAGTTGACAACACGGCTCAGTTTTCAGTGTTTTCCTTCATGGATGGCTTTTCAGGGTACAACCAAATCAAAATGGCTCCGGAGGATATGGAAAAAACGACCTTCATCACCCCGTGGGGGACCTTCTGTTATAAGGTGATGCCCTTTGGTTTGAAAAATGCTGGGGCAACGTACCAGCGGGCTATGACAACGCTTTTTCACGACATGATGCACAGAGAGATTGAGGTGTATGTTGATGACATGATTGCCAAGTCTCAAATGGAGGAAGAGCATTTGGTTAATCTGCTGAAGTTGTTCAAGAGGCTTAGGAAGTTCAGACTGAGGCTGAATCCTAACAAATGTACCTTCGGAGTGAGATCCGGGAAGCTACTGGGGTTCATTGTGAGCAAGAAAGGAATCGAGGTCGATCCTGCAAAAATAAAAGCAATACAAGAGATGCCAACACCGAGAACAGAAAAAGAAGTCTGTGGATTCTTAGGGAGGTTGAACTACATCGCTAGGTTCATCTCTCACCTAACGACCACGTGTGAACCATTATTCAAACTGTTAAAGAAAGATCAAGCGGTGGTCTGGAATGACAATTGCCAAAGGGCATTTGAAAAGATAAAAGAATACTTGCAGGAACCTCCGGTGTTGATACCCCCAGTAGCGGGACGACCACTGATTATGTATCTGACAGTTCTTGAGAACAGTATGGGTTGTGTTCTCGGTCAACATGACGAGACAGGAAGGAAAGAGCATGCAATTTACTACTTGAGTAAAAAGTTCACGGATTGTGAATCTCGATACTCCATGCTCGAAAAGACGTGTTGTGCATTGGCGTGGGCTGCCAAACGTCTAAGACAGTACATGCTGGGTCATACAACCATGCTGATATCGAAGATGGATCCGATCAAATATGTGTTTGAAAAGCAAGCGCTCTCTGGAAGGATAGCTAGATGGCAGATGGTATTGACAGAATATGATATCCAGTATGTTTCCCAGAAGGCGATTAAGGGAAGTGTTCTGTCCGAATATCTTGCCGAACAGCCAGTTGAGGATTATTAGCCTATGAAGTTTGAGTTTCCTGATGAGGACATAATGTACTTGAAGGCTAAAGATTGTGATGAGTCGTTGCCTGGTGAAGGTCCTGAGCGGAGTTCCCAGTGGCAATTGATTTTTGATGGGGCTGTCAATTTGTACGGTAGTGGGATCGGGGCAATCATTACAACTCCCCACGGGTCGCACATTCCGTTCACAGCCAGATTGACTTTTCCAGTGACGAATAATGAAGCCGAGTATGAAGCTTGTATTATGGGGTTAGAGGAGGCTATTGATCTGAGGATCAAGAATCTGGACGTATATGGGGATTCAGCGCTAGTGGTGAACCAGATTAAAGGAGAATGGGAGACCCGCCAACCTAATTTGGTGCCGTACATGAATTATGCGAGAAGGTTGTTACCTTTCTTTGATAAAGTAGAGTTTCATCATGTACCCCGGGCGGAGAATCAAATGGCAGACGCCCTTGCAACGTTATCCTCGATGTATAAGGTCAACCACTGGAATGAGGCTCCCAGGATTGTCATCTCTCGCCTTGACAGGCCGGCCTTTGTGTTTGCAATTGATGAAGCGTCTGACGATAAACCTTGGTATTTCGACATACAGAATTTCCTGAAGAATAGGGAATATCTGGCTGGGGCATCCAGTCGTGATCAGAAGACTCTAAGGAGATTAGCAGGCAACTTCTATCTGAATCCCGACGGCGTTTTGTATAGAAGAAACCACAATTTGGTACTCCTCCGGTGTGTAGATGAGAAGAAAGCCAATTTACTCATGGAAGAGGTCCATGAAGGAGCTTTCGGCGCACATGCTGGTGGACATGCTATGACCCGAAAGTTGTTGCGGACGGGGTATTACTGGTTAACAATGGAGACAGATTGTTTCAAGTTTGCCAAGCGGTGTCACAAGTGCCAGATCTATGCCGATAAGATCCATGTGCCACCCAGTCCATTGAATGTTATGGCTTCTCCGTGGCCTTTCTCCATGTGGGGAATCGATATGATTGGCAAGATTGAGCCTACTGCTTCTAATGGGCATCGCTTCATCCTAGTCGCGATCGATTACTTCACCAAGTGGGTGGAAGCAGCATCTTACGCCAATGTGACGAAGCAGGTGGTGGCCAAATTTATCAAGAGGGATATAATTTGCAGATACGATATTCCGGAGCGGATTATTACTGACAATGGTTCGAACTTGAATAATAAGATGATGAGGGATCTTTGTCGGGAGTTTAAGATCGAGCATCATAATTCATCTCCGTACAGACCTAAGATGAATGGCGCTGTTGAAGCAGCCAACAAGAACATAAAGAAAATTGTTCAGAAGATGGTGGTAACGTATAAGGATTGGCATGAGATGCTGCCATTTGCTTTGCACGGTTATCGTACTACAGTGCGTACATCAACCGGGGAAACACCGTTCTTACTAGTATATGGCATGGAGGTTGTCCTGCCATTGGAGGTTGAGATACCATCTTTGAGGGTTTTACTTGATGTTAAGCTGGACGAGGCAGAATGAGTGAGAAGTAGAGTGAATCAGCTGAGCTTGATAGACGAGAAAAGACTGGCATCCATTGCACATGGTAGGCTGTATCAGAGCCGGATGAAGAAAGCGTTCGACAAGAAGATTCGACCTCGGAGCTTTCAGACGGGTGATCTTGTACTGAAGAAGATTCTCCCACCGCAATCGGATCACAGGGGCAAATGGACTCCCAATTACGAAGGTCCATATGTCGTGAGAAAGGTCTTCTCTGGAGGAGCCTTATTGTTATCCACCATGGACGGTGAAGACTTTTCGTCCCCTGTGAACTCGGACGCAGTTAAAAAATACTTTGCTTAAAAATTGACCCGCTGGACAGTAAAAAGAGAGTCTACGCAAAAATGGGGCATCCTGGCGAACCAAAAAACAGAATAAAAAGGTTCGGGCAAAAGTTAGGGATAAAATGAAAAATGTACACCCGCGAAGTCGAAAACCTACACTGGGCGGCTTCGGAAAAAAAGGGTATCCCGGTGAATTGAAAACCCGCAAAGGGCGATTCACGCAAAAGTTAGGGATTTAAGAAGCAAATGAGTGCGGTCCAAGTTTGATTGTTAGTGGTTTGGGAGCATCTGGGGGGTCAACTATCCAAAGCAATTTCTTCCGAAGACAGAGATCGGGAAAGCGTCAGAGTCCGGCGAGTCATAGGAGGATCGGTTCATGGTGTTCGTCTGTAACACGTTGCCGACATGTGTACAAATTTTATTCTGTATATTTGTATACTTCTGCATTTTGTTTATGCGTGACTACTTCTTTTCAGGAGTTGCATCTGATGTATAAATCTTGCCTATTCTCAGGCCGTTATCAATAAAGTGTGTTATTCAGCATAGTGTGTGACGTTGGTTTTAATTTTTACAGTTTTGTTTGTAAAAAAATGCCGATGTTTTTGATAAACTTACATGCGTGTAAACAGGCGGGCCTCGGCCGATGATTGTTAAAACCGGAAATTACCTGAATGGTTGTCGTGGGTGATTACCAAGATGTTTCTTTTTTTTGCATAGATTGCCTTGTGTTTGCTTGTTGACTTTTGCAGGTATTCAAAAGCTCGCAAAGTTCCCCGCTAGAGTCCATGGCAGGTTAGTACCCTCTCCAGAGGATGAACGTTGTGTCTTTCCCGGTGAAGTCTCCCCAGTCAAAATTGAATGTTGTCTCCCCAGGAGAGTGGAGATTGCGTCAAAGGAAAAGATCAATGCACCTTCAGTAGTTCAGAATTGGCTTATCAAGCAGAGCAGAGTCCTCCCCAGCGAAGGTCGAGACGGATATGATTAACTTCCCCAAAGAATTTCTCGTGTAGTGTGAATCAGAGCACACCGGTCAGTCCCTAGCTCAGTGATAGCAGGATGAAGCATCCCCACAGGGCGTAATCAGAGAGTTGATACCTTTGAAAGCAGTTTTCAGGATTGCTTTTCTCGTTCCCCAACAGGTTGATCCTTCCTCGTCAGGACGATCATATTCAGCAGAGTTTGAAGTTCTAAGTTTGTGAGCTACTTTCCCAGCAGGATGGTCATCCCCAACGGAGTTAGTTCATCTTTCCAACATTTATTTTGTTGGAAGCATATCGGTGGTATACCGGTCATCCCCAGCGGAGTTAGTTCATCTTTCCAACATTTATTTTGTTGGAAGCGTATCGGTGGTATACCGGTCATCCCCAGCGGAGCTAGTTCATCTTTCCAACATTTATTTTGTTGGAAGCGTATCGGTGGTATTCTAGTCATCCCCAGCAGATCCAGTTTGTCTTCAGCATTTATTTTGCTGAAGTAACTCTTTGCATAAGCATGCATCATGAGTATTTGCATTTTACACGAATATGTAGCATTTCCATGCAGTATGGAAGCATTACGTCATTATCAAACGTGCATTTTTGAAACATAAGCCAGGTGGTTACCTCTTCAGTTTCAGATGTGTTGTTCCCTGCCGATAAGAGAAGTCGTGGTTCAGGAAGATGTTGATTTGTGGTCAAAGTACGCAGTGATCGTATTTGTCCCGACCTTTGGGGGTTCATGCTGTAAGGCACGTAGTGATCGTGTTAATCTTGACGTTGTTTTGTGGTCCAAATACGCAGTGATCGTATTCTTACTGTCTATGGGGTTCAGGTTGTAGGACACGCAGTGATCGTGTTGATCTTGGTATGCGTATCTGTGGTCGAATGGCACAGTGATCGTGTTCGTCCCGATCTAAGAAGATTGTTTTGTAAGACACGCAGTGATCGTGTTGGTATCGTCTCGGGGGTTTATTGGGCAGGACACGCAGTGATCGTGTTCACTCTATTGGTGGTGTGAAACACGCAGTGATCGTGTTTACCGTATCATGTGATGTTTGTTGGTCGATATGCGCAGTGGTCGTATTCGTCCGTTATACAGTGGTTATAGATTGACACGCAGTGATCGTGTTCATCCAGTTTTTGTTGGTCGGTATACGCAGTGATTGTATTCGTCCGTTATACGGGTTGGTTATAGGGTGAGGCACGCAGTGAACGTGTTCATCTGGTTGTTTGTGGCCGAAGTACGCAGTGATCGTATTCGCCCCATGTTTGAAGTTATGTCACAAGGCACGCAGTGATCGTGTTCCTCATGTCAAGAGGGCCGTGACATAAAACACGCAGTGATCGTGTTCACCCTATGTGTGGTCAGGATATGCAGTGATCGTATTCGTCCAGTTATGTGGGTTAGTTGAGACACACGGAACGCAGTGATCGTGTTTCCTCCAGTCAAGAGGGCCGTGACATGAAACACGCAGTGATCGTGTTCGAGATACGCAGTGATCGTATTCGTATAGCACGCAGTGATCGTGTTGATAGAACCATTCGAACTTGTGGTGCGAGACACGCAGTGATCGTGTTCGTCGTGTTTGTCCCTTCAGTGGATGTTGTTTGTGATACACGCAAGGATCGTGTTCGTCTTATCTTTGTGGATTTATGGCGTACGACATGCAGTGATCGTGTTCGTCATGTCAGATGTTCCCCTAGCAGAGTTGCTTGGTCAAGCATTTCTCTTTCTCCCCAGCCGAGTCCTTTCTCAGAGTGCTGTGGAAATGGCATAATGCAATTTTTGGGTAGTTACTCGCAGTTTCCCCAGTAGAGATATAATCCCCAACAGGGTATTCTTCAATGAGTTACTGGGTTTAAGTCCCTCATAGTCCCCAACAGGGTATTCTTCAACGAGATACTTGGTTAAGTTCCTCGTAATCCCCGACAGGGTCTTCTTCAACAGGTTGCTTGGTTAAGTTACTTGTATTCCCCAGCAAGGTGGTCGTCATCGGGTTGCTTGGTTAGGTTTCTCGTGATCTCCAACAGAGTTTTCCCCATCGAGTTGCTTGGTTAGGATACTCAGTCCATCTAGTTTGTGTTATATCAGTACGTGAGGATCTAGAATTTGTTATCTACGGTCAGAGTAGGTATGTGATGATTATCGTCAGATTCCCCTCAGAGTTACTTAGTTAAGTTTCTCGTTTCCCCGCAGAGTCGGTTGTTCATGTCTTCGAACATTGCCCCGCTTGGTTAAGCGTTCGCTCGTTTCGTCAGGAAACGAAAGGTTGATAAGTGAGATCAACACCGCCCCGCTTGCTTAAGCGTTTGCTCGTTTCTTTAGATACGAAAGGTTGATCAGTGAAGTCAACATGACAAGTGAAGTCGATATTCTCCCGCTGGTTAGCGTGTGCTTGGTTGATAAGTGAGATCAACAGAGGTTGATAAGTGATATCAACAATTTCTCGTTGTTTGGTGTATGCCCATTTCTTCAGAATAGAGCAGTCTGCGGACAATATCAGATTATTTTACAAAAACAGATTGACAGATGGATGGTTAGTTGTTGCTGTGACAACAGAAGTCATTTCCCTGAAGGGTTTTCCCCAAGCAGTGGTCGTATGCAATTTATTTTTTGCGGTTGGCAAATTTCCGGGTTCTTTCGTATTCAACCGTCTCGTACCTCGAATGTCTGAAGGCTGCGCGCTCTTCATCCAGTCGGGTCAAAGCCGCTTGAATAGGGGCAGCTGTTGCACCCCAAAATTTGCCCAACCTTTTTCTAACCTAGGTTTATGTTTCAATTGCATAGTCATTTGCATTGTCATCATGTACATAGTGCACTCATCTGCATAGCATAGCATAAGCAAGATATCTTAAATAGGGGATCAAGTGCTATTCTTATCTCAAGAGGCATATTCAAGGGTTTCATTCATATTCAAGACTACTCAGGTCATCAGGGAAGAATTTGAAGTGTTGACAGATCACTCATTGGGTTCTCCCCTATCTTGAGGTTATTTGGGGATCATCAGAGGAAGTGTGAGCTATGAGCCTAGAGCATGATGTGTGTATGGATGTTATGAAGAACCCAAATGATCATTTTGAAGAAGAGCCAGGTCATTGGAATGATTGCAAGAGCCTCAGTTGAAGTCAGTCAACTAGGGTTTTATCTGGGTCAACACTAGGTCAACCCTAGGTCAAAGACTTGTTTTGAAAGGCATCAAGGCTCATTTGAAGAATGTGGGATTAATTATTTGCTATATGGATATGGATGTGGTGTTGTGCCAAAGAAAAATCAACAGGAGTCAAGGAGAAGAGGAGTTACCAAATTAGGGTTTCAGTGTAAAATCCCCTGATTTAGGTCAAACTTCCAAGCAGTGTAACTCAAGATGCAAGCTTCATATGAATTTCTGGTCCACATGAAACTTGTAGAGTATCTTCATAGCTTTAATTTGAGTGGTGGAAGTCATCAAGGTGATTTATAGAACTCAAGTTATAGCTCTTGCAAGTTACAGGTCATCTGAGGACACTGAAATTTGTCTGTGAAAGTTGTCTGTCTTCCAAGCAACTTTTGACCTTCAAGGAGTTTTCAAATGAATTCTTGGAAAACATGAGAGTTGTTCCTCATCGTCTTAGCTTTCTAGGAAGGTATAGTATGCCTTCATATGATTTGTGTAACTCTACTTATGTCCTTGGCAAGCAAAGGGTATTTTGGTCATTTGAGAATTACAGGTCATTCTTAGCCTATGCCTAAAACTCATACAAGGAAGCTTCAAATGAAAAACTTCACAACATCAAAGTTTCTCAAAATGGCATTTTAAGTCTAGATAAGAGGTCATGGCATGTTGGAAAAGCTTGTAGCAAGAATTGACCAAAGTTGGTGAAAATGGCTTAAAATGGCATATAACTTGAAAAAGTTCAAATGGAAATTTGGTTTGGGCAATCTATAAATCCAAAATGGGTCATGTAATATATCAAATTGATTCTAAACAACATTTTAAAGACTTTTTTTCAGCCACAATTTTGAGATAGGGCTTTAAAAATGGAGTTGCTTTGTAATTCCATTACTTGCATAATAAGGTACATGTGAGAAACTCAACATAAGGCAAAGGAATCCCTTGTTTTTCACTCATACTCCTCCATATTGTCATGTAATGAGATTTTCAAGGGGTTGCAAAGAGATTAAGGTGAGATATCATGAGACTTCAAAATGTCATATCATGAGAAATTCATGAAGTTTCTAGAATCATCCTAGATGGATCCAGAAGGTTCTAGATCTCTCCATGGTTCTCTATATATTGAATTGAGTGCATTTGAGGAAAGGGTTGGTGAAAAGAGAGAGAGGAAAGTGAGGACTCTATTGTTACTTCAATTGCAAGCAAGAGTGAATTCACACAATCAACATCAGTTCTGTTCATTCTTCTTCTCCATTCACAATCTATTGGCATTATTGAGTACATACAAGCATGCTTAGAGGTCCATCAATGGAGTTGTGAAGAGCTAGCATTGAAGATCCAAGAACTCACATCATAATTGCAGCCATCACTACAAGCAATCTCTCCATATTTCTTTGCATACAGAACCACTAACTTCATTGGAGGATCACCCTTGCAGCTTGCCAAGACTTAAGAGGCACGATTCCTTCCTTGTTTTCATCAAAATTACAGGTAGGCATTTCAATCCATACAGCCTTAATTATGTGTTAGGTAGTTAGAATTTTAGGGTTAGAACTGTTAGGTTAGGTTAGATGATTGAATTCAGAGAGTTTGAGAGGATTCCATGAGGGTTGATAACAGGTTGTTGAATCTTTAAGGATCAAGATCAGTTTGGATATTGAGTTTTAATTAGCATATAGTAGCTTGTTGAGACTAGTGTAATGTCAAGAACAGCTTAACACCATTAGCATCTAGGATTGTTAGGGTGGATTGCAGTAGAAATTCTTGGAACCAGAGATTGATAGCTATCGGGTTAGGGGCTCTAGGGAGTTTTAACCAAAACTAAGAGTACAGTCATGTTCCTGGGAAAGAATAGAGTATTTTTGGTCTTTGAAGTTTGGAATTTCATGGAGAATCGAGGGAGAACAGAGAGGGAGAAGAGCCATGCATGGGAGAGGTTTCTTTCTGGTTCTAGGGTTTCAGATGTAGAAGATGATGGAGAGTCGTTGGATCCCATGGTAGACTTTGACTCTCATTTTAATCCTAGGGCTCATATTTGATTTCAATTTTGGAGGGAAGTCCTGAGGGCAAAAATGCCGCGTTTCATTTATTCTGAAATGTGGGATTAAGACCAACAAGCTATCCCCACCCCCCTTAGCGAAGCCCATTAAAATTGAACTAAAATCGTTGCTTTTCACACCGTAGGTTTGTCCATTTTTCTTTTCTTTTTTTTTTATTAATTTTCTGAATATCTTGGGCCTGGCACGTTCGCTATTGACACCTCCCTGATCCCAGCCCATAGAATAATGAACTAGGCGCTTTGCTGTATACACCTCCCTCTCTCATTTTCTTTTATTTTGTTATTTTAATTTCTTTTATTTTCTTTTGAATCTTTAAAAATTCATAAATAAATGAAAAATGAATATTTTTAATTGCTTCTTTTTGTGCTGGTTTCATAATTTGGTCAAGAAAAATAATGTGTAATAAAAATAGCATTTTATTTTGTTTTGACATTTTTAGTATATTTTTCATTTAAATAGCTTTTTTAGATGATTTAGTTGATACCCCATTTTGTTGATTTTAGTTCAATTAGCTCCCATTAGATTTAGGGTCCATTCTTTTTAGGGTGATTAACTTAGGACTTTAGCTTCCTCATAGGATTTAATTCAGATTTTTAGTATTAAATTTAGTTAATTTGATTAGGTGAGATTAGAGTGATCAAAATTAGGGTTTTATATTTGACATAGGTGAAGTAAATCATTTCTCTTAGGAGTTTTAGTTTGATTTTGGGTATGGGACTATAGGGATATTATGGGTAAGTATAATAGACCCTTGTGAATAAATGTTAGAATTTTCCCCCTTGTCTTTGTATTTTTAGAATATTTTCTGAATTGACTGTTTGTGTAGCATGTTGTGTGATGATTGTCTGCTTTTGGGGTCTCATTTGGGAGATTTGTTTTGGGGGCTTTGCTTGCTTGAAGACCTTGTTGAAGGAGCATGATGAAGAGAAGATTGAAGACCAGAGATCCAAAGGTTGAGGATGATTGAAGCTTGCCTGTAGCTGCTGAAGGCTTTAGGGTTTAGGAGCTAGGTAGAGCTCTAGATTAGAGATTTGATTCATGAAACATGGAATGCTTCCTGTGCTTCCATTCTTTCCCAGTGACTAAAAGTCCCTCTAAGAACTCACCTCCCTCCTTTAGAGGGATAAGTGATTGGTCTTAGAGGTAGAACTTTGAGGGAACCTGTCCCACTATGCTAATCCCTTGTGAGCTTCCTTTGGTTGTTCATAAGCTGATTAGCATGCCATATTATCTCTCTTGATCCTATTCTGTTATCCTGGAGTGCTTGCCCTTGAAGATGGAGATCATTGAAGATGAAGACTGTCAAAGCAGGAAGCTAGCCAGAGCTTGGGGGGTCCAATGATGAAGATTGAGCTTGGAGATTCATTTGAAAGAGGATGTGCTGTGCATCAACTTTGGGAGTTTGCTGTCAGAGTTTGGGGCTTTTCTGTATTGTGTGTATTAATTCCCCTAGGTTTAAAGTGAAATGTGCTTCACTTTTACCTATTGTTTTCAGGTTTGAGGAAGAGTTTGGCTCCCTTGCCTAGCTTGTTTGTTGTATTCATTATTTTACTGTTTACTGTATTTCTGTTTTTGCTTTCCGTTTATTCCCTTAGGAGCTCTGTTTCTCTCTGTGCAAGAGAGTAACATGACAGACATTAGGAGCTAACCCATGTATGATAACATTAGGGTAGATTTTTTATCCCTTTTGTAACCCTAGGATTTTAGAGTGTCATCTCTTCTTTCTTCAAAACAACAGAAAAACATTAATAAAGGTTATAACAGAGATCAATTCATTTCTTCCGTCAAAAGATTTGAACAAACATCAACCTTTTTGCAATAAGAAAACCCTTGTTTAAGGTGATATTTTTCATAAAAAATACTTGAACAGCTTGTGTCGTGCGTAGCCCGAACTACGTTTGCTCTGATCTTCCATGCTGTGTGGAAGTACGTAGGCATAGGATGCGATATCCTAGCGAGCAACCTTCCCCACTTTCCCCCGTAGTTAGGCGAACTACGTTGACTCTGATTTCTCGTTCCAGACGGGAATACGTAGGCATAAAGTGCGATGCTTTACCGAGTAATGTTTTCTTTTCTTTTCAGACCTCATCCTTTAGTTTAGATAGAAGTGTAACCCGTACAAACCAAGCAAGCGTGGATCCCATCGAGTACGATGGACGTGAGGGGTGCTAATACCTTCCCCTTGCGTAACCGACTCCCGAATCCAGGTTTTGGTTGCGATGACCATACCTTTTCCCGTCTTTGCGTTAGGTTTACTTCGAGCGTTTCCTTTCCCTCCTTTGGGATAAATAACGCACGGTGGCGACTCTTCTGTATTGCCGGCGCCGATTTTCGCAGTAGCGACACTCATGAGGAGGAGATCGAAATCGTGAACCTGGGTTCTGAAGAGCTCATCAGAAATGTCAGGATAGGGGCTGCGTTGCAGCGTAATGTCAAGCAGATATTAGTCGAGATGCTGAGAGAGTATAGTGACGTCTTTGCTTGGTCATATGAAGATATGCCCGGACTTGACACGGACATCGTGGTCCACCACTTGCCGCTGCGAGAAGATTGCCCTCCCGTTAAGCAGAAGCTTAGGAGGACGAGACCAGATATGGCCGTTAAGATCAAAGAAGAAGTGCAGAAACAGCTCGATGCTGGCTTCTTAGCGGTCACCACTTACCCTCCGTGGGTCGCCAACATAGTGCCCGTACCGAAGAAGGACGGTAAGGTACGCATGTGTGTCGATTATCGGGATTTGAATAGGGCGAGCCCTAAAGATGATTTCTCGTTGCCTCATATCGATGTGTTGGTCGACAACACAGCCCAGTTCGCCGTGTTTTCGTTCATGTATGGCTTCTCCGGTTACAATCAGATCAAGATGGCTCCGGAGGACATGGAGAAAACGACGTTTATCACTCCCTGGGGAACATTTTGCTACAAGGTAATGCCCTTCGGTCTGAAGAACGCAGGGGCCACTTACCAACGAGCAATGGTAACTTTGTTTCATGACATGATTCATCATGAGATTGAGGTCTATGTTGATGACATGATTGCGAAGTCCCAAACGGAGGGAGAGCATCTGGTCAACTTATTGAAGCTTTTTGAGAGGCTTAGGAAGTTCAGGTTGAGGCTGAATCCTAACAAATGTACTTTCGGAGTACGGTCCGGAAAGTTACTGGGGTTTATTGTGAGCGAACGAGGCATCGAGGTTGATCCTGCGAAGATTAAAGCCATTCAAGAAATGCCAGCGCCAAAAACAGAAAAAGAAGTTCGTGGTTTCTTGGGCAGAATAAACTACATTGCAAGGTTTATCTCTCAGCTCACGACCACTTGTGAACCGATGTTCAAGCTTTTAAAGAAAGATCAGGCGATTACTTGGAATGAGGATTGCCAGAAGGCATTCGATAAGATAAAGCAGTATCTTCAAGAACCTCCAATCTTGATACCCCCAGTGGCTGGACGGCCATTAATCATGTACTTGACAGTTCTTGAGAATAGTATGGGGTGTGTTCTCGGTCAGCACGACGAGACGGGCAGAAAGGAGCATGCCATTTACTACTTGAGTAAAAAGTTCACGGACTGTGAATCTCGCTACTCGATGCTGGAGAAGACGTGTTGTGCACTAGCCTGGGCTGCCAAACGTCTACGACAGTACATGCTCAATCACACCACCATGCTAATTTCGAAGATGGATCCGATCAAGTACGTCTTCGAGAAGCAGGCTCTTTCGGGCAAGATTGCCAGATGGCAAATGGTGTTAACGGAATATGATATTCAGTACGTGTCCCAGAAGGCCATCAAGGGAAGCGTATTGTCTGATTACCTTGCCGAACAGCCGATCGAGGATTACCAGCCGATGAAATTTGAATTCCCTGACGAGGATATCATGTTTCTCAAAGCGAAGGATTGCGATGAGCCGTTGCCCGACGAGGGGCCAGATAGGAAATCCCAGTGGAAGTTGATATTCGACGGGGCGGTTAATTCCTATGGAAGTGGCATCGGGGAGATCATCACGACTCCCCACGGATCCCACATCCCGTTTACTGCGAGACTAACGTTTCCAGTCACTAATAACGAGGCGGAGTACGAAGCATGCATCATGGGTCTAGAAGAGGCAATTGATTTGAGAATCAAGAACCTAGACGTATATGGTGACTCAGCGCTCGTGATCAACCAAATTAAAGGGGAGTGGGAGACTCGTCAATCGAATTTGGTGCCGTACATAAATTATGTCAGAAGGCTACTTCCGTTCTTTGATCGAGTGGAACTCCATCATGTGCCCAGAGCAGAAAATCAGATGGCTGATGCCTTAGCCACGTTGGCTTCAATGTATAAGGTCAATTTTTGGAATGAGGCTCCGAGAATTGTCCTTTCCCGTCTTGATAGACCGGCATTCGTCTTTGCAATCGAGGAAGCCGCCGACGGCAAGCCATGGTTCCATGACATCCAGACCTTCCTTATGACTAAGGAGTATCCGGCGGGTGCATCAACCCAGGATAAGAAGACTCTGAGGAGGTTGTCTGGAAATTTTTATCTCAATCTTGATGGAGTTTTGTATAAGAGAAACCACGATCTCGTGCTACTCAGATGTGTAGATGAGAAAGAGGCGAGTATGCTCATGGAAGAAGTCCATGAAGGCACAATTGGTACGCATGCCGGCGGGCATGCCATGGCGAGAAAGATCCTGAGAGCAGGATACTACTGGCTGACGATGGAGTCGGATTGCTTCAGATTCGCGAAGAGATGTCATAAATGCCAGATTTATGCTGATAAAGTTCATGTGCCGCCGTGCCCGTTGAATGTCATGTCCTCCCCGTGGCCGTTCTCCATGTGGGGCATCGACATGATAGGCAAGATCGAGCCCACTGCATCTAACGGTCATCGCTTCATTCTAGTAGCTATCGACTACTTCACCAAGTGGGTGGAGGCAGCCTCGTATGCTAATGTGACCAAGCAGGTGGTGGCTAAATTCATAAAGAGGGACATCATCTGTCGTTACGGAATTCCCGAGCGGATCATTACTGATAATGGTTCGAATCTGAATAACAAGATGATGAAGGAGCTGTGCCAGAGTTTCAGGATTGAACATCACAACTCATCTCCTTACCGGCCGAAGATGAATGGCGCCGTTGAAGCGGCCAATAAGAACATCAAGAAGATTGTTCAGAAGATGGTTGTGACCTACAAATATTGGCACGAGATGTTGCCATTCGCGCTGCACGGTTATCGTACAACGGTACGTGCATCAACCGGGGCAACTCCTTTCTCCTTGGTGTACGGTATGGAAGTTGTCCTACCGTTAGAAGTGGAGATCCCTTCTTTGCGAGTTTTGGTCGACGTAAAACTCGATGAGGCATAATGGATTAAGAACCGACTAAACCAACTCAGCCTGATGGACGAGAAGAGATTAGCGTCGATTGTGCATGGTCGTCTATACCAAAGCCGAATGAAGAAAGCGTATGACAAGAAGGTGAGTCCTAGAAGCTTTCAGACGGGTGATCTCGTCCTGAAGAAGATTCTTCCTCCACACTCCGATCACCGGGGCAAGTGGACTCCGAATTACGAAGGTCCGTATGTCGTCAGCAAGGTCTTCTCGGGAGGAGCTTTGTTGTTATCCACGATGCATGGTGAAGATTTTGCATCCCCGATGAACGCGGACACAGTTAAAAAATACTTTGCTTGAAAGCGACCCACTGGACAAAAAAAGAAAGTCCAGGCAAAAAAGGGGCATCCCGGCGAACCAAAAACAGAATAAAAAGGTTCGGGCAAAAAATTAGGGATATAAATTGAAAAAAGGTACACCCGCGAAGTCGAAAACCTACACTGGGCGGCTTCGGCAAAAAAGGGTATCCCGGTGAACTGAAAACCCGCAAAGGGCGGTTCACGCAAAAGTTAGGGATTTAAAAAAGCAAATGACTGCGTTCCGCGTGTGGACTTTCATTGTTCAGTGGTTTGGAAGACCCGAGGGCCATTTATCTGAATCAATCTCTTCCGAAGCTGAAGCGTCGGAGAAGTATCGAAGTCGAGTGGGTCATAGAGGGATCAACTCATGGTGTTCGTTTACGCCTCGTTGCCGACATTTGTATATACTGATGTATATTTATGTTTTATTTTTGCGCAGCTTCCTCATTCCAGGAGCTTGCATCTGTTGTAAAACATTTTTACCCATTCAGGGGTTCGCTATCAATAAAATGTATACTATTCAGCAATTCTGTTCGTCTGTTTAGCATTTATCTATTTTGTTTGCGAAAAAGAACGCCGATGTTTTTGATAAAATGCGCATACATAAACTTACTGGCCTAGGCCACTGATTGTTGAAACAATTAAATACTTGAACGTTGTCACGAGATAATAACCTTGATAGGTCCCTTTGAGAAGGGTATCTTGTCTGTTTGTTTGTGTTGTTACAGGTGTAGCATATTCCAGACAATGCACCGTGCGCATCCTTGAAGCAGGATGATTCCTTCTTCTCCGGCAGAGTTCAGCAGCCTCTCCCCGCTGAGCCTGAACACGAGATAATGAGCATTGATATGTCTCCCCAGGCAGAGATGATTCTCTCCCCCAATTAGATGCATCCTGAAGGAACGTCATCTCCCCAGCTTAGTCAGGCGCCGAAGCATGAATTCATTCCCCCAGCACCGGGTCACAAGTGCAGGTTTCGTAGGAAACTATCCGTACGCCGAAGTATGTAGTAACTGATGGTGCCAGACTGAAGTCTCCAGCGGAATTGAAATTCCCCACCAGAGTCGTACTCTCCATCGAAGCAGAATGATTTCTCCTCCCTCAGCCGAGTTTGCAGATCCCCAAGAGAGCCGAATCCTTGGAAGCTGCTCAAGCCATGATTGGTTTTCCCTAGTGGAGTGTTGATCAACTGAAATTGTTTCCCCACAGAGTCGTCATCTCCAGGGAAGTAGCCGAGAGGGCCATGCAGTTTACTCCCGCGATTGACATCGCTTTCCCTCAGCAGGTCCAGGTTCTCGTAGAGCTTCGTTCCCCCGCAGCATTCAACCGAAGTTGTGTCCCCTGCGGAGTCCAATTGAAATTGGCGTGACCTTGTTCGCCTCAGCAGGATGATTCCTCTATCTGAGTAGTTCATTCTCCTTGACAGGAGGATTCCCCCTCGGCATTTATTTTGCTGACGGGATCGCATCATTATGCATGATTGCATAGCATTTATCATAAACGCATAGCATTTCCACCGTGTGGAGCATTGCGCCATTGCCGAAGCATATGCATAATAAACATGATCTAGGTTGTTACTGTTCTTGTTTTGCAGGTGTTCCGTCGCAGAATTGATTGCTCAGGATGATTCCTGACATTCTCCCTAACGAAGCCGCTTGCTCAAGATGATTCTTGAGGTCCCCAGCAAAGTATTCGGTTCAAGATGATTCTTGAAATCCTCAGCAGGGCCGTTTGCTTAAGATAATTCTTGAGACCCCAGTGCAGTCTCCAGAGTTGGTTACTCAAGTCGATACTTAGAGTCCCCAGTAAAGGTTTCCCAAGATGATTCCTGAAATCCCCAACAGAGTGTTCGCTCAGGATGATTCCTGAAGTCTCTAGAATAGTTATCGGTTCAAGATGATTCTTGAAGTCCTCAGCAGAGTTGATTCATCCAGAATGATTTCTGGACCCTCGAAGCGGAGTTACTTGATAGTTCTCCAGAATCCCCAGCGGCGAAGCGTTCTCCCCAGCAGGTTTCTAACGGCGAAGTTGAAACCTCCCGTGAAGGCTCCATGATTGAAGTCCGACCGTGTTAATGAAGCAGTTCTCTCAGCTGATACGGAGTGCCTGATGGCAGAGGTTTAGATATTCCCAGTTGGCTCATGATTGACCAAGAATTCTATTCCCAACTTGCTGACGAAGTCCGACTGATGCCCGACGAGGTCTTTGGAATGCCTGATGGCATGATCAACCTGATGGTTGAAGTCCGGCTGATGCCCGACAGATTTCTTTGGATGCCTGATGGCATGATCAACCTGATGGTTGAAGTCCGGCTGATGCCCGACAAGCTTCTTTGGAATGCCTGATGGCATGATCAACCTGATGGTTGAAGTCCGGCTGATGCCCGACAGTGTTCTTGGAATGCCTGATGGCATGATTGATTGCGTATTACCGGTTACTGTGTGACGAATTCCCCAGTAGGGTTGCCGTGCAACTGTTATGCTCAGTGTCGAAGATGTTCCTACCGACCAGAGTATCGTTCACCTGTGTGTGGTATCCAGACCTCCAGCAAGGTCATTGACACGTGTCCATCTTATAATTCTCTCCAACAGAGTCTATTATTCAAGTTCATATTTCCCCAATGGATTTCTTCACCCTGACGGCGAGGTCAGACGATGTTGAGAGTTGACAGCGAAGTCAGATTATTTTGAGTACTTGACGGCGACGTCGGGTGTTTCTCAGAGTTATAGTTGGCTGGCGACTGTTGCACCCCAAAATTTGACCAACAATTATTTATCCATCTGAGTGTTTGAAAGTTGATACCTCCATCAGAAAGTTCAAGAGATCTCCAGAGAAGTGGTTTGAAACCAGGGTTGTGTGCTTCACAGTTTGAAAGTTGTGGGTGCCCCTCAGATGATTCTGAGACTTTGAGAAATGACTAGATGTTTTGAGAAAGCTTATGAGATGTCTTGATAGCCTTCATGAAGCCCAGAGAAGTCATTGTGCAAGAATTCAGAAGATTCAACCATGAATGGTAGAATTAGGGTTTTGACTGGGTCAACCCTAGGATAACTGAAGATTTGGAGAAGGTTGAGACCTAATCCAAGGGCCATGAGATCATGGAATGATGCATAGAGATGTTATAAAGATGATTCCTAGACCAACTCATCATGATTGAGGAGTTTGAGAAGTTTTGAGTTAGGGTTTCTGAGGATTATCAGTGAGAAAACCCTAATTTGATCCCTATCTTCCAGGCAGTTTTAGCTCTAGATGTGATTAATATCTCATCTTCCCCACAACATGAATGTTGTAGGGCTTGTTCTTAGATTTGATTTGAGTGGTGGAAGTCCTTGATAGGAGTTACAGAGCCCAAGTTATGGTTTTGACAAATTACAGGTCAGTAGAGGTGTGTGAATCTGGGTCCTTGAAAGTCACCCAACTTGCAGACAACTTTTGCCCTAGTAGGATGAGTCCTATGATTTCTTGGTCAACATGAATGTTGAAGAGGATCCTCTTAGCTTTAATTTGAGTGGTAGAAGTCCTTGATTGGATTTGTGGAACTCAACTTATGGTTTGAACAAGGCAGGGGTATTTTGGTCATTTGTCAGTTATAGGTCATTTTAGCCAATGCCTAAAACTCCTATTTCCAAGCCTCAAATGGAAACACTCAAAACATGAAAGTTGCTCAAAACTTGATTTTAAGTCTAGAAAGAAGGTCACAAATTGTTGGAAAAGCTCATAGCATGAGATTACATGATTGGTCCAAAATGAACTAAAAATGACTTATAACTTTGAAAAGTTGAAATTGAAAAGTGATATGGGAGATCCACAAATCCAAAATAGGTCATCCAATATATCATTTTGATTGGAAAAACCATTTTAAGAACTTTGGTTTAAGTAGAATTTTCATTTGAGGCTTAAAAAATGAGGTTCCTTTGGAAATTTATTACTTGAAAAAGAAGGCAATGTTGAAAAACCCTACATAAGCCAAAGATACACTTGTTTTTCACTCATCCTCACTTAATAACTCATGTAAGGGTATTTTAAGTCAAAATTACAAGGCATGGAGCATGGGATATGAGATATCCAATATGGCATATCATGGAATTTTCAAGAACTTTCCACACTCTTCTAGATGAATCTAGAAGCATCCAACCATCAATATAAAAAGAATGCATTAAAGAGTGATCAGAGGTTGGTGAAACTTGAGCCAAGTCAGAGGAGAGAGAGAGATACATTGCCATTGGAGAGATTTCTTCAAGTTGAAGCAACTCAAGATATCTTCCACTACAAGCCATCTCCACCATCACAAGTGCAAACAGAAGGTTGAGGATCATTCAGGGAACATCTTGAACCAATTCCAAGGTCTGCAAGCATCCCCTCGACCCTCACCATCAACCTCTTGACAGGTTCTTTCTTCACTTTCTATCTCCTAAACTATTGAGTTTTAGTTGGTTTCATAGGTGTAGAAATGATTTATTAAGATAGATGATTCTTTCCCAAGAGTTAGAGCAAGATTTGTGAGGTTTCACACCAGAGCCATGAATCTTTAATCTTCCATAACTGGCTGTTTAATGAGTTTTAGGTAATGTGAGTTAGGTCAGATTGATGAGCATAACATGTAGAATATCTGTAAGCCATTGGACTGAAGTTTAATGAAGGTTGGTGTCAGTTGAAAATTTTGGACCAAGATGTTGATGCTTTCTGTTAGAGCAACCTAGGTAGAATTAATGAAAAGTGTACGTAGGGTTGTGTAGAGCTTGAGTGATAGATCTTTTTTTGTTTTGGAATCGTGTCGAACCGTGGCGTGTGGAGGGAGATAGAAGAGCTAGAAGTTTAGGGCGCGAGAGAAGGGTTTCTGAAAACCCTAGGTCCCATTGGGGACGATGAAGGAGAGCCATTGGATCATTCCCAGCGTTTGACAAATTCGTCCAATCCAACGGCTGTGCGCGTATCTGAGAAAGAGAGGGAAGATTTAAATAATCCAAAACGCGGCGTTTCACTTAAAGGGCGTTCTGGGCCCAGAGTGCTATTCGCCCCCCACCTTTATTTGGCCCAATTCATTTTAACTGGCGTGTAGTGCTATTCTGACCCCCCTCCCCTTTAATTCATTTAATTTCTTTTATTTCTTTTAATGTTTTTTCTGTTTTGTTTAATTCATTAAAAAATGATAGAAAATGATTTTTAAATTCTTCTTTTTTCCATGATTATATTAAAATGTGTAGAAAATTATAAAAATAAAATTGAGATTTTATTTTTAGGTTTAATATTTTTAATAGATTTTTCAATTAAATAGCTTTTTAATAGTCTTAATTTGGTATGTGATTTTGTAGGAATTGTTTTAGGACCTTCCCCTTAGGGTTTTTAATCCATTCTTTTTTGTGCAATTAGATGATGAATCATAGTTCCCCATAGGATTTTTTCTAGATTTTTTAGAATTAATTTTGATTAGTTTAATTAGGGTAGATTTAGGGTATCCTAATTAGGGTTAGAATTGTGTCTAGGTGATGAATCCCTTTCTTTGATTGAGTTTTATCTTGGTTTTTAGGTAGAGACCTTTGTAGATGTTATGAGTAGGTGTTGAGGACCCTTGTGAATATTTGTTAGATTTTTCCCCATTAGTTTAGTATTTTTAGGTATTTTCTGAAGTTGCCTGATGATTTTGTGTACCCTGTGGTTATCTGTCCATCTTTGGGGTTCATTCTGAGGAATTTGTTGTGGGGCTTGTGTTGCCTTGGAGATATTGATGAAGAGCATCATGAAGTGAAGATTGTAGACCAAGATTCAGAGACCCAGAGCTTGGCTTGTCCCCTGTCTGTGAGGTTTGAGATCCTGAAGTTTGAAGGGAGTTCATGGTACTTTCCTGAGGAAGGCACTATGAATGACTTTCATTCTTTCTTCTCACCTCTTTCTTAAGTATCCAATGATGTCGGAGCCAACTTGTGAGTTTAATTTCTCCTGAGGAGGAATGTAAACTAATCACCTGTTGTTGAGCCACATGGGATACAACTCCTAAGTGGAAGCCTCCTAGTACTTTCCTGAGGAAGGTCCTATGGGTCTATTCACTTAGTTCCCTTAGTTTATCTAGGATTTCTCAAGTATCCAATGACGTTGGAGCCAACTTGTGAGTTTAATTTCTCCTGAGGAGGAATGTAAACTGATCACATGTTGTTGAGCCACATGGGATACAACTCCTAAGTGGAAGCCTCCTAGTACTTTCCTGAGGAAGGTCCTATGGGTCTATCCACTTAGTTCCACTAGTTCAGATAGGATTTCCTAAATATCCAGTGATGTTGGAGCCTGCTTGTGAGTTTAATTTCTCCTGAGGAGGAATGTAAACTGATCACAGTGGTTGAGCCACATAGGGTATGGCTCCTGAGTATACACCTCCTAGTGCTTTCCTGAGGAAGACACTATGAGTCTGCTTACTTAGCTCCCTTTCTTTGGTAAGCTTGTTCTGAAGCTTGAAGACTGGGATTGAATTCTCTTGTTAGGGTTTTGCTGTGCTTAGATTTGATTCAGATATTGTTTTAGGATTAGAGAGTAGATGATTCTTTCTTTCTCAAGCATGTGTGTTTTGTTTGCCTGATGGTACTTCATTTCCTGTATCTGGTTTATTGCTTGATAGCATGTTGTTTATTTTCAGTATGATTACTGTTGTTTCATGACTGGCTTGAGGTCGAGACGAGCTTGTGGAGGCTGAAACCCCACACACATTTCCTCCCTCACTTGCATTGCATGCATTTTACTGTTAAAGCTGATGCTTTTGTCTGTTTCTATGTATCATTGACATGATCCCTTAGGACTCTCATTTCCTTTGATAAGGACTTGATGATAGACTTTTAGGTTGAAACCTATGCATGACAACATCTAGGAGTTCCCTGTTCAAACCTCAACTATAGGATGAATCCTTGGCAGGACAACAGTAGGACTTGATAGTCTCCCTCCTAGTTGAGCCATTCTTTCCTGTAGTTTCCCGAACTACGTTTGCTCTGATCTTTCATACCAGATGAAAGTACGTAGGCATAGGATGCGATATCCTAGCGAGCAACCTTTCCCTGTAGTTAGCCGAACTACGTTGACTCTGATTTCTCGTTCCAGACGGGAATACGTAGGCATAAAGCGCGACGCTTTGCCGAGTCATTTTTCTTTTCTTTTTTAGCCAGCCTTGATAGGTAGATAGATTATAACCAACCCATCCAAGTAAACAAACAAGCGAGGATCCCGTCGAGTACGACGGACGTGAGGGGTGCTAATACCTTCCCCTTGCGTAACCGACTCCCGAACCCAGACAATGGTTGCGATGACCTTGTCTTACCCTTTTTCGTCAGGTTTTTCCGATCGTTTCCTTTCCCGCTCTGAGGGATAAATAACGAAAGGTGGCGACTCTTCTGTTTTGCCGGCACCTTATTTTCGCGCAAGCGACAGCTGGGGACTTCATAGCATCTAGGGGCTTTTCCCATCCCTTATGCTGGGACCGTTTCCCATCCCCTACGTGAGTCAATCCTATCGTTTGTGTGTTTGCTTGTTGGGTTGCGTTTATTTATCGCATCTTTACTTCTCATCTTTACTTCCCGCATTTTATTTCCCGCATTTTATTTCCAGTTTGATATGATTATCTGTGCTGCTGTGGGAGAGGGATGTTACTGTGAGTGAAAAGCCGGACCTGGGCTTGAGTACACCCCTAGATATAGTTGCGGAGAAGTAGTAGACGAACCTGTCTGCTGAGCAGGCACAGTTCTCTACGAAAATCTGCGCTCAGACGAGATTCTTGCAGAGGCGCTCCTTTCCGGTCCTGAGGATCTGAGGGGAGTCCAGACGTAAGGGTTGTCGACTCTGGGGACCGATCATTTGGAAGTCAGCTAAGAGAGGCCTCTTCATGACTTGACGATGCCACTCCTTCTGGGAATCGTATTGTCACTCATGAATGTTTGTGACGCTGACAACCGCATAGGATGCCGTACCTTTGTCCGTGGATTAGGTTCATACCTGTGAGTGGGGTTGGGATATTGCAGGAAACTTTGACCTCCAGACCACCTGGTTTTCTTGACAGTGAATCAGTTATGTTGGGTTCTCAGTTCCAGAGATGTTCTTGATAGAGCAAGGGTTTGATCAAAGGATCTTATCATCGGGTGTTTGTCTGTTCTTGATAGAGCAGGTTTCGATCAGAGTATCATCATCAGTGGTTTGTTCTGGATGGAGCAAATTTTTGAGTAGGGTCTGAGGATCTCGTCAGCGGTTGTTATTGATAGGGCAGATTTGTGATTTGGGGGTCTGAAGACTTCATCAACAGATATTCCTTGATCTTGCATCCGGGGTCTTTATTATCAGGCTTTCGTTCTTGTCAGAGCAGAATGTTGATCTCGATCCTACCAGATGGTCATTCACAGCAGATCAGATCAGTGGTTTTACACCGGGGTTTCCTTCTCATCAGTGACTGTTGATACCGAATCTCCACAGCAGCCACCTGGATATATTGTTGCATGACTGCATTTTGCATTAGCTTGCATATTCATGTTTGCATTCCATTAACATGTGTCTGTGCTGTAGGCGCGTTTCGTACCCTGATTCTGGTGTCCCGAGCAATATGAGATATTTTCTTCCATGAATGGATCCAGTCTTATCATTGCATTGACACTATGTTGGCACGTTGACACCAAAATTAGGGGTGACCTCCTAAACGTACAGACACCCATGGCATTGGTATAATTCATCTTGCATGGCAGAAGCCGGGACTTGTCTTCTAACCCTTGTGTTTGCAGGTTTGACTCAGAATCTAGCAACTCGGATTGATGGAGCAGATACAAGCTGAACTGGGGAAAGTCCAAAGCCAGCTGGGGCAGGTCATGAATGACATACAGGCAGTGCGTCTGAACCAGCAAGTGCTCAGAGAGGAGAATCAGCAGCTGCAGAATCAGTTGAGCTTTCTCATGGGAGTGGTAAGGAGCATGCTAAATAAGGAGAGTGGTCAAGCACCCAAGGAGGAGACCAGAGTGCTTCCCCCGTTACCGTCAGTGCCACCTGTGCTGAAGCCAAGTGGACCTCATGGACCCTCTACACAGCATGAAGCTCGAGGCCTGTCTCGTCATCAGCCGCGCCGAGCATCTCAGAATAACCCTGAAGGTTATGGTCAAAAGAAGAAGCTACTTGATAGAGCTGTGGACCCACTACCTGTGAGTTATGCCCAGCTGCTGCCGCTGTTGGTTCAGAACCGTGTTCTCAAGCTTCGGACCTCAAATCCACCAGATGACGTGTCACCAGACGTTGATCTAAGCGTGCGTTGTGATTTCCACTCAGGAGCGCCGGGGCACCATGTTGAAACATGTAAGGCTCTCCGGAATAAGATTCAGGACCTGATCGACTCAGGGGCAATTAGGCTTGTGCCGGGCGGCATGAGAGCATCGGGAAAGTTTATCCCCTACCCTGCAGAAGAGGTGGATGATTCCACTCCTTTGCCTGAAGCGGGGAAAGATCTTGAATACGTCCCTCAACCTTTGGTGACTGAATCGCCTCGCTCGCAGTTCCTACCTGGATCAAGCTCAAGGACGCAAGCACCTAAACGAGAGACCGTCGCCATTCAGAAACGACGACCTCTTGCTCCTGGGCGGAAAGAATACCAGCACCAGGATCACAAAAGACCTCGCAACCACGTGGAACAAAGGAATGTTTCTTTCCATCCAGTGCCTGTGCCGTATAGCCAGATTCTTCCACTGTTGGTTCAGAATTCCTTGGTGGAACCGAAAGCTCTCAAGCCCGTGCTAGAGCCTTACACTCCAGGGTACGATCCTCATGCTCAGTGTGGCTACCATGGTGGATCTCTGGGGCATTCAACTGAAGATTGCAAGGCTTTCCAGGCGAAGGTGCAGCAATTGATCGACCAAGGGTGTATTTCCTTTCCAGATGGAGTCTTGGTTGTGCGTGACAACCTCTCAGCTGTTTGAGCTCGCAGATTCAGAGGGTTATTTCCAGAAGCCGGTGGTCCAGACAGGCAGACGTCCTCAGCATTGGCAGTCCTCGGACTCTTTACCATTTGCATTTGTAGTTTCTTTTCTGTTAGTTGCTACTTGCTGTTAAACATTGTATGTTTCGAATGGTGATGTTAATAAAGTGACTATGCATTTTTCTGAATTAGTTATGTCGTTGTCACTCATTTAATGCATTGCACTGACACTTGCATTTTATTTTCTCCGATTTCTTACTATGATTAGCAATGAGCGGAGGGAGGATGATGAAACTGAATACTCATAACCAACGATCGTATTGCGTTCAGATAAAACTTTGCCGATGACGTATAAGGCATTGTTTCAAATCCCTAAACACCGGAGAGATAAGGAAGAGAATCCCTTGTTAACCACTTCGAGCCAAGAAGTAGGAGTTTCTTTCGGACTTTTTTAACCCTTACATCTTAACCCGGGGCAGGGTAGTTGTCAGCTAGCTTGATCGAGCGCTCAAGTCTTATAGAGGAGTGTTGTCCTTCGAGGACCAATCACATCATATTCCTCTCCAGAGGTCGTACCTCATCAACCACAATGGTTAAACCTCACCAATCAGGAGTAAGACAGTTACCATCCTTTCGGAGCAATCAAGACAACCAGTGTCGCACGACTTGTTCCAAGAAAAAAAGAGAAATAAGAAAGCCCGCTAAGTAAAAAAGAAAAGCTAGAAAGCAAATACTTAGGCAAAAATCAGGGCATCCCGCTGGACTTCAAAAGAAAAAATCGAAAAGAACTCAAAAGGAGTCAGTCCAGGCAAAAGTTAGGGAATCAAAAGAATGAAAAGAAAGGATATAAAAAAGAAAAATCCTCGAACAAGGGCGAAGTCGTGTAGACACAGACGCCGAAAACGAAAAAGGAGTAACTGTCACTCCGAAACACCTTGCGAATTCTTTAACCAGTTGCTCCCAATGTTCAAACATACCTCTCGAAGAGGCGAGCGCTCGAGCTAAGTTAACTGAACTTTAGGATCGGAGAACATCACGTAGAAGGGGTGGGTACAAATCATAATTTGAGCCAAATATCCTTTGTTTCGCGAACCGTGAACCCGACCACGATACAACCCTTAAAAGACCTAATTGAGGCAGGGTTTATTCTGAAAGCGCATTACGATAAGGTTGAGTAACCTGACTCCTTCATGATTTGCTAATCACATCCTTATTGTATTTTTTCACTGATCGCATCAGCACTACGTTTGAACTCTTGAGTTCATTCGTCACTCACTAGCATGACACGTAAATGAGTGACAGTACAACATTTCTTCGAAATTTGCATGAACACTGCATTAAAATTACTATTCGTGAATAAACAATTTTAGTTGCAGGTTAGTAGCTGATACGAAGGAACTTCAGCAAGGAATAGTCAATCAGGACTGAATCGCCAGAGGTCTGGATCAGAATGGTGTGCTTTGAAACCCTGTGAATCTGGGGCAATGACTTCCTGTGAGTTTGGAATTGGTTTGTCTGAGGACAAGTCCCGGAGTATCAGTTGATTATGGGGCAGTTCATGCAAGAAGCGGTTGGTCGGAAGTGAATCTTCTCGAGACCCAATCAGGGGCAGTTATCCGGAATCCTTGCGATTTAAGGGCATATCCCTCCAGTGTTCGATCAGAGCATGTTGAGTCGCTCATCGCTCGTTCAGGGGCAAACTACTTCAGAGATATTGAAGCCGACCATGCTGAGAGTTGATTAGTTAAGGATGAATCCTCCCGTTGTGCAGATGCTGGGGCAAGCCCTCTGAAGATTGTCTTGTTGCCAGTTGTTTTCGGCTCAGAATGAATTATTCCCAAAGGTCGGGTTGGGGCAAGTTGAATTGCGCTGGGGCAGGTTGTTCAAATGAGTTTGTTCACCCTAGCAAGAATTGAGTATCGGGGAATCGTGTCATTACCCCGCCAAAACCTGAACCTTCTGAAGAAGCCTTGCGGTCATTGGGTTGCTATCCTACAGCATAACCTGTTACTTGACTCCATGATTGGTAGCCTGCATTCCCTGTGTTGGCGTTGTTGAATCAGGATTGTTTCTCCGCAGAGATGTACGGTTCGAGGTTGTTCCCCCGTACAGTTGGAGACTGCAGCAGATTGAGATGGCGTTTATCCCTCATCAGATTAGGGTCAAGATTACCCTCAGCAGACCAGGATTGATATCCCCGAAGCGGAGCGAGTCCTCCTTCTCCAGCAGGGTTCAGTAGTCCCTCTTCCGCAGAATCTGAACGCAAGATGGTGAGCATTGATATGTCTTCCCCAGGTAGAGGTGATTCTCTTCCCCAAGCAGACGCATCCTGAAGGAATGTCACCTCATCAGCTGAGCCAAGCACCGAAGAATGATGTCGTCTCTCCCCAGCACCGGGTCACAAGTGCAGATTTCAGAGAAATGCTCGGGTGCCGAAGCTCGTGTTTTCCCCCAGTAAAGTCACCGAAGCAGGTGTCTCCCCCGCACCGGGTCACAAGTGCAGGTTTCGTAGGGAGTTAGTCGTATACCGAAGTATGCAGTAACTGATGATGCCAGACTGAAGTCTCCAGTGGAATTGAGATTCCTCACCAGAGCCGTATTCTCTCCTGAAGTTGGATGATTCCCTCTCCCCCAGTGGAGTGTCGGAACAGCTGATGTTGTATTCCCCGGCAGAGTTATACTCTCCCCCGAAGTCAGGTGATCCTTTCCTCCCCAGTGGAATCGAATTCCCCATCAGAGTCGTACTCTCCAATAAAGTAGAATGATTTCTCTCCCCGGTTGAGTCCGCAGAAAAGCAGAATCTTTGAACATTGGTCGGATCATGATTGATTTTCCCCAGCAGAGCGTAGAACAGCCAATGCTGTATTTCCCCCTGAGTCGCACTCTCTCCAGCAAAGCAGAATGATTTCTCCTTCCTCAGCCGAGTTTGCAGGTGTCCAAGAGAGCCGAGTCCTTGGTAGTTGATCAGATCATGATTGGTTTTTTTCCCAGTGGAGTGCGAAGTAGCTGAAGTTGGTTCCCCACAGAGTGGTCATCCCCAGAAGAGTAGCCGAGACGGCCGCGCAGTTCATTCTCGCGATTGATATCAGCAGATCCAAGTTCTCGTAGAGCTTCGTCCCCTGCAGCAGTCAGCTGAAGTTGTTCCCCTGCAGCAGTTCGCGGAAGATCAATTCCCCAGACAGAGCCTGATTGATATTGGCATGTTCACGTTCTCCTCAGCAGGATGATTCCTCTACCTGAGTGGTTTTGTCTCCTTGACAGGAGGATTTCCCCCTTCGGCATTTATTTTGCTGACGGGATCGCATCATTGTGCATGATTGCATAGCATTGTGCATGACTGCATAGCATCTGACGTTGCAATAACATTGTGCATGATTGCATGGCATTTAGCATATCATTCCCACCGTGTGGGGCATAGCGCAGAAGCATATGCATCATAAGCATGATCTAGGTCATCATCATCCTCGTTGTACAGGTGTACTACCGAAAGACCGGTGCTCAGGACGATTCTTGAAGTTCTCCCCAGCAAGGTTGTTTTCTTAGATGATTCTAAAGACCCCGGTGTGATCCCCGCAGTCGCTCGCTCAAGATGATTTTTGAGATCCCCAGCGAAGTCTTCAGTTCGAGATGATTCTCGAATCCCTCAACAGGGCCATTTGCTTAAGACGATTCTTAAGACCTCAGTACAGCTTCCCGAGTTGTTTGCCTAGTATGATACTTGAGCTCCCCAATAGCGCCTCCAGCAAGAGTTGCCCAGGAAGATTCCTGGAATTCCCAACAGAATGTTTGTTCCAGAAAGGTTATCAGTTCAGGACGATTCTTGAAGATGCCCGACGGATCTGTTTGTTCAAGATGATTCTTGAAGTCCTCAGCAGCATGATATGTCTGCTCCAACAACGATGTCTAATCTGAAGATGGATTTCGTAAGCGCCCGATGGCGATATCAGAAGGGTCCGGTGAGTTCAGATTTCCGGATTGATGAATCAACGGGTAGCTGAAGACAAGGTTCCAGGGTTGTAGATACAACAGAGTGATTCGTGTGAGTCTGAAGACCAAGTCAGTTATCCTGAGGTGATGATTGATTGCGATCAAGTGAATAGTTTTTCTTCTGACTGAATTCGAAGATGTTTCTCCAGCTGAAGCGGAGTTTTGCCTGAAGGCAAAGCGTTTGAATCCCCGTAGAGTCATGAATGGCTCAGGATACCACTTCTCTGACTGAAGTCACAGATTTCCTGAGCTGAAGCGAAGGTGCCTAAGGGCAAGGTTATCCCCCAAGGTCATGAAGGACCTAGGATTCATTTTTCCGGACTGAAGGCCGAAGTATATCCCTGACTGAAGTCACGGATACTCTATAGCAGAGGCGGAGTTGCATGAAGGCATATCCATGTATCCTTGAAGGCCAATGACCATTTCTTTATACTGAAGTCAAAGATACCTCCTGCAGAGTTGCCATCCTTGAAGGCCAAGGATGATTATCTTCAGAAGTACTTGAAGATCTTTTCTAGCTGAAGCTGGAAGTGGCCAGGGGCCAGGGTTTCATATAGTTCTAATGTTGAAGTTCTACGGCGGGCAGTGTGCAGCAGTATTCCGATGTTCGTCATGGTTCTGAGGGTGAACCCCAGATCAGAGTGTGCTCGGTTAAGTCTCTCATTCCCAGCAGAGTAGTTTCAAATACGCAAGTGTGCCTTTTGTTCCATTTACCAGGGGTGAACCCCAGGGCAGAGTTGTTCAGTGTTGTATTTTGTTCGACGGCGAGGTTGAATGTTTGTTTGACGGCAATGTCAGACTCTTTAAATCCCCAGCAGAGATGATGTTGGTACGACGGCGATGTCGAGTGCCTCTCAGAATGATGTTTGTTTCCGGCGGCGATGTCAGATCAGTATTTCTCCAGCTAGTTGTTGAGCAGCTAGTGTTGCAGTGTTCGAAGGTTTGTTCTCCGCAGAGTATCATGTGGTCGTGCAGTTGGCAAATTTTCGGGTTTACCGATATTCAACCGTCTCGTACCTTGATTGGTTGAGAGCCGTTCGCTTCTCACCCAGTCAGGTCCAAGCCGTTTGAATAGGGGCAGCTGTTGCACCCCAAAATTTGACCAACAATTATTTATCCATCTGAGTGTTTGAAAGTTGATACCTCCATCAGAAAGTTCAAGAGATCTCCAGAGAAGTGGTTTGAAACCAGGGTTGTGTGCTTCACAGTTTGAAAGTTGTGGGTGCCCCTCAGATGATTCTGAGACTTTGAGAAATGACTAGATGTTTTGAGAAAGCTTATGAGATGTCTTGATAGCCTTCATGAAGCCCAGAGAAGTCATTGTGCAAGAATTCAGAAGATTCAACCATGAATGGTAGAATTAGGGTTTTGACTGGGTCAACCCTAGGATAACTGAAGATTTGGAGAAGGTTGAGACCTAATCCAAGGGCCATGAGATCATGGAATGATGCATAGAGATGTTATAAAGATGATTCCTAGACCAACTCATCATGATTGAGGAGTTTGAGAAGTTTTGAGTTAGGGTTTCTGAGGATTATCAGTGAGAAAACCCTAATTTGATCCCTATCTTCCAGGCAGTTTTAGCTCTAGATGTGATTAATATCTCATCTTCCCCACAACATGAATGTTGTAGGGCTTGTTCTTAGCTTTGATTTGAGTGGTGGAAGTCCTTGATAGGAGTTACAGAGCCCAAGTTATGGTTTTGACAAATTACAGGTCAGTAGAGGTGTGTGAATCTGGGTCCTTGAAAGTCACCCAACTTGCAGACAACTTTTGCCCTAGTAGGATGAGTCCTATGATTTCTTGGTCAACATGAATGTTGAAGAGGATCCTCTTAGCTTTAATTTGAGTGGTAGAAGTCCTTGATTGGATTTGTGGAACTCAACTTATGGTTTGAACAAGGCAGGGGTATTTTGGTCATTTGTCAGTTATAGGTCATTTTAGCCAATGCCTAAAACTCCTATTTCCAAGCCTCAAATGGAAAAACTCAAAACATGAAAGTTGCTCAAAATGTGATTTTAAGTCTAGAAAGAAGGTCACAAATTGTTGGAAAAGCTCATAGCATGAGATTACATGATTGGTCCAAAATGAACTAAAAATGACTTATAACTTTGAAAAGTTGAAATTGAAAAGTGATATGGGAGATCCACAAATCCAAAATAGGTCATCCAATATATCATTTTGATTGGAAAAACCATTTTAAGAACTTTGGTTTAAGTAGAATTTTCATTTGAGGCTTAAAAAATGAGGTTCCTTTGGAAATTTATTACTTGAAAAAGAAGGCAATGTTGAAAAACCCTACATAAGCCAAAGATACACTTGTTTTTCACTCATCCTCACTTAATAACTCATGTAAGGGTATTTTAAGTCAAAATTACAAGGCATGGAGCATGGGATATGAGATATCCAATATGGCATATCATGGAATTTTCAAGAACTTTCCACACTCTTCTAGATGAATCTAGAAGCATCCAACCATCAATATAAAAAGAATGCATTAAAGAGTGATCAGAGGTTGGTGAAACTTGAGCCAAGTCAGAGGAGAGAGAGAGATACATTGCCATTGGAGAGATTTCTTCAAGTTGAAGCAACTCAAGATATCTTCCACTACAAGCCATCTCCACCATCACAAGTGCAAACAGAAGGTTGAGGATCATTCAGGGAACATCTTGAACCAATTCCAAGGTCTGCAAGCATCCCCTCGACCCTCACCATCAACCTCTTGACAGGTTCTTTCTTCACTTTCTATCTCCTAAACTATTGAGTTTTAGTTGGTTTCATAGGTGTAGAAATGATTTATTAAGATAGATGATTCTTTCCCAAGAGTTAGAGCAAGATTTGTGAGGTTTCACACCAGAGCCATGAATCTTTAATCTTCCATAACTGGCTGTTTAATGAGTTTTAGGTAATGTGAGTTAGGTCAGATTGATGAGCATAACATGTAGAATATCTGTAAGCCATTGGACTGAAGTTTAATGAAGGTTGGTGTCAGTTGAAAATTTTGGACCAAGATGTTGATGCTTTCTGTTAGAGCAACCTAGGTAGAATTAATGAAAAGTGTACGTAGGGTTGTGTAGAGCTTGAGTGATAGATCTTTTTTTGTTTTGGAATCGTGTCGAACCGTGGCGTGTGGAGGGAGATAGAAGAGCTAGAAGTTTAGGGCGCGAGAGAAGGGTTTCTGAAAACCCTAGGTCCCATTGGGGACGATGAAGGAGAGCCATTGGATCATTCCCAGCGTTTGACAAATTCGTCCAATCCAACGGCTGTGCGCGTATCTGAGAAAGAGAGGGAAGATTTAAATAATCCAAAACGCGGCGTTTCACTTAAAGGGCGTTCTGGGCCCAGAGTGCTATTCGCCCCCCACCTTTATTTGGCCCAATTCATTTTAACTGGCGTGTAGTGCTATTCTGACCCCCCTCCCCTTTAATTCATTTAATTTCTTTTATTTCTTTTAATGTTTTTTCTGTTTTGTTTAATTCATTAAAAAATGATAGAAAATGATTTTTAAATTCTTCTTTTTTCCATGATTATATTAAAATGTGTAGAAAATTATAAAAATAAAATTGAGATTTTATTTTTAGGTTTAATATTTTTAATAGATTTTTCAATTAAATAGCTTTTTAATAGTCTTAATTTGGTATGTGATTTTGTAGGAATTGTTTTAGGACCTTCCCCTTAGGGTTTTTAATCCATTCTTTTTTGTGCAATTAGATGATGAATCATAGTTCCCCATAGGATTTTTTCTAGATTTTTTAGAATTAATTTTGATTAGTTTAATTAGGGTAGATTTAGGGTATCCTAATTAGGGTTAGAATTGTGTCTAGGTGATGAATCCCTTTCTTTGATTGAGTTTTATCTTGGTTTTTAGGTAGAGACCTTTGTAGATGTTATGAGTAGGTGTTGAGGACCCTTGTGAATATTTGTTAGATTTTTCCCCATTAGTTTAGTATTTTTAGGTATTTTCTGAAGTTGCCTGATGATTTTGTGTACCCTGTGGTTATCTGTCCATCTTTGGGGTTCATTCTGAGGAATTTGTTGTGGGGCTTGTGTTGCCTTGGAGATATTGATGAAGAGCATCATGAAGTGAAGATTGTAGACCAAGATTCAGAGACCCATAGCTTGGCTTGTCCCCTGTCTGTGAGGTTTGAGATCCTGAAGTTTGAAGGGAGTTCATGGTACTTTCCTGAGGAAGGCACTATGAATGACTTTCATTCTTTCTTCTCACCTCTTTCTTAAGTATCCAATGATGTCGGAGCCAACTTGTGAGTTTAATTTCTCTTGAGGAGGAATGTAAACTGATCACCTGTTGTTGAGCCACATGGGATACAACTCCTAAGTGGAAGCCTCCTAGTACTTTCCTGAGGAAGGTCCTATGGGTCTATTCACTTAGTTCCCTTAGTTTATCTAGGATTTCTCAAGTATCCAATGACGTTGGAGCCAACTTGTGAGTTTAATTTCTCCTGAGGAGGAATGTAAACTGATCACATGTTGTTGAGCCACATGGGATACAACTCCTAAGTGGAAGCCTCCTAGTACTTTCCTGAGGAAGGTCCTATGGGTCTATCCACTTAGTTCCACTAGTTCAGATAGGATTTCCTAAATATCCAGTGATGTTGGAGCCTGCTTGTGAGTTTAATTTCTCCTGAGGAGGAATGTAAACTGATCACAGTGGTTGAGCCACATAGGGTATGGCTCCTGAGTATACACCTCCTAGTGCTTTCCTGAGGAAGACACTATGAGTCTGCTTACTTAGCTCCCTTTCTTTGGTAAGCTTGTTCTGAAGCTTGAAGACTGGGATTGAATTCTCTTGTTAGGGTTTTGCTGTGCTTAGATTTGATTCAGATATTGTTTTAGGATTAGAGAGTAGATGATTCTTTCTTTCTCAAGCATGTGTGTTTTGTTTGCCTGATGGTACTTCATTTCCTGTATCTGGTTTATTGCTTGATAGCATGTTGTTTATTTTCAGTATGATTACTGTTGTTTCATGACTGGCTTGAGGTCGAGACGAGCTTGTGGAGGCTGAAACCCCACACACATTTCCTCCCTCACTTGCATTGCATGCATTTTACTGTTAAAGCTGATGCTTTTGTCTGTTTCTATGTATCATTGACATGATCCCTTAGGACTCTCATTTCCTTTGATAAGGACTTGATGATAGACTTTTAGGTTGAAACCTATGCATGACAACATCTAGGAGTTCCCTGTTCAAACCTCAACTATAGGATGAATCCTTGGCAGGACAACAGTAGGACTTGATAGTCTCCCTCCTAGTTGAGCCATTCTTTCCTGTAGTTTCCCGAACTACGTTTGCTCTGATCTTTCATACCAGATGAAAGTACGTAGGCATAGGATGCGATATCCTAGCGAGCAACCTTTCCCTGTAGTTAGCCGAACTACGTTGACTCTGATTTCTCGTTCCAGACGGGAATACGTAGGCATAAAGCGCGACGCTTTGCCGAGTCATTTTTCTTTTCTTTTTTAGCCAGCCTTGATAGGTAGATAGATTATAACCAACCCATCCAAGTAAACAAACAAGCGAGGATCCCGTCGAGTACGACGGACGTGAGGGGTGCTAATACCTTCCCCTTGCGTAACCGACTCCCGAACCCAGACAATGGTTGCGATGACCTTGTCTTACCCTTTTTCGTCAGGTTTTTCCGATCGTTTCCTTTCCCGCTCTGAGGGATAAATAACGAAAGGTGGCGACTCTTCTGTTTTTCCGGCACCTTATTTTCGCGCAAGCGACAGCGACGATGTCAGATTCTTTGTTTTCCTAGCGGCGAGGTTGGATGTTTGGATGGCGGCAATGTCAGATTCCTTAGTTCTCTAGTGACGATGTTGGATGTTCGTTTCTGGCGGCGATGTCAGGTGATTTAGTTCTCCAGCGGCGATGTTGGGTGTTTTGGTTGTCCGACGGTGATGTCAGACGCTTTATTTTCATGAATGCCTGACGGCGAGGTCAGGTGTTTGATGACAATGATAGAGGAATTTAGTGTGGAAAACTGACGACAAGGTTCAGATCAGTATGTCTCCAGCTAGTTGCCGTGCAACCATTATTTCAGTATTCGAAGATTCGTTCCCGCCAGAGTACCGTGTACTTGTGCAGTTGGCAAATTTCCGGGTTTATCGGTATTCAACCGTCTCGCACCTTGATTGGCTGAGAGTCGTTCGCTCTTCAGCTAGTCAGGTTCAAGCCGTTTGAATAGGGGCAGCTGTTGCACCCCAAAATTTGACCAACATTTATTTACCCATCAAGAGTTATGTGAGACTTTGAATCTAGCCAAGAATGTTATTCAAGTGTTCAAAGGTTGATACCTTTGTCAGAGAACTCAAGAGATCCTCAGAGGAATTGGTTGAAACCAAGGTTGTGTGTCTCATAACTTGAGAGTTGTGGGAGCTCCTCAGATGATTCTGAGACTATGAGGATGGACTTGAAGCTTTGAGAAAGCTTTTGAGATGTCTTGAAAGCCATCATGAAGCCTAGAAAGGTCATTGTACAAGAATTCAGAAGATTCATCCATGAGTGGTAGAATTAGGGTTTGACTGGGTCAACCCTAGGTCAACTGATGATTTAGAGAGGGTTGAGACCTAATCCAAGAGCCATGTGATCATGGAATGATGTATTGATATGCTATAAGGATGATTCCTAGACAAACTCATCATGATTGAGGAGTTTGAGAAGTTTTAAGCTAGGGTTTCTAAGGCTTGACAGTGTAAAATCCCCTAGTCTGATCCCTATCTTCAAGGCAGTTTATCTCAAGATGTGATTGTCATCTCATCTTCCCCATAACATGAATGTTGTAGAGCTTGTTCTTAGCTTTAATTTGAGTACTAGAAGTCCTTGATAGGATTTGTAGAGCTCAAGTTATGACTTTGACAAATTACAGGTCATTTGAGGTATGTGAATCTGGGTTCTTGAAAGTCACCCAACTTGCATCCAACTTTTGCCCTATTAGGATGATTCCTATGAACTCTTGGTCAACATTAATGTTGTAGGGAATCTTCTTAGCTTTCTAGAGAGTACTATAAGTCCTTGATAGGATTTGTAGAACTCAACTTATGGCTTTGGCAAGTCAAGGGCATTTTGGTCATTTGGAGGTTATAGGTCATTTCAAGCATAAGGTCATATCTCCTATTTCCAAGCTTCAAATGGAAAAATCTTCAACATCAAACTTGCTTAGAATGATGTTTTAAGGCTATTAGGGAGGTTATGAGATGTTGAAAAGGCTTGTATCAAAAAGTGATGAAAATAGCCTAAAATGGAGGCATAAGTTAAATAAGTTGAAATTGAAAATTGGAAATCACAAGTTATACATCCAAACCATGTCATATAATAGGTCATTTTGACTCCAAAGGACATTCTAATAATAATGGTTCAGCCACAATTTTGATTTGAGGCCTAGATCTTAGGGCTGCTTTGGAAATGGCTTACTTGCATCTTAAGGCACCAAAGCAAAACTCAACAAAACTCAATAAACAAGTTGGTTATGTATTGTAACACATCCTAAATCTCATATGGGGAGAATTTCAAGTCAGAATCAAAGGTTACAAGGACTATGGCATGAGATAGCACATAAGGAGAATTGAAATCAAAATGTCATGACATGAGAAGTTCAAATTATCATTGGAGTGTTCCAGAAGGTTCTGGACAGTTCCTACAAGTTCTATAAGATGATTAGAACTTGCTCAAAGCAAAGGTTGGTGAGATTTGGTGCAGAGAAGAGAGAGTGCTATCTTGTTGCTTCCATTGCAAGTCAAGTTTCAATTTCACATTCTTCTTCATTTCCATTCCTTTTTTCTACACAAACACATTCCATAGATCATAGTGAGGGTGTGCAGATCAAATTGGGGGCAATTCCATTGATGAATCGTGTATGAGCTTTTGGATTTTCACCTCTACAACTCAAGATCGGTTTCCAAGAATCAAGTAGTTTCAACCATTCTTTTTGCATACAGAAGCAAGAATACTACTCAGTGAAGGAATTGGGAAAGATTGAAGGTCTGAATTGGAGGATTTCATCATCTGTTCATCAAGATTTACCAGGTTTGCAAATTCTCGATTACACCATGTTTTATGCATAATTAGGTTAGTTTGTTAGTATAGAAAGGTTAGAGACACATAGGTGATGGATTTTGGAGAGTTAGAAGGCAATTGGTGAAGATTGGATTATGGACACCATTTCTTTGATGACCAAGAACTCCTTGAATCTTGAGTAATAATCTTAGTTCTCTAGTGGAAATTGACCAGTGATAGGAGGTGAACATTTTAGTGTAAACAATTTCAAGAATCTTGAGTTTTGATTTTCAAGCATGATTTGAAGTTGCTATCGGGTTTCAAGTTTGAGGGAGATTCAATGGAATTTGAGATTATGATTGTGTTCAGCATGAAAAATGGAGCATGTTAGGGTTTTAAACTTTGAGTTTTGATGGAGATATGAGGATTCACGATTGGAGAGAATTGGTGTTCTTGAGCTCTGTTTCCATGGAGGATAGCTTCAAACCCTAGCTGAAGGTTGAAGACAACCTCCCAGCCATTAGATCAAGCAAGACTCGTTGACTTTGGCCAGATCCAACGGCTCGTGTTTAATTTCATCTTGGAGGGAAATTCTGAGAAGCAATGAAACGATGCCTTTCATTAAAAGGAGCTTCCTGGGCTTAAGTGATCCAATGACTAATCACACCCCCTTCACGAGGCCCATTGGATAATGAACTGTATTTGGTATCTATTCGCACCGTTCATTTTTTATTTTCTTTTCATTTTCTAATTGTTTTTCTGCCTGAATTGGGCCCAGCGTGCATGACTATCTGAACCCCCCATTTTGAGCCCATGAATGATTTACACTGCATTGCCTTACTATCTGCACCACCTCCCTTCATATTTCATTTTATTTTCTTCCATTCTATTTCAATCTTCGAAAAATCATATCAATTTGAAAATTAAAGATTTTTTAATGGGAATTTTTGCTACCATTTCATATTAATGTCCAGAAAATTATCAAATAAAAATATTTTCATTTCATGCATTTTTAATATTTTTTGTATATTTTCTACTTTTATTGCATTTTATTTCTTTTTATGTTGATCCATGAATTTGTAGAATTTTGTTTAGGTAGTTCCCTTAACATTTTTAGGCCATTCTTTTTAGGATAGTTAGGTATATGCTTTAGCTTCCCCCTGGATTTATTCCATAATTTTGTGATGAATTTTAGAGTAGTTTTGATTAGATGACATTAGGTTGTGTAGAATTAGGTTAATCCTTAACATAGGTCCACAATAACACTAGAATTTTGGGTTTCTAGGTCAAGATAGGTATTGGGGCATATAAGGGTATTAAGGGTACGTATGTAGGATCCCTTATAAATTATATTAGGTTTTAATATAGTGATATGCTATTTTTAGATGATTTTTGTAGTTGATGATTGTTTGTGTTGCCCTTGTGGGTTTGAATTTTTGTTTGCTTTGCTTTGTGGGTTTGGGAAGCTTGGTTTTGTTCTAAGGAGCATTGAGGAGCATAGTATAAGACTTGAAGATGCATTGAGGAGCTTGAGAGCTTGATCTTATTTGTTTTGTTGATTGTTTTAGGGTTAGGGATTAGGAAGAGTTCAGACTTAGTTAACTTCTTTCTTAAACATGGATGGTATCTTTCACCTCCATTCCTCCCTATGATTCAAAGTCCTTCCATGGTATACACCTCTCTCCTTTGGAGGGATAAGTGATTGTACCTAGGAAGTAGAACTTTTGAGGGAACCATTCCTTTGATGTTGAACCCTTATAGGTCACCTTTGGTGGTCAATAAACAGTTCAATATCCCCAGCTTATCCAGTAAGTGATTTCCTCTGGTTTGATTATCTTGAGAGATGCTGAGCTTGAGTGTGAAGATGAAGACTTCATTGAAGAGTGTAGAAGTGGATGAATCCTTGAGCCTTTCCATTCCAGCTAAAGCTTGAAGAGCAACAAGAGCAAGTTGATACTTGAAGACCCCTGAAGATGAAGTAAAGACTGAAGGATGAAGTTGACACTTCTAAGTGATTGAGATTGATTCTGAAGAGTTGAAGCTTGAAGAACAAAGGAAGTTGATACTTACTTTGAAGCTTGGAGATCTTGAAGGAATCAAGTTGATACTTGTGGGTAACAGTGAAGCCTGAAGGTGGAGCTGATCAAGGAGCTGAAGCTCAGAGAAGATAAGTTGAAACTTATGTTGAAGGGTTGAAACCTGGAAAAGCAAATTGATATTTGTCAAGAGTGATTGAAGTCTGAAGACTGAATTGCTATTGGAAAAGCTGAAGCTTGAGGTTGAGAGAGGAGTTGATCTGCTTTCTTCTGTTTTTCTTTTCTGTATTGACATGCTTTGTTTGACTTGTTTGATGCATTAGAATAAGTCCATATCTAGAATAAGTGGAATCTAGGAGCATGATTGCACTAGAGGTTGAGTTGCTCCCTCTGCTTGTATTGTTACTGTGTGGCTTTGCTTGCGGGCATTCGGTAGAGCCCAGCTCCCTTGCCCATGTGGTTTGTTTGCCTGATGGCATTTTATTTCATTTCATCTGTATGATTGCAGTTTACTGTATTTTGCTTGATAGCATGTTGTTTATTTTTCAGTATGATTACTGTTATCCATTCTGGCTTGAGGTTGAGATGAGCTTGTGGAGGCTGAAGCCCCACATACATTTCCTCCCTCACTTGCATTGCATACATTTTACTGTTTAAAGTTGATGCTTTGTCTGTTTTGGTGTATCATTGACATGATCCCTTAGGAATCTCATTTTCTTTGATAAGGAATTGATGATAGAATTTTAGGTTGAAACCTATGCATGACAACTTCTAGGAGTTCCCTGTTCAAACCTTGACCATAGGATGAATCCATGGCATGACAACAGTAGGACTTGATAGTCTCCCTCCTAGTTGGGGCCTGTTCTCTTCTCATCTCAAAACGGTTTAAGATACAGTAATCATAAATGATTTCTTTCGTACGTTACGAGCCTTAAGCTATCTGAGAAAGGATTGTGGGAGAGTTTCTTTTCCACAGTCTGGATGTTTAGTATGGTACCCTTTGGGTGACATGCGACGCATTCACTCTCAGGTCATAGTCTCTAGTGCGGTTGAAATTGCAAACACAATAAAAAACACTTCTTTCGTAAAAGACATGAAATAAACCGTAGTTTCCCGAACTACGTAAGCTCTGATCTCTCATACCTGTTGAGAGTACGTAGGCACAAGATGGAGATGTCTTGGCGAGCTACCTTCCCCCATAACCCGTCGTAGGCCAAACTACGTTGACTCTGATTTCTCGTTCTCTGATGAGAATACGTAGGCATAAAGCGCGACGCTTTGCCGAGTCATTTTCTTTTCTGTTTAAGCCAGCCTTGATAGGTAGATAGAATAAAACCAACCCGTCTAAGTAAACACAACAAGCGTGGATCCCGTCGAGTACGACGGATGTGAGGGGTGCTAATACCTTCCCTTATGTAACCGACTCCCGAACCCAGACAATGGTTGCGACGACCTTGTCTTACCCTTTTTCGTCAGGTTTCTCCGATCGTTTCCTTTCCCGTTCTAAGGGATAAATAACGAAAGGTGGCGACTCTTCTGTTGTGCCGGCACCTTATTTTCGCGCAAGCGACATCATGCAAATGCAAACATATGTTTGTGCGTTAAGGAGATTTCCCCCGATCCTAGTGCCTGAGTGTCAGTGCTGATAATAAGAAGTCTGAGTCCGGTCACGGAAATAACGTCTCATATATGAAGAAAGCCCATCAAGGCAGTACATAACATCACTGAGTACAAGTAGAATCAATAATGTGACCTCGACCAACAAGCTTGGTGATGGTCAGCATACAACACTGATTAAAACAAAAGGAATACAAATAGTCAAGCACGGCCACGGGCGCGAAACTCTTCTAACAACCCCTTCGTTTCTGGATGATCAGGCCGGGTGAGCAATCCTTCGACGAGTAACTCCCTCTGCACAATGGTGTACTGAAGACCTTCGACCGAATCTTCCCATGCTCCTTCACCGAAACAATCTTCTAGCTTCCGCTTCTTGGACTCAAACGTCAGTTTGCGCTCCTTCAGGTTAGCGAGAGCTTTGTTGAGCTGGCCTTCAGCGGCATATCTGCGAGCGGTTTCTTCATCAAACCTCTTCTCACTGGCCTTCACCTGGGCTTTCAGCTTGGAGATCTGTTGCATCAGCTTATCCTCCCGTTCTTTCCTGTTGGCTAGGGCGGCCTTCCAATGCTGATTAAACTTGGATATTCTCCGATATGCTTCATCCAAGTGCTGCTTCTTAGTGGCCAGTACATCGTTGACAGCTTTGAAGTCTCGACCCATGCGCTCGCGCTCGACTATCTGCTTAGTCAAATCTGTACCTAGCTGGTTCACCAACTCTGTCTGCCTCTTGAAAGAATGAACGACTTCGCTTCTCTCGCTTCTGAGTTGAGCCAATTATTTCTCCAGTTCTTCATTTGCCCTCTTCAATTCCTCTCTCTCAGTTAACACCTGATTATGCTGCTGAATGGGCACGGTGTGTTGCACCCCAAAATTTGACCAACATTTCTTTACCTAGCTTGTGGTTCATCTCATTCACATTAGCATTATCACTTGCACTCCATTGACATGTATGCAAGAGATAAATAGGTATGACTACCAATCAAGAGTTACACAAGACTATGAAGCTAGCCAAGAAGGTCATTCAAGTGTTCAAGGGTTGATATCTTTGTCAAAGAAGTTAAGAGATCCTCAGAGAGATTGGTTGAAACCAAGGTTGTGTGCCTCCTAACTTGAGAGTTGTGGGGAGCTCCTCAGATGATTCTGAAGCTATGAGGATGGACTTGAAGCTTTGAGAGAGCTTATGAGATGTCTTGAAAGCCATCATGAAGCCTAGAGAGGTCATTGTACAAGAATAAGAAGCCTCATCCATGAGTGGTGTAATTAGGGTTTGACTGGGTCAACCCTAGGTCAACTGATGATTTGGAGAGGGTTGAGACCTAATCCAAGAACCATGTGATCATGGATTGATGCATTGAGATGCTATAAGGATGATTCCAAGATCAACTCATCATGATTGAAGAGTTTGAGAAGTTTCACGCTAGGGTTTCTAAGGCTTGACAGTGTAAAATCCCCTAGTTTGACCCCTATCTTCAAGGCAGTTTAGCTTAAGATGTGATTGTCATATCATCTTACACCTAACATGAATGTTGTAGAGCTTGTTCTTAGCTTGAATTTGAGTACTAGAAGTCCTTGATAGGATTTGTAGAGCTCAAGTTATGACTTTGACAAGTTACAGGTCATCTGAGGTATGTGAATCTGGGGCCTTGAAAGTCACCCAACTTGCATCAAACTTTTGCCCAAGAAGGATGATTCCTATGAACCTTTGGTCAACATGAATGTTGTTCCTTATCTTCTTAGATTTCTAGAGAGTACTAGAAGTCCTTGATAGGATTTGTAGAACTCAGGTTATGGCTTTGATAAGTCAAGGGCATTTTGGTCATTTGGAGATTACAGGTCATTTCAAGCATAAGGCCATAACTCCTATTTCTAAGCTTCAAATGGAAATATCTTCAACATCAAACTTGCTTAAAATGATGTTTTAAGTCTAGTAAGGAGGTCATGAGATGTTGAAAAGTCTTGTAGCTCAAAATGATAAAAATGACCTAAAATGGAGGCATAAGTTAAATAAGTCATAGTTGGAAATTGAAATTTCCAAGCTACACATCCAAACCATGGCATATAGTAGGTCATTTTGACTCTAGAAAGCATTTTGGAAACAATGGTTCAGCCACATTTTTGAATTGAGGCCTAGATCATGGACTTGCTTTGGAATATGGTTACTTGCATATTAAGGTACATATGCAAAACACAAGGGAAAGCAATGTACAAGCTAGCAAGGTATCTTAACACATCATATATCTCATTTAAGGAGATTTTCAAGTCACACCAAGTTGCTGCAAGAGGCATAGCATGAGATGGTATGTGAGATGAGATGAAATCATAAACTCATGGCATGAGAATCTCAAATTCTCATTGGATGATTCTAGAAGGTTCTAGATGAGTCTGAACCATCCTATATAGTGTATAGAACTTGCTCAGATGCAAGGTTGGTGAGAGATTTGAGAGGAGAGTGAGATAGCCATTTCAATTGCTTCCATTGCAAGTTGAAATCAAATTCCACATTCCACACCATTTCCATTGCTTCTTTCAATCCTAACACCTTCCATTGATCACACTGAATGTGTGCATACCAAATTGAAGGAAAAATCATGAAGAATTGCAAAGTTAGATTTTGAATTTTGGAGGTTGCAAGTCACAATCGGGTTTGGAGATTCAGGCTTTCTTGATCAAATCTTTTGCAAACAGAAGCTTTATCATCAATCAAGGAAGGTTTCTGAAGAGTTTGAGAGGTTGAAGTGGAGCTTTGACCTATCTGATAATCAAGATTTGACAGGTTTGTAACTTTTCTTCTACACCATAATTTAAGCATAATTAGTTAGAATTGTTAGGTTAGAATGGTTAGAGACAAGTAGGAGATGAATTCTGGAAAGTTTGAGAGCAATTGGTGAAGTTCAAGATAGTGACACCATTTCTGTTTACCACATTAATTTGCTGAATCTTGAGAGATAATCTTGGTATGATAGTGGAAATTGATCAGTGTAACCTGAGGAAGAGATTGAGCATCATAATTTCAAGAATGGTGAACTTTGATTCCTGAGCATATTTGGGAGTTTGATTCGTGTTTTAGGTTTGAGGAAGTTTCAATGGATTTTGATACCATGGTTAGATTCAGGGTGAAATTCTGGATGAGCTAGGGTTTTGAATTTTAGTTTTTCATGGAGAATTGATGAGGTTCGAATTGGAGAGGATGAGCTTGAAGCTCTGAACTTCCATGGCTGTTCTTCCCTCCAAGTTCCATTCAAATGAAGAAGATAACGTTTTGGCCATTGGATCATGCGTGGACTCATTGACTGAGTGGAGATCTAAGGGCTGTGATTTGATTTCGCGTGTGAAGAGGAATTCTGAAGATACCCCAAAGCGCTGCGTTTCATTTAACTGAGGTTTTGGGCTTAAGTGGATTAATTGATATCCCCACCCCCTTTCATGGCCCATTTCCATTATGAACTGAATTTCGTTGCTAAATGCACCGTGTCTTTTCCTTTTCCTTTATAATTTCTTAATTGATTTTCTGATGAAAGTTGGCCCTAGCGCGCATTGTTGTTTGCACCCCCTATTTCAAGCCCAGTCATGAATTGAACTGCATATCATTGCTATTCACACCAATGTTTTCCCATTTTAATTTCTTTTTCTCCATTTTATTTTAATCTTTGAAAAATCATATTAAATAGAAAAATGATGATTTTTGTATGGGGATTTTTTCTCCTATTTCATGTTAATGTCTAGAAAATTATAAGATCAAAATATTTGCATTTCATGCATTTTTAATATTTTTTGTGTATTTTCTCTTCTAATAGCATTTTAATTCCTTTTATGTCGATGCATAGATTTGTAGAATTTTGTTTAGCTAGTTCCCTTCATATTTTTAGGCCATTCTTTTTAGGATAGTTATATTAGGACTTTAGCTCCCCTTGGATTTATTCCATAATTTTGTGATTAATTTTTGATTAGTTTTGATTAGATGACTTTAGGTTGTATAGAATTAGGTCAATCCTTGACATAGGTCCACAATAACACTAGAATTTTGGGTTTCTAAGTCAAGTTAGATATTGGGACATATAGGGTATTAAGGGTAGGTATGTAGGATCCCCTAGAAATTATATTAGATTTTAATATAATAGTATAATATTTTTAATTGATTTTTGAAGTTGATTGTTGTTTGTGTTGCCCTTAAGGGCTTGTATTTTGTTTGCCTTGCTTTGTGGGTTCTTGCTTGGCTTGGTGGGCTTAGTCTTGCTTTGAGGAGCATGGAGGATCATAGTAGAAGACTTGAAGATTGAAGAAGGAGCTTGAGAGCTTGAAGACTTGTTTGTTTTGTTGTTGTTTTAGGGTTAGGGATTAAGTAGAGCTTAGACCTAGCTAATTTCTTTCTTAAACATGGATGGTATCTTTCACCTCCATTCTTCCCCATGATTCAAGGTCCTTCCATGGTATTCACCTCCCTCCTTTAGAGGTATAAGTGATGGTACCTAGGAAGTAGAACTTTTGAGGGAACCATTCCTTTGATGTTAAACCCTTATAGGTCACCTTTGGTGGTCAATAAGCAGTTTAACACCCCAACTTATCCAGTTAAATAATTTCTTCTGGTTGAAGTATCTTGAGAGATGTTGAGCTTGAGTGTGAAGATGAAGACTTCATTGAAGAGTATGGAAGAGGATGATTCCTTGAGCATTGCCATTTCAGCAGAAGCTTGAAGAGAAAGAAGATCAAGCTGATACTTGAAGACCCTATGAAGATTCAGTAAAGACTGAATGAAGAGCTAAGGCTTAAAGATTGAAGGATGAAGTTGACACTTCTAAGTGATTAAAGGCTACTCTGAGAAGCTGAAGCTTGTAAGAAGAGAAGACCAAGTTGAGACTGGTAAAGCAAAGAGAGCTGAAGCTTGAAGACTGAGTTGATACTTATGAAGAGAATTCAATTGAGATTGAGTGTAGAGCTGAGGCTTGAAGAACAAAGGATAAGTTAATACTTACTTTGAAGTTTGGAAGTCCTGAAGGAATCAAGTTGATACTTGTGGTTAAGAGTGAAGCCTGAAGGTGGAATTGATTAAAGAGCTGAAGCTTGAAGAAGAAGATAAGTTGAAACTTATGTTGAAGGGTTGAAACCTGGGTAAGCAAATTGATATTTGTCAAGGATGGAGGTCTGAAGACTGAGTTGCTGTTAGAAGAGCTGAAGCTTGGAGTTGAGAGAGGAGTTGATCTGCTTTCTTGTCTGTTTTCTTTTCTGTATTGATGTGCCTTGTTTGACTTGCTTGATGCATTAGAATAAGTCCATATCTAGAATAGATTTAAGCTAGGGGCATGATTGCACTAGAGGTTGAGTTGCTCCCTCTGCTTGTATTGTTACTGTATGGCTTTGCTTGCGGGTATTCGGTAGAGCCCAGCTCCCTTGCCCATGTGGTTTGTTTTGCTTGATAGCATTTTATTTCTTTCTGTATGATTGCAGCTTACTGTATTTTGCTTGATAGCATGTTGTTATTTCCTCAGTATGATTACTGTTATTCATTCTGGCTTGAGGTTGAGACGAGCTTGTGGAGGCTGTTGCCCCACACACATTTCCTCCCTCACTTGCATTGCATGCATTTTACAGTCGTTTACTGTTTATCTGTTTACTGTGTAAGCTGATGCTTTTCTCTGTTTCTGTGTATCATTGACATGATCCCTTAGGACTCTCATTTCCTTTGATAAGGAAGTGATGATTAGAACTTTAGGTTGAAACCTATGCATGATAACTTCTAGGAGTTCCCTGTTTCAAACCTCAAGTATAGGATGAATCCTTGGCATGACAACAGTAGGACTTGATAGTCTCCCCATAGTTGAGCCTGTTCTCTTCTCATCTCAAAACAGTTTAAGATACAGTAATCATGAATGATTTCTTTCGTACGTTACGAGCCTTAAGCTATCTGAGAAAGGATTGTTGAAGAGTTTCTTTTCAACAGTCTGGATGTTTAGTATGGCACCCTTTGGGTGACATGCGACGCATTCACTCTCAGGTCATAGTCTTTAGTGCGATTGAAATTGCAAACACAATAAAAAACACTTCTTCCGTAAAAGACAGAAAACAAACTTCAAACCTTTTTGCCCCGCGGGCCCGTAATTCAAAGGATGCTTTTCTGAAGAAAAGAGTGTCGTTAAACTTCAGCGCCAACGCAAACAGGCTTTGTCCCTAACTGTTGGAACTGCTGTTTAACCCTACTCGATAAAACAGATGAATCTGAATCCCCATAATGCGTAGTATCCCGAACTACGTAAGCTCTGATCTCTCAAGCCTGTTGAGAGTACGTAGGCACAATACTGATGTATTGGCGAGCTACCTTCCCCGTAACCCGTAGTAGGTCGAACTACGTTGACTCTGATTTCTCATTCTCTGATGAGGATACGTTGGCATAAAGCGCGACGCTTTGCCGAGTCATTTTTCTTTTCTTTTTAAGCCAGCCTTGATAGGTAGATAGATAAACCAACTTGTCCAGTAAACACAACAAGCGTGGATCCCGTCGAGTACGACGGACGTGAGGGGTGCTAATACCTTCCCCTTGCGTAACCGACTCCCGAACCCAGACAACGGTTGCGATGACCTTGTCTTACCCCTTTTCATCAGGTTTTTCCGATCGTTTCCTTTCCCGCTCCGAGGGATAAATAACGAAAGGTGGCGACTCTTCTGTTCTGCCGGCACCTTATTTTCGCGGAAGCGACAGCTGGTGACTCTACTGGGGACTTGATAGCTTCCTAGGGATCCAACGTCCCGTATGCGAGTCAGTTTGGGGATCCGACGTCCCCTGCGAGAGTCAATCCTAGCGCTTGTATGATTACTTGTTGGGTTGTGTTTATTTATCGCATTTTTATTTCCCGCATTTTATTTTCAGTATGATATGATTATCTGTGCTGTTGTGGGAGGGGCATTCTGATGAGTGAGAAGCCAGACCCAAGCTTGAGTGAACATATCATTAGTTGTGGAAATTAGTGGGCGCGTGCTTGCTTTGCAGGCACTAGTGTCTCATGAAATCCACGCTCAGACGAGGTTCTCCCGGTTGGCTTCTCTTTCAACCCTTTGGGTTGAGACGGTTGTTGGTTTGGAGGATTGTCGACTCTGGGGACCGATCATTTGTGATTCAGCCGAGTGAGGCCGCTTCATGAGCTGGTGATGCCACACCTTCTGGGTATCGTATCACCCCTCTTGAATGTCTGTGACGCTGATGAACGCATAGGATGCCGAACTTGAGTCAGTTTAGGTCCATAACTGTGAGCAGGGTTGGGTTTATTGCATGAAACTCTGACCTTCAGACTACCTGGTTTTCTTGATAGTGGATCAGTTTTGTTGGGATCTGAGGTTCTCATCTGCAGGTATATGATTGTTCTTGACAGAGCAGGTTTTTGATTAGGATCAGAAGATCTTATCATCAGATGTGTATTTGTTCTTGATAGAGCGGGTTTTGATCAGAGGATCTCATCATCAGATGTGTATTTGTTCTTGATAGAGCAAGTTTGGATCAGAGGATCTTATCATCAGATGTTTGTTCTTGATAGAGCAGAGTTTTATTATCAGATGTCTGTTCTTGATAGAGCAGAGTTTTGGTCCTGTATCAGAGGTCCTTATCATCAAATGTGTGTTCTTGACATAGCAGATTTTTGGTCCTGTATCAGAGGTCCTTATCATCAGATGTGTGTTCTTGACAGAGCATATTTTTGGTCTTGTATCAGAGGTCTTTATTATCAAACGTTTGTTCTTGATAGAGCAGAATTATGGTCTTGTGTATATGGCCCTATCAGATGGTTGTTCTTGACAGAGCAGATTCGTGGTCCGATACCGGGGTTTTCTTCTTATCAGATACAGTGGTTGTTCTTGATAGAGCAAGATTATGGTTTTGTTGATACAGAATCTCCACAGCATAGTTGCCTTGATCTCCTGTTGCATGATTGCATTTTACATTGCTTTGCATACTCATTCGCATTTCATTAACGTGTGTCTGTGTTGCAGGTATCGTTTTCCCCGATCCAGGATTTCTTGCCTCCTATTGTATTGTTAAGGGTTCTCTGAGGAAGACCGTGGCTTACAAGTTCCCTGCCCCTGATGTGGTTCGGCTGACCGGTTTGATAGCTTTAGTAGATGATTCTGTGAGGGATGAGTTCAGAAAATCTTACGGCAAGTTGCTCAGTTTGGTTCGTAAACCTTCTGCGTTCGAGTTGAATGGGTTGCACGCTCTGCTGCAGTTCTACGACCCTTCGTTGAGATGTTTCACTTTCCAGGATTTTGTTCTTGCACCCACGCTAGAGGAATATGCTGATTTGCTAGGTGTGCCTATCAAGAGGCAGATGCCTTTTGTTCATATGGATGCTGAGCCTGATCTGGCTGGTTTAGCTCCTTCACTTCATCTGGATGCCTCCGAGTTGGTATTGTCTAGTTGGAACAAGGTTCCCGGGTTCTCCTTGCAGTTCCTAGTGGGAAAGGCTCAGCAGTGCGCCAAGGACGGGTGTTGGGTCGCATTCAACGCCATTCTTGCACTGTGCATATATGGCATCATTCTGTTCCCCAATATGCCCGATTTTGTAGACTTTGATGCATTTCATATCTTTGCTTCGGGGAATCCAGTCCCTACCTTGATATGAGATGTCTACCATTCTATCCACTACAAAAACGAGAACAGGAGGGGCAAGAATGTCTCATGCTGTGTACCTTTGCTTTATAAATGGCTTGATAGTCATTTACCCAAGAGGGGTCCTTTTGTTTCGTCTGCAGCCACAGCTGAGTGGTCCGAGCGTCTGATGAGTTTATCTGCAGAGGATATTGACTGGTTTGACAGAGATAGGCTGGGTACCGAGATTATCTTTAGCTGCAGCGGGTTTCCAAACGTGCCTTTGATAGGCAGGAAGGGTTGTATAAACTACAATCCATCTTTGCTGGTCCGACAGTTCGCGTATGCTTTGAGAGCTCCACCGAAGGAGGAAGAGGTACAGGAATCTCTTTACCTCACTGGTCTTATAGAGGGGGATCTGTTATCCAAGCTTCAGCGCGCTTGGAATGGTATCAGTAAGAGGGGAAAACCATTGCTGGGGAGAAGCAATAATCAAGCCTACCCTCCGTATGTGACTTGGGTCAGAGCCAGAGCAGATGCTATAGGGATGCCGTTTCCTCATGCCAAGCCAGAAAGTCCTCCAATGATTGAAGAGCCTACTACCGTGCCCATCCAGCAGCATAATCAGGTGTTAGCTGAGCGAGATGAATTGAAGCGGGCAAATGAGGAACTGGAAAAGGAATTGGCTCAGCTCCGAAGCAAGAGGAACGAAGTCGTTCATTCTTTCAAAAGGCAGACAGAGCTGGTGAACCGGCTGGGGACAGACCTGACTAAGCAGATAGCCGAGCGTGAACGCATGGGTCAAGACTTCAAAGCTGTCAACGACGTACTAGCTACGAAGAAGCAGCACTTGGACGAAGCATATCGGAGGATATCCAAGTTCAACCAGCACTGGAAGGCCTCCTTAGCCACCAGGAAAGAGCGGGAGGATAGTGAGAAGAGGTTTGATGAAGAAACCGCTCGCAGATACGCCGCCGAAGGCCAGCTCAACAGGGCTCTTGCTAACCTGAAGGAGCGCAAACTGACGTTTGAGTCCAAGAAGCGGAAGTTAGAAGATTGTTTCGGCGAAGGAGCATGGGAAGGTTCGATCGAAGGACTTCAGTACACCATTGTGCAAAGGGAGTTACTCGTCGAGGGGTTGCTCACTCTGCCTGATCATCTAGAAACGAAGGAGTTGTTAGAAGAGTATCGCGCCCGTAGCCGTACTTGACTATTTGTATTCCTTTTGTTTTGATCATTGTTGTATGCTGACCATCACCAGGCTTGTTGGCTGAGGTCACATTGTTGATTCATCTTGTACTCGCTGATGTTGTGTACTGCCTTGATGGGCTTTCTTTGTATATGAGATTGATATTTCCATGATTGGACTTGGACTTCTTCTTATTATCAGCACTGGCACTCAGGCACTAGGATCGGGGGAGATCTCCCTAACGCACAGACACGCGTTTGCATTTGCATGAAGCATTTGCATAACGAGCATTTTGTTGTTTTTCCTAACCCCTTTTGTGTTTTTCAGGTTGTTTCAGGTTGTGACAGGTGGTTCCAGGAATGATCAGAGACCTATTCACCGCTATCCGACTAGAGCTAATCAGACCAGGATCATGGAGCAAGTGCAAACTGATGTTCAGGAACTCCGCGAAAGAATGGATCATTTCATGGAGCTCATGGTCGCCAATGGCCAGGATCAGCTCAGAACTTTGGTTCAGCCTTTCATCTCAAGGGTTGATAGCAATGGCGTACTTCATGGTGGGGCTGTGCCTACTCCTCCACCAGTTGAAACTCCACAGAATGGTGTTCCCGTGACCGGGGGTAACGGCAATGTGATGGCCAACATCGGACTCAATACGAAGGGCGTCGGTAATGGGAGTCTGGGAGCTAATGTCAATGTCGGGCTGGGCAACGGCAATGTAGGTGTCGGGAATCTGTTTGGGCCTCAGCCATGGCTAGAGGATCGTCAGGACGATGTGTTCTCTTAGAGAGGTGCTGAAGGGGAGTTGAATGATGAAGCACGACTTAGATTAAAGGCACTTGAAGATAAGATGAGAGATATCGAGAATCAGAATACCCTGGGCGTTGATATGTCCAAGTTGGGACTAATTGCTGATTTCAAGGTGCCTCCCAAGTTCAAGGTACCTGACTTTGAAAAGTATAAGGGCACCACTTGCCCTCATGTCCACCTGAGATCGTACTACAGAAAAATGTCTGCTCATTCTGAGGACGAGAAGTTGCTGATGCACTTCTTTCAAGACAGTCTTTCCGGGCCATCCCTCGAATGGTACATGAGTCTGGAGCCTACTAGTGTGCGCACATGGAAGGATCTTGCTGAAGCATTTGTGCACCACTACCAATACAATAGCGACTTGGCCCCGAACCGAGTCCATTTGCAGAATCTGTCGCAGAGGAATAATGAAGGGTTTAAGGAGTACGCCCATCGGTGGCGTGAGTTGGCAGCCAGGGTTCAACCGCCGATGGTTGAACGTGAGCTCGTGCAGATGTTTGTGGCCACCCTCCCAGGGGTTTACTATGAGAAGTTGGTCAGCGGTATGTCTGGGACGTTCTCAGATCTCATTATCACGGGTGAGCACGTCGAAAATGGGATCAAGATCGGGAAAATTCAAGGTGAGTCATCCTCGGCTGGGGGAGGCGGAAAGAAACCTTATAGTGGCAAAAGACGAGAAGGAGAAGCGAGCGCTGTGACCAACGCTCGAAGGAAGGGTAAAGGTCCTCACCAACAGGTGGCCAGTATAACTATCCCGGCAGTTCAGCAACAGCAGCAGCAACAACCGAATCAACAGGGGTACAGGAAGTACCAGAATCGGGCACCTTTGGCGAACCGTCACCTCGAGACACTGCCCATGTCGTACGCGCAACTCTTGCAGACTTTGCTTCAGCTACAGTTGATCCAGAAGAGGACGCTGGCTCCCTTGACAGGGGCACCTCCGCCAGGGTACGACGCGAATGCCACTTGTGAGTTTCATTCGGGGGTGTCGCTACTGCGAAAATCGGCGCCGGCTAACAGGAGAGTCGCCACCGTGCGTTATTTATCCCTCAGAGCGGGAAAGGAAACGCTCGAAGTAAACCTCGCAAAAAACGGGGAAAAGGTATGGTCATCGCAACCATAGCCTGGGTTCGGGAGTCGGTTACGCAAGGGGAAGGTATTAGCACCCCTCACGTCCGTCGTACTCGACGGGATCCACGCTTGCTTGGGTTGTCTACTGGGTGCAAAACAATCTATCTACGGCTGCTAAATCTAAACGGAAGGGAAATGACTCGATAGAGCGTCGCACTCTATGCCTACGTATTCTCAAGAGAGAAAGTCAGAGTCAACGTAGTTCGGGACTACAGGGAAAATTGGCTCGCCAAGACCTCGCGTCTTGTGCCTACGTACTTCCACTGGATGGAAGATCAGAGCTTTACGTAGTTCAGACTAACTACGGCTAAACAAACATTCTCACACAGCAGTGAGAAAAACAACTGGTTTCACAGGGTCGGGAACCTATGGGCAACACTACGGTTCGGTCTCAAATGCACTCGGGCAAGAGAGAAAAAGGGTACTCAATTAATCGTCAGCGGGAAAGTCTCGATCGCACAGCCGCGAGAGAACAAAAGTTAGTCGTTAGTGTGCTCGCTAGGATATCGCATCCTATGCCTACATATCTTCGTCTGGTACGAAGAATCAGAGCAGCTGTAGTTCGGCTACTACGGGACCACAGCTCAAATCTCGTTTTATTCATCTCTGAAAAATGATTACAATGGTTGCATACTGTAAATAAACTCCTAGGAAATGCTATCCTATTCTATCCTGAAAAATCGAATGAAAAATAGCCCCCTAACAAATGGGCTTCTAAACTATCCTAAAATCGGAAAATAATTCCTATGAAAATATACCTAAAGAAAATGAACTCTAAAAATATTAAATCGACACTTTAATATTTTTTCCTTTTTCTTCTTTCCTTATCAACATATTTTTCCCTTTTTCTCAAAATATTTTCTCTATTTTTCCACATATTTTCCAATATGTTTTTCTCACCATTTTTCAAATATACTTCTTTTCTTTTCTTTTTCTATTTTTTCACAAATATTCTCTCACTATTTTTCCTCATGTATTTTCTTTTCTCTATTTCTTTTTGAATATTTTCTCCATATTTTCTTTTTCAATTCAATTCTTTTTCCTATTTTCTTTTAATATTTTTTCAAATGTATTTCTTCATGTAAAACTAAAAAAATATAAAAGAAAATACACAAAGGGGATGGGGGGTTACAGTCCATACAAGGGGAGAATTAACAGAAAATAAAAAATAAAAACTGGGCCCAGCCCAATTACTCAATACAGGAAACGGGGGGGGGGGGGGGGGGGGGGGGGGGGTGAAGATTGAAACTGGGTGTTGGCAAAAAAAAAACAGTAGGGCCCAAGGCCCAGAACTTGCCCAAAAACGTGAGGGGGGGGGGGGTGACACCAAAAAATGATTGGGCCTGGATCCGGCCCAATCTCTTCCCCTTTCTAGCACCATTCAGAAACCCTAAGGGACTTCTCCTTCCTCCTTTGCGCCGCCGTCAACCTTCCCTCCTTTCTCCGTCATTCTCTATCCTCTCAATACCTCCGTTCCTCTCACAATCTCTCAGTCTCAAAATCTCTGAATCTCCTTTCTTGATCCTCCCTCGTCCTTCTCCATTTTGCCATTTAGAGTTCTTGATGACCATGGCTGAAGATTCTTAGATTAAGATTCAACAATCTGGACATGGACTTCGTGATGAACGCAAATCTGGAAACCTGTTGTTGATGAGTTTCTGAGAATGTATGTCAAAGACGATCTTCAAAGGCGAACGCATTGTCGATCTGGAAACGATGGCCGAACACGGTGGAGCTTTGAAGACCTTCTGGAAAATGTATGAAGACTGAGGATGAATAATCAAGGATGAGCACGGTTGAAGGTCTTGCATGATCGAAGGAATTGATCAGAGATGTGGTTGGACGAGCTTTGTTGAAGATTCTTCTTGGTGAGGATGATGTTCTGAGTTTTTCTGGAGTTCGTTGATGCGTGATGGAGCTTGATCGGTTTCTGGATTTCTTGATGTGTTGATTATTTTCTGGAATTTTCTTGAAGTTGTTCCATATGGTTCGATGATGCTTGGAGGTGGATGATCAATTGAATCAGGATGTTGATCGGAGGTTGAAGAGGATTGTTGGTTCAGGGAGTTTTCTGGGCTTTGAGATCCTCACCGGAGAACATTGTTGATGGTGATCGGAAGGGGATGATGGGCGATGAAGAAGGGAGGAAGATGAATGGTTCTTGAGGGCGTGGTTGAATCTGGAGTTTGTTGAGGTTGATGTATGAAGATGGTGACCAGAATCTGGGTTTCTCATGGTCGCCGGAAGTTGGATGAGAGGAGGTTATGGATGATGAAGGGAGGAGGAGAGATGAATGTTCCTCATTCTGGGTTGTTTGATGATTCCGGCGATGGCGCGGTGGCCGCCGGCCATGCAGGCCGGCCGGTGGGCATCTCAGGCGAGGATTATGGTGACGCCACGTGGTGGCAGCTGGTGGAGGGGAGAGACGCATGTGGGACGCGTGTCCCCATGCGTGGCAGAAAGAGAAGGAGGCTGAGGGTGAGGTGTCGTGTGTGGGATCATGAAGCGTGGGCCCTCTTCTGGCGCAACACGTGGCCTGCTATTTATAACACTGAAATGATCTGGGACGTTCTAGAAGGTCCTGGAAAAAACTGGAAAAGGCTGGATCGTTTTTTGGACATTTCTGGACTATTTGCTGAAAATTCTGGACCAAACTTTGCATTGGGCCTCCTGATAACTGGGCCTGCGAAAAATGAATAAAAAAAAGACTCTAAAAACTGCATTAAGAGAATATATTTAATTAATCCCTAATCAAACATTAAATCTAATTAACTCTAAAAAACAATATTCTAAAAAATCTACTAATATACTTCTAATAAAATTCTCTAATATCTACTAATCTTTTATTAAACTCTAATTAACTATAAAAGAAAAAACAAAACTATATTCATTTATATCTAAAACAATTATTTAATTTCTATTAGCCCTAATTTTTATTATTCTATTTAATATGCTAAGAAAAATTCACTAATATACTACACTAATCTAAAAATGATTTTAAAAACTATTAAAACTATTTAAAAATTATATTAATATTCTAGAAAATCCTATATTATCCTAAAAATCTATTAAATCCTAAAATGGTTAAAATCTATTTTTAAAAAAAGAATTAAAACTATTAAAAAAATCTATTAAACCTAAAAATGATTTAAAAATCTATTTGAACCCTAAAAAATCCTATAAAATCCAGAAAAATCACCATAATTCCCAAAGGGACAAAATGAGCACCGAACGACACAAAAATAATCGGTAAAAATAAACGGGCACCGAAATAACCCAAAAGTCGATTCTACTGATTTAAACTGATAAAAAACACCTGAAACACGAGACGAGAGCTGTGATCCCAATAAAATCAGAACAAATGAAAATATGCAATGTATGCAATATGCAGATGCGAATGCGGTTATGCGTCGAAACATCGAGCCAAATGCGAGACCCGGTTGGTCAAATTTTGGGGTGCAACAGCTGCCCCTATTCAAGCGGCTTCGACCTGAATGGGTGAAGAGCGCTCAGCCTTCAAACATTCAAGGTAGATGACGGTTGAATACAAATGGAACCCTGAAATTTGCCAACCGCAAGAATATACTGCAAAACTGCTTGAGGAAAAGCTTCCAATAGACTGAAGTTCGGTTGTCACGACAACAACTGATCAATTTTCTGATACAATTTTCTTCTCCTTTTCAATACCTGTGTAACGCCACAAGTATTGAAACAATGCTTCGGAAAAGCAAACGACTTGATTCCCATCTCTCTCATGGGATCAAATCTGGTCAAGTCACAGTTCACTGCGAACTTGAGGACAATTCTCCTGGGGGAATTCTGAATCGACTGCTTGGCACCCATTCTGTCAACAGGCCGCAGCTTCAGAAATCTGATATATGTCAATCTTCGTTGTTGTTTTTTTTTTTCGATGCTGATGTAACAACCAAATGAAGAATCACTCCGCTGGGGAAGAGAAGCTTAACCACACACCTCTGCAGGTGAACAAATTCGAAATCCAATAGGTAACCATCCTGGTCCATGTTTCGACATGCGTATGCTTGATAATGATGCAATGCCCTATATGACATGAATATGCTATGCGTTTTGTTTGAAAATGCGATGCCCAAACGGCATGGATACACTATATGCTTGATAGATGCAATGACGATATATGCAAATGCTAATGCAGGCTTGAGCTGCCAGAGAACACCAGGTCTGAAAACCACTTGGCAAAATAAATGCCGAAGATAACGCCAACTCTACTGGGGATGACCTGAAGTCACAGAACCATCTCAGCAAAATAAATGCTGGAAACGGGAAATCAAATCCGCTGGGGATAACCGTTCTGCTGGAGAAATGAAAAGGGAACCCTGCTTGGCGACTTCACTGGGGGAAGAAAACAATTCTGCTCGGGAATGCTTCCTTCAAACCATTGGCAACTGATCATACTCTGCGGGGATTGACCCGAACTGAGGCTGATTGCGCGCAACACGCTGCTGGAAATGCCCCTACTATCAAGGATATCGATCTTAATTTGCTGAGGATCCTTCTGATCCTACTCTGATACGGGGTGACAATACAATCTCGATTCTTCCGGGGATAATACGCAACTTTCATCTGCTGAAGAGTGGCAATTCTGATTTAACAACATCCACAAGGAATTCAAACATTAACCGGAGCACTGGTATCCGTCGAGCTTCGTATCGGGAAACATGACAACATGCGAGTCATTGGGAACTACTGTGTCAGATACCTTTAGATTTTTGTCTTTCTGGTTTAGAATAAACATGGATTATGTACACAGTGGAAGATATGGAAAATACTAGACGAGAACTAGCATCCAAAGGTAAACTACCAGGCGAGAACTGATAGGAAAGTAGATTATCGGACGAGAATTGATTTTAGTTTTTGTGTTTTGAACATCAGACGGGATGACTGGATAACAGACTGAGAAAAAGACAACCAGGCGAGAACTGGCTGAAAGTTGACGTGCACCAGGCGAGAACTGGTATAACACTCGGGTTAAAACACACGAGAACTGATTACGCGATGACATGTACCAGACGAGAACTGATACGACACTTGAAGAAACGGTGACCAAACGAGAATTGGTTACCAATAAACTGCACCAGGACGGGAACTGCTGCTTACAATAAACTGCACCAGGACGGGAACTGCTGCTTACAATAAACTGCACCAGGACGGGAACTGCTGCTTACGGAAGGGTGGGCCAGACGAGAACTGGTTACCGATTTGCCAGGCGAGAACTGGACTTTGGAAACGACCGGTTACTGACACGCAACAGGTTTAAACTGCAGGATAATGATCCAATGACAGCAAGACCTTCTTATTTGAAAGGCTCAGGTTTTGATAAGGGTACTGACATGATTCCCGATACTCAGCTTCGGCTGGGGATAAGCAGGCTGGTTTGAACAACTTGCCCCAGTACACTCAGCTGGGGAGAGAAGACTGGCTTGCACAACTTGCCCCAGTCTAATTCAACTTGCCCCCAATCTAACTCTTGGGGAATACTTGCTCTGAACAGCTTGCTACGGGAAGACTTCGAGAATGCTTGCCCCGATATCTGTATGACAACAGAATTCAATCTCCATTAGACAGTTGATTTCAACATTCTCTGCGATGACTTGCCCCTGAATGAGCGATGAGCGACTTAACCCGCTCTGATTATCCACTGGAAGCATCTGCTTTCAAATCTCCGCATTCTGAATAATTGCCCCTGATTGGCTCTCGAGAAGACTCATTTCTGATCAACTGCTTCTCAAACAAAACTGCCCCTGCTCAACTGAAGCTTCGGGACTTGTCCTCAGACTAACTGATACTGAACTTACTGGAAGTCAATGCCCCTGATTCACTGGGCTTCACAGCATTCACCATTCTGGTTCAGACTGCTGAATTATTCAGTCCTGCTTGATTATTCCCTGCTGGAATTTCTTTCATGCCAACTACTAACCTGCAATTAAAATTGTCTGTCTACGAATGGTAATCTTAATGCATCGGTTATGCAGATTTTGAAAAAATTTTGAGCTGTCACTCATTTACATGCATATGATTGTGAGTGACGAGTGAACCAAAGTTCAAACGTAGTGCGTACGTGATCAGTGAAAAATACAACAAGGATGTGACTAGCAAGTCAAGAAGGAGTCAGGTTACTCGACCTTATCGTAATGCGCTTCAGATTTACCCTACCTCAATTAGGTCTTTTAAGGGTTGTATCGCGGTCGGGTTCACGGTTCGTGAAACAAAGGATATTTGGCTCAAATTATGATTTGTACCCATCCCTTCTACGTGATGATCTCCGATCCTAAGGTTCAGTTAACCTGGCACAGGCGCTCGCCTCTTCGAGAGGTATGTTGAATGGTAAGAACCATAGTTGAGGAATTCACAAGCTTTTCTGGAGTGACAGTTACTCCTTCTTTGCTTTCGGTGTCTGTGTACACGACTCCGTGATTTGCTGGGGGGAAATTTCTTTTTAATGTCCCCTCTTTTCCGTTCTTTTGATTCCCTACTTTTGCCTGGACTGACTCATCTTGAGTTCTTTTCGATTTTTCTTTTTGAAGTCCAGCGGGATGCCCTGATTTTTGCCTAAGTATTAGCTTTCCAGCTTTTCTTTCTTTTTACTTAGCGGGCTTTCTTTCTTTCTTTTGGAACAAAGTCGTGTGACACTGGTTGTCTTGATTGCTCCGAAAGGATTGTAACTGTCTCACTCCTGATTGGTGAGATTTGACCTCTTGAAAGGTATAAACTGATTGGTCCTCGAAAGACGACACTCCTCTGTAAGACTTGAACGCTTGGTCAAGCTAACTGACAACTACCCTGCCCCGGGTTAAGATGTGAGGGTTTAAAAGTCCGAAAAAACTTCTGCTTCCTGGCTCGAAGTGGTTAACAATGGACTAACTCCTTATATCTCCAGTGTTTAGGGGATTGAAACAATGCCTTGTACGTCATCGGTACGGTCTTATCTGAAAGCATACGATCATCAGTTATGAGTTTCAATTTCGTCATCCTCCCTCCTAACTTTGCTAGTCACAGCGAAAAAGTGGAGTGAAAAAATGCAAGTGTCAGTGCAATGCAATAAATGAGCGACAGCGACATGACTAATTCAGAAAAATGCGTAGTCACTTTATTATTATCACCATTCAAAACATACAATGTTTAAAGCAGGCCGTAACTAACAGAAAAAGAAACTACAAATGCAAAATGGTGTATAATCTGAGAAATGCCAATGCTGAGGCGCCTGCCTGTCTGAACCACTGGCTTTTGCTGGGGAATGCCTTCCGAATCTGCGAGCTTAGACAGCCGAGCGGTTGGGATGAACAAACAGAAATCCTTCTCGAAAGGAAATGCGATCCTGATCAATCAACTGTTGTACCTTCGCCTGAAATGCTTTACAATCTTCTGTTGAATGCCCTGGAGAGCCACCATGATAACCACACTGAACGTGGGGATTGTACCCAGGAGGGTAAGGTTCTGGAACTGGCCTAAGAGCTTTCGGTTCCACCAAAGACTTCAGGACTAAAGATGGTAGCAACTGGCTATACGGCATCGGCACTAGATGAGAAGGAGCTTTCCTTCGTTCTAAATTGCTACGAGGTCGGTTCTGATTCTGACGCTGATTCTGATAACTTTGGCCACGAGCTCGCTGCTTTGCGATGGAAGCGACATAAGATTCCTGATAAGGTGCCCCAGGTACGGCTGTCTGTTCGGTATAACGAGACACAGAAGATACTGACCACGGAGAAGACGGAGAACCAACAGATTTCACCGATTCGACTTGAGGATATCCAACATCTGTCAGGACCGCATTGATCATAGCTTCATCTTCAGGTTGAGAGCTACAGAGAGATTCAGTTTCACTAGCCTGACCTTTTGAAACATACGGGATTCTTCCAGTCTTTACACCATACTCGATGTGCTCTCCTGTCCTTACCAACTCAGTGAAATTTGGTGCGGTTCCAAGCATTCTTTCGAAGTACGGGCTCTGCAAGGAGTTTACGAACATGCTTTTCAGCTCTTGGTCTAGGAGCGGTGGTTGCACTCTACCAGCAAATTCTCTCCATCTCTGAACATACTTTCTGAAAGATTCATTGTTCCCTTGAGACAATTCTTGCAGCTGCATGCGAATAGGAGCTTCGTCAAGATTATAGTCATACTGCTTCAGAAAAGCATTGGCTAAATCCATCCATGATTGGATCTGATCACGCTCTAACTGCATATACCAACTCAGAGGTGCCCCAGTCAGACTATCTTGAAAGCAATGAATCATCAGCTTGTCGTTGTGCACAAATGAAGTCATTCTTCGGCAGAACATCACCAAATGTTGCTTCGGGCAACTATCTCCTTTGTACCTTTCAAACCTCGGCATTCTGAACTTCGGAGGTAACACTAGGCCAGGAACCAGACACATATCTGCAGCACTAGGAGTAACAGCGTCCTTACCTTTCAAGGCTTTGAATCTCTCCTCTAATGCACGAAGCCTTTCAGCATACACGGGAGCTAATGGGTCTTCATTCTTTGCTGTCGGGACCTCTCTTCGAGGCTTTGACACAGGGAAGGCAAAACCCTGGTAGTTTGAGACATCAACAGAAGGAGAACGTCCACCTCGGACAACGAACTGCTCACGCAGACCTTGGTCTTCAACAGATGGCTGCACAGGCTGAGTTGCAGTAAGGTTGTTTACTTGCGGAAAGTCTTCGTCGGGCGGAGATCCATACAGAGGATTGGGCGTCACGGTGAAACCTGACAAGGTATCAACAAACTGGAAGCTTCTCTCTGACATAGCTACCAATGGTCTTCAGCTGACCTCACTGCTCGATTCTGATCAAATCTGCTTTGAATCTGCTCCAACCCCTTGGTCGTCTTCAATACTCACCTTCAGAATCAAAATAACGGCTGGATAAGAGCTCTGACTAGCTGGCGAATAGTATGCAATATAATGCGAAGATGCAAATGCAATGCAATGCAATGCAACAAACACGGGATCACAGCTCCCACACAATCTAAAAACTGCTGCACTGCTGACGGAGTACAGTTGCTCTGAAGAGAAGACCAGAAAAACGGGTAGGTTGGAAGTTAAGTTTCCTGCACAAAAAAAACCCCTCACTCACAGGTGTGGACCTATATCTGACAAGGTACGGCATCCTATGCGGTTGTCAGCGTCACAGACTTTTAGAACTGACGATACGATTCCCAGAAGGAGTGGCATCATCAAGTCCTGAAGAGGCCTCACTTAGCTAACTTCCAAATGATCGGTTCCCAGAGTCGACAATTCACCCAACCAGCAACCGTCTCAACCCAAAGGGTTGAAAGTGAAGCCAACCGGATGAATCTCGTCTGAGCGTGGATTTCATGAGACACTAGTGCCTACAAAGCAAGCACGCGCCCACTAATTTCCACTCTAAGTCTAAGGTGCACTCCAAGCCCAGGTCCGGCTTAACTCTCAATATCATAGAACACCTGTAACACCCCAATAGCAACAGATAATATCGATAAATAAGCCCCAAATAGACAAGCAAACGAGCGCTAGGATTGACTCTCTCTTAGGGGACGTTGGATCCCAAATGCATAAGAACTATCGCAGTCCTTAGCAGCCAGGGGACGTTGGATCCCCAGCAGAGTCGCCAGCTGTCGCTACTGCGAAAATCGGCGCCGGCTGACAGGAGAGTCGCCACCGTGCGTTATTTATCCCTCAGAGCGGGAAAGGAAACGCTCGAAGTAAACCTCGCAAAAAACGGGGAAAAGGTATGGTCATCGCAACCATAGCCTGGGTTCGGGAGTCGGTTACGCAAGGGGAAGGTATTAGCACCCCTCACGTCCGTCGTACTCGACGGGATCCACGCTTGCTTAGGTTGTCTACTGGGTGCAAAACAATCTATCTACGGCTGCTAAATCTAAACGGAAGGGAAATGACTCGATAGAGCGTCGCACTCTATGCCTACGTATTCTCAAGAGAGAAAGTCAGAGTCAACGTAGTTCGGGACTACAGGGAAAATTGGCTCGCCAAGACCTCGCGTCTTGTGCCTACGTACTTCCACTAGATGGAAGATCAGAGCTTTACGTAGTTCAGACTAACTACGGCTAAACAAACATTCTCACACAGCAGTGAGAAAAACAACTGGTTTCACAGGGTCGGGAACCTATGGGCAACACTACGGTTCGGTCTCAAATGCACTCGGGCAAGAGAGAAAAAGGGTACTCAATTAATCGTCAGCGGGAAAGTCTCGATCGCACAGCCGCGAGAGAACAAAAGTTAGTCGTTAGTGTGGTCGCTAGGATATCACATCCTATGCCTACATATCTTCGTCTGGTACGAAGAATCAGAGCAGCTGTAGTTCGGCTACTACGGGACCACAGCTCAAATCTCGTTTTATTCATCTCTGAAAAATGATTACAATGGTTGCATACTGTAAATAAACTCCTAGGAAATGCTATCCTATTCTATCCTGAAAAATCGAATGAAAAATAGCCCCCTAACAAATGGGCTTCTAAACTATCCTAAAATCGGAAAATAATTCCTATGAAAATATACCTAAAGAAAATGAACTCTAAAAATATTAAATCGACACTTTAATATTTTTTCCTTTTTCTTCTTTCCTTATCAACATATTTTTCCCTTTTTCTCAAAATATTTTCTCTATTTTTCCACATATTTTCCAATATGTTTTTCTCACCATTTTTCAAATATACTTCTTTTCTTTTCTTTTTCTATTTTTTCACAAATATTCTCTCACTATTTTTCCTCATGTATTTTCTTTTCTCTATTTCTTTTTGAATATTTTCTCCATATTTTCTTTTTCAATTCAATTCTTTTTCCTATTTTCTTTTAATATTTTTTCAAATGTATTTCTTCATGTAAAACTAAAAAAATATAAAAGAAAATACACAAAGGGGATGGGGGGTTACAGTCCATACAAGGGGAGAATTAACAGAAAATAAAAAATAAAAACTGGGCCCAGCCCAATTACTCAATACAGGAAACGGGGGGGGGGGGGGGGGGGGGGGGGTGAAGATTGAAACTGGGTGTTGGCAAAAAAAAACAGTAGGGCCCAAGGCCCAGAACTTGCCCAAAAACGTGAGGGGGGGGGGGTGACACCAAAAAATGATTGGGCCTGGATCCGGCCCAATCTCTTCCCCTTTCTAGCACCATTCAGAAACCCTAGGGGACTTCTCCTTCCTCCTTTGCGCCGCCGTCAACCTTCCCTCCTTTCTTCGTCATTCTCTATCCTCTCAATACCTCCGTTCCTCTCACAATCTCTCAGTCTCAAAATCTCTGAATCTCCTTTCTTGATCCTCCCTCGTCCTTCTCCATTTTGCCATTTAGAGTTCTTGATGACCATGGCTGAAGATTCTTAGATTAAGATTCAACGATCTGGACATGGACTTCGTGATGAACGCAAATCTGGAAACCTGTTGTTGATGAGTTTCTGAGAATGTATGTCAAAGACGATCTTCAAAGGCGAACGCATTGTCGATCTGGAAACGATGGCCGAACACGGTGGAGCTTTGAAGACCTTCTGGAAAATGTATGAAGACTGAGGATGAATAATCAAGGATGAGCACGGTTGAAGGTCTTGCATGATCGAAGGAATTGATCAGAGATGTGGTTGGACGAGCTTTGTTGAAGATTCTTCTTGGTGAGGATGATGTTCTGAGTTTTTCTGGAGTTCGTTGATGCGTGATGGAGCTTGATCGGTTTCTGGATTTCTTGATGTGTTGATTATTTTCTGGAATTTTCTTGAAGTTGTTCCATATGGTTCGATGATGCTTGGAGGTGGATGATCAATTGAATCAGGATGTTGATCGGAGGTTGAAGAGGATTGTTAGTTCAGGGAGTTTTCTGGGCTTTGAGATCCTCGCCGGAGAACATTGTTGATGGTGATCGGAAGGGGATGATGGGCGATGAAGAAGGGAGGAAGATGAATGGTTCTTGAGGGCGTGGTTGAATCTGGAGTTTGTTGAGGTTGATGTATGAAGATGGTGACCGGAATCTGGGTTTCTCATGGTCGCCGGAAGTTGGATGAGAGGAGGTTATGGATGATGAAGGGAGGAGGAGAGATGAATGTTCCTCATTCTGGGTTGTTTGATGATTCCGGCGATGGCGCGGTGGCCGCCGGCCATGCAGGCCGGCCGGTGGGCATCTCAGGCGAGGATTATGGTGACGCCACGTGGTGGCAGCTGGTGGAGGGGAGAGACGCATGTGGGACGCGTGTCCCCATGCGTGGCAGAAAGAGAAGGAGGCTGAGGGTGAGGTGTCGTGTGTGGGATCATGAAGCGTGGGCCCTCTTCTGGCGCAACACGTGGCCTGCTATTTATAACACTGAAATGATCTGGGACGTTCTAGAAGGTCCTGGAAAAAACTGGAAAAGGCTGGATCGTTTTTTGGACATTTCTGGACTATTTGCTGAAAATTCTGGACCAAACTTTGCATTGGGCCTCCTGATAACTGGGCCTGCGAAAAATGAATAAAAAAAAGACTCTAAAAACTGCATTAAGAGAATATATTTAATTAATCCCTAATCAAACATTAAATCTAATTAACTCTAAAAAACAATATTCTAAAAAATCTACTAATATACTTCTAATAAAATTCTCTAATATCTACTAATCTTTTATTAAACTCTAATTAACTATAAAAGAAAAAACAAAACTATATTCATTTATATCTAAAACAATTATTTAATTTCTATTAGCCCTAATTTTTATTATTCTATTTAATATGCTAAGAAAAATTCACTAATATACTACACTAATCTAAAAATGATTTTAAAAACTATTAAAACTATTTAAAAATTATATTAATATTCTAGAAAATCCTATATTATCCTAAAAATCTATTAAATCCTAAAATGGTTAAAATCTATTTTTAAAAAAAGAATTAAAACTATTAAAAAAATCTATTAAACCTAAAAATGATTTAAAAATCTATTTGAACCCTAAAAAATCCTATAAAATCCAGAAAAATCACCATAATTCCCAAAGGGACAAAATGAGCACCGAACGACACAAAAATAATCGGTAAAAATAAACGGGCACCGAAATAACCCAAAAATCGATTCTACTGATTTAAACTGATAAAAAACACCTGAAACACGAGACGAGAGCTGTGATCCCAATAAAATCAGAACAAATGAAAATATGCAATGTATGCAATATGCAGATGCGAATGCGGTTATGCGTCGAAACATCGAGCCAAATGCGAGACCCGGTTGGTCAAATTTTGGGGTGCAACAGGGGGCACCAGGCCACACAATAGAGAACTACAAAGCCTTCAAGCATAAGGTGCAGGACATGGTGGATGCCAAGATCATCAACTTCTCCGACAATGTGCCAAATGTCACGAAGAATCCTATGCCGAATCATAGGGGAGGCGGAGTGAATGCCATTATCGAAGAAGAGAATTCGGATTTGTTGACTGACGCCAGAGATCTGAAGACGCCGCTTAGCTTCGTTAAAGCTAAGTTGATGAAAAGAGGGTTCTTTCCAGGTTGCGGAGAGCTATGTATGGACTGTGCCTCACGTTCTGATGGATGTGAGCAGTTGGTAGAAGGAATTCAAAGTCTGATGACTGAAGGGATTCTGCAGTTTAGCAGGAAGGCCGAATATAGATCAGGGGAGGTAGTGCTGAAGCAAGCTGATGAGGTCGCCACCATCACCATCCCTCGCCAGACAATAACTATTTCTGCGCCCAGGCCGCCCACAATTACCATCACCAGAGCTGGGCCAATACCGTTCGAAAGCACTAACTCCGTCCCATGGTATTATGGGGCCGAAGTCTACTGCAACGGACAGAGGTTGGAGCTAGAACCGTTTGGGTCGACGGTGGAGAACCTTGCGGGAATCAGTGGTATTACTCGCAGCGGAAGAGTGTTGGCACCACCAGAGGTCGCGGCGGATAAAGCGGTCAGAGCTGATGCGGCCGATAAGGGTAAGAGTAAAGTCGTTGAAGAGATCCCGCGTGGGGCAGAAACAGACTTGCTTGCCAAAGACGCCGAGGAGTTTATGCGGTTGATTAAAAAGAGTGACTACAAGATTGTAGATCATCTCCATCAGACGCCCTCGAAGATTTCCATCCTGAACTTGTTGTTGTGTTCCAAAGCACACCGCAACGCACTGCTGAAGGTGTTGAACGCCGCCTATGTACCGCAGGAAATATCGGTAAATCAGCTAGAAGAGGTCGTAGCCCATGTGAATGCTGGAAATGGGCTAGGTTTCACTGACCTAGAGCTGACGCCGAAAGGGAGGAATCACAATAGCGCCCTGCACATCTCGATAGAGTGTAGGGGCACGATTATGTCGCACGTGCTGGTGGACACGGGTTCGTCACTTAATGTTCTTCCGAAGAAGGCATTAATGAAGTTGGATACTCGTGGAGTGATTTGCACACCCAGTGATCTGGTTGTGAAGGCGTTCGATGGAACCAAACGCCACGTTTTCGGGGAGGTGACCCTGCCAATCCAAGTCGGGCCGGAAACGTTCGACGCGGTCTTTTATATTATGGACATCATGCCTACCTACAGTTGTCTCTTGGGCCAGCCGTGGATCCATGCTGCTGGTGCCGTAACCTCCACGTTGCACCAAAAACTCAAATATGCGGTCGGAGGTAGCATCGTAACCATGTGTGGCGAGGAAGACATAATGGTGAGCCATTTGTCGTCCTTCAAGTACGTTGAGATGGATGGCGAAATCCATGAGACTCTATGCCAAGCGTTCGAAGCTGTCAAAGTGAAGGACGTAGCTCCTGTGGTCACCGAAAAGCCAGAGATGACTCTCTCCTCATTCAAGGAAGCTCGGGCCGTTGTCCAAGCCGGATCTACCCCAGGCTGGGGGCGAATTTTGGAGATACCTAACAAGAAAGACAAGTTTGGGTTGGGATATTCTCTTGGAGCTGAAGCTTCTTCTTCTTCTAGCAGTGCGTCTCGGGGTAAAGGGCCGATCCAGTTTACCAGTGGCGAAGTGATTTTCGAAAGCATCAACGCGGTGTCTGAAGACAGCGGAGATAGCGACTGTGACCTCGACTCTTGGATCCAGCTAAGCAAGCCAGGCGAGGGCCTCAACAATTGGTCCGTCAAGGATATCATCCAGATGACAAGCGAAGAGTAATGATTTACTTTTTCCAATCATTGTACAACCCTATGTCCTACCCGGGGCATAGTGGTTTTATTGTCAGGGCCTTGTTGGATTATGTACATGCATTTTGTTAATAAATCAAAGGCGTTTTCTTCGTATTCAAATATTGTGATCTCTGTTATTCCTGTTTTATATTTGTTTTGAAAAACAATAAAATGGCAATGAGGTTTGTGCTAACCTGCACATCCTTGTTTTAAACTTAACCCTTGTTATTGCAGGATCCACATAACAGATGACATCGACTCTGGACCTTCTACGGCTCACTTCGACTTCGATTGCCCGATCTATCAAGCCGAAGAAGAGATTGATGAAGACGAAGACCTTCCTGAAGAGTTGGCCCGCTTGTTGAAACAAGAGGAGAAAGTTATTCTGCCTCATGAAGAGGAGATTGAGATCGTGAATCTGGGTTCTGAAGAACTCGTCAGAAACGTCAGGATAGGGGCTGCGCTGCAGAGTGATGTCAAGCAAAGATTGGTCGAAATTCTGAGAGAGTATAGTGACGTCTTTGCTTGGTCGTACAAAGATATGCCCGGACTTGACACTGACATCGTGGTCCACCACTTACCGCTGCGAGAAGATTGTCCTCCCGTTAAGCAGAAGCTTAGGAGGACAAGACCAGATATGGCCGTTAAGATCAAAGAAGAAGTGCAGAAACAGCTTGACGCTGGCTTCTTAGCAGTCACTACTTACACTCCGTGGGTCGCCAACATAGTGCATGTACCGAAGAAGGACGGTAAGGTACGCATGTGCGTCGATTATCGGGATTTGAATAGGGCGAGCCCTAAAGATGATTTCCTGCTGCCTCATATCGATGTGTTGGTCGACAACACAGCCCAATTCTCCGTGTTTTCGTTCATGGATGGCTTCTCCGGTTACAACCAGATCAAGATGGCGCCGGAGGACATGGAGAAAACGACGTTTATCACTCCCTGGGGAACATTTTGCTATAAGGTAATGCCTTTCGGTCTAAAGAACGCAGGGGCCACTTACCAACGAGCTATGGTAACTTTGTTTCATGACATGATTCATCATGAGATTGAAGTCTATGTTGATGACATGATTGCGAAGTCCCAAACGGAGGAGGGACATCTGGTCAATTTGCTGAAGCTTTTTGAGAGGCTTAGGAAGTTCAGGTTGAGGCTGAATCCTAACAAGTGTACTTTCGGAGTACGGTCCAGAAAGTTACTGGGGTTTATTGTGAGTGAAAGAGGCATCGAGGTTGATCCTGCGAAGATAAAAGCCATACAAGAAATGCCAGTGCCAAAAACAGAAAAAGAAGTTTGTGGTTTCTTGGGCAGAATAAACTACATTGCAAGGTTTATCTCTCAGCTCACGGCCACGTGTGAACCGATGTTCAAGCTTTTAAAGAAAGATCAGGCGATTACCTGGAATGAGGATTGCCAGAAGGCATTCGACAAGATAAAGCAGTATCTTCAGGAACCTCCAATCTTGATACCCCCAGTGGCTGAACGGCCACTAATCATGTACTTGACAGTTCTTGAGAATAGTATGGGGTGTGTTCTCTGTCAGCACGACGAGACGGGCAGAAAGGAGCATGCCATTTACTATTTGAGTAAAAAGTTCACTGACTGTGAATCTCGTTACTCGATGCTGGAGAAAACGTGTTGTGCACTAGCCTGGGCTGCCAAACGTTTACGACAGTACATGCTCAATCACACCACCATGCTAATTTCGAAGATGGATCCGATCAAGTACGTCTTCGAGAAGCAAGCGCTTTCGGGTAGGATTGCCAGATGGCAAATGGTGTTGACGGAATATGATATTCAGTACGTTTCCTAGAAGGCCATTAAGGGCAGCGTACTGTCTGATTACCTTGCCGAACAGCCAATCGAGGATTATCAACCGATGAAATTTGAATTCCCTGATGAGGATATCATGTTTCTCAAAGCGAAAGATTGCGATGAACCGTTGCCCGACGAGGGGCAAGATAGGAAATCCCAGTGGAAGTTGATATTCGACAGGGCGGTTAATTCCTACGGAAGTGGTGTCGGGGCGATCATCACGATTCCCCACGGATCCCACATCCCGTTTACCACGAGACTGACGTTTCCAGTCACCAATAATGAAGCGGAGTACGAAGCATGCATCATGGGTCTAGAAGAGGCAATTGATTTGAGAATCAAGAACCTAGACGTATATGGTGACTCGGTGCTTGTGATTAACCAGATTAAAGGGGAGTGGGAGACTCGCCAGTCAAATTTGGTTCCGTACATGAACTATGCCAGAAGGCTACTTCCGTTCTTTGATCGAGTGGAACTCCATCATGTGCCCAGAGCAGAAAATCAGATGGCTGATGCCTTAGCCACGTTGGCTTCGATGTATAAAGTCAATTTTTGGAATGAGGCTCCAAGAATTGTCCTTTCTCGTCTTGATAGACCTGCATTCGTCTTTGCGATCGAGGAAGCCGCCGACGGCAAGCCATGGTTCCATGACATCCAGACTTTCCTTATGACTAAGGAGTATCCTGCGGGAGCGTCAACCCAGGATAAGAAGAGTCTGAGGAGGCTGTCTGGGAATTTTTATCTCAATCCTGATGGAGTTTTGTATAAAAGAAACCATGATCTCGTGATACTCAGATGTGTAGATGAGAAAGAGGCGAGTATGCTCATGGAAGAAGTCCATGAAGGCACATTTGGTACGCACGCCGGCGGGCATGCTATGACGAGAAAGATCCTGAGAGCAGGATACTACTGGCTGACGATGGAATCAGATTGCTTCAAATTCGCGAAGAGATGTCATAAATGCCAGATTTATGCTGATAAAGTTCATGTGCCGCCGTGCCCGTTAAATGTCATGTCCTCCCCGTGGCCGTTCTCCATGTGGGGCATCGACATGATAGGCAAGATCGAGCCCGCTGCATCTAACGGTCATCGCTTCATTCTAGTAGCTATCGACTACTTCACCAAGTGGGTGGAGGCAGCCTCATATGCTAATGTGACCAAGTAGGTGGTGGCTAAATTCATAAAGAGGGACATCATCTATCGTTATGGAATTCCCGAGCGGATCATTACCGATAATGGTTCGAATCTGAATAACAAGATGATGAAGGAGCTGTGCCAGAGTTTCAAGATTGAACACCACAACTCATCTCCTTACCGGCCGAAGATGAATGGCGCTGTTGAAGCGGCCAATAAGAACATAAAGAAGATTGTTCAGAAGATGGTTGTGACCTACAAAGATTGGCACGAGATGCTGCCATTTGCATTGCACGGTTATCGTACGATGGTACGTACATCAACCGGGGCAACTCCTTTTTCCTTGGTGTATGGTATGGAAGCAGTCCTACCGTTAGAAGTGGAGATCCCTTCTTTGCGAGTTTTGGTTGATGTGAAACTCGACGAGGCAGAATGGATTACGAACCGACTGAACCAACTCAGCCTGATGGACGAGAAGAGGTTAGCATCGATTGCGCATGGTCGTTTATACCAAAGCCGAATGAAGAAAGCTTATGATAAGAAGGTGCGTCCTAGAAGCTTTCAGACGGGTGATCTCGTCCTGAAGAAGATTCTTCCTCCACACTCCGATCACCGGGGCAAGTGGACTCCCAATTACGAAGGTCCGTACGTCGTCAGCAAGGTCTTCTCGGGAGGAGCTTTGTTGTTATCCACGATGGATGGTGAAGATTTTGCATCCTCGGTGAACGCGAACGCAGTTAAAAAATACTTTGCTTGAAAGCGACCCGCTGGACAGTAAAAAGAGAGTCCAGGCAAAAATGGGGCATCCCGGCGAACCATAAAAAAGGAAAAAGGTTCAGGCAAAAATTAGGGAAATAAATTGAAAAAATGTACACCCGCAAAGTCGAAAACCCGGATGGGAGACTTTGGCAAAAAAGGGTATCCCGGTGAACTGAAAACCCGCAAAGCGCGGTTCACGCAAACGTTAGGGATTTGAAAAAGCAAATGACTGCGTTCCGCGTGTGGACTTTCTTTGTTTAGTGGTTTGGAAGACCTGAGGGCCGTTTATCTGAATCAATCTCTTCTGAAGATGAAGAAGTCGAGTGGGTCATAGAGGGATCAACTCATGGTGTTCGTCTACGCCTCATTGCCGACATTTGTATATACTGATGTATATTTATGTTTTATTTTTTGCGCGGCTTCCTCATTCCAGGGGCTTTCATCCGTTGTAAAACATTTTTACCCATTCAGGGGTTCGTTATCAATAAAATGTATACTATTCAGCAATTCTGTTTACCTATTTAGCATTTATCTGTTTTGTTTGCGAAAAAGAACGCCGATGTTTTTGATAAAATGCGCATACATAAACTTACTGGCCTAGGCCACTGATTGTTGAAACTATGAATTACTTGAACATTGTCACAAGATTATAACCTTGATAGGTCCTTTTGAGAAGGGTATCTTGTCTGTTTGTTTGTGTTGTTACAGGTGTAGCCTATTCTAGACAGTGCGTCGTGCGCATCCCCAAGCAGGATGATTCTTCTTTCTCCAGCAAAGTTCAGCAGCCTCTCCTCACCAGTGGAGTGTTGAATAGCTGATGCTGTATCTCCCCACCAGAGTCGTCATCTCAGGGGAAGTAGCCGTGAAGGTCGTGCAGTTTATTCCCGCGATTGACATCGCTTTCCCTCAGCAGGTCCAGGTGCTCGTAGAGCTTCGTCCCCCTGCAGCAGTCAACTGAAGTTCACTTCCCCGCAGCGCCCGATTGAGATTGGTGTGACCTTGTTCTCCTCAGCAGGATGATTCCTCCCCCTATCTGAGTGGTTCTTTCTCCTTGACAGGAGGATTCCCCCTTCAGCATTTATTTTGCTGACGGGATCGCATCATTTTGCATGATTGCATAGCATTTATCATAAACGCGTAACATTTCCACCGTGTGGAGCATTGCGCCATTGCTGAAGCACATGCATAATAAGCATGATCTAGGTTGTTACCGTTCTTGTTTTATAGGTGTTCCGCCGCAGAATTGATTGCTCAAGATGATTCTTGAATTCTCCCCAACAAAGTCGCTTCCTCAAGATGATTCTTGAATTCTCCAGCAAGGTCGTTTGCTTAAGATGATTCTTAAAACCCCCAGTGCAGTCGCCAGAGTTGGTTGCTCAAGTTGATGCTTAGAGTCCCCGGCAGAGCGTTTGCTCAGGATGATTCCTAAAATCTCCAGCATAGTTATCAGTTCAAGATGATTCCTGAAGTCCCCGGCGGAGTTATTTGTCCAAGATGATTCTTGAAGTCCTCAGCAGAGTTGATTCATCCAGAATGATTCCTGGACCCCGAAGCAGAGTTACTTGATAGTTCTCCAGAATCCCCAGCGGAGGTGCGTCATCCCCAGCAGGTTTCTGAACAGCGAAGTTGAAACTTCCCCTGAAGACTTGATGATTGAAGTCCTCCTGTATTGACGAAGCAGTTCTCTCGGCTGGTGCAGAGCGCCTGATGGCAGAAGTTTGAGTATCCCCGATTGGTTCATGATTGACTGAGAATGCTATTCCCGACTTACTGATGGAGTCCGGCTGATGCCCGGAAGTTTTCTTTGAATGCCGATGGCATGATTAACTTGACAGTTGACCTGACGAGTCCTGAGGAATCTTGATGCCTGACGGCATGATCGATCATGTATTACCGGTTACCGTGTGACCCATTCTCCAGCTAGTTGTCGTGCAACTAATATTTCAGTTTTCGAAGATTTGTTCCCATCTGAGTACCGTGTACTTGCGCAGTTGGCAAATTTTCGGGTTTGTTGGTATTCAACCGTCTCGTACCTTGATTGTTTGAGAGCCGTTCACTCCTCACCCAGTCAGGTTCAAGCCGTTTAAATAGGGGCAGTTGTTGCACCCCAAAATTTGACCAACATTTCTTTACCTAGCTTGTGGTTCATCTCATTCACATTAGCATTATCACTTGCACTCCATTGACATGTATGCAAGAGATCAAGAGGTATGACTACCAATCAAGAGCTACACAAGACTATGAAGCTATCCAAGAAGGTCATTCAAGTGTTCAAGGGTTGATATCTTTGTCAGAGAAGTTAAGAGATCCTCAGAGAGATTGGTTGAAACCAAGGTTGTGTGCCTCCTAACTTGAGAGTTGTGGGGAGCTCCTCAGATGATTCTGAAGCTATGAGGATGGACTTGAAGCTTTGAGAGATCTTATGAGATGTCTTGAAAGCCATCATGAAGCCTAGAGAGGTCATTGTACAAGAATAAGAAGCCTCAGCCATGAGTGGTGTAATTAGGGTTTGACTGGGTCAACCCTAGGTCAACTGATGATTTGGAGAGGGTTGAGACCTAATCCAAGAGACATGTGATCATGGATTGATGCATTGAGATGCTATAAGGATGATTCCAAGATCAACTCATCATGATTGAATAGTTTGAGAAGTTTCAAGCTAGGGTTTCTAAGGCTTGACAGTGTAAAATCCCCTAGTTTGACCCCTATCTTCAAGGCAGTTTAGCTTAAGATGTGATTGTCATCTCATCTTACCCTCAACATGAATGTTGTGGAGCTTCTGCTTAGCTTTAATTTGAGTACTAGAAGTCCTTGATAGGATTTGTAGAGCTCAAGTTATGACTTTGACAAGTTACAGGTCATCTGAGGTATGTGAATTTGGGGCCTTGAAAGTCACCCAACTTGCATCAAACATTTGCCCAAGAAGGATGATTCCTATGAAGTTTTGGTCAACATGAATGTTGTTCCTTATATTCGTAGCTTTCTAGAGAGTACTAGAAGTCCTTGATAGGATTTGTAGAACTCAGGTTATGGCTTTGATAAGTCAAGGGCATTTTGGTCATTTGGAGATTACAGGTCATTTCAAGCATAAGGCCATAACTCCTATTTCCAAGCTTCAAATGGAAAAATCTTCAGCATCAAACTTGCTTAAAATGATGTTTTAATGCTAGTAAGAAGGTCATGAGATGTTGAAAAGGCTTGTAGCTCAAAATGATAAAAATGACCTAAAATGAAGGCATAAGTTAAATAAGTCAAAGTTGGAAATTGAAATTTCCAAGCTACTCATCCAAACCATGGCATATAGTAGGTCATTTTGACTCTAGAAAGCATTTTGGAAACAATGGTTCAGCCACATTTTTGAATTGAGGCCTAGATCATGGACTTGCTTTGGAATATGGTTACTTGCATATTAAGGTACATATGCAAAACACAAGGGAAAGCAATGTACAAGCTAGCAAGGTATCTTAACACATCATATATCTCATTTAAGGAGATTTTCAAGTCACACCAAGTTGCTGCAAGAGGCATAGCATGAGATGGTATGTGAGATGAGATGAAATCATAAACTCATGGCATGAGAATCTCAAATTCTCATTGGATGATTCCAGAAGGTTCTAGATGAGTCTGAACCATCCTATATAGTGTATAGAACTTGCTCAGATGCAAGGTTGGTGAGAGATTTGAGAGGAGAGTGAGATAGCCATTTCAATTGCTTCCATTGCAAGTTGAAATCAAATTCCACATTCCACACCATTTCCATTGCTTCTTTCAATCCTAACACCTTCCATTGATCACACTGAATGTGTGCATACCAAATTGAAGGCAAAATCATGAAGAATTGCAGAGTTAGCTTTTGAATTTTGGAGGTTGCAAGTCACAATCGGGTTTGGAGATTCAGGCTTTCTTGATCAAATCTTTTGCAAACAGAAGCTTTATCATCAATCAAGGAAGGTTTCTGAAGAGTTTGAGAGGTTGAAGTGGAGCTTTGACCTATCTGATAATCAAGATTTGACAGGTTTGTAACTTTTCTTCTACACTATAATTTAAGCATAATTAGTTAGAATTGTTAGGTTAGAATGGTTAGAGACAAGTAGGAGATGAATTCTGGAAAGTTTGAGAGCAATTGGTGAAGTTCAAGATAGTGACACCATTTCTGTTTACCACCATAATTTGTTGAATCTTGAGAGATAATCTTGGTATGATAGTGGAAATTGATCAGTGTAACCTGAGGAAGAGATTGAGCATCATAATTTCAAGAATGGTGAACTTTGATTCCTGAGCATATTTGGGAGTTTGATTCGTGTTTTAGGTTTGAGGAAGTTTCAATGGATTTTGATACCATGGTTAGATTCAGGGTGAAATTCTGGATAAGCTAGGGTTTTGAATTTTAGTTTTTCATAGAGAATTGATGAGGTTCGAATTGGAGAGGATGAGCTTGAAGCTCTGAACTTCCATGGCTGTTCTTCCCTCCAAGTTCCATTGAAATGAAAAAGATAACGTTTTGGCCATTGGATCATGCGTGGACTCATTGACTGAGTGGAGATCTAAGGGCTGTGATTTGATTTCGCGTGTGAAGAGGAATTCTGAAGATACCCCAAAGCGCTGCGTTTCATTTAACTGAGGTTTTGGGCTTAAGTGGATTAATTGATATCCCCACCCCCTTTCATGGCCCATTTGCATTATGAACTGAATTTCCTTGCTAAATGCACCGTGTCTTTTCCTTTTCCTTTATAATTTCTTAATTGATTTTTTGATGAAAGTTGGGCCTAGCGCGCATTGTTGTTTGCACCCCCTATTTCAAGCCCAGTCATGAATTGAACTGCATATCATTGCTATTCACACCAATGTTTTCCCATTTTAATTTATTTTTCTCCATTTTATTTTAATCTTTTAAAAATCATATTAAATAGAAAAATGATGACTTTTGTATGGGGATTTTTTCTCCTATTTCATGTTAATGTCTAGAAAATTATAAGATCAAAATATTTGCATTTCATGCATTTTTAATATTTTTTGTGTATTTTCTCTTCTAATAGCATTTTAATTCCTTTTATGTTGATGCATAGATTTGTAGAATTTTGTTTAGCTAGTTCCCTTCATATTTTTAGGCCATTCTTTTTAGGATAGTTATATTAGGACTTTAGCTCCCCTTGGATTTATTCCATAATTTTGTGATTAATTTTTGATTAGTTTTGATTAGATGACTTTAGGTTGTATAGAATTAGGTCAATCCTTGACATAGGTCCACAATAACACTAGAATTTTGGGTTTCTAAGTCAAGTTAGATATTGGGACATATAGGGTATTAAGGGTAGGTATGTAGGATCCCCTAGAAATTATATTAGATTTTAATATAATAGTATACTATTTTTAATTGATTTTTGAAGTTGATTGTTGTTTGTGTTGCCCTTGTGGGCTTGTATTTTGTTTGCCTTGCTTTGCGGGTTCTTGCTTGGCTTGGTGGGCTTGGTCTTGCTTTGAGGAGCATGGAGGATCATAGTAGAAGACTTGAAGATTGAAGAAGGAGCTTGAGAGCTTGAAGACTTGTTTGTTTTGTTGTTGTTTTAGGGTTAGGGATTAAGTAGAGCTTAGACCTAGCTAATTTCTTTCTTAAACATGGATGGTATCTTTCACCTCCATTCTTCCCCATGATTCAAGGTCCTTCCATGGTATTCACCTCCCTCCTTTGGAGGGATAAGTGATGGTACATAGGAAGTAGAATTTTTGAGGGAACCATTCCTTTGATGTTAAACTCTTATAGGTCACCTTTGGTGGTCAATAAACAGTTTAACACCCCAACTTATCCAGTTAAATGATTTCTTCTGGTTGGAGTATCTTGAGAGATGTTAAGCTTGAGTGTGAAGATGAAGACTTCATTGAAGAGTATGGAAGAGGATGATTCCTTGAGCATTGCCATTTCAGCAGAAGCTTGAAGAGCAAGAAGATCAAGCTGATACTTGAAGACCCTATGAAGATTCAGTAAAGACTGAATGAAGAGCTGAGGCTTAAAGATTGAAGGATGAAGTTGACACTTCTAAGTGATTAAAGGCTACTCTGAGAAGCTGAAGCTTGTAAGAAGAGAAGACCAAGTTGAGACTGGTAAAGCAAAGAGAGCTGAAGCTTGAAGACTGAGTTGATACTTATGAAGAGAATTCAATTTAGATTGAGTGTAGAGCTGAGGCTTGAAGAACAAAGGATAAGTTGATACTTACTTTGAAGTTTGGAAGTCCTGAAGGAATCAAGTTGATACTTGTGGTTAAGAGTGAAGCCTGAAGGTGGAACTGATTAAGGAGCTGAAGCTTGAAGAAGAAGATAAGTTGAAACTTATGTTGAAGGGTTGAAACCTGGGTAAGCAAATTGATATTTGTCAAGGATGGAGGTCTGAAGACTGAGTTGCTGTTAGAAGAGCTGAAGCTTGGAGTTGAGAGAGGAGTTGATCTGCTTTCTTGTCTGTTTTCTTTTCTGTATTGATGTGCCTTGTTTGACTTGCTTGATGCATTAGAATAAGTCCATATCTAGAATAGATTTAAGCTAGGGGCATGATTGCACTAGAGGTTGAGTTGCTCCCTCTGCTTGTATTGTTACTGTATGGCTTTGCTTTACGGGTATTCAGTAGAGCCCAGCTCCCTTGCCCATGTGGTTTGTTTTGCTTGATAGCATTTTATTTCTTTCTGTATGATTGCAGCTTACTGTATTTTGCGTGATAGCATGTTGTTATTTCCTCAGTATGATTACTGTTATTCATTCTGGCTTGAGGTTGAGACGAGCTTGTGGAGGCTGTTGCCCCACACACATTTCCTCCCTCACTTGCATTGCATGCATTTTACAGACGTTTACTGTTTATCTATTTACTGTTAAGCTGATGCTTTTATCTGTTTCTGTGTATCATTGACATGATCCCTTAGGACTCTCATTTCCTTTGATAAGGAAGTGATGATTAGAACTTTAGGTTGAAACCTATGCATGATAACTTCTAGGAGTTCCCTGTTTCAAACCTCAACTATAGGATGAATCCTTGGCATGACAACAGTAGGACTTGATAGTCTCCCCGTAGTTGATCCTGTTCTCTTCTCATCTCAAAACAGTTTAAGATACAGTAATCATGAATGATTTCTTTCGTACGTTACGAGCCTTAAGCTATCTGAGAAAGGATTGTTAAAGAGTTTCTTTTCAACAGTCTGGATGTTTAGTATGGCACCCTTTGGGTGACATGCGACGCATTCACTCTCAGGTCATAGTCTTTAGTGCGATTGAAATTGCAAACACAATAAAAAACACTTCTTCCGTAAAAGACAGAAAACAAACTTCAAACCTTTTTGCCCCGCGGGCCCGTAATTCAAAGGAAGCTTTTCTGAAGAAAAGAGTGTCGTTAAACTTCAGCGCCAACGCAAACAGGCTTTGTCCCTAACTGCTGGAACTGCTGTTTAACCCTACTCGATAGAACAGATGAATCTGAATCCCCATAATGCGTAGTATCCCAAACTACGTAAGCTCTGATCTCTCAAGCCTGTTGAGAGTACGTAGGCACAATACTGATGTATTGGCGAGCTACCTTCCCTGTAACTCGTAGTAGGTCGAACTACGTTGACTCTGATTTCTCATTCTCTGATGAGGATACGTAGGCATAAAGCGCGACGCTTTGCCGAGTCATTTTTCTTTTCTTTTTAAGCCAGCCTTGATAGGTAGATAGATAAACCAACTTGTCCAGTAAACATAACAAGCGTGGATCCCGTCGAGTATGACGGACGTGTGGGGTGCTAATACCTTCCCCTTGAGTAACCGACTCCCGAACCCAGACAACGGTTGCGATGACCTTGTCTTACCCCTTTTCTTCAGGTTTTTCCGATCGTTTCCTTTCCCGCTCCGAGGGATAAATAACGAAAGGTGGTGACTCTTCTGTTCTGTCAGCACCTTATTTTCGCGGAAGCGACACGGTGGTAGGTTCTTCGATCACTGGAGGGCTTTCTGGCTTGGCAGGAAGAAACGGCATCCCTATAGCGTCTGCTCTGGCTTTGATCCACGTCACGTATGGAGCGTAGGCTTGACTATTACTTTTCCCCAGCAATAGTTTTCCCCTCTTACTGATACCATTCCAAGCGCGCTGAAGCTTAGATAACATATCCCCCTCTAGAAGACCAATGAGGTACAGAGATTCCTGCACCTCTTCATCCTTCAGCGGAGCTCTCAAAGCATAAGCAAACTGACGGACCAGCAGAGATGGATTATAGTTTATACAGCCCTTCCTGCCTATCAAAGGCACGTTCGGAAACCCACTGCAGCTGAAGATAATCTCAGTACCCAACCTATCTCTATCAAACCAGGAAATATCCTCCGCTGACAGACTCATCAAGCGCTCAGACCACTCAGCTGTGGTTGCAGATGAAACAAAGGGACCTTTCTTAGGTAGGTGACTATCAAGCCATCTGTAAAGCAAGGGCACACAGCACGAGACATTCTTACCCCTCATGTTCTCGTTTTTGTAGTGGATGGAATGGTAGACATCTCCTATCAAGGTAGGGACTGGATTCCCTGAAGCAAAGATGTGGAAGGCGTCGAAGTCCACAAAGTCGGGCATATTGGGGAACAAAATGATGCCATATATGCACAGAGCGAGAATGGCGTTGAACACGACCCAACATCCGTCTTTGGCGCACTGCTGAGCTTTTCCCACTAGGAACTGCAAGGAGAAGCCGGGAACCTTGTTCCAACTAGACAAAACCAACTCGGAGGCATCCAGATGAAGTGAAGGAGCTAGACTAGCCAGGTTAGGCTCAACATCCATATGAACAAAGGGCATCTGACTCTTGATAGGCACACCTAACAAATCAACATACTCCTCTAGTGTAGGTGCGAAAATGAAATCCTGGAAAGTAAAGCATCTCAACGGAGGATTGTAGAACTGCAGTAGAGCGTGCAACCCATTCAACTCAAACACAGAGGGTTTACGAACCAAACTGAGCAGTTTATCGTAAGACTTTCTGAATTCATCTCTCACAGAATCATCTGCCAAAGCAATCAAACCAGTCAACTGAACAACATCAGGAACAGGGAGCTTGTAAGCCACAGTCTTCCTCCGAGAACCCATAATAGCACAGTGGAAGGCAAGAAATCCTAAATCGGGGGAAACGGTACCTGCAACACAGACACACGTTAATGAAATGCAAATGGGTATGCAAAGCAATGTAAAATGCAATCATGCAGTAGGAGATCAAGACGACTGTGCTGTGGAGATTCTGTATCAACAAAACCATAATCCTGCTCTATCAAGAACAACCCCTATATCTGATAAGAAGAAGACCCTGGTATCGGACCACAAATCTGCTCGGTCAAGAACAAACACACATCTGAAGATAAGGACCTCTGATACAGGACCACAACTCTGCTCTGTCAAGAACAAACATCTGAAAATAAGGACCTCTGATACAGGACCATAAATCTGCTCTGTCAAGAACACATACATCTGCTGATGAGATCTTCTGATCCCAATCATAAACCTGCTCTGTCAAGAACAAATACATGTCTGCTGATGAGATCCTCTGATCCCAATCGAAACTGATCCACTATCAAGAAAACCAGGTAGTCTGAAGGTCAAGGTTTCCTGCAATAAACCCAACCCTGCTCACAGGTGTGGACCTAAACTGATACAAGTTTGGCATCCTATGCGGTCGTCAGCGTCACAGACATTCAAGAGGGGTGATACGATACCCAGAAGGTGTGGCATCACCAGCTCATGAAGCGGCCTCACTCGGCTGAATCCCAAATGATCAGTCCCCAGAGTCGACAATCCTCCAAACCAACAACCCCCTCAACCCAAAGGGCTGAAAAAGAAGTCAACCGGGAGAACCTCGTATGAGCGTGGATTTCATGAGACACTAGTGCCTGCCAAGCAAGCACGCGCCCACTAATTTCCACAACTAATGCTATGTTCACTCAAGCCTGGGTCTGGCTTCTCACTCATCAGAATGCCCCTCCCACAACAGCACAGATAATCATATCATACTGAAAATAAAGCGCGGGAAATAAAGTGCGATAAACAAACACAACCCAACTAGTAATCATACAAGCGCTAGGATTGACTCTCGCAGGGGACGTTGGATCCCCAAACTGACTCGCATACGGGACGTTGGATCCCAGGAAACTATCAAGTCCCTAGCAGAGTCGCCAACTGTCGCTTCCGCGAAAATAAGGTGCCGACAAAACAGAAGAGTCGCCACCTTTCGTTATTTATCCCTCAGAGCGGGAAAGGAAACGATCGGAAAAACCTGACGAAAAGGTATAAGACAAGGTCATCGCAACCATTGTCTAGGTTCGGGAGTCGGTTACGCAAGGGGAAGGTATTATCACCCCTCACGTCCATCGTACTCGATGGGATCCACGCTTGTTGTGTTTACCTGTCGGGTCTGTTGTCTCTATCTACCTATCAAGGCTGGCTTAAAAAGAAAAGAAAATGACTCGGCAAAGCATCGCGCTTTATGCGTACGTATTCCCATCAGAGAATGTAAAATCAAAGTCAACGTAGTTCGGCTAACTATGGGTTACGGGGAAGGTGGCTCGCCAATACGTCAGTATTGTGCCTACGTACTCTCAACAGGTATGAGAGATCAGAGCTTACGTAGTTCGGGATAATACGGATTACGGGGATTCAGATTCATCTATTTTATCGAGTAGGGTTAAACAGCAGTTCCAGCAGTTAGGGACAAAGCCTGTTTGCGGTGGCGCTGAAGTTTAACGACACTCTTTTCTTTAGAAAAGCTTCCTTTGAATTACGGGCCCACGGGGCAAAAAGGTTTGAAGTTTGTTTTCTGTCTTTTACGAAAGAACTATTCTTTAGTTGTTAGCAACCAATATCGTACTAGATACTATGATCTGAGAGTGAATGCGTCGCATGTCACCCAAAGGGTGCCATACTAAGCATCCAGACTGTTGAAAAGAAACTCTCCAACAATCCTTTCTCAGATAGCTTAAGGCTCGTAACGTACGACGTCACTTAACCTTCATTACTGTATTTTAATTTGTTTTGAGATGAAAAGAGAGAGGGCAACTAATGGGAGACTATCAAGTCCTACTGTTGTCATGCCAAGGATTCATCCTATGGTTGAAGTTTGAAACAGGGAACTCCTAGAAGTTATCATGCATAGGTTTCAACCTAAATTTCTAATCATCACTTCCTTATCAAAGGAACTGAGATTCCTAGGGGATCATGTCAATGATAAACAGAAACAGATAAAGCATCAGCTTAAACAATAAACAGTAAACGACTGTAAAATGCATGCAATGCAAGTGAGGGAGGAAATGTGTGTGGGGCATCAGCCTCCACAAGCTCATCTCAACCTCAAGCCAGATATGAATAACTGCAATCATATAGAAAAATAAAATGCTATCAAGCAAACACAACAACTGCAATCATACAGGAAATAACATAAAGGTAAAATGCCATCAAGCAAACACAAACCACATAGGCAAGGGAGCTGGGCTCTACCGAATACCCGCAAGCCTAGCCATACAGTAAAAATACAAGCAGAGGGAGCAACTCCACCTCTAGTGCAATCATGCTCCTAGCTTAACACAATCTAAACATGAACTTATTCTAATGCATCAAGCAAGTCAAACAAGTCACATCAATACAGAAAAGAAAACAGACAGGAAAGAAAGCAGATCAACCCCTCTTTCAATTTCAAGCTTCAGCTCTTCTGACAGCAATTCAGTCTTCAGACTTCAATCACCCTTCAAGGCTATCATCCTCCATGACAAGTATCAACTTGCTTCCAAGGTTTCAACCCATCAAACATAAGTATCAACTTATTTTCTCTTCCTTAAGCTTCAGGTTTACAGTAAATCCCACCTTCAGGCTTTACTTCTAACTACAAGTATCAACTTGATTCCCTCAGGCTCTCAATGCATCAACATAAATATCAGCTTATCCTTTATTCTTCAAGCCTCAGCTCTTCACTCAATCTCAACTGAATCCTCTTCATAAGTATCAACTTGTTCTTCTTGCTTCAGCTCTCTCCTCCTTACCAGCATCAGCTAGCTCCTCTTCATCTACAATCTTCAGCTCCTCAGAGTAGTCTTCAATCACATGGAAGTATCAACTCCATCCTCCAATATTCCTCAAGCAAGGAACTCCATCCTCTAACAAGGGAGAAAGATTCATCTATCAAGAGCAAAGTTTGGATGATTGGTAGCAGAGTGAAGACCAAAGGTCACCACTAAGCATCCTGTCATCAGAGAAAGGGACCCTCAAAGGTTCTACCAATTTGCAAAGAGCCACACATCCTACCAAAGGAGGGATGAGGTCTTTACAAGGGACCTTACATCATACGGAAGAATGGAATTGATCAACATATTCCATGTTTATGAAGGAAGAGAACTATCTAGAAGCTCTGCCTACAAAACCCTAATCTTAACCTAATCAAAACTATACCACAAGAAGGGAAGATCTTCAAAACCAAGCCTCTTCAAGCAATCCAATGCATCTTCAACTTTTCTTCATCATCATCCAAGAGAAAGAGGAACAAAACCCTAATCTAAGGGAACTAAAAATGTTAATCTAGTTGAGTTAGTGCATTAGAATCATCTAAAACTAGCACCTAAACTAAAATCAATCAAAAATAGCAAACTATCTTATAAATTTCTACAAAAATTCCTAAGGGACCCTAATTCAATTAAGAATGCCTCATACAAAAACCAGGGACTAAATCATCTATTAAGTCCTAAAATTAAGATCTAAACCACAAGGTATCAACCATAAACCCTAAAAAGGGAGCTTCTAAAGGTTTCAACCTAAACTACCACCTAGGTTCATCACAAAAAAGTGATAAAAATCTATGGGGAGCATGCATATCTATGCTAACTACTCACAAAAAATCAAGATCAAAATCATCATCACATGATCACACAAAATTCCACAAGATCAAGTATCAAACATGATTATTTTAATATCAATTAAAATATGAAAATTCCCATAAAATAAGAAAATGCATGAAATAAAAATATTTTTTATCAAAAAAATACTAGACCCTATCATGAATCTAATGCAAAAAGAATGGGATTAATTGGATCATTTTTCATTTTTTATGATTTTATCAAGAACCATGAATAAAATGGAAAAAATAATGAAAATCAAAATAAAATGAACAAGCACACGGTGCAGATAGAAACCAAAATCAATTCAATTCATGGATTAGGCCATTAGGGGGGGGGTGAGTAGCACTTGGATTCTTAAGCCCAAAACCAGATGTTTAATGAAACACATCGTTTCATTAAGTTCAGAGCTCTTCACAAATTTTCCTGCACGCGTGGCCGTTGGATGAAGTCTTTGGTCCAAGTCAAACCATGATCCAATGGTCCTGGGATCATCTTCCCCAATTCAAACCTCTGCAACTTAGGCCACCTGCACGCCCAAAGTCACCGCCGGTGACATTTCCGATCACCATTCCACAACCCTAGCTTGCTATAGAATCCACCATAGGCCACGATTCCTTGATCAAACTTGTCCCAAATTTCACAAGGAACTCAATCATACCATTAATTCAACCTAAATCCTCAAGATTTGCAAGAACCACTTCTCACCCGAAAATGGTAACATCCCTAATTGGTCACTAACTCTCAAATTAACAATCTGAAAACCTTCCTACATCATCCTATTATGCATCTACCATAACAATTCATCTTAATTCTACCTAATTTAAGCCATAGCACAAGAGTTGCATACCTGGTAAATTTGAACGAACAGAAGGGTAGAATCTTCAACTCAGCCTTCAAGAACTTGTAGAATCCTTCACTGAATCACAATCAATCTTCTGTATGCAAAGACAAGAGTTGAATCTTCTTGAATTATCAAACCCGATTCTGAGTTGCAAGCTTCACTCTCCAATGGCTACTTCACAATTCTTCCACCACAGTGCCTTGAATTTAATCTGGAATTGATCACTAACCTCAGTGCAAGCTATTGAGATCAATTTCTTGGACTGAAATGGCCTCTAACCTTGTAACCGATTTTGATTTGCAATGTGAAATCTCAAAGTGCAATCTCAGTTTTCTCTGTCAATTATCACCAACCCTTCATCTGAACCTCTTCTACTCAATATATAGAACCTGTGTGGATGATCTAGAACCCTCTAGATCCTTCTAATGAGAGTTTCAATCTCTCATGTCATGAGAATTTCACTTATATGCCATGGTGTGCATGGTTCTGTTTGCAGCTTGAAACCAATCTCATTTCCTTCCAATTTCTCCCCTCATGACAATTTGGAAGTTTTTGGCTTGCAAGGGGCCTTGGTTATGCCTTGATTCTATGTTTTGCAAATGTTACTTAAGATGTAAGTAACTACTTTTCAAAGCAAGTCCACAAATTACAACTCAAATCAAAAATGTGGCTAAACCAATGTTCTTAAAATTCTTTTTAGAGTCAAAATGATATATTACATGCCTTGGTTTGGATGTGTAGATCAAAAATATCAATTTCCAACTTTGGTTCATTTAACTTATACCCCCATTTTAGGTCATTTTTGTAACTTTGAGCTACAAGCACTTCCAATATCTCATGACCTCTTGACTAGCCTTAAAACATCATTTTGAACAAGTTTGATGTTGAACATTTTCCCATTTGAAGCTTGGAAATAGGAGTTATGGCCTTATGGTTGAAATGACCTATAATCTCCAAATGACCAAAATGCCCTTGACTTGTCAAAGCCATAACTTGAGTTCTACAAATCCTATCAAGGACTTCTAGTACTTTCTAGAAATCTAGGAGGATAAGGAACAACACTAATGTTGACCAAAAGTTCATAGGAATCATCCTTCTAAGGCAAAAGTTTCATGCAAGTTGGACAACTTTCAAGCTCCCAAATTCACATACCTCAGATGACCTGTAACTTGTCAAAGTCATAACTTGAGTTCTACAAATCCTATCAAGGACTTCTAGCACTCAAATTAAAGCTAAGATCGTGCTCTACAACATTCAAGTTGGGGGTAAGATGAGATGACAATCACATCTTGAGCTAAACTGCCTTGAAGATAGAGGTCAAACTAGGGAATTTTACACTGTCAAGCCTTAGAAACCTAGCCTGAAACTTCTCAAACTCTTCAATCATGATGATTTAAAATTGGAATCATCCTTATAGCATCTCAATGTGTCAATCCATGATCACATGGCTCTTGGATTAGGTCTCAACCTTGTCCAAATCATCAGTTGACTCAGGGTTGACCCAGTCAAACCCTAATTGCACCACTCATGGCTGAGTCTTCTTAATCTTGCATAATGACCTGTCTAGGCCTCAAAGTGATCTTCAACACTTCTCATGAGCTCTCTCAAGACCTTCAGTCCATTTTCCTGGCTTCAGAATCATCTGATGACTTCCCACAACTCTCAAGTTAGGAGACACACCCTCTTGGTTTCAACCACTCTCTCTGAGGATCTTTTAACTTCATTGACAAGGATATCAACCCTTGAACACTTGAATAACCTTCTTATCTAGCTTCAAAGTCTTGTGTAGCTCTTGATTGGTAATCATACCTCTTGATCTCCTGCATACATGTCAATGAAATGCAAATGATAATGCTAATGTGAATGAAATGAAACATAAGCTAGGTAAAGAAATGTTGGGCAAATTTTAAGGTGCAACAATAGGGACCTTGAATCATAGGATGGGAATGGAAAGCAAACAAAGCAATCCATGTTTATTTGAAGAAATAGAAAGCAACTAAGCTCTTCCTAAACCCTAATTGAACAAGCTCAAAGAAAGCTTCTAAAGGGAGGTCTAAACACCAAACCAAGCACCACCATCAAGAAAACAGAAGCTTATACATGTCTAAAACACCATCAAGGAAGATTAGCAAACCTATTATGCAGTAAAGGCAACCATTGAAGTCAATCTAAAACAAGTGCTATGTTGAAGGCAACTTAAAACTAGCCTAAGTACTAAATCTATGAAAAATACTAAAACACCTCATAAAATCCTAAGAAATTTTCTAAGGGAACCTAAACATGTTATGGACCTATGGGCAAATGATCAGAGCCTTAATCTAAAGGGAAGATCACCTAAAAAAACTTAAATCACAAGGTACCAAATGAAAACCCTAAAATGGAAGGTCTAAAGATCCTAATCCAAAATAGAACTTAATGTTGTCTAAAAAATCTAGATTAAATCATAGGGGATCATGCATCTCTAATCTACCAACTAGAAAAATAATCAGCCCCAAACTCAAAACCAATTGCAAGAACAAAAATCAACAAAACATGAAGAAAATAAGCCAAATTAAAGAAATAGAAAAAATGAGAAAAATACTCAATAAATGGAAAAATAAGCAAAAAAGAAAATGTAAAATCACAGCAAAACCATAAATAAAATAAGGAGCACGGACATATTTTTATTTTATTTTTCTGATGAATATTGAAATTAAAATGAATTTTAGAATGAAAATGCAATTAATATAAAAGGAAAATCAAATAAACAAAATAAAAGGCCAGAATAAAATGGGGAGCGTTGGATAAGGTGACTGGTCGAGCTGATCTAAGGCCTTAGTATTTCCAGCACATAAATGAAACGACCGTGTTTCATCTGGTCAAAGTCCAACTCTGAGTTTAAAACGAAACGTTGGATGCGGGGACTGTGTCAATGTTTCAGGCTGATCCAAGGGTTTAGACTTCATCTTCCTCGTTTGAATGCTCAGTTGGAGGGAAATCTGCAGAGGTGAACCAGACGGTGGTCCGGTGATGCGCCTTTGTCTTCTCCGGTGAACATCCAGTTGCAGGTCACCAAACTCTAATAAAATTTACATCAATCCACTCCAAATTCCACGCTGATCTCAAATATGACCTTCAAATCTCCTAATTCCTCATAGATTTTAAAACATGATGAAGATCATAAAATATGCATAGTTCTGTAACCTCACCAATCCTCAATCTAAAACCATAGATCTCTTCCTTATGTTACATAGATCATCCTCCACTAATTAGATCATGCTGAATCCTCAAGATCAGATCAAACCAACTCCAAACAAAAATCATACATCAAACTAATTTGTCTCTAAACTTCCATTTAATGATCCAAAATCCATCTAAGAAACTTCATAAAGCCTAACCGCATGCTAACATATGCTAAAACACAATGAATCTTCAGCAATTTTGAAAACTACATACCTGTGTTAGAGCTTAAAATTGAGGTATCTAGAACACGATTCTCAGCTTCAAATTGTGCATATCTACTCAATGCTTGATGTTGAAGGTGTTTGTAACTTTGAATTGCCTTGAATTGGACTGGAAATGAAATCATGATTTCCACTTTCTCTCTTGAAACTCAACTTGCAAACTCTGGTTCTGGCACGAAATGATCTCCAAAATTGTTTTGAATCAATCATAGAACTTAAATAGAAATGATTTGTGGGCTTTTTTGATCCAATTGAGGCCCAAATCAGAATATCCAAATTTCAAATTTCTTCCAAAACTTCAAAAATGGTATCCACGAATTTGCACTTAAATCTTCCCTTGGAAGCTTCAATTCAATCCCTTGTGGTCTGGTGAGAGTGTATAGAGTGATTAGAGAGGTTGAACTTATCATATGAACAAGTTGTGATGTGTTGCTTATTCATGAAGTTACAAGTCAAACCGCCATGAACTAGACCTCAAATGAAAAATCCAATAATGCCAAAGTGTTTAGAATGATTTTTCTAATTAAAATAAGTACCCACTTGGCCTTGTATGAACACAAATGAATTAATCTTGAATTTTTCACTTAAATGCCTTTAAATTCTCCCTTTTGCCAAATTTCTCAAACCAAGTCTCACCCTAGGCCAAATCAATTCATCATAAGGACATGGTTGACCTAAAAACATCATTTTGAGCAAGTTTTGTGTTGAACAAAATTTCAGTTGAAGCTTGCAAGATAGTGAAAATGACCTATAATGCCAAATGACCTATAATCTTACTTTCCCAAAATACCCCTAACTTGTAAACCTCACAACTTGAGTTCTACAAATTAGATGGAATACTTCTAGTACAATTTGGAAAGCTAAGATCAAGACCTGCAACTTTAATGTTGGCCAAAAGTTTAGGAGAAACACCCTTCTAGGTCAAAAGTTCCTTGGAAGTTGGTGAACTTTCACAGACAAATTTCACATTCCTCAGATGACCTGTAACTTGTCTGGACCATAACTTGAGTTCTATAAATCCAATGGAGGACTTCTAGTACTCAAATTAAAGCTAAGAACATGATCTACACGTTTCATGTTGGCCAAAAATGGAGATTAAACTTGAATATTGAGATAAGTGGTCTTGAAGTTAGGCACTAAATAGGGGATTTTACCATGAGAACCCTAATTTAGCAACTCCTCACACTGTGAACTCTTCTTGGATTGATCTTGAAATATCACCTCATGTATCTCAACACAAATATCCATGATTACAAATACTTAGAATTGAGCTTTGATCCTCTTCAATTGCACAGTTGACTTAGGGTTACTCAAATGAAAACCCTAATTGCAACACCCTCAACTATGGCTCTTCACACTTGGCATAAAGACTTGTCTGAGCTCCACCATGACCCTCAAGGCACTCTATGAGCTCTATCCATACACTCTCTCCTTGATAAAGGCTCCACAATCCACTGATGATCTTCAATTGGTCCTCAGCTTAGGAGATTAACCCCAACTGAACTTCTCAAGAACCCAACCATCTTCCTGATGACTTTGGTGACTTCTCAAGCTTGAATAAGACCTCTAGATAGGCTCCCCTTGATATAAACCACACTTGATCCCCTGCACAAATGAACAATGCTATGCTATGCAAATGTTAGATCAATGATATGTCCATGCAATGAAACATAAACCAAGTAAGAAAAAGTTAGGCAAATTTTGGGGTGCAACAGATGCCCCTATTCAAGTGGCTTGGGCCTGACTTGATGAAAAGCGAACACCTTTCAGGCAATCGAGGTAGAAGACGGTTGAATACCAGAGAACCCGAAAATTTGCTAACCAAAGAAATAAACTGCAAAACTGCTTGGGGAAAAATATCCAGAAAATTGAATCCGGTTGTCACGGCAACAACTGATCAATCATCCGATAAAGAACCTGATTTCAATATCAACCACCTGTGTGACGCCACAGGTGTCGAATCCATAATCAATCTTCAAACATGCGCTACAATAAGCGAGCACTACGTCAAGCGCGTCATCCCTGTACTATCCGGGATCCTCCATTTCCGAAGAAACAAGCATCGCACTAAATAAAAGCGCGGTACTGTCAAGGTACTATATTTTGACCTTCCGTTTCCGAAGAAACGGGCATACGCTACATAAAGCGAGTCATCCCTGTACTATCCGGGATCTTCCATTTCCTAAGAAACGAGCATCGCACTAAATAAAAGCGTGGAACTGTCAATGTACTATCTTTTGACCTTCCATTTCCAAAGAAACGGGCATACGCTACGTAAAGCGAGTTATCCCTGTACTATCCGGGATCTTCCATTTCTGATGAAACGGGCATCGCACTAAATAAAAGTGCGTATCCCTCCGAGGGCTTGAACAAGCAACTCTGCGAGGAAATCCAGCAACAACTCCAAAGTCTAATTATGAAGCCGTTCAGAACTGACAACAACTCCAAAGTCTAATTATGAAGCCATTCAATGCTGACGTAACAGTAACTCGAGGAAAAAACTCTGCTGAACTCCAAAGTCTAATCATGAAGTCCTCCGGGAATCTTTCGAGGAAATTCAGCAACAACTTCAAATTCTAATTATGACGCCTTGCAATGCTGGCAACAACAACTCGAAGAAAACTCTATCGAACTCCAAAGTCTAATCATGAAGCCCTCCAGAACTCTTTCGAAGAAATTCTGACAACAACTTCAAGGTCTAATTATAAAGCCGTTGAGAACTGACAATAACTCCAAGGTCTAATTATGAAGCCATTGAATGCTGACGACGACTTCAAAGTCTAATTATGAAGCCGTGCAATGCTGGCAACAACTTCAAAGTCTAATTATGAAACCATTCCATGCTGACGTAACAACAATTCAAGGAAAACTCTGTCGAACTCCAAAGTCTAATCATGAAGCCCTCCAGAACTCTTCCGGCGAAATTCTGACAACCACTTCAAAGTCTAATCATGAAGCCGTTGTAATGATGATAACAACTTCAAAGTCCAATTATGAAGCCGTTTCAGCCATTTGAGGAAACTCTGTTGAGGAATTTCTGACGACAACTGCCAGATATTAACCTTGACGACGAGTAATGACCTCAACCGTCTAATCCCTGAATTTTTCTTTTGAAATGCTGACGTGACAGCAACCCAAGGAAAACTCCGCTAGGGAATTTCTGAAAACAACTCCAAAGTCTAATTATGCAACTGTTTAAAGAAACCTCCACCGGGGAAGAAGAGAAACTTAACCAAGCAACTCTGATGAGGGAACACATGACAGGACGAACATTATCATCACCTATCTCATGCCAACAATTTGAATATCTGAAAACCCTCTTGAACAAGAATTCCAATTACCTGCAGGGAAGAACACCTGAAAACAAAGAGGTAACCAACCTGGCTTATGTTTCAAAATGCATATGTTTGAAAATGGCGTGATGCTCCATATAAGATGGAATGCTACGCATTTGGGTAAATTGTTATGTAATGCAGATATGATGATATATGCAAGATGCAAATGCAGGCTCGGGCTGCCGGAGAACGGATGGATACAGAACCGCTTCAGCAAAATAAATGCTGAAGACAAAGCCAACTCCGCTGGGGATAACCGGGTATCACATAATTATTCCAGCAAAATGAATGCGGGAAAAGTAAATCGACTCCGCTGGGGGGGAGCAACAATCCTGCTGGGGGATAGTTTTACAATCTGGAGTTACGAACTCTGCAGAGGATGATCAACCTATTGGAGGAAAACCAACCTGCTGGAGAAACAGAAAGAACAATCCTGCTCGGGGATGAACTTTCAAACCATTGACAAACTGGTTGTGCCCTGTGAGAACTTCACTGGGGATTGAATATGCACATAACCACCTGCTGGGAATGCACATTACTGCCCGACCGCTTGTTAGCTCGCATACGACTCTTGTGGGGATAAAGATGCGACTTCCATCTGCTGGGGAGGAATAAAATCACCTAGAGCCTGCTCCTACGTTAAGGGACTCTGGCTGGGGAAACACGATCCCTGGGCCATCTGCTGCGAAGGTAACGACCCTGCAAAACATGAGCAACACCAAGATATCCTATACAAGAGGAACTATCCAGGTCAATAGCCGTGACAATTGCTCAGTCAATTCAAAGTTTTAACAATTATTGGTCGAGGTCTGCAGGTTTATGCACGTGCAAGTTTATAAAAAACATCGACGTTTTCCACAGACAAAACAGTAAAAGTTAAAACAAGAAACAAACATCAAGTATTGAATATGCGTTTATTGATAACGGGCCTGTAAATAGGCAAAGCTTTATACAATGGATGCAACTCCTGAAATGAGGAAGCTACAAAAAAAAAATACAAATATGTACAGAGGCACAAAGAAATTTGTGTACATGTCGGCAACGTGGTACAGACGAACACCATGAGCTGATCCTCCTATGACTCGCCTGACTCTGACGCTTTCCCAATACTCCGTCCTTGGAAGAGATTGACTTGGATAATCGACCCTCAGGTACTCCCAAACCACTAAGCAATGCAGTATCAAACTCCGACCGCAGTCATTTGCTTTTTCAATCCCTAACTTTTGCCAGAATCGCCCTTTGCGGGTTTTCAATTCACCGGGATACCCTTTGACATACCCCAAATTTTACCCTCAGATTAGCCTATTCATATAGCATGACATCCATTGTTGCATCCGCTAACTATTAACAGGTTATGTAGTGTGTTTATTTTGCAGGAACTACATCAGGTGCGCGTTAACTATGAAAAGGGCAAAGTGGTCATTTATACATCATTTGTTGACTGTTTTTGTGGAGGTTTCGTTTTCGGGTTCTTTAAGAGTAAACTGAAATTCATGTTAATGCTAGTAATTAATTCAATGGGCCGAGACTTTGTCGTCATTGGATTTCTGAGAGGTTTATCTTGTCACGTGGGTTGATTATGTTAAGATATCAATTTGGTTTGGTTCAAGGCGATGCGAGAATCTGATCTGTGGAACATGGTTTTAACAAGAATTCATTCTTCTATCTTCCAGTTCGTTTTAAAGGGAAAGCAGTGAAAATTTCGACTGATTAATGGAACTTATTCATGTTGAAGGTATATGGAGAGATTAATCTTATTGGATCGAATTAATTTTAACCTGTATTCGGAGATATTTGACCGGTGAGGTTTAATCGGATGTTGAGGTGTTTGCAGCAAATTAAATCATGGAAAAGAAATTGAAAAGTGATTTTAATAGAATATGTGAATTTTATTCATAATATTTTATTATTATTATTACAATTTGTAAAGAGAAAGTGAATTTGGATAGAACATTAGAAGTTTATTCATAATATTTTTATCATGATTTACAAAGAGGAAATAATTTGGATAAAGAATATTATTGAATTTATTCATAATACTTTTTATTACAAGTTACAAAAGAGAAATAAAAATTGCATTTCCTAAAGTTCTAAGTCATGTGGGCTTCGTGTTGATGCTTCGCGTTCGTCACTCACTATCCGATTACCTGCACAATGAAAACAAAGAAAAGCAGAAGAAAATGTCAGAAGAAATAATTTGACACTCTCAGAACGTCATCATCATCGAGTGCCGGGAGTGGCACAACCGAAGCTGCGTCCTACCCCCGTTACCGATCCGCGCCATTAGCGTCAGATCAGGTAACATCTGTTCTTGTCTAAGGGGCAACCGAGAGATGAAGAGTAAAATGAAGTAGGGGCTGAATAGTTTGCCGAAAGATTGCTTCGAAACCAATACGTAATTGGAATCTATCAAGTAAATCCGGATGCCAACAGATTGCTAATTAGATACATGGATAATCCACAACTGAATGTAGAAAATCTAAACCATACGGATGTCCCAGATCAGAAATAGGACTTGTCTGCAAAAATCCAACAAATAATATCAGAATCAAAGTCCATATCAAAAAACTGAATCCACAGGCAAACCAAATCTGCAAATGAGCCAATAAATCCGCAAGTGGTTCCTCTGCAAAAATCAAAAGCATCAGTATCCGGAAATAGAATGGCAAGTGCATCAAAAGAATCAGGTTCAAGTCAATTCAAAGAACAAGTCCAACAATTCGCGAGCCGCTGAACCAGCTCGAAAAATAGAACAACAAGTGCAAGAAAATCGAGTTCAAGTTAATCAAAGATAGGAGACTAAGTGTGAATCAAGATCAGTTCGTATCAGTAAGATCCCGCGACCAAATTACCTCAAACTGCTAGGGGCATCGTGGAATAAGGCACCGAATGTAGGGGCTCAGCTATCACACATCATGGCCCAACATAACATCACAGAAACAATCAATCTGAAAACCAACAACCAGTCACTATCTTGCTCGCAACACAAATAGCAGCCCAGAAATCATGTTCTAAACCAAATTCAACAGAACACAGCAGGGACTATCAAAAGCAACTGTCGAAACATGGTTAAAGGCAACCGCGGCATAATCGAAAACCACACGCAATATCAGTTCAGACAAGATGTCATCATCACTGCGTGACCTCTCTCGGCGGCGTCGACCCGGCAGTACCCGCACCACCAGTTCCTTTCTGAAAGAAGAAAAAGGAAAGTCAATAAACTCATCAGAAAAACGAGATGTTGGTTCATAGAACCAATTTCATCAGAAAAAAGCATGATGTTTGGGATCCAAAAATGTATCAGCATCTGATAACATCAGCCAATATCAGAGTCAAAACTAAACGGCAACATCATCATGGTCCGATGGCTCAGATAGGGCGTCATTATCGCCGTATACCCCTTCTCGACATTTGGTTCGACCAAAACCTTGGCACCAGTTCTGAAAGAAGAAAAAGACGGTCAGTGAACTTAAAACCAGAAGAACAGATAAACTGATAATCAGGACAAGCCGATATCCACCAGCAATATCACATCTGAAACAACAGCAACAATGCAGTTCAGTGTGAAACAAACAGTGCACCAGCAATCCAATCAAACCATATCAGATAAAATATGAAAATCCATATCTGATAAACAACCAAATCGACGAAGGAAATGGGTATCAGAATGAAACCAGTATCCAAACCGAATCAGCAAACAAAATCGAATCCAACCCTTATCAGATAAAGTGAACGAATCCAATCAAGTGAACCCAAAAAGGAAAGTCAGTGAGCAAATCGCAAAAGCCGCGTTTGAAGATCCATCAGGGATCAAATCCACATCTGCAAACATCAAAAGGAAATCCAATCAAATCACATCAGATAAAATCATCAAATCAGAAAATAATGCAAATCCAACACAATCAAAGGCCCACAGATCAGAGAGAGTGATATATAAAGGAACAACTTCACCATGTTGAAAACTAACGGACGAAAACGGCGAAAACCCTAGAGGGAGAGGGCACAAAATCGCGAACAAAACCCTAACGGGGGAGAGTGTAGAACGCGGCCGCGAATAAAGAGTCGAGACCATCGTTAAAGTTCGTCCTCGATTATCAACGAGGCCGTCTAGACTCAGAGGAAGCGGATCCCTCATCATCGTCGCCGTAACCGACAGAAACACCGCGAGGACGAAAAGAACCCACCGAAGGAGGTCCGCCGGCGCCGTTTCATTCAACGACGGGCAAACATCCGTTGAGGCTCAGATTTGCATCATCATCGCCTCGTTTTTTACTGAAAGCCACCCACGGGATAAAACGTAAGCAAAAATAACACTATATCATCGTTGTTTAACGGATTTCGTGTTGATTTCAGGAGGAGATATCGAGGGAGAGACAAGAGTACGAGAGATGAAGGCAATGAAGGAGAAGAAACGGTGCCGCAAGGAGAATAATAGGGTTATGAAACCCTAAATTGGTTTTTTGATACATCCTCACCAACCGGGTTGGGTCCGGAGGTGATTACCGGCCCAACCCCTTTTATTTTTGTTTTTTAAAATTGTTTTTTTAAACCCTTTTATTTTTCTTTTTTTTAATTAGTTAGTTTGAATTTTTAATAAAATTTTTTAATCAAATATTAAAATTGTTTTTTAAAAAATAAATAAAATCAAAGAAAAACTTTTTTTTATATAATAAATAAAAACCTTTTTTAAATAAATAACTTAAAATATTTTTTAAATATATAAATTAAAACTTTTTTTTTAGATTAAATTTAAAATGTTTTTTAAAATTAACATTACTCTTTCTTTTATAAATTCAATTAAAATCTTTTTTTCAAAAAAACAAAAAAAACTTCAACATTGCTTTCTTGTCTCCTGACCCGTCCCATTACCGTCTAACTTTGCTTACTAACGGTGTTCATCATTTGCAGCTCATGTTTACTACTATTGCGTGGTTGGTTTATTTAAGTTTCATCATTATTGTAACTGCTTCTCGGTTGTAACCTCGCGAATCCTAACAATCGCGTTTTAGTTCCTGTCTTTAAGTTTCTGCTTGTATGCCTTACTGTCTGCATTTTTATTTCTGCTTGCATGATTCAAATCTCACACATTCATCAATTATTCTGTCACACTACACACATCCGAAGGTTAGGTCTAGCGTTTGACCGCCGCGCCAATAGTCCTCAACTTCAAACCCTTACAACTCTTACAAACCCTAATTTTCACAAATGCCTCGCCGCAGTCAAAATTACAATTTTACCCCTAACATTAGGTCAAAGAGCCGCCGCGCTCAGTTTAGGGTTTCCCGCCGTGGAATCCTTAATTTAACCCTAATTACAACTTAACAATTCAACGTAGAGATTTGGAGTTCCTACACTCCGCGTAAGCGTGTCCGTAAGACATGTTTATTCCCCTTGAGACCTTGACCACAGTCAAGAAGTCTCTAACCTCCCTTTTGTGGGGAACTACGATTACTCTGATTCCACTCCCGTAAGGATACGTAGGCACAAGATGCGATGTCTTGCCGAGTAAACTTAGAATTAACCCCTTAGGTCTTTTTTCTCACTTTTAATCCTTTGTACATATACCTTAAGAATAATAAAGCAAATAGTAAACATCTGAACAAAAGGTTCCTGTAGAGTACTACAGAAGTTTAGGGTGCTAATACCTTCCCTAAATTTAACCAACCCCCGAACCCTAGATCTTTCCCCGCATTGTGTTTACAATGCAAAATAGGTTTTCCCTCTTTTGACCTTTTCCTTCGGATAAATTAAAGAGCGGTTGTGAATTGAATTGCGATTCAAACTCATTAATAGTTTGTGATCCTATTTCCACCGCAACACCCTTTTTTGCCGAAGTCGCCTTCTCAGGTTTTCGTCTTTGCGGGTGTACATATTTTCAATTTTATTCCCTAATTTTTGCCCAAACCTTTTCTTTTTTTTCTTTTTGGTTCACCGGGATGCCCCATTTTTGCCTGGATCTCTTTTTTCTGTCCAGCGGGTCTCTTTAAGCAAAGTATTTTTTAACTGCATCCGAGTTCACAGGGGATGAAAAATCCTCACCATCCATGGTGGACAACAGTAAGGCTCCTCCGAAGAAGACCTTTCGAACGATATATGGACCTTCATAGTTGGGAGTCCATTTGCCCCTATGATCTGATTGTGGTGGGAGAATCTTCTTCAGCACAAGATCGCCCGTCTGAAAGCTTTGTGGGCGCACCTTCTTATCGTAAGCTTTCTTCATCCGGCTCTAGTATAACCGACCATATGCGATAGATGCAAGTCTCTTCTCATCCATCAAACTGAGCTGATTCAGCCTATTCCTTACCCACTCTGCCTCATCTAGTTGGACATCGAGCAAAACTCTCAAGGAAGGAATATCAACTTCTAATGGTAGGACAACCTCCATACCATACACCAGTGAGAAAGGTGTTGCCCCGGTTGACGTGCGTACCGTCGTACGATAACCGTGTAAAGCGAAGGGCAACATCTCGTGCCAGTCTTTGTATGTTACAACCATCTTCTGAACTATCTTCTTAATGTTCTTATTGACTGCTTTGACAATGCCATTCATCTTGGGACGATAGGGAGATGAATTGTGATGCTCAATCTTGAAATTTTGGCACAATTCCTTCATCATCTTATTATTTAGGTTCGAACCATTTTCAGTAATGATTCTTTCAGGAACACCGTAGCGACAAATGATGTCCTTTTTGATAAACTGGGCTACTACTTGCTTGTTAACATTAGCGTAAGACGCTGCTTCAACCCATTTGGTGAAGTAATCGATAGCTACCAAGATGAACCGGAGTCCATTGGATGCGATGGGCTCAATTTTGACGATTATATCGATGCTCCACATGGAGAAAGGCCACGGGGACGCCATAACGTTTAAAGGGCTCGGCGACACCTGAATCTTGTCGGCATAAATCTGGCATTTATGGCATTTCTTCACAAACTTGAAACAATCTCTTTCCATCGTCAGCCAATAATACCCTGCCCGTGATAACTTTTGAGACATAGCATGTCCGCCAGCGTGCGTGCCAAAGGTACCCTCGTGGACCTCTTCCATGAGCAAATTAGCTTCTTTCTCATCAACACATCGCAATAGCACCAAATCATGGTTTCTGCTATACAGAACACCATCCGAATTCAAGTAGAAATTGCCAGCCAATCTCCTAAGAGTCTTCTTATCGCGGCTGGATGCCCTAGTCGGATACTCTTGGTTCTTTAGGAAATTCTGGATATCAAAATACCACGGCTTGCCGTCAGAAGCTTCCTCAATGGAGAATATGAAGGCGGTCCTATCAAGGCGAGAGATAACGATTCTGGGAGCATTATTCCAGAAGTTAACTTTGTACATCAAAGACAATGTCACAAGAGCGCCAGCCATCTGATTTTCTGTCCGCGGCACATGGTGAAATTTGACTCTGTCAAAGAAGGGCAACAACCTCCTTGCATAATTCATATACGGTATCAGATTAGGCTGACGAGTCTCCCATTCTCCCTTGATTTGGTTCACGACTAGCGCGGAGTCTCCGTATACATCAAGATTTTTAATCCTCAAATCAATAGCCTCCTCGAGACCCATGATACACGCCTCATATTCAACCTCATTGTTGGTAACTGGAAATGTCAATCTGGCAGTGAACGGGATGTGCGTCCCATGGGGAGTCATGATGATTGCCCCAATTCCACTTCCATATGAATTTACAGCACCGTCAAAAATCAATTGCCATTGGGAACCCGGCTCAGGACCTTCACCATGCAACGGCTCCTCGCAGTCTTTCATCTTTAAGTACATGATATCCTCGTCAGGAAAATCAAACTTCATCGGATGGTAATCATCGATTGGCTGCTCATCCAGGTACTCTGACAGTACGCTACCTTTGATAGCCTTTTACGAGACATACTGTATATCGTACTCTGTCAGTACCATCTGCCATCGGGCAATCCTTCCTGAAAGTGCCTGTTTCTCAAAGACATATTTGATCGGATCCATCTTCGATATTAGCATGGTTGTATGATTCAGCATGTATTGTCTCAGACGCTTGGCAGCCCAAGCAAGTGCACAACACGTCTTTTCGAGCATAGAGTAACGGGACTCACAGTCTGTGAACTTTTTACTTAAGTAATAGATCGCATGCTCTTTTCGTCCAGTCTCGTTATGTTGACCAAGAACACAACCCATACTGTTCTCAAGAACCGTCAAGTACATGATCAGTGGTCTCCCGGCTACTTGGGGTATCAAAATTGGAGGTTCCTGCAAGTATTCTTTTATTCTTTCAAACGCCTTTTGACAATTTTCGTTCCAGACAATTGCCTGGTCTTTTTTCAACAGTTTAAACATTGGCTCACACGTGGCAGTTAGGTGAGATATGAACCGGGCAATGTAGTTCAACCTCCCCAAAAAGCCACGAACCTCTTTCTCTGTTTTTGGCGCTGGTATTTCTTGTATCGCTTTTATTTTAGCAGAATCAACCTCAATTCCTTTTTCGCTAACAATGAACCCCAATAGCTTACCAGATCTCACCCCGAAGGTGCACTTATTAGGATTCAGCCTCAGCCTGAACTTCCTAAGCCTCTCAAACAATTTCAGAAGATTCACCAGATGCTCTTCCTCCGTCTGGGATTTGGCAATCATATCGTCAACATAGACCTCAATCTCTTTATGCATCATGTCATGAAAGAGTGTTGTTATAGCACGTTGATATGTTGCCCCAGCGTTCTTCAAACCAAAGGGCATCACTTTGTAGCAGAACGTTCCCCACGGGGTAATAAACGTTGTTTTCTCCATATCCTCCAGCGCCATCTTAATCTGATTATAGCCCAAAAATCCGTCCATGAAGGAAAGCACAGAGAATTGAGTAGTGTTGTCGACCAACACGTCAATATGAGGAAGCGAGAAGTCATCCTTAGGGCTCGCCTTGTTCAGATCCCGATAGTCAACGCACATCCGCACCTTACCATCTTTCTTTGGTACAGGCACTATATTAGCGACCTAAGGAGGGTAAGTTGTAACAGCCAGGAAACCAGCGTCCCACTGTTTCTGTACTTCCTCTTTAATCTTTACGGCCATATCTGGTTTCGTTCTTCTGAGCTTTTGCTTGACCGGCGGACAGTCTTCATGCAATGGCAAGCGGTGGACCACAATATCAGTATCTAGCCCAGGCATATCTTCATAAGACCAAGCAAAGATGTCACTATACTCTCGAAGCATCTCGACAAGTCTCTGCTTGATATCACCCTGCAGCGCAGCCCCTATCCGGACATTCCTGACAACTTCGTCTGAACCCAAATTAATGACCTTGATATCCTCCTGATGAGGAAGAATGATTCTCTCTTCTTGTTTCAACATATTCTCTCTTCTTGAAATATCGGATGCTCAAAGTCGAAGCGAGTCATAAGGAGATCTTGATCGGTGTCATATGAAATATGGATCCTGCAAGAGAAAGGGTTAAATGCTTCAAATGATATGCAAATGAAGCACCCAACCACATTGCCATTTTATTGTAAAAAATAAAAACAGAGATCACAATATTTGCATGAGGAAAACACCTTTATTTGATGATTAAAACAAAGCATACACATAAGCAAGTAGGCCCTGAAATAAAATCACTATGCCGGGTAGGACATAGGATTGTACAATAATCAAAAAAACAAGGCATTACTGTTTCGGCGTCACTTGAATAAAGTCCTGGATAGACCAGTTGCATAGGCTCTATCCTGGATCGCAGGGCTTGATCCATGAATCCATGTCACAGTCGCTATCTCCATCTTCACTGCCAGACACAACATTGATCTGCTCAAAACTGACTCCTTTTGGAGTAAACACAATCGGCCCTTTAAACTTTGGCGCGCTCTGTGAAGAAGATGATGACGGGCGATACCCTAAGCCGAACTTGTCCTGCTTAACAGGAATCTCCAGAACTTGACCCCAACCTTTGGTCTCCCCGGCCTGAACTACCGCTTGAGCTTCTCTGTACGACGACATAGCCACTTCTGGCCCACAGCTTAAGACAAGAGATTTGTCTCGGATCTGCACTCCTTCAAAGGCTTGGCACAATGTCTCATGGATCTCACCATCCACTTCGACATATTTGAACGATGACAGGTGACTAACCAGGATGTCTTCCTCCCCACATATGGTGACAATGCTACCACCGACCATATACTTAAGCTTTTGGTGCAACGTCGACGTCACAGCCCCTGCAGCGTGAATCCACGGTCGTCCAAGCAAACAGCTATAAGCTGGCTGTATATCCATAATATAAAACACAGTGTCAAACACCTCTAGACCGACCTGGATTGGTAAAGTCAATTCCCCAAACACAGACCTTCTCGTCCCGTCAAACGCTCTCACTACCAAGTCACTGGGCTTTCAGATTATACCTCAGGTATCTAGCTTCAACAATGCTTTCTTGGGAAAAACATTCAAGGATGAACCAGTGTCAACAAGGACATGAGACATAGCAGTGCCCCTACACTCAGCTGAAATATGCAACGCCCTGTTATGGTTGTGGCCCCTGGGTGTTAGATCAAAATCTATAAAGCCAAGTCCATGCCCCGCATTCACGTGCGCAATCACTCCTTCGAGCTGATTCACGGATATCTCCTGGGGTACATAGGAAGCATCAAGAGCTTTCAGCAACACGTTCCGGTGAGCTTAAGAACAAAGCAACAATGACAAAATCGAGATCTTGGAAGGCGTCTGCTGCAGATGGTCGACAATTTTATAATCGCTCTTCCTAATTAATCTCATGAATTCTTCCACATCTTTGGTCAAAGCCTCTTTTTCCTTCTCTTGAGAAGGTCCCTCTTCATTGACTTTACCTTTCCCTTTGGCCATTCTCTCAGCTTCTACTTCTGGCGACGCAAAGATTCTGCCACTGCGGGTTATGCCCCCTGCCTCTACAAGGTTATCAACTGACCCTACAGGCGGGCTTGCCAGGTTAATCTTCTCCCCATTGCAGTAAACTTCCGCCCCATAGTTCCAAGGGATGGCTTTAGTGCTTTCATACGAAATGGGTCCAGCTTTAGTTATTGTGATAGTCGACCTCTTGGGAGGTGCCGATATCGTAACAGTTTTGAACGGGATTATAATCGTTGCAACTTCACCCTGCCTTTCAGCTATTGCCTCTACAGGCTTCTCTTCAGCAGTACGGTCGAATTGCAGCGTACCCTCATCAATCAGCCCTTGAATACCTCTTCTCAAGTTATCACAACCCTCAGGTCGGGCCAAACAATCAACACAATCGGCATCACAACCAGGGAACACTTCCCCTTTCAGCAATCTGCTCTTGACATAACCCAGAGGTGTCTTCAATTCATCCACACTCATAACCAGATTCAGACTAGCATCTTCCAAAACTGCACCCACCTACACAAATCCGTGAGCTGGCATCAGATTCTTCTCAATATTGGGTGCCTCATTACCGAAGCTTATAGCCTTGCTATCTAACAAATCTTTTACCTTGTGCTTGAAAGCATGACAGTTCTCGATGCTATGACCGGGTGCCCCGGAGTGAAATTCACTATGCGCATTAGCGTCATACCCGAAAAGAGGCGTGCCCTTTAACGGAGCCAACGTCCTTTTCTCAACAAGCTGCAACTGTAACAAAGTTGGAAGAAGCTGAGTGTACGGCAATGGGGGTGCATCAAATACTCTTTTCACAGCCCTATCCCGACCTTGATATCTTTGTGGAGCAGAATTTTGTCGTCCCTGTTGCTGTTGTGGCTGTTGTTGCTGTTGAGGTACCGGAATTGTCACACTAGCAATCTGCTGCTGACGGTATTGGTTTCGACCTCTACCTCTTCCTCGGGAGCTGTATACTGAATTGGTACCCCCCTGTCTCTTATTCCCAAAAGCCCTTTTACCACCTCCAGCTGAGGTTGACTCTCCCACTTGAATCTTACCAATCTTAACACCATTCTCGATACGTTCCCCCAAGAGTATCAACTCAGAAAAGTTACTCGTCGTACAATTAATAAGCCTGTCATAATACAGCCCAGAGAAAGTACCCACAAACATATCCATCAACTCACGCTCCACCATGGGTGGGTGCACCCTGGCTGCAAGCTCACGCCACCTCTGGGCGTATTCTTTGAAGCTTTCACCATTCTTCTGAGAAAGATTTTGGAGTTGGACCCTGTTCGGCCCAAGGTCGCTGTTATATTGGTAATGCCTGACAAAAGCTTCTGCTAACTCCTTCCAGCTACCAATCTGAGTAGGCTCTAACCCCATGTACCATTCCAATGACGGTCCCGACAAGCTGTCCTGGAAAAAATGCATCAGTATCTTCTCGTCATCAGAGTAAGCGGACATTTTCCGATAGTAAGATCGCACGTGAACTCTCGTGCAAGTATCCCCCTTATACTTGTCAAAGATGGGCGCTTTGAACTTGAGTGGCACCCTCAAGCCAGGAACCAATCCCATGTTAGCCACGTCCAGCCCCGTGGAATTCTGATTAGCAAGATTTCTCATCTGCTCTTCCAACAACCTGAACCTTCTATCACTGTCAGTGGGCATCTCAAGATCCCTGCCTGGCGGAGGGAAAGCATCTTCCTGACGATCTTCGCCCCAGTGAGAATCCCCGTTGTCATACCCAGCATAAGCAATATTAGGACCAAAACCAGTTCGATTGAACCTAGGACCATACCCCAGATTACCAAAAGCCTGATTACCAGCACCTGGCCCAAAACCAGCATTGTGACCACCCATTCCCACACCATTGTTGCTTGCATTGCCAAAACCTGCGTTACCGAAACCCTAATTGCCGTAACCCGGATTTCCATAACCCTGATTGCCATAGCCTTGATTACCATAGCCTTGATTACCACCAAAACCAGCGTTGCCAATACCAATACCCATACCAGTATTCCCAGCACCAAGACCAGCGTTCCCAGTGCCAACATTGAACCCAACATTTCCAGCACCAATGTTGCCATTGGTTTCCACATGCCCATTACCGTTACCAGTCACATTTCCGTTTCCAGCTCTATTACCGTTCTCAGTCGTATTGAGGACGACCACTGGTACAACATCACCAGCTTGGAGAGTCTCGCCGTGAGGAGGATCAGTAGCAATTTCGCCATGTAGCACACCCTGGCTGTCAACCCTAGCGATCAGAGGCTGCACGAGAGTGTGCAGCTGCTCCTGGCCCTTGGCCACAATTTCCATCACCTGTATGAACTGCGCCATCCTATCGTGCATCTCTTGCATCTCAGTTTGCATCTGATCCATGGCTTTCTTGCAGTTGCTTCTGGTAGAGTAGCGATGAATTCGCAGATCGGCAATCTTGGAACCTGCATCAACAGAGGGTTATGAGACAGCTAAAGGTACCTGCTATGCAAATGATTTATGCAAATGCAAACGTGTGTCTGTGCGTTAGGGAGATTTCTCCCCCGATTTGAGTGCCAGAGTGCCAGTGCTGATAACAAAAAGCCCGGATCTAGTCACTGCAATAACATCTCATATATAGATAAGGCCCACAAGGCAGTAGTACAAAGTCAATGAATACATGGGGAAACAATAGCATGACCTCAACCAACAAGCCTGGTGATGGTCAGCTTACAGCAAGAATCAGAAAAATACAAAGGGTTACAAAGATAATCAAGTGCGACAGCAGGCACGAAACACTTCTAGCAACTCTTTTATCTTAGGGTGATCAGGTCGAGTGAGTAACCCTTCAACAAGCAACTCTCTCTGCAAAATAGTGCACTGGAGACCTTCAACAGAATCTTCCCATGCTCCCTGTCCAAAGCAATCCTCTAACTTTCGCTTCTTAGACTCGAACCTCTGCTTGCGATCTTTCAGGTTAGTGATAGCTTTGTTCAGCATGTCTTCAGTGGCATATCTGCGAGCGGTTTCCTCATCAAACATCTTCTCACTAGCCTGCACTTGAACCTTCAATTTGGAGATCTGCTGCTTCAATTTGTCCTCCCTCTCCTTGTTGTTGGCTATGGTGGCATTCCATTACTGATTGAACTTGGAGATTCTTCGGTATGCTTCATCCAGATTCTGCTTTTTAGTGGCCAATACATCGTTGACAGATTTGAAGTCCAGACGCAAGCATTCACGATCAGCTATCTGCTTAGTCAAATCCTGTCTAACCTGTTCACCAACTCTGTCTGCTTCTTGAAGGAGTGGACGACTTCATTTCTCTCGCTTCTAACCTGTGCCAGCTCTTTCTCTAACTCTTCATTAGCCTTTTTCAGCTCTTCTTTCTCAGCTAACACCTGATTATACTGCTGAATAGACACGGTAGTAGGCTCTTCAACCACTGAAGGGCACTCCTGCTTAGCAGGTGGGAAAGGCATCCCTATGGTCTCTGCTCTAGTCTTGATCCAGGTTACATACGGAGCATAAGCTTGGCTATTGCTTTTACCCAACAATGATTTCCCTCGTCTACTGATATCATTCCAGTCATGCTGAAGCTTAGATAACATATCCCCCTCTAGAAGACCGGTGAGGTACAGAGATTCCTGCACCTCTTCATCTTTTGGCGAAGCTCTCAAAGCATAAGCAAACTGTCTGACAAGTAAAGACGGATTATAGTTGATACAACCCTTTCTTCCAATCAGGGGCACATTCGGAAACCCACTGCAGCTGAATATGACCTCAGTACCCAACATACCTCTATCAAACCAAACAACACTCTCTGCTGATAAACCCATCAATCGCTCAGACCACTCAACTGTGGCTACAGATGAAGCAAAGAGACCCTTCTTGGGTAGGTGACTATCAAACCATCTTTAAAGTAAGGGCACACAACATGATACATTCTTACCCCTTCTATTTTCGTTCTTGTAATGGACGGAATGATACACATCGCCAATCAAGGTAGGAACTGGATTCCCTAATGCAAAGATATGAAAGGCATCCAAGTCTACAAAATCAGGCATGTTAGGAAACAAAATGATACCATATATGCAGAGAGCAAGAATGGCGTTGAATACGATCCAACAGCCGTGTTTGGCACACTATTGGGCTTTCCCAACTAGGAACTGCAGAGAAAATCCAGGAACCCCATTCCAACTGGACAGGATCAACTCAGAGGCATCCAGATGAAGAGAAAGAGCTAGATTAGCCAGATTAGGCTTACCATCCATATGAACAAATGGCATCTGACTCTTAATAGGCACACCCAATAACTCAACATACTCCTCTAATGTAGGTGCAAGAATGAAGTCCGGGAAAGTGAAGCATCTCAAAGAAGGATCATAGAACTGCAACAAGGCATACAACCCATTCAACTCATACACAGAAGGTTTACGGATCAAACTGAGCCGCTTCCCATAAGATTTTTTGAATTCCCCTCTCACTGTATCATCTGCCAAAGCAATCAAACTAGACAGCAAAGCAACATCTGGAGCAGGGAGCTTGTAGGCCACATTCTTCCTTAGAGATCCCATGATAGCACAACAGAAGGCAAGAAAACCTGAACCGGGGGATAATATGCACCTGCAACACAGACACACGTTAATGATATGCAAATGAGTATGCAAACATGCAACAGGGGATCAAGATGACTGTTGAGAAGATCAAAGCTCTGATCCAACCCAATCACAACTGCTCTGATAACACAACCCTGGAGAGGACCAATAAATATGCACTGTCGAGAACAACCACATCTCTAACGATAAGAACCTCTGAACCCAATAACACTGATTCACTGTCAAGAAAACCAGGTAGTCTAAAGGTTAATGTTTCCTGCAATAACCCGACCCCGCTCACAGGTACGGACCTAATCACAGACAAGGTATGGCATCCTATGCATTTCCCAGCGTCACAGACTTTCAAGAGCGATGATACGATACCCAGAAGGTGTTGCATCATCATCTCTTGAAGTGGCCTCACTCTGCTGAGTCACAAATTATCGGTCCCCGGAGTCGACAATCCTCCAAACCAACAACCCCTCAAGCCCAAAGGGCCGGAAAAGAAGTCAACAAGGAGAACCTCGTCTGAGCATGGATTTCATGAGACACTAGTGCCTGCAAAGCAAGCACGCGCCCACTAATTTCCACAACTAATACTAAGTACACTCAAACCTGGGTCTGGCTTCTCACTCATCAGAGCCCTTCCCGCAACAGCACAATAATAATATCATACTGAAAATAAAATGCGGAAAGTAAAATGCGATAAATAAAACCCAACAGGTAAACACACAAGCGCTAAAATTGACTCGCATAGGGAACCAGAGTCCCCAGCAGAGTCGCCAGCTGTCGCTACTGCAAAAAACAAGGCCGACAAGACAGAAGAGTCGCCACCTTTCGTTATTTATCCCTTAGAATGGGAAAGGAAACGATCGGAAAAAACCTGACGAAATGGTATAAGACAAGGTCATCGCAACCATTGTCTGGATTCAGGAGTCGGTTACGCAAGGGGAATGTATTAGCACCCCTCACGTCCATCGTACTCGATGGGATCCGTGCTTGTTGTGTTTATCTGACGGGTTTGTTACATCAATCTACGCTAAAGGTCTGGTTTGAAAAGAAAAGAAAATGACTCGGCAAAGCGTCGCACTTTATGCCTATGTATTCCCGTCTGGACCGAGAAATCAGAGTCAACATAGTTCGCCTAACTACGGGGGAAGGTTGCTCGCCAAGATATCGCATCTTGTGCCTACGTACTTTCGCACAGCGTGAAAGATCAGAGCAAACGTAGTTCGGGACACGAAAGACACAGGTTTGTCTTTTTTATCCGAGAAGGGTTAACAGACGGTTCCAGCAGTTTGGGTGTATGCAGCTCGCTCGACGGAGACTTAAGCGTTTAACGTTTGCGGTAGAACCGTGAGTTAACAAAACTCTCCTTATGAAAAGGGTTTCCAAGGGATTAAAGGTCCAAGAGGACAAAAAGAGTTTGATCTTTGTTTTCTGTTTATTAGAGAAGTGTCTTTTATGGTTGTTTGCAACTGATATCGCACTAGAGACTATGACCTGAGAGTGAATGCGTCGCATGTCACCCAAAGGGTGCCATACTAAACATCTAGACTGTTGGAAAGAAACTCTCCAACAACCCTTTCTCAAGTAGCTTAAGGCTCGTAGCGTACGACGTCAATTAACCTTTATTACCGTATCTTGATTTATTTGCAGATGAGAAGAGAAAAGACGCACTAAAGGGGAACTGATCCAATCCTAAAGTTGGCATGCAAAATTGATCCTATGGTTGAGGTTAGGAGGGAAGCTAACTAATGTTATCATTCATGGTTAGAACCCTAATGTCTGTCATAACTTCTCTTGAACAAGAGAAGTCAGAGTTCCTAGGGGAACATGGCAAAGGAACACAACAGCAAAAGAAATAACTATACAGAAACAACTGTAAATAAAATACATGCAATGCAACAAACAAGCAGAAGGAGCCAAGCTTAAATTCTAGAGCAAACAAGCCCAAAGGCAACACACAAAACATAGGCAAGGGAGACAGACTCAACCTTAAGCCAGCAAGCAAAGCCATATAATAACAGTCAAGCAGAGGGAGAGAGACTGAACCTCTAGATGTAGACAAGCAAAGGGAGCTAATATCAACCTTTAGGATGCTCTTAAGCCTAGAAACATCTATATGAGAACCCTAGTCTAATGAAACACACAGTCAATCAGTTACACAAGTAAAGTAGAGCAGCCAAAAAATACAGCAGACAAACTAGCAGACAAACAACTCAACAACAAAGCAGATAAACAACAAACAATCAAACAGTCTGCAAACAACAACTTCAAGCCACCTCCAAGAGAATTCTTCATCTTCATGCTTCAACAAGTTCCAACACAAAGGAAGAGAATCAACATCAAGATATTGGATTGATGATGGGAAGCAGGAAAGAAACCAAAGGAATCCCTCCTGACACTCAACCAGTCATCTGAGAAAGACATCCTCAAAGGTTCTACCTCTTGTAAAATTCCACACATCCTTCCAAAGGAAATATGAGGCTTTCACATAGGGACCTTGAATCATAGGATGGGAATGGAAAGCAAACAAAGCAATCCATGTTTATTTGAAGAAATAGAAAGCAACTAAGCTCTTCCTAAACCCTAATTGAACAAGCTCAAAGAAAGCTTCTAAAGGGAGGTCTAAACACCAAACCAAGCACCACCATCAAGCAAACAGAAGCTTATACATGTCTAAAACACCATCAAATAAGATTAGCAAACCTATTATGCACTAAAGGCAACCATTGAAGTCAATCTAAAACAAGTGCTATGTTGATGGCAACTTAAAACTAGCCTAAGTACTAAATCTATGAAAAATACTAAAACACCTCCTAAAATCCTAAGAAATTTTCTAAGGGAACCTAAACATGTTATGGACCTATGGGCAAAGGATAAGAGCCTTAATCTAAAGGGAAGGTCACCTAAAAAAACTTATATCACAAGGTACCAAATGAAAACCCTAAAATGGAAGGTCTAAAGATCCTAATCCAAAACAGAACTTAATATTGTTTAAAAAATCTAGATTAAATCATAGGGGATCATGCATCTCTAATATACCAACTAGAAAAAAAATCAGCCCCAAACTCAAAACCAATTGCAAGAACAAAAACCAACAAAACATGAAGAAAATAAGCCAAATTAAAGAAATAGCAAAAATGAGAAAAATACTCAATAAATGGAAAAATAAGCAAAAAGCAAATGTAAAATCACAGCAAAATCACAAATAAAATGAGGAGCATGGACATATTTTTATTTTATTTTTCTGATGAATATTGAAATTAAAATGAATTTTAGAATGAAAATGCAATTAAAATAAAAGGAAAATCAAATAAACAAAATAAAAGGCCAGAATAAAATGGGGAGCGTTGGATAAGGTGACTGGTCAAGCTAATATAAGGCCCTAGTATTTCCAGCACATAAATGAAACGAACGTGTTTCATCTGGTCAAAGTCCAACTCTGAGTTTAAAACACAACCGTTGGATGAGGGGACTTTGTCAATGTTTCAGGCTGATCAAAGGGTTTAGACTTCATCTTCCTCGTTTGAATGCTCAGTTGGAGGGAAATCTGCAGAGGTGAACCAGACGGTGGTCCGGTGATGCGCCTTCGTCTTCTCCGGCAAACATCTAGTTACAGGTCACTAAACTCTAATAAAATTTACATCAATCCACTCCAAATTCCACGCTGATCTCAAATATGACCTTCAAATTTCCTAATTCCTCATAGATTTTAAAACACGATGAAGATCATAAAATATGCATAGTTCTGTAAGCTCACCAATCCTCAATCTAAAACCATAGATCTCTTCCTTATGTTACATAGATCATCCTTCACTAATTAGATCATGCTGAATCCTCAAGATCAGATCAAACCAACTCCAAACAGAAATCATACATCAACCTAATTTGTCTCTAAACTTCCAATTAATGATCCAAAATCCATCTAAGCAACTTCATAAAGCCTAATCGCATGCTAACATATGCTAAAACACAATGAATCTTCAACAATTTTGAAAACTACATACCTGTGTTAGAGCTTGAAATTGAGGTATCTAGAACACGATTCTCAGCTTCAAATTGTGCAGATCTACTCAATGCTTGATGCTGAAGGTGTTCATAACTTTGAATTGCCTTGAATTGGTCTGGAAATGAAATCACAATTTCCACTTTCTCTCTTGAAACTCAACTTGCAAACTCTGGTTCTGGCACGAAATAATCTCCAAAATTGTTCTGAATCAATCATAGAACTTAAATAGAAATAATTTGTGGGCTTTTTTGATCCAATGGAGGCCCAAATCAGAATATCCAAATTTCAAATTTCTTCCAAAACTTCAACAATGGTATCCACGAATTTGCACTTAAATCTTCCCTTGGAAGCTTCAATTCAATCCCTTGTGGTCTGGTGAGAGTGTATAGAGTGATTAGAGAGCTTGAACTTATCATATGAACAAGTTGTGATGTGTTGCTTATTCATGAAGTTACAAGTCAAACCACCATGAACTAGACCTCAAATGAAAAATCCAATAATGCCAAAGTGTTTAGAATGATTTTTCTTATTAAAATGAGTACCCACTTGGCCTTGTATGAACACAAATGAATTACTCTTGAATTTTTCACTTAAATGCCTTTAAATTCTCCCTTTTGCCAAATCCAAGTCTCACCCTAGGCCAAATGAATTCATCATGTGGACTTGGTTAACCTAAAAACATCATTTTGAGCAAGTTTTGTGTTGAACAAAATTTCATTTGAAGCTTGCAAGATAGTGAAAATGACCTATAATGCCAAATGACCTATAATCTTACTTTCCCAAAATACCCCTAACTTGTAAACCTCACAACTTGAGTTATACAAATCAGATGGAAGACTTCTTGTAAAATTTGGAAAGCTAAGATCAAGACCTACAACTTTCATGTTGGCCAAAAGTTTAGGAGAAACACCCTTCTAGGTCAAAAGTTCCTTGGAAGTTGGTGAACTTTCACCGACAAATTTCACATTCCTCCGATGACCTGTAACTTGTCTGGACCATAACTTGAGTTATATAAATCTAATGGAGGACTTCTAAACCTTAAATTAAAGCTAATAACATTCTTTACAAGTTTCATGTTGGCCAAAAGTGGAGATGAAACTTGCATCTTGAGATAAGTGGTCTTGAAATTAGGCACTAAATAGGGGATTTTACCCTGAGAACCCTAATTTAGCAACTCCTCACACTGTGAAATCTTCTTGGATTGATCTTGAAATATCACCTCATGTATCTCAACACAACTATCCATGATTACAAAGACTTAGAATTGATCTTTGATCCTCTTCAATTGCACAGTTGACTTAGGGTTACTCAGATGAAAACCCTAATTGCAACACCCTCAACTGTGGCTCTTCACACTTGGCATAAAGAATTGTCTGAGCTCCACCATGACCCTCAAGACACTCTATGAGCTATATCCATACACTCTCCCCTTGATCAAGGCTCCACAATCCACTGATGATCTTCAATTGGTCCTCAACTTATGAGATTAACCCCAACTGAACTTCTCAAGAACCCAACCCTCTTCCTGATGACTTTGTTGACTTCTCAAGCTTGAATAAGACCTCTAGATAGGCTCCCCTTGATATAAACCAAACTTGATCCCCTGCATAAATGAACAATGATATGCTATGCAAATGTTAGATCAATGATATGTCCATGCAATGAAACATAAATCAAGTAAGAAAAAGTTAGGCAAATTTTGGGGTGCAACATTATCCCCAGTGGTGCTTGTTCGTCTCATCCTCAGTGGAATTGACCCTTTTTCCCCGTGGAGTTTTTAAAGATGTAGCTTAGGATCTCTAGTACTTGAATTTGAATTTGAATTAATGAAAGTTGTCTTTTTGGATATCATTTATTATTTTGCTTTTATTCTTCTTTAAATAATTTCTAAAATAAATAACAAAGATAACTAAGTGCTTTGCAAATAAAAGGCATCATATATGCATCCATGCATGTATACCTTCTTCAAATAAAAACTCATTATGTTGTCTTCCTTCAGTTCCACACTGAGTTCTCAACACCACTACAACACCTGAGCTAACGCTCGATGAAGAATGGAGGACCAAGAACAAGAATTAGAAAGAGTGAGTTCAGAAATCAATGACTTACGAGGAAATGTGAGTTAAATCATGGACATGCTGAAAGTTATCAAAGCCAATATGGACACTCAAGCAACAATTGTTTAAGAAATCGTCGATCTTACTATTGAACCCCAGCCTGCAAGAACAATACCCTCTACTTGGCCAGTCTTCGGTTTACCTCATGACTTCACACCTCATGTCGAAGGATCCCCTGGTGTTCTACAATACACTCAACAAACAGTACCTCTACCAGCTACCACTAAGGCTTATCACGTGGTCCATACATTTGCATCACCGTTTGTCCATGCATGTGTGCAACCTTATTTCGAAGATCAAAAGCATGCTCCAAAATTCTCTGAAGAAGAAGAGGAAAGGCATGGGGATATAAATGGAATAAAAGAGAATTATCAGATACTAAAGAAAAAACTAAGGGCTATGGAAGGTGACCAAGTCTTTGGTGTTGCCTCCAGAGAAATGTGCCTAGTATCTGGTCTTATGATTCCTGCGAAATTCAAGACTCTTGAATTCGATAAGTATGAGGTCCATTCATGCCCAAAAAGCCATCTCATTATATACTATCGAAAAATGGCTGGCCATGTTGAAGATGATAAGCTCATGATACAATGCTTTCAAGATAGCTTGAAGGATGCTCCCTTCAAATGGTACTTAAGCCTCTATTAGAGTTGTATCCAATGCTTCAAAGATCTGTCTAATGCTTTAATCAAGCATTACAAATACAATATGGATATGGCCCCTAATAGAAGACAGTTGTTGAATATGTCCCAGAAAGACAATGAGTATTTCAAGGAATATGCCCAACATTGGAGAGAGATGGCCTCTCAAGTTGAACCACCTCTGGTAGGAAAGGAATTAGCATATTGGTTCATGTATACTATGCAACCAATTTTTTATGAAAGAATGGAGGGCAGTGTATCAACAAGTTTCTCTAACCTGATTGTTGCGGGCATAAATGTTGAGCTTGGATTGAAAAATGGAAAGATGATGAATGTTGCTGAAACCTCTAACGAATTAATGCCAAGAAGTTTTCCGGAGGTTTTCAAAAGAAAAAGGAAGGTGAAACAAATGTCGTGTATGCCAGTCGAGGAAGAAGCCATTCATGGAAGAAGTAACAACGACAAATCGCCCAATAATAACTAACATATCATGTGCAGTATGTCCAATAACCATATGTGGCAGCCGTCACACCGTCTTTCAATCACCCGCAAGAACCTATTGTCGCTACGCGAAAAATGCATAAAGTTGCCACCAAATTTTATTTATTCCAAAGAAAAGGGAAAGTAACGATAAAACCTCCTAAAACGTGAAGAAAATGGTCTCGCAACCAAATTTGAGTTCGAAAGTCGATTATGCAAGGGGAATGTATTAGCACCAGTCACATTCATTGTACTCAACGAGAACCATCTAGGTTGTCTAAGCACGAACGACTATAGTTATCTAAAGGTCTACTTGCTATTGCGGAAAAGGGGTTTTTTTATTAGTGTTCTCGCCAAGGATTGGGCCCCTCGTGCCTACGTATCCTTATTGTGAAATGAGGAATCAGAGCTTCGTAGTTTGGAGAAGAAAATAAGTGTGTGTTGGTTGACTTTACCTTGAAAAAGGGTTTTCGGGATGTTGCCTTAAGGCGCAAAAAGAGTTTGATGAGTTGATTTTGTTTTTAGGATTTTTTAAAAGAAAGTTGGTTTTTATTCAAATTGCACTAAAGACTATGAGTGGAGATGAATACTTGAAACAACCAGCTCAAGTGTCTTGTGTTCAAAGTATTTAGAATGAGGGTAGGAAAGCTTCATTCTCACTCCTTCTCCATTACTTAAAGCTCGTGGCACACAATTCTAATCGTATTTTAAAGTGTTTTTTGAGTTTATTGAGAAAATTCCACTTGACGTTGGATCATGGGTTTTATTGAGAAAATGTTGTTTGACGTTGGATCAAGGACTTTAGGAAGTGGTGAGGTAGATCCTAGTTCCTAAGAATAGCTAGCAAGCAATAACAATCTAAAGAAAAGCAAGAAGTAAAGAAAGTACAACAAATGTGGGAGGGATACGTGAAAAATACAAGGGATATTGATGAGAGAAATAAAAGGTCTCATTGTAAAGTAGCCTAAAAGAAAGTCATGTGTGTGCAAAGTGTCTTAAACTAAACAAGAAATATGAGTCAAAGGTTACATGTCTCCTTTCTACTTTCGGGTAGTGTCATGAACCAAACTCTTGAGATTAAGACCCTAAATCTCTAAGGATGCTCCATGTCTAGCTAGGGTCAAAATAAAAGGTCCAAAATGTCCAAAATACTCCATCTTAAGCTTGGGTCAATCACAAAGTTTGTAGTTCACTTATGTCTCACAAAGAAATCAATTCTTTTTACGTATTTTCCATTTTATCATGTTTTTTTAGTTCATTTTAACACGATAAGAATAAAATTAAAGAAGAAGAAAATGACATAAAATAAAGTGTGTGAAATAAAATGAATGATAAAAAAGCACTAAAAGTAAATTGCAAGAAGTAAATGGTGAGAAAATAAAGTGCAAGAATGTAAAAGTTAGGAATTAGAAGTTAGTAGTTAGAGGTGAGTGATCGAATTATCGATTAATCGAATCGGGATAATCTAGCGTTATATTAAGCAATCATAGCACAATCTATATAGAGATCATACTATGGGAGACTGAGCAATGAGATCTATTTGTAAAACACATTAAAGAATTAATAGAAATTAATCTCTAAAAATGAAAAACGCAATAGAAAAATAAAAAAAATAAAATGGAATCAAAATGATGAAAAAACAATTAATCACATGATAGAAAATTATTTGAAAAAAATGAAAACTAATAAGAAAACAAAATTAAGAGATTAAATGAAATAAAAATGAAAGATAATTTTGCAAAAAGGAAATTAAAATAAAACTGAATAATAAACAAAAAAAAGTAAAAAAGGAAAATATGAGAGAGGGAGGTTCAAGCATCATGGCCAGGGGGTGTCAGTGTGTAGGCGAGATGCAGAAAACTAATTTAGTGTGGGCTGAGCCCAACACACATACACAAACATGTAAGGATTCAAACATATGATAATCATCCTCACACTATCCTCACCAAATCACATGTTCTCATATACTTCTCCCTCGGTCTCGTTCTCCCTCATTGTGACTTCACTCGACGATGGCAGATTGTTGTACGGCAACGGTGGGTTGTTTCCACTGTGGCTGCAGTGGTGTTATCAATTTTGCGGTGGAGTCAGTGGAGGAGCAGTGATGGTGTCATTTATCACATGGGTTTGACCGTGGATGAAGTATGATGGTTGTATGAAAGTGAAACGAATGGAGAAGAGGGTTTTTCGAGCCTAGCCGGTTCAAGTTATTGTTGTGTTCTGTGAGAAGTCGATGAAGATAGCTATCGATGTTGAAAGGCTCATGGTGACCCGGTCATGGTTTTAAGGGTGAGATATTGTTTGTAAAGTTAGAGCAATGGTGATTATAAAGGTTGTTTGTTTCACATGGTTAAAGTGTGGTTAGGAAGTGTGATTATGGAGAAGTAATTTGGTCACTGTTTGAACATTATTGGTGTTGCAAAGACTTGATGAAGATTATTTTATGGTTTGAATGGAAGATGAAAGTGGTTTATAGTATCTCGATCGGACTCGGTAAATTGAAACAAGGCTCGATTATTATAAACCATTCACATATTATGCCCTAAAGTGATTTTAAAGTGAAACAAGAATTTAAATCAAATCGTTCAAATAAAAATAAAACTATTTAGAATAATAAAAAAAACAAAAAAAAACATAAATAACCCTATTTAATTATTTCGAAACTAATGAAAAAATAGATAAAAACAAACGAACTTAAAATAAATAAAAGTCGGACGCAAAAATGCTCGAAAAATAAAACTAAATGCATCAAAATGATCAACATGAAATAAACCTCTTGAAAAAATATAGTGTTTGATCAATTTCTGAAATAAGATATGACCGGTTAAAAGACTCAGACTGATTAGAATGTGACTAAAAATTCATCAAAAATAAAACGAGCACGCCAGGTTAAACTACGCGAACTGTAGATTAATAAGGCTTCTATGCTTTAAAGCATATAGTGCTAGAGTTTGTTGAAAGAAAGATCCTTTCACTCAAAGATTAGGGACCCAATGTCAAGAGTAACCATTTGCCCACATGGTGTTATTAATGCCATTGACGAAGTATCTGATGGTGATTTGATCATAAATGTCAAGGATAACCAAACCATGTTGCTAGTGTTCCATGCAAGATTGGTAGAAGTCGGTTTGGTTAGTGTTTGTCATGATAACTGTGAAGAATGTACCATTCATCCAAGAGGATGTAGGATAGTGTAAAAAGATATTCAATATCTGATGAATGAAGGAGTGTTGCAAGTCAGTAGCCTCGTGAAGAAAGAAGAAGTAGCGGTAATTGAGCCTTGTTTCAACTTACCAAGTCCGGTCGAGATAACTTATCAGAGAAAAGATGTTGTCTAGTCAATTAGTCATCTATCACCTGTGGTTGTCTATATTCCAACTCCTTTTCCATACGAAAGTACCAATGCAGTACCATAGAAGTATGACATAACTGTTATTGATAAAGAGCCTGAAGAAGTTGAACATGAGAAAAGCCTGGAAGTTGATGGTACCGATGTCAGAATCATCGCGAGAATAAACAGAATGACCCGCAGTGGCCGAATTTTTAATCTCGCATTTAGTGAGACCTCTCAAGTACCAGCGAAAGAAGCTACAATTGTAATCCTTACAAAGGAATATAATGGGTACAGTTTAATAAAGATGTTGAATTTTTGAAGATAGTCAAGAAGAGCGACTACAAAGTAGTTGATCAGCTGCATCAAACATCGTCAAAAATTTCCATCTTGTCCTTGCCTTTAAACTCCCAAACTCATAATAATGCATCTTTGGAGGTGCTTGCACAAGCTCATGTAACTCAATACATGATAGTTAGCCAATTTGATGGAGTGGCTGCCAATATCACTGCAACACTTTGAGTTTCAGTGGTGAAGAATTGTTGAAGGATGGACATAATCATAATCGTGCCTTACATGTTTCAGTGAAATGCAAGGAATATATTATATCTAGATTCTTATGAACATAGGGTCCTCGCTCAATGTTCTACCAAAGAGAGCACTTGCTAAACTATCTTTTCAATGATCAACAAAGACGCCTGGTGCATTGGTTGTCAAAGGATTTGATGGGTCTCGAAGGACTGTGATTGGAGAGGTGGAGCTACCAATACTAATTGCCCCGCATGTATTCGAAATCACATTTTAAGTCATGGTCATAAATCCAGCCTATAGTTTCCTGTTAGGGGCAACCATGGATACCTGCCGTTGGAGCAGTGACCTCAACCTTACATCAAAAAATGAAGTTTGTCATTAACAACAAGCTTGTGATCATCTCTAGTGAAGAAGACCTTGTGGTTATCCATCTCTCATGTTTCTGATACATTGAGGCGGATGAGGTTGATTTGGAAACTTCTTTCCAAGCTCTTGATATAGCCAATGCCATATTTGTGGAAACAAAGGAACTTGTGGGGAAGGCCAGTTCCTCGTTTGCATCTTTGGAAAGTGTAAAGTCAACAATTGAAGGTGAAAGCCCTGAAGTTTGGGGACAAGTCACTGATATCAGCATGAAGAAGTATCGTTTCAGTTTGGGTACAAGCAATCTGCTAAGGAAGAATCCCTGATTCCTACAAAGAACCACATATGAAGCATTTAAGGAGTGTTCCTTAACACATGCTATGTCTATGGAGATCAAGTCAGTGGAGTTGAAGAAGACACTAAAAATGAAAAAGTACCAAACTTGGTGTACCAGTGTGAAGCAGCTTTGACCAATTGGGAGGCAATTGAGATCTCTGAAGTTATTCCTATGTCAAAGGAATTGTATTTTCCTTTGTTTTTCAATTCCTTAGTTCTACCCAAGACTGATGGATCATGTTGTAGAGCCCCTTTTCATTTTCAAAAATCATTATGATGAATAAATTACATTTTCTTCAATTCTTATTGTACATTTATTATTTTTCTTTTCATAAAATGGCAATCTTTTCAAAACTACAAATTTTTTCCCTTTTTCATTTTTTATTACCTTTTTCCAAAAAAACAATCGTTCAAAAAACAATAAAAAATATCGATAAACTCGTTGAATCCAATGACTCTACTCCCTCTCATAAATTTGAGCTCCCTACCACACAGAAGAAGAGAGTGAGGAAGATTGTGATATTCCCGATGAATTGAAAAGACTGCTCAAGCATGAGTCCAAAACCCTTCAGCCACATCAAGAGCTGGTGGAGATAATCAACATTGGCATAAAACAAGAGAAGAAAGAAGTCAATATCGGAGCCACGCTTGAGGATCTTATGCATGATGAAATGCATGTTACAAGAGTTTGTGGATGTGTTTGCATGGTCATATTAGGATATGCTTGGTCTAGACATTGATTTTGTTGTACACAAGCTACCATTTCAACCAGAATGCCCATCAGTGAAGCAGAAACTCTGAAGAACAAGACCATACAAGGCTCTAAAGATTCGCGAAGAGGTCAAACGAAAATATGACACTGGTTTCCTAGCAGTTGCGAAGTACTCTATGGGTGGCCAAATCATGCCTGTACCCAAGAAAGATGGCAAGGTATGAATGTGTGTTGATTATAAGGATTTAAATAAATCTGGTCCAAAAGACGACTTCCCTCCGCCACATATTGACACTCTGGTAGACAACACTGCTAAATTTGCTATCGTCTCCTTCATGGATGGTTTCTCAGGCTATAATTAGATCAATATGCCTCTAGACGATATGGAGAAGACCACATTCATCATCTTTTAGGGAATGTTTTGTTACAAGGTTATGCCCTTAGGTCTCAAGAACGCAGTGGAAACCTACCAAAGAGTAATGGTCAATCTCTTCCATGATATGATGCACAAAGAGATTAAGATTTATGTCGATGACATGATCGATAAATCCCAAAGAAAGGAGGACCATATCGAACACTTCCAGAAGCTGTTTGAGCGCCTCAAAAAATTCAGACTATGGTTGAATCCTGCTAAATGCACATTTGGTGTTCGGTCCGGATAGTTTCTTGGTTTCATAGTTAGTCATCGAGGAATTGAGGTAGATTCAGACAAAGTTAGAGCGATACAAGAAATGCCTGCTCCATGTACCGAACAAGAAGTTAGAGGTTTCCTTGGAAGATTTAACTGTTTCTCAAGGTTTATTTCCCATATGACTGCCACGTGCGAGCCCATCTTCAAATTGCTTCGTAAAGATCAAGTAGTTGAGTGGAATCCTAAATGTCAAAAAGATTTTGAGAGAATTAGAGACTACTTGCAAGATCCTCATATCCTGATTCCACTTATTCGAGGGAAGCCACTCTTTATGTATTTGATTGTGTTTGAAGAGTCAATGGGATGCATGCTGGGATTAGGGGTGGCAAAATGGGTCACGGCCCGCCGGGTAGACCTGCACATCCGCCATAAAATGGTGTTTGAGTTGGGATTTTGTGCCCGCCTATTTGCCTAGACCACCCCGCCTTAAGCCCGCTAAAAAAAGGGCGGGTTGGCCCGCCAACCCACCAACGTAGTTATCTTGCACAAAAATTAGTTTTTTGCTTGGTTGAAGATCAATACTTGAACTATATTTTGGAGTACTTGTTGATGATTTTATTTTATACATTTATTTGTGAATATATGCAATATTTTTTTATGTAAAATTTGTTAAAGAAATGCTTTATAAAAAATTATTCTAAAAAATAAGTGAAATATCTAATTGAAATGTAAAAATAAGTCTATTAATCTATTAAAAAAAATGAAAAATAAATAAATAAAATTTGGCGAGCTTAAGGCGGGGTGCGGCGAGCGGCCATTTTTGCCACCCTTAGCTGGGATAACATGATGAACCCGACCGAAAAGAACATGTTATTTGTTACTTGAGAAAAAAGTTTACCGATTGCGAAACCAGATACTCACTCTTAGAGAAGACTTATTACACTCTAGCATGAACCGCTAAACGTCTGAGACAATATATGATTTGTCGTACTACTTTATTGATCTCTAAAATGGATCCAATAAAGTACATCTTTGAAAAGCTTGCTTTAACCGAAAGACTTACCCGTTGGCAGATGCTATTGTTTGAGCACGACATCCTATGTGTATCCCAGAAGGCCATAAAAGGAAGTGTGTTGTCTGATTACCTTGTACACCATCATGTTAAAGACTGCCAGTGATTGAAGTTCGGCTTCTCTAACAGAGATATTATGGCGATAAAAGATTATGAAATCCCAGGCCTTGACGAAGGACTTGAACTAGGATCCCATTGAAACTCATGTTCGATGGTTCCTCTAATTACATGGGGCATGATGTGGGAGATATTTTGATGAACCCAAATGGTGGCTATGCTCCTTTCCAAGAAAGGTTGTGCTTTGATTGCACGAACAATATATCATAATATGACGCGTGCATCCTGGGTATTAAAGCCACAATTGATCTCCGAATCAAGATCCTTGAAGTGTATCGAGACTCAGCTCTGGTTATCTACCAAATTAAAGGTTAATGGGAAGCCCATCATACCATTCGGTTCTGTATCTTGCTTACATTATGGAGTTGATTGAATACTTTGATGAAATCACCTTCCGACTTATCCCAAGGACAAAAAATCAAGAAGCTGACGCTCTGGCTATGTTAGCCTCAATGTACCAAGTCATGTTCCACAATAAAGTGTCACTCATTTGAATATAGCGGAAAGTTGAACCAACCTCCTGTCAATTGATTGAAGAGGAGGCTTATGGTAATCCTTCATTTCATGAAATCAGATGCTATTTGAAAAATCAGGAGTATCCAGCAAATGCTACAACCCTAGATAAGAAAACTTTAAGGAAGTTAGCATCCAAGTTCTTCCTAAGTAATGATGTGCTATACAAGAGAAACCACGACATGGTTCTACTTAGATGTGTGGAGAGACATGAAGTAGACCTGTTGATCAAAGAGATTCATGAGGGATCCTTTAGAACCCACGCCAATGGGCATGCCATGGCTAAGAAGATATTGAGAGCTCGTTATTACCGGTTAACAATTAAGTTTAATTGTTTCAGCGATGCCAAAAAATGTCATAAGTGTCAAATTTATGCTGATAAGGTACAAGTGTCGCCGACGCTGCTGAACATTTTGACATCACCTTGGCCTTTCTCAATATGGGGCATCGACATGATTGGCACCATAGATCGTAAAGCTTCCAATGGTAATCATTTCATCCTAGTAGCCATTGATTAATTCACCAAATGGGTAGAAGTTGCTTCCTACGCCAACGTGACAAAACCAGTGGTTGCAAGCTTCCTCAAGAGAGAGTTCATCTGCCGCTATGAAATTCTAAGTCAAATTATTAAAGATAATGGGACGAGCTTGAACAAAAAAACCATGAAAGAGTTATGCGAGAGTTTCAAGATTGAGCACTATAACTCTTCCCCATATCGTCCAAAGAAAAATGGCGTTGTTGAAGCCGCCAATAATAAAATCAAGAAGATCCTACAGAAAATGGTGAAGACCTACAAGGATTTGCATGAAATGGTACCCTTCACACTGCATGGTGTCGCAACTGTGAAAAACGCCGGGAAACTAGATAGAAGATTCACCACCAAACGTTATTTATCCCAAAGAGAGGGAAAGGAAACGATAGAAGAAAACCTAAGAGAAAGGGAAAGACAAGGTCATCGCAACCAAATCTTGGGTTCGGGAGTCGGTTACGTAAGGGGAAGATATGAGCACCTCTCACGTCCGTTGTACTCAACGGGATCCATGCTTGTTGCCTAATCTATGGGTAAAAACTATCTAATGCTACTGCTAAACAGGGGTGAAAAGAAAGAACAGACTCAATAGGACATCTCCGCCCTATGCCTACATATTCCCTCGTGTAATGGGAAAGTCAGAGTCAACATAGTTCGGGAATCTACGGGTGATGGAGGGAAGGTTGCTCGCCAAGACATCTCCGCCTTGTGCCTACGTATCCTCATCTGGTATGAGAAATCAGAGCAAACCTCGTTCGGGAAACTACGGGACAAGGTCGGTTAAGAGTTTTGACGAGTGATGTTAAGTCTCCATTCCAGTAGTTAGGGACGATGCCTGTTTGCGGTAGAACGGAAAAGTAACATACTCTTGGATAAAAGGGTGGAAAAGAAATAAGATTGCTCGCCAAGACATCGCCGTCTTGTGCCTACGTATTCTCATCTAGTATGAGAAATCAGAGCAGCCGTAGTTCGGGCAACTAGACCATAAGTTAGTGTCTTTTATGAGTAATGTTAAATCTCCATTCCAGCAGTTAGGGACGATGCCTATTTGTGGTAGAACGAAAATGTAACATACTCTTTCTGAAAATTAAGTTTGAAACAATCTCGAAGGATGAAAAGGTTTGAATTTTGTTTTTGTGTTTTTTATGAGAAGAAGTGAATTGAGTTAGTTTGTAACTCATGTTGCACTAAAGACTATGACATAAGAGTGAATGCGTCGCATATCGCCCAAAGGGCATACGCTAAAAACTCTAGACAATGTGAGAGGAGGCCCTATGTACTTAAGGCTCGTAGCGTACAATAATTGTTATCCTTTATTAAGTGTCTTAAGAAATTCTGAGATGAGAAGAGAAGACACAAGACTCTAAGGGAACTAATAAACCCTAATGTTTTCATGCAAGATGGTATTAAAGTTGGGATGCAAAGGGATACTACCTAATATTATCATGCAAAGGATTGAAAGCCTAATGTCTCTCCTACTCCCATCTTAAATAGAGGGACTAGGAATCCTAAGGGATCATGGCAAGAAGCACAAGTAAACATCACACATAATCAATCACAGATGAAAATTAAATAAAAGACTTAAACAAGTCTTGAAAGATGAAGAGGGGTATGAAATGCAAGCACAAACACAAACATGAGAAGATGCAACAAAACAAACACAAGAGAAGACTTAAACAAGTTAACAAGAGGGATGACTTAAGCAAGTCAAGAAGAGAAGAGATGAAATGGGAGAAGTAAACTCCTACAACCAAATACCATCACTCATCACCAAAAGAGAGGTGCTAACACAAAATCACAAACAAATAAGTGAGGGAGTAAAGAGTGTGGGACAGCCACCAACTCATAGTCAACTCAACCAAACACTTACTTAAAGACCAAGTAAAGAAATGCATCAAAACAACTCAAAAGAATGCAAGTGTTCATGACAAAACTTCAAAATGAAGTCAACACCATCAAATCATCATAAACAAGCATCAAAACCTCTAAGGGAAGAAGTAAAACACAAATGGTATACGTCAAATTCAATATCAAAACATCAAGCAAAGACAAGCATGATCAAGTTCAATTAGAGGACCAAAGTCCATCTAAACATCTCACACTTCAAACAAGTGAAAATACAAGATCAAAACATAACTTGTGGCACAAGGTACACATATGATTGACCTCTAAACATGTAAGGTAGCACCTCAAGCATGTTAAAAAAATCTAACAAGGCTTAAGACGTGCTCAAGGGATCACTCATGATCATATCCCAAAGACTAGGTCAAGATAGTATGCATACACAAGGTGAAAACAACTTGAATTTGAAATATCCACTAAAAATAGAAGAAGAATCCAATAAATTTCAAATAAAAAACTCAAAGCAAGTTGAATCAAACACAAATCATAATGCAAAAGATCATGGCAAAATTCAATTGAAAGCACCACCAATTGTATAAAACAATGCAAGGTGTTCCACTTATCGAGTGTTTATCGAGGGTCCATAAAAAGCCAATGAGAAATGATTGAAAAATGATCATTAATACCTCAGATCAACCCTCAAAAATAACTCAATCCATCACCTAAGTGGGAGAGGAAATTTGGTCCTAGGGGATATTTAAATGAGGGAAAATGATCCATTCCAATTCAAGGTACAAACCAAAAACACATTTAATCATTAATTGCATTAAAAATATTAAAAATAAATGGAAAATAAAATAAAAATGTTGAAAAATATCCTAACATCCTAAAATGTCAGAATAATATTTTTGGGATTTTTGTGAAACATAAAACTATTTTTAAATGATTAAAATTGAAATAGCAAATAAAATAAAATAAAATGAAATTAAAACCATGAGAGGGGTGCACTAGTAAAATGGATTTGAACTGAATCCCTTTTAAAACGGTCATGGTGTCGCATCGCTATGAAGAGGGGCCGGCAATGACAGAAGAGTCTCCACCGTTTTTTATTTATCCCAAAAGAGGGAAAGGAAACGATCAGAGAAAACCTAACGAAAACGGGAAAAGACATGTCATCGCAACCATGTCTCGGGTTCGGGAGTCGGTTACGCGAGAGGAAGGTATTAGCACCCCTCACGTCCGTCATACTCGACGGGATCCATGCTTTGTTGTCTATCTAAAAGGGTGTTTACTATCTAAGCTACGGCTCAGGGACAAAAGAAAAGAAAAGAGACTCGATAGAGCATCTCGGCTATATGCCTACGTATTCCCTCGTGCAATGGGAAAGTCAGAGTCAACGTAGTTTGGCTAACTACGGGTGAAAGTGGGGAGAGGTTTCTCGCCAAGACATCGTCGTCTTGTGCCTACGTATCCTCATTTGGTATGAGAAATCAGAGCAAACGTAGTTCGGGCTAACAAGAACACCGGTTGGTTCAAAATGTTTTAGACCCGAGTAGGGTTAAACCTCCGTTCTAACAGTTAGGGACGATGCCTGTTTGTGGTAGAACCAAAGCTTAACAACACTCTTTTTCCAAAAAAAAGGTTTTCCAAATTAAATCCCGAAGGATAAAAAGTTTGAAGTTTGTTTTTGTGTTTTTTAGACAAGAAGTGCATTGATTATTGTTTGTAATTCATGTTGCACTAAAGACTATGACCTAGGAGCGAATGCGTCGCATATCGTCCAAAGGACATACACTAAACACTCTAGATAATTGAGAGGAGGCCCCCAATCACCATTTCCCAAGTACTTAAGGCTCGTAACGTACAACAATCCTTAACATTTATTAAGTGTTTTGAAGATGAGAAGAGAAATACACTCTAAAGGGAGACTAAGACTCAACCTAGTGTTCTCATGAAAAGTGTACCTATGATTGGAATAAAAGGGAGTGCTACCTAATTTTATCATGCATGGGTTCAAGCCTAAGGTCTATCATAATCAACCTTGAACAAGGGAGATTATAGGTCCTAAGGGAACATGGCAAAGGAAGACAAAAGAAGAAGAAAAAGAAAACATAAGAAAAATGCAAGTATGCAAACATGTAATGCACAATTAGAATGAAAGTGAGGAAGGAACAAAGTATGGGTTAAACACCACCACAAGCACATCTTAACCTCAAGCATGCAAATGGAAATGCAAGAACCAAAAGAAAATTCACACATAGCAAACAAAAATGAGCTCAAAAAAGTTCAAGCCAAAAGGGAGATGCAATGGGAGAAGTCATGAACCCTACAACCATTCAAGCATCAATCACCGAAGAAAAGCAGGAGGAAAAAGTGTGGGACAGCATCCGCCACAAGCGCCTCTCAACCACATCGTTCTTCAAACTTATGCAAATACCAAATGATAAACATCACATTGAACAACATATACGAGAGTATGTATTCAAGTGGAGGATGAACGCGAATGTCGACAAAATCATGATTAAACAATTAAGAACAACGACATATATCCGAAACAACTCACTTTTAATGCATCATATCGATCCATGAAGATTCGAAGTGAGTGAGCACCAAAACAAGCAAGAAAAATAACAAAATAGTCCTGCTGGCACAGTGTTAATCGATTAACACCAGGGGTTAATCGATTAACCTTTGAAAAAGGCTTGAAAATCTGAAAATGCGCAACGGTTAATCGGTTAACACCCTGGGTTAATCGGTTAACCATTGAAAAATGCCTGAAAATTTGAATATTTATGTTGGTTAATCGATTAACCAATTGGTTAACCGATTAACACTGTGTCAACAGCAGAAAAAACAGTAGCAGAACAACAACTTCAGCACATAAGCACTTATACAATGATTCAGATTATCACATAATCAAATATGCATGAATTTAAACCAGCAAACAGTGATCCAATCAACATGTAAACACATTAAACCAGCAAGATCACAGATCAAATGAATCAAATTAGCAAAATCAATCGAAAATGAAGATCCACATGCTAATTATGCAAATAAGCTCAAAATCAAAATCGGATCAAGAATTCCAACCTACGAAGCAGAGAATTGATTCGGATAGTGTTGATTTACTCCAATTAAGCAGATCCAAGCAAGAAACTCGGAGATTCTTCAAGATCTAAGGGATTGCTTGTAGTATAAATGAAGATCCACCAAAATTAAGCCAAAATAATCCAAATAAGCTCCTTCCAAGTGTTTCACCCTAAATTTGACCAACTTTTTCTTTACTTGGCTCATGTTTCATTTCATTGTTCTAGCATATTGCATTGCATAACATTTTGCATTTTTGCTGGGGATCAAGAGATGTGTGTACAACAAGAAGAATATGCCAAGGGTTATGTGCCTAATCAAAAGGGTGTATTCAAGTCAACAAGGGGGTTATCATCATCAGAGACAAGGCAAAGCCCTTTGGATAGACAGAAAAGTGTATGAGGTTCACCTCTTGTCTAGAGGCCATTTGAAGACCATCTGAGGATCCCAAGCCCATGGTCACAGGGGGGAGATTTTAATTTAAGCTCATTGGAGGCCTTAAGGGTCATTGAGGAGTTCATATAAGTGTTTATACCAAGTGTGAAGAGTTACAGTTGAAGATGGTGCAATTAGGGTTTTCATCTGGTCAGCCCTAAGTTAACTGTGAAATTGAAGGAGATTAAGACTCAATTCCAAGTCTTTATGGTCAAGGAATGTTGTGTTAAGATACATGGGATGTCATTTCAAGAGAAATTCATCAAGAATCAAGAGTGTGAGGAGTGACTGAATTAGGGTTCTCAGTGTAAAATCCCCTATTCAGTGCCTAACTTCAAGACCACCTATCTCAAGATAAAAGTCTCACCTAAACTTTTGACCAACATGAAACTTGTATAGCATTTTCTTAGCTTTCTTTTGAGTACTATAAGTCCTTGATTGGATTTATAGAACTCAAGTTATGATGCAGGCAAGTTACAGGTCCTCAGATGAATGTGATTTTGGTCAACAAAAGTCAACCAACTTACAAGCCATTTTTGACCTAGAAGGATGTTTCTCCTCAAATTTTGATGAACATGAAAGTTGTTCCTCATGATCGTAGCTTTCCAAAGAGTACTAGAAGTCCTTCATCTGATTTGTAGAACTCAAGTTATGAGGCTTGCAAGGCAGGGGTATTTTGAGAAAGCAGGATTATAGGTCATTTTCATTATAGGTCATTTTCACCACTTTGCACACTTCAAATGGAAATCTTTCCAACATTAAACTTTCTCTAAATGGGGTCATTTGCTCAATAAAACATCAAGGTACCATTTCTTTGGCTTGGAATGAAGAATCCCTAATGAAATTTCCATGAAAAAGGCCTTAAAAGGAGAAAATCATATTTAATTCATTTGGAATCATTTTGTATCAACTTTGTGCATTTTTTGTAGTGCCAAACATATTTCAAATACAATGCCATCCTTGGATTAGAGGTTTGGGTGCATCTTGGTGGCCATTTCCAAGTTTTCTTCAAGAATAAGAAACACGTCAAAAGCATACCATAAGATGAAAACAAGGGATCATTTTCAGCCCTTTGATCAGCCTACTCCTTATGCAAGTCAGCCATGCCATTTTTACAGCTTGGCAAGTACAAATTTGTGTACTTTGCAAGTGGACATAAAGTGAAATTTTGAAATCCAATTGGGCTTGAGGAGCTTTCCATTGGGCTTTCTCTTGATCTGAATCCAACATATATATTCCCAGGATCATTTCCATACCCTCAGAGCTGACTTTAGTGAGATTTTGAGTGAGAGAGCATTGAGAAAAAGTGGTGAGAAAGTCAAAACTCGTTTTCGCATTTCAGTGAGTTTCAATCCAAACTAAAGATTTCAAAAGCTTCCTTGAGTTTCACAAAACATTTCTGGATAGTTTCTTTCAAGCTTTGCTTAAGAACTGAGCCTTGTGGAAGCTTACATTTAGGTTTCTTAATTTTCAAAATATCTCACTGTTTATGCATCTTTAATACGCCATTTTTATGTCTTTGTAATCTTTGAACATCATAGATCATTTATGGGTTATTTTGGTGGTTGTTCATGAAGTTTTTTATTTGAGCTCGTTCTCCATTTCTTTTCGTTTTTTTTGTTTAAGGCATTTTTATGGAAAACTAATGGCTGATTCATGTTCCTCGTGACGAGTAGATGTTTTTTTGATATAAAATTTGTTGTTTTTGATGAAGTTTTGAGAGACCTGCATTTTGCACGGTGGCCGGACCCAAGGAAGAAGATGACCGGAGGTGGCTCCGGCCACCATCTGGTTCTTCCCTCATTTTCTCCCTTTTAGAAGGTTGAGGATGATGAGGTGTCTCATTGGCACGCGTTGGATCTGCATACTTTCTCATTTTATGGCCCAGATTAAGTCACACGATGCACAGGTTTTGACTCATTACACACAATCCATTTTAAAATTCATTAATTGACTTGGCATGATGAGCCCTGTTGGATTGGCATACCATTTGATTAGATGGCTTGTAGTGATTTTCACCATGCGCCACTGTTGACCACGTTGCACTCAAGTCACACGTTTTATTTCATTTTTGTTTTTCTGTTGGGTTGGGCCTGCTGTTTGCACCCCCCTTTGAAGCCCATGAGCGCTTTGAACTGGGATGGGTTTCTATTGGCACCAACTGTTTATTTATTTTCTTTTTATTTTCTTTTTATTTTTATTTTGCATCTGTTTAGAAATTAAATCATGAAAAATACTTCCAATGACCATAAAATTCCACAAAAATATATTTTGGATTCCTTGAGATGTCCTCTGAATTTAGGATATTTTTATTTTATTTTATGAGTTATTTTTAATTTAAAAAAGGAATTTGTCTTTGTAAGTGTCTTACTTGACCTAATTTTTAACATGTTTTGTTCTTGAATTTGTTTCTTCCATTCCTTTTTGATCCAATGAATAAGATTCAATCCTCATGTCAAGGATGAGTTGATGATTTTTTGAGGACCATTTTGCCCCTGTTAGTTGACTTTTGAGTTGACTTTTGTTGCCTTTCATTTGACCCTAAACAATCCTCCTTCACAATGGAGTACCCTTTTGAATCAATTTCTATGGTGATATTGTGAAGTGACTTTGATTGAGATATTTTGGCCTCTGATTTCCAACACATTTATGAGTTTCTTGTATTTTATTTGTTAATTTTTGAATCATTTTCCTATTTTTAGGGTAGCTTGCAAATCAAGCTATCCAAAGGAAGGTTCATACAAACACATTGACCTAGTTTGCTTTGGATATGACATTTTTGGATCCTTTGAACCTTTAATGCCTTTTGATTCATGTTTCTAACATGTTGAGTATGATGCTTGTTCATTTTTAGGTCATTATATTGTGTTTAGCTTATTATTTTGGTTGCTTACTTTTGAGCTTTCAAGTTGGGTTTCTTTGTGAAACATGTGTGCTTTCCTTTGGGAATTGACTTGCACTTCTTTGTGCTTTGTTTTTCTTTGGCTTTTGAGAGCTTTTAGTTTATGTCCCTTGCTGTCCAATGACCTAGGAGTGTCATTTAAGGTGGCTTGGTCTCTCCTTTGGAGGTACTTGAAGCTTGCCTAAAATGATGGAATCCTTGAGGACATTTCTTGGTGATTTCTTTGTGCTTCTTTGTACTTTGCTTGTGATGCTCATGGTTGAGTGCCTATTATGAGTTCCTTGCTGTCCTCATATAATCTCCCATCCTCAATTTGTTTTAGGTTTTGTTTATCTTTCATTTGTGTTTGGTTTTGTGCCTTATGGTTGATGTTGCTTGGTTTAGGCATTTTCATCCCATTTTAGTGCACTTGTGTGTTTCCTTTGGTGCATTTTCTTGTCCCTTCTTCTCTTGTATATTTCATATTGTTGTTTGAGGTTGAGATGAGCTTGTGGAGGCTACTACCCCACACCAATTTCCTCCCTCATTCCATGTTTAGACTCTTACATGTTTATGTTGTTCTTGTTTCCTCTTTTGTCTCTTTTCCCTTAGGGCCTCTAATCTCTCTCGTTCAAGAGAGGTTATGATAGACATTAGGATCTTAACCATGTATGATAACATTAGGTAGCATTCCCTTATCTCAATCTTAGGATCACCATTGTATGACAACTTTAGGTTTGAGTTCAGTCCCCCTTTAGTTTATGCCTTTCTCTTCTCATCTCCTAAACAATCCAAAACACCTAATAAAGGTTAATGAATATTGTACGTTACGAGCCTTAAGCTACCTGGGAAATGGTTGTTGAAGGGTGTCGCTACTGCGAAAATCGGCGCCGGCAATACAGAAGAGTCGCCACCGTGCGTTATTTATCCCAAAGGAGGGAAAGGAAACGCTCGAAGTAAACCTAACGCAAAGACGGGAAAAGGTATGGTCATCGCAACCAAAACCTGGATTCGGGAGTCGGTTACGCAAGGGGAAGGTATTAGCACCCCTCACGTCCATCGTACTCGATGGGATCCACGCTTGGTGTTTATAAGGAAAAGGGTGTGTTTATCTATCTACGCTAATGGTCAGTCTGAAAAGAAAAGAAAAGGACAGGACTCGACAGAACATACGGTGTTCTGGGCCTACGTACTCCCTCGTGCAATGGGAAAGTCAGAGTCAACGTAGTTCGACTACCTACGTCTAGACGGGGGGAGGTTGCTCGCTAGGATATCGCATCCTATGCCTACGTACTTCCACACGGCATGGAAGATCAGAGCAAACGTAGTTCGACTACCTACGTCTAGACGGGGGGGGGGGGGGGGGGGGGGAGGTTGCTCGCTAGGATATCGCATCCTATGCCTACGTACTTCCACACGGCATGGAAGATCAGAGCAAACGTAGTTCGACCACGCACGACACAAGCTGTTCAAGTGTTTTTTATGGGAGAATACACCTTAACCAAGGGTTTTCACAGTCCAGGAGGACAAAATGTTTTGATGTTTATTCAAGTCTTTTGATGGAAGAAATGAATTCACTTTTGTTTTATTCTTTATTAAGTGTTTTTCTGTTGTTTTGAGAAAGGAAAGAGACACCCTAAAAACTATGGTTAAAAAGGGGAATCTACCTAATGTTATCATGCCTGGTTAACCAACCTAATGTCTATCATAACTCCTCCACAACAGAGAAGTTAGAGCTCCTAAGGGATCATGGCAACAACACTAAACAGCAAACAGGAATCACTGCAAAGTAAAGAAATACTAGAAATATGCATGAATGCAACAACCAAATAAGCAAGGCACAAGGGCCACACACCACAGAGGAAAGGGAGCTCAGCTCTACCGAATACCAACAAGCAAAGCCACTCAATAACAAACAAGCAGAAGGAGGACCACCTCAACTTCTCATGCACATAGAGCCTACTTCTAAGATGCACCTATCTCAGAAATATCTAGATGAAACCCTAAGTCTAATGCAGCACAGCACCACACAAGTCAATCAATCACAAAGACAAGGCTAACCAGCCTGGCAAACTCTCATCCCGTAAACAGACCCCTGAACAAAGCCCCTAATCAAATCTCTAAGCAAAGCCTTAAAGCAAAACCCTAATCAAAGCCCTAAGCAAAGCCCTATGCAAAACCCTACACAAGAGAAAACAAACCAGTCTTCTAGCTTCAACACAAGCTTACCAAAGAAAGGGAGCTAAGTAGGCAGACTCATAGTGCTTTCCTCAGGAAAGTACTAGGAGGCTCCTTCTTAGGAATCATATCCCATGCGGCTCGACAACTGTGATCGGTTTACATTCCTCCTCAGGAGAAACTAAACTCACATGAAGGCTCCGACATCATTGGATACTTGAGAAATCCTACCTGAACTAAGGGAACTAAGTGATCAGACCCATAGTGCCTTCCTCAGGAAAGTACTAGGAGGCTTCCACTTAGGAATCATATCCCATGTGGCTCAACAACTGTGATCAGTTTACATTCCTCTTCAGGAGAAACTAAACTCACATGAAGGCTCCAAAATCATTGGATACTTGAGAAAGCCTATATGAACTAAGGGAACTAAGTGAACAGACCCATAGTGCCTTCCTCAGGAAAGTACTAGGAGGCTTCCACTTAGGAATCATATCCCATGTGGCTCAACAACTGTGATCAGTTTACATTCCTCCTCAGGAGAAACTAAACTCACATGAAGGCTCCAACATCATTGGATACTTGAGAAAGCCTATATGAACTAAGGGAACTAAGTGAACAGACCCATAGTGCCTTCCTCAGGAAAGTACTAGGAGGCTTCCACTTAGGAATCATATCCCATGTGGCTCAACAACTGTGATCAGTTTACATTCCTCCTCAGGAGAAACTAAACTCACATGAAGGCTCCAACATCATTGGATACTTGAGAAATAGGTGAGAAGAAAGAATGAAAGGTATCCATAGTGCCTTCCTCAGGAAAGTACCATGAACTTCCCTCAGACTCCAGGGTCTCAAACCTCACAGAAAGAGAGCAAGCTCCTAAACCAGGCCTTTAATCCATGCCTCCTCCAATCCTCTGGGTCTTGATCTTCAATCTTCTCCTCATCATGCTCCTTCACCAAGGTCTTCAAAGCAAACCAATCCCCACAATAATACCCCCAAAGAATAAAACCCAAAGACAGACAATCAATTACCAAACAATCAGTACAATCAGTCAATTCAGTCAAACTCAGAAAATACCCTAAAAATATAAAGACAAGGGGAAAAATTCCAACACTTATTCACAATGGTCTATATACTTACCCATAAAATCCCTTTATGCCCATACCACAAAAATCAAAACAAAATTCTTAAAAGAAAATGGATTATCCTACCTAAGTTCACCCTAAAAACCCTAATTGATCACTCTAATCTCACCTAATCAAACCATCTAAAAATTAATCCTAAAATTATGAATTAAATCCTATGAGGAAGCTAAAGTCCTAAGTTAATCACCCTAAAAAGAATGGACCCTAAATCTAAGGGGAGCTAATTGAACTAAAATCAACAAAATGGGGTATCAACTAAATCATCTAAAAAAGCTATTTAAATGAAAAATATCCTAAAAATATCAAACTAAAAATAAAATGGCATTTTTATTTTTATTAATTTTCTACACAGAAGTATGAACCTAATGCAAAAACAAGAAATGAAAAATATCAATTTTCTGATTTTATATGATTTTTTAAAGATGCAAGAAAATTAAAGAAAATAAAATCAAAGAATTAAAAGGAAATGGGGAGGGGGGTGTCAGAAGTAAGGGCGCCTAGTTCAATTACCCAGATGGGCCAGGAAGGGGTGGTGCAGATATCAAAGGCGCTAAGCCCAAGCATTTCAGAAATTCAATTAAAAAACAAAAGAAAAAGATTAAAAACTCGGTGCGGATAGCAAGAGGTTTCAGTGTATTTTCCATTGGGCTGACTTTGGGGGTGGGGATAGCACGCTTGATCCAGGCCCATGGTTTCACATTAAGTGAAACGCTGCGTTGCAGCTTCAGAATTCCCTCCGTTTTTGAAGTTTAAATGCTGGCCGTTAGATGAGTCTAATGAGTCAAATAAAATGGAATGATCCAACAGCCAGGAGTCATCTTCCCCAAATGGAAGATTAGGGTTTCAGTTTCAGTTTCCATGCATGTAATTTCTTCTCACTCGTGCTCTCTCCTCTCTCAACGAAAATGAAATATTCCAAGACCAAAAACAATCTACTAATTACCAGGAACCTAGCCATGTCTTTGGTTTCACCTAACACTTCCTAGATCTTCCAAATAGAATGCACGAAGATTATGGTTCCACCATTTTCTCTGATATCAATCTTGCTAAAGCTTAATTCTAATGGTGCAATTATGCACACTAGGTTGCACTGATCATATTAAACTATAACATGCTAACTAAAACCTACTAAACAGCTTATTCTTGATCCTCAAAGAATCATCACCCTGCCATGAAACCTCACAAGAAGCTCTCTAACCTTGTGGAAATGATCACCTATCTTGACCTAGCAATCTTAGCCCTAGGAATCTAATTGAATGTGCATAAATAAAGAGGTATGGAGAAGAATCCAAACCTGTCAAGTAGCAATGGTAGAGGGGTGTAGGGCTCAATTCAGTGCTTGATCTTGCTTCCAAATACTCCTCTAATGGAGTAGAGCTTTCTGTTTGCACTATCTTGGATGAATGAAGCTTGTAGAGATGACCTCGTGGCTTGCTTGTGTTTGGAGAAAACCTTGAATACTCCTTTCTCCCTCACTCTTCACCAATGAATTCACCAACCTCTAATCTCATTGTGAGCTCCTCAATATATAACAGCCATTAGAGGATCCTAGATGCTTCTAGAACGTGGTAGAAAGTTATGGAAATCTCATGTGATGACATATTGGAACCATCTCATATCATGCATACAGCCCTTCAAATTTGTGCTAAAATCTCTCCTCATGAGATATTGAGATGATATGTGTGAAAAATCAGCTGATCCTTGCCTTATGTTGAGTTTTCCAAAGTTACCTTATTATGCAAGTAAGAACATTACAAAGCAACTCCCATTTTTAGGCCTCAACACAAAAATGTGTTTAAACCATTATTTCCAAAATGTTGTTTAGAATCAATTTGGTATATTACATGACCCATTTTGGATTTGTAGATTGCCCAAACCAATTTTCCATTTGAACTTTTTCAACTTATATGCCATTTTTAAGTCATTTTTCACCAACTTTTATCAATCTGAGTTCTATGCATTTCCAAACTTCCATGACCTCTTTTCTAGACTTAAAATGACATTTTGAGAAACTTTGATGTTGGGAAGTTTTTCATTTGAAGCTTCCTTGTATGAGTTTTAGGCATAGGCTAAGAATGACCTGTAATTCTCAAATGACCAAAATACCCTTTGCTTGCCAAGGACATAAGTAGAGTTCCACAAATCACATGAAGGCATACAATACCTTCCTAGAAAGCTAAGACAATGAGGAACAACTCTCATGTTGTCCAAAAATCCATTTGAAATCTCCTTGAAGGTCAAAAGTTGCTTGGAAGACAGACAACTTTCACAGACAAATTTCAGTGCCCTCAGATGACCTGTAACTTGCAAGAGCTATAACTTGAGTTCTATAAATCATCTTGATGACTTCCACCACTCAAATTAAAGCTATGAAGATACTCTACAAGTTTCATGTGGACCAGAAATTCATATGTAGCTTGCATCTTGAGTTACACTGCTTTGAAGTTTGACCTAAATCAGGGGATTTTACACTGAAACCCTAATTTAGTACCTCCTCTTCTCCTTGACTCCTTCTGATTTTTATTTGGCACAACACCATATCCATATCCATATAGCAAATAATTAATCCCACATTCTTCAAATGATCCTTGATGCCTTTCAAAACAAGTCTTTGACCTAGGGTTGACCTAGTGCTGACCCAGATAAAACCCTAGTTGACTGACTTCAACTAAGGCTCTTGCAATCATTCCAATGACTTGGTTACTCCTCAAAAATGATCATCTAGGCTCCTCATAACATCCATACACACCTCATGCTCTTGGCTCATGGCTCACACTTCCTCTGATGATCCCCAAATAACCTCGAGATAGGGGAGAACTCACTGATCAACTTGTCTACTCTTCAAAGCTCAAATTCTTCCCTGATGACCTGAGTAGTCTTGAATATGAATGAAACCCTTGAATATGCCTCTTGAGATAAGAATAGCACTTGATCCCCTGATTAAGATAGCTTGCTTATGCTATGCAATGCAGATGAATACACTATGTACATGATGCCAATGCAAATGATTATGCAATTGAAACATAAACCTAGGTTAGAAAAGGTTGGGCAAATTTTGGGGTGCAACAGCTGCCCCTATTCAAGCGGCTTGGACCCGACTGGATGAAGAGCGCGCAGCCTTCAGACATTCGAGGTATGAGACAGTTGAATACGAAAGAACCCGGAAATTTGCCAACCGCAAAAATAAATTGCGTATACGACTACTGCTTGGGAAAACCCTTCAGGGAAACGACTTCTGTTGTCACGGCAACAACTAACCATTCCTCTGTCAATCTGCTTTTGTAAAATAATCTGATATTATCCGTAAACCACTCCATTCCGAAGAAATGAGCATACACATCACAACGAGAAATTGTCAATCTCACTTATCAACTTCTGTTGATCTCACTTATCAACCAAGCACACGCTAACCAGCGGGAGAATATTGACTTCACTTGTCATGTTGACTTCACTGATCAACCTTTCGTATCCTGAAGAAACGAGCAAATGCTTAACCAAACGAGACAATGCTGATTTCACTGATCAACCTTTCGCTCGTACCTGAACAAGCCTCCTGCGGGGCCACGAGAAACTTAACCAAGCAACTCTGAGAGGACAATTCTGACAACTGCCGTCAAACACCTGCTGGGGAAATTAGGAACTTAACCAAACCCTGACGAGAATAACCTTGTTGAAAAAATACGAGGAATTTAACCAAACAACTCCTGGGCGAATACCCTGCTGGGGACTATGGAGGACTTAAACAATTAACTCATTGAAGTAACACCCTGCTGGAGCACATAACTCCGCTGGGGGAACTACGGGTAACTACCCACAAACTGCATTACCGTCTTATAATGCTGAATCCACAGCATCCTGAGAGAGACTCAGATGGGGAATACAAGTAACTTAACCAAGCGACTTGTCAAAGAATACCCTGCCGGGGACTACGAGGAACTTAACCAAGTATCTCGTTGAAGACCACCCCGCTGGAGATTACGTCTCCACTGGGGTAACTGTGGGTAACCACCCAAAATCTGCATCATGCCATTTCCACAGCACTCTGAGAAAGGACTCGGCTGGGGAGAAAGAGAAGTGCTTGACCAAGCAACTCTGCTAGGGGAACATCTGACATGACGACCATGATCACTACATGTCGTACGCCATAAATCCATAAAACTGCGACGAACACGGTCACTGCGTGTTTCGATACCACAAACAAAACCACATACTGGGACAAACACGATCACTGCGTGTTGCATTACAACCAAAATCACATCGACCATAAATCCAACCGAATGAGGTAAACACGATCGCTGCGTGCCAGGCGGAATAAATCCACATAGAAGAGGCGAACACGTTCACTGCGTACTTCAACCACCAATATGATGAACACGATCACTGCGTGTCTCGACCAACAAACCCCCAAAATGATGTCAACACGATCACTGCGTGTGTCACAAATCCAACCCATGTAATAGGACGAATACGATCACTGCGTATGCCGGCCAACAAAACCAACTGATACGATAGCCACGATCACTGCATGCTCCGCATCATAAGTTCCCCTGGTACTATCAACACGATCACTACGTGCCATACGAATACGATCACTGTGTATCTTGAACCCGATCACTGCGTGTTTGAACACGATCACTGCACGTTCTGAGCCATGATCCTCTTGACTGGAGAAAACACGATCACTGCGTGCTGTGTGTCTCAACCAACCCACATAACTGGACGAATACGATCACTGCATATCCTAACCATACATAGGGTGAACGCGATCACTGCGCGCTTCATGTCACGGCCCTCTTGACTGGAGGAAACACGATCACTGCGTGTTGTGACACAACTTCAAACATGGGACGAATACAATCACTACGTACTTCGGCCACAAACAAACAGACGAAACACGATCACTGCGTGCTTCATGCTATAACCACCGTATAACGGACAAATACGATCACTGCGTATACCGACCAACGAAAACTGGATGAACATGATCACTGCGTGTCCTGCCCAATAAAACCCCGAGACGATACCAACACGATCACTGCGTGCCTTACAAAACAATCTTCTTAGATCGGGACGAATACGATCACTGCGCCATTCGACCACAGATACACATACCAAGATCAACACGATCACTGCGTGTCCTACAACATGAACCCCATAGATGGTACAAATACGATCACTGCGTATTTTGACCAAAAATCAACACTTCAAAATCAACACGATCACTGCGTGCCTTACAATATGACCCCGTAGATGGTACAAATACGATCGCTGCGTATTTTGACCACAAATCAACATCTTCCTGAACCACGACTTCTCTTATCGGCAAGGAACAACATGTCTGAAACGGAAGAGGTAACCAACCTGGCTTATGTTTCAAAAATGCGCGTTCGATAATGACGTAATGCTTCCACACAGCATGGAAATGCTACGTACTCGTACAAAATGCAGATGCTCATGATGCATGCTTATGCAAAGAGTTACTTCAGCAAAATAAATGCCGAAGACAAACTGGATCCGCTGAGGATGACCGGAACACTACCGATACGCTTCCAACAAAATAAATGTTGGAAAGATGAACTAACTCCGCTGGGGATAACCATCCTGCTGGGAAGGTAGCTCACAAACTCAAAACTTCAAATTCTGCTGAAGATGATCGTCCTGACGAGGAAAGATCAACCTGTTGGGGAAAGAGAAAAGCAATCGTAGGAACTGCTTTCAAATGTATCAATACTCTGATTACGCCCTGCGGGGATACTTCATCCTGCTATCACTGAGCTGGGGACTGACCGGCGTGCTCTGATTCGCACTACGCAAGAAACTCTTTGGGGAAGTTAATCATGTCCATCTCGACCTTCGCTGGGGAAGGCTCTGGTCCGCTTGATAAGCTAATTCTGAACTACTGAAGATACATTGATCTTTTCCTTTGACGCAATCTCCACTCTCCTGGGGAGACAACACCCAATTTTGCCTGGGGCGACTTCACCGGGGAAAGACACAACGTTCATCCTCGGGAGAGGGTACCAGCCTGCCATGGACTCTGGCAGGGAACTTTGCGAGCTTTTGAATACCTGCAAAAATCAACAAGCAAACACAAGGCAATCTATGCAAAAAAAAAAGAAACATCTTGGTAGTCACCCACGACAACCATTCAGGTAATTTCCGGTTTTAACAATCATCGGCCGAGGCCCGCCTGTTTACACGCATGTAAGTTTATCAAAAACATCGGCGCTTTTTACAAACAAAACTGTAAAATTAAAACCAAAGTCACACATTACACTGAATAAAACACTTTATTGATAACGGCCTGAGAATAGGCCAGATTTGTACATCAGATGCGACTCCTGAAAAGAGGTAGTCACACATAAACAAAATGCAGAAGTATACAAATATACAGAATAAAATTTGTACACATGTCGGCAACGTGTTACAGACGAACACCATGAACCGATCTTCCTATGACTCGCCGGACTCTGACGCTTTCCGATCTCTGTCTTCAGAAGAAATTGCTTTGGATAGCTGACCCCCAGATGCTCCCAAACCGCTAACAATCAAACTTGGACCGCAGTCATTTGCTTCTCAAATCCCTAACTTTTGCGTGAATCGCCCTTTGCGGGTTTTCGATTCACCGGGATACCCTTTTTTGCCGAAGCCGCCCAGTGTAGGTTTTCGACTTCGCGGGTGTACATTTTTTTTAATTATATCCCTAACTTTTGCCCGAACCTTTTTATTCTGTTTTTTTGGTTCGCCAGGATGCCCCATTTTTTCCTGGACTCTCTTTTTACTGTCCAGCGGGTCGATTTTTAAGCAAAGTATTTTTTAACTGCGTCCGAGTTCACAGGGGATGAAAAGTCTTCACCATCCATGGTGGATAACAATAAGGCTCCTCCGGAGAAGACCTTTCCCACGACGTATGGACCTTCGTAGTTGGGAGTCCATTTGCCCATGTGATTCGATTGCGGTGGGAGAATCTTTTTCAGCACAAGATCGCCCGTCTGAAAGCTCCGAGGTCGAATCTTCTTGTCTAACGCTTTCTTCATCCGGCTCTGATACAGCCTACCATGTGCAATGGATGCCAGTCTCTTCTCGCCTATCAAGCTCAGCTGATTCAATCTGCTTCTCGCCCATTCTGCCTCATCAAGCTGAACATCAAGCAAAACCCTCAAAGATGGTATCTCAACCTCCAATGGCAGGACGGCCTCCGTGCCATATACTAGGGAGAACGATGTTGCCCCGGTTGATGTACGCACTGTAGTACGATAACCGTGCAAAGCGAATGGCAGCATCTCATGCCAATCCTTATACGTTACCACCATCTTCTGAACAATTTTCTTTATGTTCTTGTTGGCCGCTTCAACAGCGCCATTCATCTTGGGTCTGTAGGGAGATGAATTATGATGCTCGATCTTGAAATCCCGACACAGATCTTTCATCATCTTGTTGTTCAAATTCGAACCATTATCAGTAATGATCCGTTCAGGGATACCGTATCTGCAAATTATATCCCTCTTGATAAATTTGGCCACCACCTGCTTCGTCACATTGGCGTAAGATGCTGCTTCCACCCACTTGGTGAAGTAATCGATCGCGACCAGAATGAAGCGATGCCCATTAGAAGCAGTAGGCTCAATCTTGCCGATCATATCAATTCCCCACATGGAGAAAGGCCACGGTGAAGCCATAACATTCAGTGGACTGGGTGGCACATGGATCTTATCTGCATAGATATGGCACTTGTGACACCGCTTGGCAAACTTGAAACAGTCAGTTTCCATCGTTAACCAGTAATACCCTGCTCGCAACAACTTTCGGGTCATAGCATGCCTACCAGCATGTGTACCAAAAGTTCCTTCATGGACCTCTTCCATGAGCAAGTTGGCTTCCTTCTCGTCTACACACCGGAGGAGTACCAAATCGTGGTTCCTTCTATACAAAACGCCGTCGGGATTCAGATAAAAGTTGCCTGCTAATCTCCTTAGAGTCTTCTGATCACGACTGGATGCCCCAGCCGGATATTCCTTATTCTTCAGGAAATTCTGTATATCGAAGTACCAAGGTTTACCGTCAGATGCTTCATAAATTGCAAACACAAAGGCCGGCCTATCAAGGCGAGGTATGACAATCCTGGGAGCCTCGTTCCAGTAGTTGACCTTATACATCGAGGATAATGTTGCAAGGGCGTCTGCCATTTGATTCTCCGCCCGAGGTACATGATGAAACTCTACTTTATCAAAGAAAGGTAGCAACCTTCTCGCATAGTTCATGTACGGTACTAGATTAGGTTGGCGTGTATCCCACTCTCCCTTAATCTGATTCACAACCAACGTGGAATCCCCATATACGTCCAGATTCTTGATCCTCAGATCAATAGCCTCCTCTAACCCCATAATACAAGCCTCGTACTCTGCTTCGTTATTCGTCACTGGAAAAGTCAATCTGGCTGTGAACGGGATGTGCGACCCGTGGGGAGTTGTAATGATTGCCCCGATCCCACTACCGTACGAATTGACAGCCCCATCAAAAATTAATTGCCACTGGGAACTCCGCTCAGGACCTTCACCAGGCAACGGCTCATCGCAATCTTTAGCTTTCAAGTACATTATGTCCTCATCAGGAAACTCAAACTTCATAGGCTGATAATCCTCAATTGGCTGTTCGGCGAGATATTCGGACAGAACACTTCCCTTAATGGCCTTCTGGGAAACATACTGGATATCGTATTCTGTCAATACCATCTGCCATCTAGCAATCCTTCCAGAGAGCGCTTGCTTCTCAAACACATATTTGATCGGATCCATCTTCGATATCAGCATGGTTGTATGGTTTAGCATGTACTGTCTTAGACGTTTGGCAGCCCACGCCAATGCACAACACGTCTTTTCGAGCATAGAGTATCGAGATTCACAATCCGTGAACTTTTTACTCAAGTAGTAAATCGCATGCTCTTTCCTTCCTGTCTCGTCATGTTGACCGAGAACACAACCCATACTGTTCTCCAGAACCGTCAAATACATAATCAATGGTCGTCCCGCTACTGGGGGTATTAACACCGGAGGTTCCTGCAAGTATTCTTTTATCTTTTCAAATGCCCTTTGGCAATTGTCGTTCCAGACCACCGCTTGATCTTTCTTTAACAGTTTGAATAATGGTTCACACGTGGTCGTTAGGTGAGAGATGAACCTAGCAATGTAGTTCAACCTCCCTAAGAATCCACGGACTTCTTTTTCTGTTCTCGGTGCTGGCATCTCTTGTATTGCTTTTATTTTTGCAGGATCGACCTCGATTCCTTTCTTGCTCACAATGAACCCCATTAGCTTCCCGGATCTCACTCCGAAGGTACATTTGTTAGGATTCAGCCTCAACCTGAACTTCCTCAGCCTCTTGAACAACTTCAGCAGATTAACCAGATGTTCTTCCTCTGTTTGAGACTTGGCAATCATGTCGTCGACATACACCTCAATCTCTCTGTGCATCATGTCGTGAAAAAGCGTTGTCATAGCCCGCTGGTACGTTGCCCCAGCATTTTTCAAACCAAAGGGCATCACTTTATAACAGAAGGTTCCCCACGGGGTGATGAAGGTCGTTTTTTCCATATCCTCCGGAGCCATTTTGATCTGGTTGTACCCCGAAAATCCATCCATGAAGGAGAATACCGAAAACTGAGCTGTATTGTCAACTAACACGTCAATATGCGGCAACAGGAAATCATCTTTCGGGCTCGCTTTGTTTAGATCCCTATAATCAACGCACATCCGAACCTTGCCATCTTTCTTCGGCACAGGCACGATATTGGCGACCCAAGTGGGATCAGTGGTGACAGCCAGGAACCCAGCATCCCATTGCTTATGCACTTCTTCCTTTATCTTTACGGCCATGTCAGGACGAGTCCTTCGGAGTTTCTGCTTCACAGGCGGGCAATCTTCTTTCAACGGTAGACGATGAACAACCATATCAGTATCCAAACCTGGCATGTCCTCGTAGGACCAAGCAAATATATCACTGTATTCACGCAGCATCTCAATAAGCTCTTGCTTGATGTCCGCTTGCAACGCGGCCCCTATACGGATATTCCTGACGCATTCTTCAGACCCCAAGTTGACAATATCAATCTCTTCCTGGTGAGGCAGAATGACTCTCTCCTCTTGCTTCAATAACCAACTAAGCTCTTCTGGTAAGTCACTACCCTCCACAATCTCCTCCTCAGCTTGGAAGATCGGATGCTCGAAGTCTAAATGAGTCATAGGAAGTTTTTGGTCGATGTCATCTGAAAATTCATGAATCCTGCAAGGGAAACGGTTAAGTGCTTCAAAAATGATGTACAAGCAAAATGCATAACCACGCTGCCATTTTATTGAAAAATAAAAACAGAAAGAAAAGGATCACAACATTTGAATGTAAAAAACACCGTCATTTATTGATCATGCAAACATACAGGTAAACAGTTAGGCCCTAAGACAAGATCATCGATGCCCCGGGCAAGGCATGTGATCATACAATGATTGAAAAACAACGCATTACTGTTTGGTGACTTGGATGACGTCCTGGATGGACCAGCTGCATAGGCTTTGCCCCGGCGTGCTGGGTCGAATCCATGCGTCCATGTCGCAATCGCTATCCACTTCCTCCGTATCAGACAAGGCATTAATCCTTTCGAAGCTAACTCCTCTGGGCGTGAACACCACAGGTCCCTTGTACTTAGGCGCACTCTGCGAGGGAGATGGGCGGTACCCCAAGCCATACGTATCTTGCTTCACTGGTAGGTCTAGAACCTGCCCCCATTTCTGAGTCTCTCCTGCTTGTACCAACGCCTTGGCTTCTTTATATGAGGAGACGACCACCTCTTGCCCTTCATTCTTCACCGGAACTTCTTCTTTAACCTTCACCCCTTCGAACGCCTGGCACAGCGTTTCATGGATCTCTCCATCTACCTCCACGTACTTGAAGGAAGACAAATGACTGACTAAGATGTCCTCTTCGCCACACACCGTCACAATACTCCCCTCAACCATATATTTCAGCTTCTGATGGAGCGTAGAAGTTACTGCCCCAGCGGCATGAATCCAAGGTCTCCCGATCAAACAGCTATATGCAGGCTGGATGTCCATGATGTAAAACACTGTATCAAACACCTTCGGACCTACCTGGATGGGTAACGTTACTGACCCGAATACCGACCTCCTCGTTCCGTCAAAGGCCCTCACTACCAAATCACTAGGGGTGCACAACAACCCACGGGTATCCAATTTCAACAGGGCTTTCTTCGGTAACACATTCAACGAGGACCCAGTGTCTACCAGCACATGGGATAAAATGGTGCCCCTGCATTCGATAGAGATGTGCAAGGCATTATTGTGATCACGCCCTCTAGGCGTTAGGTCAAAATCCGTGAATCCCAGGCCATGCCCAGCGTTAACATGTGCCATGACTCCCTCCAGCTGATTAACTGAAATCTCTTGCGGCACGAAGGATGTCTCAAGTACCTTCAACAGGGCATTTCTATGCGCCTCAGAACACAACAACAGCGATAATATGGAGATCTTTGACGGGGTCTACTGCAGGTGCTATACAATCTTGTAATCACTTTTGCGGATCAACCTCATGAATTCTTCCACATCTTTGGTTATCGGTTCTTTCTCCTTACTCCCCGAAGATTCCCCCTCAACAACTTTGTTCTTACCCCTGGCAAGCCTCTCCGCTTCGACCTCAGGTGAAGTGAAAATTCTCCCGCTCCGGGTTATACCACCCGCTCCCACTATGTTGTCTATGGACCCCGCTGGCGGATCATTCAAGTCAATCTTTTCCCCATTGCAATACACCTCAGCACCATAGCACCACGGGACTGCCTTCGTGCTTTCATAAGGAACTGGCTTAGCCTTGGTAATAGTAATGGTCGGCCTTTTCGATGATGCCGAAATCGTCACTGATTTGAACGGAATGGTGATCGTAGCAATCTCCCTACGCTCTTCTTCATATTCTGTCTCAACAGACTTCTCTCACCCCGCAGCCCTGTCAAACTGCAAAATTCCTTCATCAATCAAACTTTGAACTCCCCTCTTCAACTTCTCACAGCCCCCAGGTTGAACCAAACAGTCAGCACACTCTTCACTGCAACCGGGATAGACACCTCCTTTCAACAAGCGCTGCTTTACGTAACTCAAAGGGGTTTTCAGCTTGCTCACCTCCGAAACCAAGTTCAACCCATCATCAATCAGGATTGCATTGGCCCCAGCCCCACTATGCTTGGGCATTGGCTGCTGCGTGATATTGGGACCGTCCTTCCCGAAGTTAATAGCCGTACTATCAAGCAAATCCTGTACTTTATGCTTGAAAGCCAGGAAATTTTCAATATTGTGCCCCGGTGCACCCGAATGGAAGTCACAGTGCTCATTAACGTCATACCCGACTGGTGGCTGGCCAGTTGGTGGTGCTAAGGTCCTCTTCTCGACTAGCTGCAATTTCAACAAAGTTTGAAGGAGTTCTGCATATGATACCGGCGGTACTTCGAATACTCTCCTCGGTCGTGGGTTCTGAAGCCTGCGCTGATTATTATTAGGCTGCTGCTGAGCCTGCTGCGGTGGTTGTTGCCTCTGCTGTTGAGAAGGCCCTGGAATGGTTACGCTTGCAACCTGTGACTGCTGATGCCAGTTCTGACTTTTATTCCTTCGTCGAGCATTGTATACAGCATTGGTGTCACCCTGCCTTTTACCACCAAACGTCTTCTTATTACCTCCTGCGGAACTGGACTCACCCGCTTGAATTTTACCAATTTTTACCCCGTTTTCAATGCGCTCCCCCATCAAGATCAATTCAGAGAAAGTACTCATCGAAAAATTTAGCAACCGGTCATAGTACATTCCAGAGAAAGTTCTTATGAACATATCCATCATTTCGCGCTCCACCATTGGAGGGTGCACCCTAGCAGCCAAATCTCGCCATCTCTGGGCGTATTCCTTAAAGCTCTCGCTAGACTTTTGAGACATGCTTTGCAGCTGGACTCGGTTTGGGGCGAGATCACTATTATACTGATAATGTCGTACAAAAGCCTCTGCCAGCTCTTTCCAACTCCTGATCTGAGTAGGCTCCAAACTCATGTACCACTCCAGCGATGGCCCTGACAGGCTATCTTGGAAGAAATGCATTAGCATCTTTTCATCCTCAGAATACGCAGACATACGCCTGTAAAATGCGTGCACATGCACCCTGGGGCATGTATCCCCTTTGTACTTATCAAATGACGGCGCTTTGAATTTCAGCAGGACCTTCAACCCTGGGACTAACCCCATATTTGACATATCCAGCCCAAGAGCATTCTGGCTGGCCAATCCGTTCACCTTCTCTTCTAGCAATCTCATCCGATGGTTGTCATCCCTAGCCCTTTCATAACCCTCGTTCTGACCAGAGAACACATCCTCCTGACGATCCTCCCAGCGAGGTACTGCATCGTATCCCACATAATTTGCATCACGGCCCGGACCCGTTTGGAAGTACCTGGGGTCGTACCTCAGATTACCCATCTCTTGAGCGTTGTATGCGCCAGTTCCATATCCGAGATTACCATAGCCACCAAACCCAGCTTTGGCGCCAACAATGCTGCCATACCCCATGTTCACACCATTGAAGCCCTGGTTACCATTGATACCATTCATCCTGACATTCTCAACGCCCCCATTGAAACCCTGGTTGACATTACCCACAAATACCCCAGCAGTATCTGTATTGGCGTTCATATTACCGGCGTTCCCACTTCCACCTACAGGACCAGTTTCTCCGGTATTCAAACCGGTTCCGGGAATAACATCAGCACTTTGACGATTCTCAACTCGGGGGGAAGCAGCAATATTCTCACCATGCGGTGTCCCGTTGTTTTCAGCCCGTGCGACTATCGGTTGAACCAGATTCTGCAGCTGCTCTTGTCCTTTGGCGATAGTCTCCATGGTTTGCATGAGCAGGGCCATCCTGTCACGCATCTCTTGCATTTCACTCTGCACGTTGTCCATGATCTTCTTGTGATTGGTCCTTGTAGAGTAACGGTGGACCCGCTTTTCTGCAATCCTGAAAATACCTGGATGTATGGATGAAGAATGATAAGGAACCTGGATCACAAACCTGTAATGCAATGCGATTTATGCAAACAACAATGCAATAATGCTAACGTGCATGTGTGCGTTGGGGATATTTCCCCCCCCCCCCCCCCCCCCCAATTCCAGTGTCAAGGTAGCAAGACAAAAGAAACCATAAAGACAATATTTAGAAAAACCCTCATATATTGAAGAAACAGTATCACCAAGTCGTTACACAACTAGGTTCCATACAACTTATATGATAAAGGAGGATCCCAACCAACATGCCTGGTGGTGATCTCAACACATAGAATACAAGAAAGAAATCAGGTGCAGGTACGGTCGCAGAAATCCTCGACCAGCTTCTTCGTCTCTGGGTGATCTGGTTGATAAATCAAGCCTTCTATCAACTGATCCCTCTTCCTGACCGTTCCTTGGATATCTCTGACAAAATCTTCCCAAGCCTTATCCTGGGCACCATCCCCAGGTTTGGGTCTCTTGGCGTCTGCTCTGTGCTGACAATCTTCCAAATTCTTCATGGCATCAATCAGTTTGCGTTCGGCCTCGTATCGACGACATGCTTCTTCTTCAAGCTCCTCAGTCTTCACTCTAACCTGTTCTCCCAACTGAGCAACCTGTGTCTTTAGCTCTTCTTCCCGTTCTTTGCGTTTGGCCATAGTGAGGTCCCAATGCTCTCTGAACTTAGTTAACTTCGCGTAGGCCCTTTCCAGCTCTTGTTTCTTAGTAGCCAATACACTGCTAACTGAGTCTACATCTAACTCCAGACGCTTCTTGGTTTCATTCAACTCCAATAAAGTAGTCTTCAGATGTTTCAAGGTTTTAGCCTGTTGTTTGGAAAAATATCCTGTTTCAATCTTTTCATGACGAAGCTGGGCATTCTCCTTCTCTAAAGCTTCTTTAGCCTTTGCTAACTCTTCTTTCTCTGCCATTAGCTGCTTGTATACCTGTATGTCTACAGTGGTAGGCTCCTCTACCGGAGAAGGATACAATGGCTGAACTGCAGGATAAGGCATAAGGAACTTCGTAGCTCGTTCACGAATCCATTCCACATGCAGACCAAGAACTCGAGTACCCCCTTTGCTAAATGAAGACTTTCCTCTCTTATGCAGGTTCTTCCATGCTTTCTTAAGCTTGATCAACATCTCTTCCTCTATTGCCCCAGTAAGATACAGAGATTCCTGTATCTCCTCGGGCTTTGGCGCTTCCTGAGGTACATACCCAAATTGCCTGATTAATAAAGAAGGGTTGTAATTGACACACCCTCTCCTTCCTATCAAAGGAACATTAGGGAATCCTTCGCATCTGTATATGATCTCAACTTCGAACACCTCCTCGTTAACCCACACCACATTCTCAGAAGTCAACCCCATCAAGCGCTCAGGCTATCCTAGAGAATCAATAGAAGTGACGAAAGGCCCTGCCTTCAGCATATGACTATTAAACCACCTTCACAGTAGAGGTACACAGCAAGAGACATTCTTTCCTCGCCGTTTTTCATTTTTGTAGTGAGTGGAATGGTGGATATCTCCCAGCAAGGTAGGAACTGGGTTCTTTGCAGCCAGAATATAGAAAGCATCTGCATCAACAAAATCAGGCTGGTTTGGGAACAAAACGATGTCGTAAACCCACACAGCAAGGATGGCGTCAAAAACAACCCAGCCACCCTTCTTAGCATACTCCCGAGCCTTTTCTACCAAAACAACCAACGGAAATCCCCACGCGTCTCCTCTTCTGATCATCTTCCCTGTCAGCTCAAACTCTCCTAAGCACAGAATAGTAGAAAGCTCAGCCAGATCAGGCTTAGCGTCCGTGTGATAGAAAGGCATCTGCTCGCGAATCGGTATATCCAAGAGTGCAGAATACTCCTCCAGGGTAGGAGCCAAGACAAAATCAGGAAATACGAAACACCTGAGCTCAGCATCATAAAACTGCAACAGGGTGTAAATGCCGCTGATCTCATAAGCCGAGGGCTGGTAAACATAAGTCAAGATCCTCCCATATGTCTTCCTGAAATCTCCCATCACCTTCTTCCCAGCAATAGTAATTAACTCTGACAACAGACCGATATCTGGAGACGGGAATCTGTAGGGTAACACTCTCTTCATGGCTTCCATGTCTTGCTAGGAAACAAACACCGGAACTGGGAGGGAAAATATGTACCTGCAATACACACACGTTAGTTGGATGCAAAGGGTGATGCAATGATGCAATATGATAAATGATGCAATCAGTGAACACAGAGGCCATGCTGTAGCCTGAAGAGGAACATCTCTGTGATGACAAGAACAGAAAACCACCGCGGTCACCAGAACCTCATGATACTGGCTATCATCCGACACCCAAAATACCAATACCCTGTTAAGAAATCCATCTGGACCTCTGTCTCCGACGAGAAAACCATCTGATAATAGTATCAACCTCACACAAGAAATCCATCTGATCCAATCAACACACCTGTTAACGAGCTAAGAAAACCGTCTGATAAATACTGAATCATGGTTTCTAAAGGCCAATTTTCCTGCAATAACTCGATCCCTCTCACAGGTATGGACCTAATCCACGGACAAAGGGTACGGCATCCTATGCGGTCATCAGCGTCACAGACTTTCATGAGTGACGATACGATTCCCAGAAGGAGTGGCATCATCAAGTCATGAAGAGGCCTCACTTAGCTGACTTCCAAATGATCGGTCCCCAGAGTCAACAATCCTCACGTCTGGACTCCCCTCAGATCCTCAGGATCGGAAAGGAGCACCTCGGAGAGAACCTCGTCTGAGCGCAGATTTCATAGGGAACGGTGTCTGCTCAGCAAACAGGTTCGTCTACTACTCTCCGCAACTATGTCTAGGTGCATACTCAAGCCCAGGTCCGGCTTCTCCCTCATAGTAACCTCCCTCTCCCACAGCAATAAACATAATAATATAGTGCTGAAAGTAAATGCGGAAAGGTAAAGGTGCGGGAAAGTAAAGTGCAGAAAGCTAAAACACATATGCACAACACCCAACAGATAAACACCCAAGCGCTAGGATTGACTCGCGTAGGGGATGGGAAACGGTCCCAGCATAAGGGATGGGAAAAGTCCCTAGATGCTTCTCCCCAGCAGAGTCGCCAGCTGTCGCTACTGCGAAAATCGGCGCCGGCAATACAGAAGAGTCGCCACCGTGCGTTATTTATCCCAAAGGAGGGAAAGGAAACGCTCGAAGTAAACCTAACACAAAGACGGGAAAAGGTATGGTCATCGCAACCAAAACCTGGATTCGGGAGTCGGTTACGCAAGGGGAAGGTATTAGCACCCCTCACGTCCATCGTACTCGATGGGATCCACGCTTGGTGTTTATAAGGAAAAGGGTGTGTTTATCTATCTACGCTAATGGTCAGTCTGAAAAGAAAAGAAAAGGACAGGACTCGACAGAACATACGGTGTTCTGGGCCTACGTACTCCCTCGTGCAATGGGAAAGTCAGAGTCAACGTAGTTCGACTACCTACGTCTAGACGGGGGGGGGGGGGGGGGGGGGGAGGTTGCTCGCTAGGATATCGCATCCTATGCCTACGTACTTCCACACGGCATGGAAGATCAGAGCAAACATAGTTCGACTACCTACGTCTAGACGGGGGGGAGGTTGCTCGCTAGGATATCGCATCCTATGCCTACGTACTTCCACACGGCATGGAAGATCAGAGCAAACGTAGTTCGACCACGCACGACACAAGCTGTTCAAGTGTTTTTTATGGGAGAATACACCTTAACCAAGGGTTTTTCACAGTCCAGGAGGACAAAATGTTTTGATGTTTGTTCAAGTCTTTTGACGGAAGAAATGAATTCACTTTTGTTTTATTCTTTATTAAGTGTTTTTCTGTTGTTTTGAGAAAGGAAAGAGACACCCTAAAAACTATGGTTAAAAAGGGGAATCTACCTAATGTTATCATGCCTGGTTAACCAACCTAATGTCTATCATAACTCCTCCACAGCAGAGAAGTTAGAGCTCCTAAGGGATCATGGCAACAACACTAAACAACAAACAGGAATCACTGCAAAGTAAAGAAATACTAGAAATATGCATGAATGCAACAACCAAATAAGCAAGGCACAAGGGCCACACACCATAGAGGCAAGGGAGCTCAGCTCTACCGAATACCAACAAGCAAAGCCACTCAATAACAAACAAGCAGAAGGAGGACCACCTCAACTTCTCATGCACATAGAGCCTACTTCTAAGATGCACCTATCTCAGAAATATCTAAATGAAACCCTAAGTCTAATGCAGCACAGCACCACACAAGTCAATCAATCACAAAGAGAAGGCTAACCAGCCTGGCAAACTCTCATCCCGTAAACAGACCCCTGAACAAAGCCCCTAATCAAATCTCTAAGCAAAGCCTTAAAGCAAAACCCTAATCAAAGCCCTAAGCAAAGCCCTATGCAAAACCCTACACAAGAGAAAACAAACCAGTCTTCCAGCTTCAACACAAGCTTACCAAAGAAAGGGAGCTAAGTAGGCAGACTCATAGTGCTTTCCTCAGGAAAGTACTAGGAGGCTCCTTCTTAGGAATCATATCCCATGCGGCTCGACAACTGTGATCGGTTTACATTCCTCCTCAGGAGAAACTAAACTCACATGAAGGCTCCGACATCATTGGATACTTGAGAAATCCTACCTGAACTAAGGGAACTAAGTGATCAGACCCATAGTGCCTTCCTCAGGAAAGTACTAGGAGGCTTCCACTTAGGAATCATATCCCATGTGGCTCAACAACTGTGATCAGTTTACATTCCTCCTCAAGAGAAACTAAACTCACATGAAGGCTCCAACATCATTGGATACTTGAGAAAGCCTATATGAACTAAGGGAACTAAGTGAACAGACCCATAGTGCCTTCCTCAGGAAAGTACTAGGAGGCTTCCACTTAGGAATCATATCCCATGTGGCTCAACAACTGTGATCAGTTTACATTCCTCCTCAGGAGAAACTAAACTCACATGAAGGCTCCAACATCATTGGATACTTGAGAAAGCCTATATGAACTAAGGTAACTAAGTGAACAGACCCATAGCGCCTTCCTCAGGAAAGTACTAGGAGGCTTCCACTTAGGAATCATATCCCATGTGGCTCAACAACTGTGATCAGTTTACATTCCTCCTCAGGAGAAACTAAACTCACATGAAGGCTCCAACATCATTGGATACTTGAGAAAGAGGTGAGAAGAAAGAATGAAAGGTATCCATAGTGCCTTCCTCAGGAAAGTACCATGAACTTCCCTCAGACTCCAGGGTCTCAAACCTCACAGAAAGAGAGCAAGCTCCTAAACCAGGCCTTTAATCCATGCCTCCTCCAATCCTCTGGGTCTTGATGTTCAATCTTCTCCTCATCATGCTCCTTCACCAAGGTCTTCAAAGCAAACCAAGCCCCACAATAATACCCCCAAAGAATAAAACCCAAAGACAGACAATCAATTACCAAACAATCAGTACAACCAGTCAATTCAGTCAAACTCAGAAAATACCCTAAAAATATAAAGGCAAGGGGAAAAATTCCAACACTTATTCACAATGGTCTATATACTTACCCATAACATCCTTTTATGCCCATACCCCAAAAATCAAAACAAAATTCTTAAAAGAAAATGGATTATCCTACCTAAGTTCACCCTAAAAACCCTAATTGATCACTCTAATCTCACCTAATCAAACCATCTAAAAATTAATCCTAAAATTATGAATTAAATTCTATGAGGAAGCTAAAGTCCTAAGTTAATCACCCTAAAAAGAATGGACCCTAAATCTAAGGGGAGCTAATTGAACTAAAATCAACAAAATGGGGTATCAACTAAATCATCTAAAAAAGCTATTTAAATAAAAAATATCCTAAAAATATCAAACTAAAAATAAAATGGCATTTTTATTTTTATTAATTTTCTACACAGAAGTATGAACCTAATGCAAAAACAAGAAATGAAAAATATCAATTTTCTGATTTTATATGATTTTTTAAAGATGCAAGAAAATTAAAGAAAATAAAATCAAAGAATTAAAAGGAAATGGGGAGGGGGGTGTCAGAAGTAAGGGCGCCTAGTTCAATTACCCAGATGGGCCAGGAAGGGGTGGTGCAGATATCAAAGGCGCTAAGCCCAAGCATTTCAGAAATTCAATTAAAAAACAAAAGAAAAAGATTAAAAACTCGGTGCGGATAGCAAGAGGTTTCAGTGTATTTTCCATTGGGCTGACTTTGGGGGGTGGGGATAGCACGCTTGATCCAGGCCCATGGTTTCACATTAAGTGAAACGCTGCGTTGCAGCTTCAGAATTCCCTCCGTTTTTGAAGTTTAAATGCTGGCCGTTAGATGAGTCTAATGAGTCAAATAAAATGGAATGATCCAACAGCCAGGAGTCATCTTCCCCAAATGGAAGATTAGGGTTTTAGTTTCAGTTTCCATGCATGTAATTTCTTCTCACTCGTGCTCTCTCCTCTCTCAACGAAAATGAAATATTCCAAGACCAAAAACAATCTACTAATTACCAGGAACCTAGCCATGTCTTTGGTTTCACCTAACACTTCCTAGATCTTCCAAATAGAATGCACGAAGATTATGGTTCCACCATTTTCTCTGATATCAATCTTGCTAAAGCTTAATTCTAATGGTGCAATTATGCACACTAGGTTGCACTGATCATATTAAACTATAACATGCTAACTAAAACCTACTAAACAGCTTATTCTTGATCCTCAAAGAATCATCACCCTGCCATGAAACCTCACAAGAAGCTCTCTAACCTTGTGGAAATGATCACCTATCTTGACCTAGCAATCTTAGCCCTAGGAATCTAATTGAATGTGCATAAATAAAGAGGTATGGAGAAGAATCCAAACCTGTCAAGTAGCAATGGTAGAGGGGTGTAGGGCTCAATTCAGTGCTTGATCTTGCTTCCAAATACTCCTCTAATGGAGTAGAGCTTTCTGTTTGCACTATCTCGGATGAATGAAGCTTGTAGAGATGACCTCGTGGCTTGCTTGTGTTTGGAGAAAACCTTGAATAATCCTTTCTCCCTCACTCTTCACCAATGAATTCACCAACCTCTAATCTCATTGTGAGCTCCTCAATATATAACAGCCATTAGAGGATCCTAGATGCTTCTAGAACGTGGTAGAAAGTTATGGAAATCTCACGTGATGACATATTGGAACCATCTCATATCATGCATACAGCCCTTCAAATTTGTGCTAAAATCTCTCCTCATGAGATATTGAGATGATATGTGTGAAAAATCAGCTGATCCTTGCCTTATGTTGAGTTTTCCAAAGTTACCTTATTATGCAAGTAAGAACATTACAAAGCAACTCCCATTTTTAGGCCTCAACTCAAAAATGTGTTTAAACCATTGTTTCCAAAATGTTGTTTAGAATCAATTTGGTATATTACATGACCCATTTTGGATTTGTAGATTGCCCAAACCAATTTTCCATTTGAACTTTTTCAACTTATATGCCATTTTTAAGTCATTTTTCACCAACTTTTATCAATCTGAGTTCTATGCATTTCCAAACTTCCATGACCTCTTTTCTAGACTTAAAATGACATTTTGAGCAACTTTGATGTTGTGAAGTTTTTCATTTGAAGCTTCCTTGTATGAGTTTTAGGCATAGGCTAAGAATGACCTGTAATTCTCAAATGACCAAAATACCCTTTGCTTGCCAAGGACATAAGTAGAGTTCCACAAATCACATGAAGGCATACCATACCTTCCTAGAAATCTAAGACAATGAGGAACAACTCTCATGTTGGCCAGAAATCCATTTGAAATCTCCTTGAAGGTCAAAAGTTTCTTGGAAGACAGACAACTTTCACAGACAAATTTCAGTGCCCTTAGATGACCTGTAACTTGCAAGAGCTATAACTTGAGTTCTATAAATCATCTTGATGACTTCCACCACTCAAATTAAAGCTATGAAGATAATCTACAAGTTTCATGTGGACCAGAAATTCATATGAAGCTTGCATCTTGAGTTACACGGCTTTGAAGTTTGACCTAAATCAGGGGATTTTACACTTAAACCCTAATTTAGTACCTCCTCTTCTCCTTGACTCCTTCTGATTTTTCTTTGGAACAACACCATATCCATATACATATAGCAAATAATGAATCCCACATTCTTCAAATGATCCTTGATGCCTTTCAAAACAAGTCTTTGACCTAGGGTTGACCTAGATAAAACCCTAGTTGACTGACTTCAACTGAGGCTCTTGCAATCATTCCAATGACTTGGTTACTCCTCAAAAATGATCATCTAGGCTCCTCATAACATCCATACACACCTCATGCTCTTGGCTCATGGCTCACACTTCCTCTGATTATCCCCGAATAACCTCAAGATAGGGGAGAACTCACTGATCAACTTGTCTACTCTTCAAAGCTCAAATTCTTCCCTGATGACCTGAGTAGTCTTGAATATGAATGAAACCCTTGAATATGCCTCTTGAGATAAGAATAGCACTTGATCCCCTGATTAAGATAGCTTGCTTATGCTATGCAATGCAGATGAATACACTATGTACATGATGCCAATGCAAATGATTATGCAATTGAAACATAAACCTAGGTTAGAAAAGGTTGGACAAATTTTGGGGTGCAACAAAGGGTTTCCTTTCAATGGCTTGAATGTTTAGTATAGAACCCTTTAGGTGATATGTGATACATTCACTTCTAAGTCATAGTCTCTAGTGCGATATGAATTGCAAACCAATTCAAAAAATACTTCTCTTCTAAAACACAAAAAAAAAAATCATTCAAACTTCTTTTTTCCCTTTGGTGCCTTTAACTTTGGAAAACCATTTTCATAACAAGAGTGTTGTTAACTCTTAGTTCTATCGCAAACGGTAATGCCTAAGTCTCCCATGCTCGAGCTGCATACACCAACTGCTAGAACTACTTGTTAACCCTACTCGGGCCTAAAAAACAAGTTGAACAAACATGTGTTCCCCTTTAGCCCAAACTACGTTTGCTCTGATCTTTCATACCAGATGAAAGTACGTAGGCACAAGACGCAATGTCTTGGCGAGCAACCTTCCCCCCTTTTTCACCCGTAGTTAGCCAAACTACGTTGACTCTGACTTCTCATTTCAGATGAGATATGTAGGCACAAAGCGCCATTGCTTTGCCGAGTCACTTCTTTTTCTTTTGTCCTCAAGCCTTTAGATTAGATAGTTTCAATCACCCTTTTAGATAGAAGACAAGCGTGGATCCAATCGACCGAACCCGAGATTTGGTTGCGATGACCGATCTTATCCCTCTTTTTGTTAAGTTTTCTCCGAGCGTTTCGTTTCCCTCACTTAGGATAAATAATGCACGGTGGCAACTCTTCTGTCATTGCCGGCCTCGATTTTTGCAGTAGCGACTGCTGGCGACTCTGCTGGGGACAGGAACAACCCCTATGCGACTCAATCCTAGCGCTTGTTTGTTTATTTTTGGGTGTGTACGTATGTGCTTTATCTTTCTTTATTTGCTTTCCGCATGATTTATTATTGGTGTGCTGTGGGGAGGGGTTGTTCCATTGAGAGATAAGCCAGACCCAGGCTTGAGTATAGACTTAGCATTAGAAGTGGAAAGTAGTGGTGAGCCTGTATGCCTTGTGTTGCACCCCAAAATTTGACCAACTTTTCTTTACCTAGCTTATGTTTCATTTCATTCACATTAGCATTGTCATTTGCATTTCATTGACATGTATGCAGGAGATCAAGAGGTATGATTACCAATCAAGAGCTATACAAGACTATGAAGCTAGCCAAGAAGGTTATTCAAGTGTTCAAGGGTAGATATCTTTGTCAGAGAAGTCAAAAGATCCTCAGAGAGAGTGGTTGAAACCAAGAGTGTGTGCCTAGCTTGAGAGTTGTGGGAAGTCCTCAGATGATTCTGAAGCCAGGAATGTGGACTTGAAGCCTTGAGAGAGCTTATGAGATGTCTTGAAAGCCATCATGAAGCCTAGACATGTCATTGTACAAGATTAAGAAGACCCAGCCATGAGTGGTGTAATTAGGGCTTGACTGGGTCAACCCTAGGTCAACTGATGATTTGAACAAGGGTGAGACCTGATTCAAGGGCCATGTGATCATGAATTGACACATTCAGATGTTATAAGAATGATTCCAAGGTCAACTCATCATGATTGAAGAGTTTGAGAAGTTTCAAGCTAGGGTTTCTAAGGCTTGACAGTGTAAAATCCCCTAGTTTGACCCCTATCTTCAAGGCAGTTTAGCTCAAGATGTGATGGTCATCTCATCTTTCCCCCAACATGATTGTTGTATAGCATGATCTTAGCTTTAATTGGAGTACTAGAAGTCCTTGATAGGATTTGTAGAACTCAAGTTATGACTTTGACAAGTTACAGGTCATCTGAGGTATGTGAATCTGGGGCCTTGAAAGTTACCCAACTTGCATCAAACTTTTTCCCTAGAAGGATGATTCCTATGAACTTTTGGTCAACATGAATGTTGTTCCTTATCCTCTTAGCTTTCTATAGAATACTAGAAGTCCTTGATAGGAGTTGTAGAACTCAAGTTATGGCTTTGACAAGTCAAGGGCATTTTGGTCATTTGGAGATTACAGGTCATTTCAAGTATAAGGCCATAACTCCTATTTCCAAGCTTCAAATGGAAAAATGTTCAACATCAAACTTGTTCAAAATGATGTTTTAAGGCTATTAATGAGGTCATGAGATGTTGGAAATTCTTGTAGCTCAAAGTTGCAAAAATGACCTAAAATAAGGGTATAAGTTAAATAAACCAAAGTTGGAAATTGATATTTTCAACCTACACATCCAAACCATGGCATGTAATATATCATTTTGAATCTAGAAAACATTTTAATAACATTGGTTTAGCCACATTTTTGAGTTGAGATTCAATTTGTGGACTTGCTTTGAAAAGTGATTACTTGCATATTAAGTAACATGTGCAAAACATAGAATCAAGGCATGAGCAAGGCCCTTTGAAAGCTAAACACTTTCAAAATGTCACTAGGGGAGAAATTGGAAGTGAATGAGGTTGGTTTCAAGCTGCAAACAGAGCTATGCATATCATGATATGTGATTGAAAATATCATGACATGAGAAGTGGAAACTCTCATTAGAAGGATCTAGAGGGTTCTAGATCACTCATACATCCTCTATATATTGAGTAGAGGTGATCCAATGCAAGGGTTGGTGATGATTGAAGGAGAGAGCATAGATTGAGATTGAGATTTCTTGGCTTGCAATTGAATTCGGTTTCACAAAATTCTTCACTTTCCATCCATTTTCTTGATTGAAACTTCTTCCATGGATGCTAAGGATTGATTCCAGATCATAATCCAAGAGAATTCGTGGCTGAATCGTGTGGGAGCAATTGAATTTTTCCACCTGCAACTCACCATCGGATTTCAAGATTCAGGAGCTTTCAACCGGTTCTTTTGCATACAGAAGCAAGGAGAGGGTTCATTTATCGTGTCTGAAAGATTGGAGAGCTTGAATTGGAGGTTTAGTGCATCTGTTCATCCAAGATTTTCAGGTTGGTAACTTTCTTCCTCTAGCATGAATTAGGTAGAATCAAGATGAATTAAGGTGTCAGTTGCATTGTAGAATGGTGTAGGAATGATTTCAAATAGTTAACTTGAGAATTAGTGACAAAATAGGTGTGTTACCATTTTCGGTTGAGAATTGGATATGGTGAATCTTGAGGATTTAGGTTGAATTAAGGGCATGAATGAGTTCGTGAGGGAATTTGGGATTAGTTTCATGTATTGACCATTTGCAATGGAGGATCCTAGAGAGAATTAGGGTTGAGGAAGATGACCGGAGCACCACCGGTGGTGGCCGGAGCTGGGCGCGAAGTTGCAGAGGTTTGAAAGGTAGGAGATGACTCTGGGACCATCAGATCTTGGTTTGACTTGGACTATGACCCTCATCCAACGGCCACGTTTTAATTCAATTTGTGAAGGAGTCTGAGTAAGTGAAACGATGCGTTTCACTTACTAGTTGGTTTTGGGCTTAGTGAAATAACCACTATCCACACCCCCTAGCGAGCCCAATCCATTATTTGTACTGATTCTCATTACTATTTGCACCGTGCGTGTGTATATTTTAATTTGATTTTCATTATTTTTTCATTTTATTCATGGTTCTTGGAAAAATCATATAAAATTGAAAATTAATCCAATTAATCCCATTCTTTTTGCATTTTACTCATGACTGAGTCTAGTATTTTTTTGAGAAAAAATATTTTCATTTCATGTATTTTCTGATTTAATGGGAATTTTACATTTTAATTGATATTAAAATGGTTATGTTTGATACATAATTTTGTGGAATTTTGTGTGATCATGGGGTGATGATTTTGATCCTAATTTTTTGTGTGTGATTAGGTTAGACATGTATGCTCCCATAGTATTTTTCTCACATTTTTGTGATGAAAATAGGTATGCTTTCTAGATTGATATTTAGGTGCTTCCTTTTAGGGTTTAGGTTTGGTACCTTATAATGTAGAATTTATTTCTAGGTCTAATTTGATGGTTTGATCTCTGAAATTAATGTGGTAGAGTCATGATTGACCTAGGTTCCTATAGTTATTTTTGTAGGATTTTACAATTGGTTTTAGTATTTTAGTTAGGATTAACTTTAGTACTAGGTTTTAGGTGATCCTAACTTACTAACTCAACTAGATTAACTTCTTTAGTTCCCTTAGATTAGGGTTTTTGCTTTGTTTGCCTTTGGTTGAGATTGAAGACAAGTTGAAGACAGGGTGAGGATGCTTGAAGATGCTTGAAGTTTCTTGGAGCTAGGAGTTGCTTGTGCCTGAAGGTGTCTGATGAAGGTTTAGGAGATAGAGGACATAGGGAGAGCCTTATGATTAGAATGACTTCTTTCACAAATATGGAAAGCATCTTGTGCTTCCATTCCTCCCAATGACTAAAAGTCCTTCTCAGATATTCACATCCCTCCTTGGGAGGGATGAGTGGCTTTATCTGGGAAGTAGAACTTTGAGGGAACCAGTCTCTCATAATGATGAACCCTTACAGGCTTCCTTTGGTTGTCAATAAGCTGTTTATCATTTCCACTCACCCTATTAAATCAATTGTCTTCTGGTTTGAGTATCTTGAAAGATGTTGGACTTGAGTTTGAAGACGAGGACTTCACTGAAGAGTGTGGAAGAGGATGATTCCTTGAGCATTGCCATTGCAGCTGAAGCTTGAAGAGCATGAAGAACAAGTTGATACTTGAAGACCCAATGAAGATTGAATGAAGAGCTGAGGCTTGAAAAAGAATTGAAGGATGAAGTTGACACTTCTAAGTGATTGAAGACTACTCTGAGAAGCTGAAGCTTGTAGAGGAAGAAGACCCAGTTGATACTGATGAAGCAAAGAGAGCTGAGGCTTGAAGACTAAGTTGATACTTAGGAAGAGGATTCAATTGAGATTAAGTATAGAGCTGAGGCTTGAGGAATAAAGGATAAGTGGACACTTACACTGATGCTTTGAGAGCCTGAAGGAATCCATTTGATACTTGCTGTTAGGAGTGAAGCCTGAGGGTGGAGTTGACTGTAAAACTGAGGCTTGGAGAGGAGAGAACCAGTTGATACTTATGTTTGATGGGTTGAAACCTTGGGGAATCAAGTTGATGCTTGTCATAGAAGATGGTAGCCTTGAAGGGTGGTTGAAGTCTGAAGACTGGATTGTTGTCAGAAGAGCTGAAGCTTGGAATTGAGAGAGAGTTGTTGATCTGCTTTCTTGTCTGTCTTCTTTTCTGTGCTGATGTGCCTTGTTTGACTTTCTTGATGCATTAGAATAAGTTCATATCTAGACTGACTTTAAACTAGGAGCATGATTGCACTAGAGGTTGAGTTGCTCCCTCTGCTTGTATTGTTACTGTATGACTTTGCTTGCGGGTATTCGGTAGAGCCCTGCTCCCTTGCCCATGTGGTTTATTTTGCTTGATAGCATGTTATGTCTTCTGTATGATTGCAGTTGTTATTTTTTTCTGTATGATTGCAGTTATTCATTCTGGCTTGAGGTTGAGATGAGCTTGTGGAGGCTGATACCCCACTCACATTTCCTCCCTCACTTGCATTGCATGCATTTTACAGTCGTTTATCTGTTTACTGTTTAAGCTGATGCTTTATCTGTTTCTGTGTATCATTGACATGATCCCTTAGGACTCTCACTTCCTTTGATAAGGAAGTGATGATTAGAACTTTAGGTTGAAACCTATGCATGATAACTTCTAGGAGTTCCCTGTTTCAAATCTTAACTATAGGATGAATCCTTGGCATGACAACAGTAGGACTTGATAGTCTCCCTATAGTTGAGCCCTCTCTTCTCATCTCAAAACAGCTTAAGATACAGTAATCATGAATGATTTCTTACGTACGTTACGAGCCTTAAGCTATCTGAGATAGGATTGTTAGAGAGCTTCTTTTCAACAGTCTGGATGTTTAGTATGGCACCCTTTGGGTAACATGCGACGCATTCATTCTCAGGTCATAGTCTTTAGTGCGATTGAAATTGCAAACACAATAAAAAACACTTCTTCCGTAAAATACAGAAAACAAACTTCAAACCTTTTTGCCCCGTGGGCCCATAATTCAAAGGAAGCTTTTCTAAAGAAAAGAGTGTCGTTAAACTTCAGCGCCAACGCAAACAGGCTTTGTCCCTAACTGCTGGAACTGCTGTTTAACCCTACTCGATAAAACAGATGAATCTGAATCCCCGTAATCCGTATTATCCCGAACTACGTAAGCTCTGATCTCTCATGCCTGTGTGAGAGTACGTAGGCACAATACTGATGTATTGGCGAGCCACCTTCCCCCATAACCCGTAGTTGGTCGAACTACGTTGACTCTGATTTCTTATTCTCTGATGAGAATACGTAGGCATAAAGCGCGACGCTTTGCCGAGTCATTTTTCTTTTCTGTTTAAGCCAGCCTTGATAGGTAGATAGATAAACCAACTCGTCCAGTAAACACAACAAGCGTGGATCCCGTCGAGTACGACGGACGCGAGGGGTGCTAATACCTTCCCCTTGCGTAACCGACTCCCGAACCCAGACAACGGTTGCGATGACCTTGTCTTATACCTTTTCGTCAGGTTTTTCCGATCGTTTCCTTTCCCGTTCCGAGGGATAAATAACGAAAGGTGGCGACTCTTCTGTTTTTCCGGCACCTCATTTTCGCGGAAGCGACAGCTGGCGACTCTGTTGGGGATAGAACCCAGAATCTCTGGTTCTCCGGTTCCCTATGCGAGTCAATCCTAGCGCTTGTATGATTACTTGTTGGGTTGTGTTTATTTATCGCATTTTATTTCCCGCACTTTATTTTCAGTATGATATGATTATCTGTGCTGTTGTGGGAGGGGCATTCTGATGAGTGAAAAGCCAGACCCAGGCTTGAGTGAACATAACATTAGTTGTGGAAATTAGTGGGCGCGTGCTTGCTTGGCAGGCACTAGTGTCTCATGAAATCCACGCTCAGATGAGGTTCTCCTGGTTGACTTCTTTTTCAACCCTTTGGGTTGAGGGGGTTGTTGGTTTGGAGGATTGTCGACTCTGGGGACCGATCATTTGGGATTCAGCCGAGTGAGGCCGCTTCAGGAGCTGGTGATGCCACACCTTCTGGGTATCGTATCACCCCTCTTGAATGTGTGTGACGCTGATGACCGCATAGGATGCCGAACTTGAGTCAGTTTAGGTCCATACCTGTGAGCAGGGTTGGGTTTGTTGCAGGAAACTTTGACCTTCAGACTACCTGGTTTCCTTGATAGTGAATCAGTTTTGTTGGTACCGGAGGTTCTCATCATCAGATATATGATTGTTCTTGACAGAGCAGAGTTATGGTCCTGCATCAGAGGACCTTATCTTCAGAGATGTGTATTTGTTCTTGACAGAGCAGGTTTGTGATTGGAATCTGAGGATCTCATCTGCAGATGTATGATTGTTCTTGACAGAGCAGAGTTATGGTCCTGCATCAGAGGACCTTATCTTCAGAGATGTGTATTTGTTCTTGACAGAGGAGGCTTATGATTGGGATCTGAGGATCTCATCTGCAGATGTATGATTGTTCTTGACAGAGCAGAGTTTTGGTCCTGTATCAGAGGTCCTTTATCAGATGTGTGTTCTTGACAGAGCAGAGTTTTGGTCCTATATCAGAGGTCCTGTATCAGATGCTTGTTCTTGACAGAGCAGATTTATGGTCTTATGTGTGTGTGTTCTTGATAGAGCAGATTTGTGGTCCGATACCGGGGTTTTCTTCTTATCAAATATAGTGGTTGTTCTTGACAGAGCAGCATCATGGTTTTGTTGATACGGAATCTCCACAACACAGTTGCCTTGATCTCCTGCTGCATGATTGCATTTTACATTGCTTTGCATACTCATTTGCATTTCATTAACGTGTATCTGTGTTGCAGGTACCGTTTCCCCCGATTCAGGATTTCTGGCCTTCTACTGTAGTGTTATGGGTTCTCTGAGGAAGACTGTGGCTTACAAGCTCCCTGCCCCTGATGTTGTTCACCTGACTGGTTTGATTGCTTTAGCAGATGATTCTGTGAGAGATGAGTTCAGAAAATCTTACGGTAAACTGCTCAGTTTGGTTCGTAAACCTTCTGCTTTTGAGTGGAATAGATTGCACGCCTTGCTGCAGTTCTACGATCCTCCGTTGAGATGCTTTACTTTCCAGGATTTTGTTCTCGCGCCCACACTAGAGGAATATGCTGATTTGTTAGGTGTGCCTATCAAGAGGCAGATGCCCTTTGTTCATATGGATGTTGAGCCTAATCTGGCTAGTCTAGCCCCTTCACTTCATCTGGATGCCTCCGAGTTGGTGTTGTCTAGTTGGAACAAGGTTCCTGGTTTCTCCTTGCAGTTCTTAGTGGGAAAGGCTCAGCAGTGTGCCAAAGATGGATGTTGGGCCGTGTTCAATGCCATTCTCGCCCTGTGCATATATGGCATCATTTTGTTCCCCAATATGCCCGACTTTGTAGACTTCGACGCATTTCGCATCTTCGCTTCAGGGAATCCTGCCCCTACCTTGATAGGAGATGTCTACCATTCTATCCACTACAAAAACGAGAACAGAAGGGGCAAGAATGTCTCGTGTTGTGCGCCCTTGCTTTATAAATGGCTTGATAGTCATCTGCCCAAGAGGGGTCCCTTTGCTTCGTCTGCAGCCACAGCTGAGTGGTCCGAGCGTTTGATGAGTCTATCTGTAGAGGATATTGACTGGTTTGACAGAGATAGGTTGGGTATCGAGATTATCTTCAGCTGCAGCGGGTTTCCGAACGTGCCTTTGATAGGCAGGAAGGGCTGTATAAACTATAATCCGTCTTTGCTGGTCCGACAGTTTGCGTATGCTTTGAGAGCTCCGCCGATGGATGAAGAGGTGCAGGAATCTCTATACCTCACTGGTCTTCTAGAGGGGGATATGTTATCTAAGCTTCAGGGCGCTTAGAATGGTATCAGTAAGAGGGGAAAACCATTGCTGGGGAAAAGCAATAGCCAAGCCTACGCTCCGTATGTGACTTGGATCAGAGCAAGAGCAGATGCTATAGGGATGCCGTTTATTCCTGCCAAGCTAGAAAGCCCTCCAATGATTGAAGAGCCTACTACCGTGCCCATTCAGCAACGTAATCAGGTGTTAGCTGAGAGAGATGAATTGAAGAGGGCAAATGAAGAACTGGAGAAAGAATTGGCTCAGCTCCGAAGCGAGAGAAACGAAGTCGTTCATTCCTTCAAGAGGCAGACAGAACTGGTGAACCAGTTGGGGACATATTTGACTAAGCAGATAGCCGAGCGTGAGCGTTTGGGTCGGGACTTCAAAGCTGTCAACGATGTACTGGCCACGAAGAAGAAACACTTGGACGAAGCGTATCGGAGGATATCCAAGTTCAACCAGCATTGGAAAGCCTCCCTAGCCACCAGGAAAAAGCGGGAGGATAAGCTGATGCAACAGATCTCCAAGCTGAAAGCCCAGGTGAAGGCTAGTGAGAAGAGGTTTGATGAAGAAACCGCTTGCAGATATGCCGCCAAAGGCCAGCTTAACAGAGCTCTTGCTAACCTGAAGGAGCGCAAACTGACGTTTGAATCCAAGAAACGGAAGCTAGAAGATTGTTTCGGCGAAGGAGCATGGGAAGATTCGGTCGAAGGTCTTCAATATACCATTATGCAGAGGGAGTTACTCGTCGAAGGGTTGCTCACTCGGCCTGATCATCCAGAAACGAAGGGGTTGTTAGAAGAGTTTCGCGCCCGTGGTCGTGCTTGACTATTTGTATTCCTTTTGTTTGATCATCATTGTATGCTGACCATCACCAGGCTTGTTGGTTGAGGTCATGCTATTGATTCATCTTGTACTCACTGATGTTGTGTACCGCCTTGATGGGCTTTCTTTATATATGAGATGTTATTTCCATGACTGGACTCGGACTTCTTATTATCCGCACTGGCACTCAGGCACTAGGATCGGGGGAAATCTCCCTAACACACAGATACATGTTTGCATTTGCATGAAGCATTTGCATAACGAGCACTTTGTCGTTTTTCCTAACCCTTTTGTGTTTACAGGTTGTTTCAGGTTGTTCCAAAATTGATCAGAGACCAATCCACCGCTATCTGACCAGAGCAAATCAAACCAGAATCATGGAGCAAGTGCAAACTGATGTTCAGGAACTCCGCGAAAGAATGGATCGCTTCATGGAGCTCATGCAAGCGGTCGCCAATGGCCAGGATCAGCTCAGAACCTTGGTTCAGCCTCTGATTTCAAGGGTTGATAGTGTTGCACCCTAAATTTTGACCCCTTAGATCCTCATCATCATTTTAGGGTCATATTCGTTTGATTATCTGACCATAACCTATTTCAAGTTGTCTTTGTCAAGATACATGCGAATTAGGGTTCCGCACCGTCAAAAATCGAGACTTCGACAGTATGATCAATCAATGTTTTGGATTGATTCTCCATAAAACAAAGTCAAAGATATCACATTGGGTCATATTTTAATCTAATCGGAGGTTGTCACCCCCAGATCAAGCACAGTGCAGTTCAGGGTACCCGATTAGGGTTTTCGATCAGGAAAAGTCAACTGTAGTTTGACTTTTAATTTAAAAGGTGTTCCAATGGTGGGATCATGGTCCATGAAGTTCCTATGGCTTAGTAAAGTCTACTCAAAAAGTTTCAAGGCCTCAAAATACCCGGAACATCAACAGTTGACTCGGTAGCCACCGATTGATCGAACGGTTGACTGAAAAGTCAACTCTTCAACAATAAGGAATTTGACTTTAAGATGTGAATCAAAAATGTTCCTTATTTTATATTACACCTTCCCATAAAATTTCATGACCATTGGATCAAGGGTTAGGAAGTAATTGCAAATATCGGGAATTAGGGTTTCAAAAGGGGCAAAGCCATAACTCCTTAACCACACAAGGGTTTTTGACCTAGTTTCAAGGGGAATGAGTTCCTAACACAAGCATAAATATTTTAGTACCTAATTGGGGCTTTCTAAAAAGTACAATTGGGTTCCATAACTCTTCCTGGTTAGAGAGAATCGAGGTCCACAAGTTGGCAAAAACTCACATTGGCAAAACCAGGTCAACATGAGTTTTTTTTATTCCAAAACCTCTCCAAATTGATGCTAATCAAATACTAAGCCTCATTTATGATGTTTACATTTTTAATAAACATGTTTAACATCAATTCCCACGAAAATGGACCAAAGATCAAAGGAAATCATTATTTAATGCAAGTTGTAAAAGTGAATAGTGAAGAAAGAGAAAAAAGGTGGCTACCCTTGTCAAATCATCAACTTTAATTCAACAAGTCACCTTCTATCCTATCAAGCATGATGGAAAAAATCTATGGGGCATGGATAATATCTTATTAGAGTGTCTTAAAGACAAAGATGAAGATTGCATTGGAAAACTCAAAGATTTTCATGATGGAAGGTTAAAATTGGCAATTTGCTTCACTTTTGCCCATACCTTGATCCAAGGCCTTTGGATATAAATAGAACTCACTTCCTACATCACAAATACACAAGTTCCATGCTAGAAACCAGCTAGAACTTTCTTCCTTACACAATCACAAGTTCTTACAAAATCTCATTAAGTTTCCAAAATCCCTCAAAATTTGCTTTTGAAAAACACCTTTCAAAACCATTTCCAAACTTCTTTCAACTCAAGAAACACTTCAAACACATAAAGTATGATGTATTGAAGCTATCCAAGTCACTTCCATACTTATGTAACAAGATCTTGGAAGAGCTCTCAAGATCTCTGGTTTTCTTATTTCTTAAGCTTGCTTCAAGAGGTAAACCTAAAACTCATAAATGTGAACTTTCCACTTGAATTCCACATGTTACTATGACTGTTTTTTTTACCATGATGATCTTGAAAATTTTCAAATTGTAACTTGATTTTTCTTGTGAGATTGATCTTGTATTATTCTTAAAATTTTGTTAACATGTTTAAATAATCAAATTTGTTTGATTCATTGTCTTACCATGTGCATTTTATTCCTTTTATCATTTAGATTTTCATGTTTTGTTCATCCAAACTTCAAAAAATCATAACTCATCCATTTTTCATCATTTTGAACCTATTCTTTTTGCATTGTGTTTGTCTTGATGCCTAATTTCATGTGATATTTTTTAATTCCATGTTTGTTCATATTTTCATGCCTTTTGGTTGCTTGTAATTTGCCTTTGTATTGAGATCGTTATCTCGCGTATGCAGATGAATTTCTTTTTCACCGTGATCATTTGTGTTATGATATTCACTCATTCTCATTTATACTATGTTAGTTAACATGTTAGGGTACTCTCCCTTGGTTGTTACCATGATTTCATATTGCTTTCCTCCTAAATTATGAGGTTAAACTAATTTGCTTGTATTTGATTGTCATCGATACATGTGATTGTTACCTTCAATCTTTGTTAAGATATACCTTTAATCTTTGTTAAGATATTCTTTCATCTTTGTTAAGATACATGATCTTTGGTTGTAACCATGCCCCTTTTGTTTAAAGTATTGATTACTTTGTTAATTATTTCTTCCCCAAGTGATGGAACTTTTTTAGTTCTCATCCAAGTTGCCTCATCTCCTCCCTTCCAAAGGAAAGTCTCTCTATTGACCCTTGGGTCATAGATAGCTCAATACCCTCATAGGCCTCGAAAGAGCCTTAACCCCCTTTTTGGTCTGGATAGAACCAATAGGATATAAACTCATAGGTCTGGATAGAACCTTCCCCTCTTTTGGTCTGGAAAGAACCAATTGATTCCTTAGTTCGAGCCCGAACTACGACCGCTCTGATTTCTCATTGGACAATGAGAATACATAGGCACAAGATGCGACATCTTGACGAGCAACCTTCCCCCTCACTAGGAGTGTTTACAACTAGAACCCTAGGATAGAGTTGTTAACTATATGTAAGGATCATGGATATGATCACTTACTTCCCCCTTTGAGTGTTACAACATAGACATAGAGAGTTTTGTGAAACTCTAGACAAACATTATTATGTTTGTTCCCCTTTGAACCTTGATCGCAATCAAGCGTTCTTCAACCCTAGTGAGGTGAACTACGATTGCTCTGATTCTATCCTAGTTAGGATACGTAGGCAGAGGACGCGACGTCTTTGCGAGCAAACTTAGAAACTATCTTTAGGTTTTAACCTATACCCTTTACCCAACCCAAACCTTAGCAAACATTTACCGAGTTAGCATGCAAACAAACAAAAGGTTCCTGTAGAGTACTACAGATGTTTAGGATGTGAAATACCTACCCTAGGCATAACCAACCCCCGATCCCCGAATCTTTTAGCGTTGTTGTTACATCGCGCAAAAGGTTTTTTTCTTTCTTTAGACCTTTCCTTTGGATAAATTAAAGTCCGGTTGTGAATTTAAGAATTTAAGATTCAAGTTATTCAATAGCTTGGTATCACGATTCTCACCGCAACAGAAATGGCGAGTTCACTGGGGAGACTTAACTTGAGGGTTTAGCCTATTTTGTTTGTTTATATGCTATATTTGTGAATATTTGCTTAACATGTATATTTGTCAATATATTTGTTTGTGGTTGGATATTGGGTGCTTTGAGTGGTGAGACAGTACTATACACGTACTTGAGTGCACTTATGATAGGATGGTGGTATATTCAAGAAGGCTTATTGGGAGTTGATTCCCGACCAAGCTAACTTGAGAAACCACCGCTCAGTGTAGGCCCTTTTGAGAGTTAGTGATGTTGAATGAGTATTCATGAAAACATTACTACTCTCAACAAAGGAGCCGTTGACACTGTGGACCTTTAGATTACATTTTCACCCCACTTTGGCCTTGTTAGGACGTAGTGCGATGATCGTAAGGGAGTAATTCCGAAATGGTTGATACGCGATACTACACTCGGACGAGACTCTCTTGAGAATATTATCAATTACCGAGTAATTTGGGAAATTGGTAATATCCGAAAGATGGGTTGATGACTCTGGGAACCGTGTTAGAACCCGTTCGGCAGGTACAAATAACTCATAGTACAAATCCTTTGGGATGGATAGACCTTTGACCCCATGCTAGGGAGCCTTTGTGTCTGCATATACATTGTATTTGTAAATACTTGCCTTTGTGTTGTGTGTGCATCATCCCACCATATCACCATAAGCATATCATGTCGCAACTAGTTTTGTAAAACTCAGCCGATCTCTGGTATTCTAAAAAAAAAAAAAGTTGTAACTTTTCCAACGATTGATGAAATGAGGGCTTTTAACTTAGTCAATCTTCTGAGTTTTGTAAAACCAGTTTGCTTTCACATTGCATTTGCATTATGCATTTGCGTTTCTCAGCCTTGCGTCGCTTTTGATCAGAGATAGAGAAGGGATACCTAGCACATATCCAGGACAAATGGCAACAATTGAGGGACTTTTGAAAGCCCAGAAAATGCTGAAGGAGGACATCAGAATTCTCAAAGGTCAGATGAATTGGGTTCTAGAGACATTACAGAACATGATGAAAGAAGAGGGTCCCCTTGACCATGTGACGTCCAGAGGAATTAGGGATGCATTATCTCTGATGATTCCTCCAACTCAAGGACATTATCGGTATCAACCACCAGATAATCGTCGATCGCGTCAGCACGCTTAACAAAGACCAAGGAAACCAGAGAGTTCGTTTCCAATGCCGTACGGTCAGATATTGCCAGATTTGATCCAAGGCGAATTGATAATACCAAAGGAGCTAAAACCAGTAATTCCTCCTCATCCTATGGACTTCGATACCAATGCCAAATGGGACTATCATACTGGGGCACTGGGGCGTTCAACTGAAGACTCTCACCAGCCGATGTTTGTTCCTCCTCAAGGTTCTCAAAGCCGGAGATTGAACAAGAAGGATCATGTCAGGAAAAATAAGACTTATGGTAGACCAACTCCAGTACCGTTAAGCAAACTTTACCCGCTATTGAATCAGAATTCGCTAGTGACTCCACGATTAGCCAAACCTGTGCCAGGACCATGGCATAATGCGAACCTGACCTGTGAATTTCACAAAGGAGCTGAAGGACACAACCTAGATGCATGTCTAGCATTAGGGTTCATTGTTAAAGAGCTTATCATTGACAAACACCTGATTCTCGAAGAAGATCACCCAGAAGTAGAATGTGGATATCGTACCGGGACAACAGGGCACCTAGTCGAAGAATGTGAAGGTTTTAAACTGAGACTGCAAGAGTTGCTGAGACCTCAGGAGGATAAATCAAATGACAACGCTGATATTCCTAAATCCAAAGGCAAAGGACCCGTGAGACCCCTCACAATTCTATATCACAAGGAGCAAGTGGTGGTTGGAGGTGTTTCCCCGCATGGGCCTGAAATTTGAATGTTGTTTTGTTAATTCCCTAAGGCTGGCAGCTGTAGATTGTTTCAGCATTTTGTTGCGTTTTCTTTGCATTTGTGTTGCTTGTAAACTGTTGTTTATTTGAATTTGGCAATATTTAATGAAATGTTTGTGCATCTTTTGATTAAGTCCATTCGTTTCACTCTTTCTTTTTTCATTGTTATGAAATACCAAAAATGCAAGAAAATTTCTTTTGTTTACTAAACTGTTGTTTAAAACAAAGATTGAGGAGGATGATGAAAACTATATCCATAATTGCTGTTGATATGCTTTCAATTTAACTTTGCCGATGATGTAAGGCATTTTTTTCAATCCCTAAACACTGGAGAAATAAGGAAGATAATCCCTCGTTAACCCTTTCGATCCTAGAAGTAGGAGTTTCTTTCTTTACAAAAACAAAACCTTACATCTCAAACCTGGGGCGGGTAGTTCTCAGTTAACTCAGAGATATGTGCATACAAGACACTTTTCATATAAGAGTGGTGCATTCAGGTTTTTCTTCGCACACAACAAGAAAGTGTCGAAGATGCTTTTCAGCTTAAAGGACGATGATGGTTCACCGTAATCATTAAACAAGTTAGTCACCTCCTTTCAAAAAAAAAGAGAAGAAGAAAAAATGAAAAAAGAAAAGCCCGCTAAGTCAAAACCTATGAAAGGGACTTAGGCAAAAATGGGGCATCTCGCTGACTGTGTGTTCAAAAGAGACAAAAGTCAGGGATAAAAAGAAAGGAGTTTTGTAAGATTCTTCACTTTTAAAAATCCTCAAATAGCAAAAAGCTATCAAATGCTGTAAGGGAGTTGTGACTACCCTAGGTTTGTAAACCATCACCAACTATCATCAGTTCAAGTCTTAAGCCTGTAAGAACCTGAATGTATAGTTTGAGTTAACTAAGCGTAGGATTGGAGTTCATCATGGTGAGTGGGTGGGACCAAATAACCTTGAGCCTTTATCCTTTGTTTCATGAACCGTGAACCAAGCCACGTTACAACCCTTAAAAGACCTAATTGAGGTAAGGTTGTTTTGAAAGCATATTACAGCAAGGTTGGATAACCTGACTCCTAATGATTTTTGTTAATTGTGTGTGTTCATCACTTTATCCATCATTTGTAAAATGATTGGATCACTTTCACTTTGATCACTTGATCACTCCGCCGTGTGTGTTTCATCAAATATGTTTTCAAAAGATTGCATGAACTTTACATTGAAAGTTGCCAATTTTTAATGAACAACATTGTGTGCAAAACGATCCAATGTCAAAGGAATCCCAACAAACGCTGTTAGCTAGGGAATTTGACTTGATAAAGGAAGCTCAGCCTGGGGCGACTAATTTGAAGGATTTGTTAATCATTTGTCATAACATTTAGTTAATCAGAGCCGACTAGGTCAAGATCAGTTGAATCTCTTGAAAGAGCGGTTTAGTCCGGGGCAACTCTGTTACAGTTACCAGCTAGCAGGGGCAAGTTTGTTCCCCAGTCGTTACTTCCACAGTCTGAAGACTTTGTCGTGTAAGCACCGTTAAACTGGAGCAATCACGTCGATATTTGTAAATCTCTCTTTAAGTGTTTGAAGACATTGAAGCATCGTTATGCCAGTTCTTTTGTAAAGGCATCCTTATGACTTCTTCTCACAGACCGTGTAATCTGGGGCAGAAAAGGTTTGAAGACTGTTTGTCACAAGAGCTGTCGCTCACTTGAAGAGGGTTGTTATCATAATAGGGCATAAATGTTTTGGTCTCATGATACCCTTTGTCAACTCTCCAGTTAAGTTGTTACTTCAGTTGATCTGGGAATCTCTCGACGTGATTTTCCTTCAGCAAAGAATTCAAACTCATGATGGCAATCCAAGTGAAGTCATGACATTACTCTATCCCAAAGAAGGTGGTAACCTTGAAGTGGAATTGTTCTTCATGATCATCCCTTTGATGTCCAATCTTGGTAAAGTTTGGTTGGGTCTCCGTGTCGAGATGTTTATTTCATCTCCAGTTTTGTTTTGTCTGTTTCGTCAACATAAACATAAGCATGGCATATGCATATGCATAGCATCTGTGCATTTTTTGCTATCTCTGGTTGTTACCTGCTTTATTTCACTTTGGTGTTCTCCTCAGTGATTGGGTGTTTCGTCTCTCTTCAATAGAGTCGTCAGCCCTTAGGCATAAAACGTCCATGATTTCTCAACTCCCCACAAAGTTTAATCCTCGTGGATGATGGTTGCTTCAGTTATCTTTTCCATGATTGGATAAGGTGAGTCACCATTCGAGTTCATTTCTCAATGATTGGAGTCTTGGTGACAGATTCTTTCTAGTTCCATTCTAGATTGAACTTTGGTCCCTGTCGGTCGCTAAAATCTACCTGGACGTGCATTTATTTTGCACTATCTATCAAGAAGAAAATTTTACACAACAATAAGTGGCAGTCTCTGTAGAGAAGCTTATTCATCTTCAATGGTAAGTGGCAGTCTCTGTAGAGAAGCTTATTCATCTTTAACAATAAGTGACAGTCTCTGTAGAGAAGCTTATTCATCTTCAACAATAAGTGGCAGTCTCTGTAGAAAAGCTTATTCGTCTTCAATGGTAAGTGGCAGTCTCCGTAGAGAAGCTTATTCATCTTCAACAATAAGTGGCAGTCTCTGTAGAGAAGCTTATTCATCTTCAATGGTAAGTGGCAATCTCTGTAGAGAAGCTTATTCATATTCAACGATAAATGGCAGTCTCTTCGGAGAAGTTTAATCGTCTTCAATGGTAAGTGGCAATCTCTGTGGAGAAGCTTAACCTTCATCAACGATAAATGGCAGTCTCTTCGGAGAAGTTTAATCGTCTTCAGGGGTAAAGTGGCAATCTCTTGGGAGAAGCTTAACCTTTTTCAGCGATGAGTGGCAATCTCTTCGGGGAAGCTTAATCGTATTCAGCAATAAGTGGCAATCTCATTCAGAGAAACTTATCTTAAGGACATCGATGCACGGTTGTGACCAGCATTGTTTGAAAATCCAGTGGATACTGGTATAAGTAATTTGGTGGTGACCAATCATGTTACAAATAAGGCCCGTTGGTAATTGACATTATGAAAATCAATGGACGATAGATACTGACAATTTGGTTGTGTATCATTCCGAATTAAGTCACAATGGTTTGTTTCCAAGCACAGGTCGTATACCTTTGGAGATGTATCGTTTGATTCCAAGCACAAGTTTCGTACCTTTGGAGATGTATCTATCCAAGCACAGGTTTTGTACCTTTGGAAGATGTTTGTTTCTATCCCGAGCACAGGTTGTTTACCTTTGGAGATAGATGTTTGTTGCCATCCCGAGCACAGGTTGTGTACCTTTGGAGATGTATAATTTGAATCCTGAGTTCAGAAATTCCCAGAAACTAAAATGGTTGCATTTGCATGAGGTGATCTATATCCTAAAGTTTTGAGGGTCTGCGTCCAATCCTAAGGTGTTGAGGGTTGTATCTCTTTTCGATCCTAATGTATTGAGGGTTGTGTCTCTGCTATATCCTAACGTGTTGAGGGTATTAGTTTTCAATCCTAATGTGTTGAGGGTTGTATCTCTTTTCGGTCCTAATGTATTGAGGGTCGTGTCTCTAACTATATCCTAACGTGTTGAGGGTATTAGTTTTCAATCCTAATGTGTTGAGGGTTGTATCTCTTTTCGATCCTAATGTATTGAGGGTCGTGTCTCTGCTATATCCTAATGTGTTGAGGGTATTAGTTTTCAATCCTAATGTGTTGAGGGTTGTATCTCTTTTCGGTCCTAATGTATTGAGGGTCGTGTCTCTAACTATATCCTAATGTTTTGAGGGTATTAGTTTTCAATCCTAATGTGTTGAGGGTTATGTCTCTACTATATCCTAATGTTTTGAGCGTATTAGTTTTTGGTCCTAAAGTTTTTAGGGCTTTCGTCCAATCCTAATGTGTTGAGGGTTGTGTCTCTACTATATCCTAATGTTTTGAGAGTATTAGTTTTTGATCCTAAGGTTTTGAGGGTCTTCGTCCAATCCTAATGTGTTGAGGGTTGTGTCTCTACTATATCCTAATGTTTTGAGGGTATTAGTTTTTGATCCTAAGGTTTTGAGGGTCTTCGTCCAATCCTAATGTGTTGAGGGTTGTGTCTCTACTATATTCTAATATTTTGAGGGTACTAGTTTTTTATCCTAAAGTTTTGAGGGTTTTCGTCCAATCCTAATGTGTTGAGGGTTGTGTCTCTACTATATCCTAATGTTTTGAGGGTATTAGTTTTTGGTCCTAAAGTTTTGAGGGTCTGCGTCCAATCCTAAGGTGTTAAGGGTTGTGTCTTCGCTGTATCCTAACGCTTTAAGGATATTAGCTTTTGTTCATAAGGTTTTGAGATATATATTTGTGCTTCCTGTTTGAAGATTTGGTCGTCACCAAACCCTTTGAAAGCCCAGTGGTTACTGACATCTTTTAAAGCCCAATTATTATTGGTATCCTTCGAGTTGGTCGTTACCAATCTTTTCCAAAGCCAAGTGGTCACTGGCATCTTTCAAACCCAATTGTTATTGGTATCATCTAATCTGGTCGTTACCAACTATCATTCGAAAGCCTAGTAGCTACTAGCTTTGTTCAAAACCAATTGATATTGATATCGTCTGATTTGTTCGCTACCAAACATCATTCTAAAAACCCAGTGGTTACTGGCATCCTTCGGATCCAATTATTATTCGTATTTGATTTGGTCGTTACCAACTTTATCTGTTAAATCCAATTGTATTGGTATCCTTTGATTTGGTCGTTACCAATAATCTTCAAAGTCCAATTGTTATTGACGTTGTCTAAACTCGATTGTTATCGTCACTTTGATTTGGTTGTCACCAAACCCTTTGAAAATCCAATGGTTATTGATCTTCTTTGATTCTGGTCGTTACCAATCTCCCCAGTTAAGTCTAGTGGTTACTAGAATTATCATAACCAATCGTATTTGGAACACTGATTTGGTAGTCACCAGTTCTTTCTAAGTCTAGTGGTTACTGGCATTGCTTGAAAACTAATCGATATTAGTACCGTGAGGTTTGGTTGTTACCAATTTCCCCAGCTGAAGTCCTGTTTTGTCCGAAATTCCCAACTGTGATTGGAACTTTGGTTTGGTTGTCACCATCACCCCCAGGAAGTCTAGTGGTAACTAGCACTATTGGAAACTGTCTGTTGTTCTGGTCATCACCAGTACCCCTTTTGAAGCTTTTGCTTTCCCCAGTCGAGTCTCGGAGGACTAGTGGATACTAGATTCCCTGGTGCGTCTGGTCTTGTTCATAACCTTTTCCTGAAGATCCCATTTGAACTCTTCGTTATAGGAAATTTCTCATCTGGTTATCCCCAGTGAGGTTCGTGTCTTCATTCTGTCTGTCCCTCGGTAAAGTTTTGCTTCCCCGGTGGAATTGTTCCCCAGCGAAGTTTTCCCCAGTGCGTCAGGTCCCCTGTGAGTAGTTACTCGTTGTGTCGACCATTCTTTTGTTTTTGCTCGTGTGTCTGCATCTGGCTTGCATTCAAGCATGATAAAGCACCATTTAGATTCATGGCATATTCACATTTGTCATTTTGCATACCACCGGATCTAAGGGACAAAATTTTTGGTTTTCTATATTTAAATACCTTTCACTATGATTCTATGAGGATTGTCATCTCTCATTGCCATCTAGTGAAGATATTTAAATAGGGGCAACTGTTGCACCCTAAATTTTGACCCCTTAGATCCTCATCATCATTTTAGGGTCATATTCGTTTGATTATCTGACCATAACCTATTTCAAGTTGTCTTTGTCAAGATACATGCGAATTAGGGTTCCGCACCGTCAAAAATCGAGACTTCGACAGTATGATCAATCAATGTTTTGGATTGATTCTCTATAAAACAAAGTCAAAGATATCACATTGGGTCATATTTTAATCCAATCGGAGGTTGTCACCCCCAGATCAAGCACAGTGCAGTTCAGGGTACCCGATTAGGGTTTTCGATCAGGAAAAGTCAACTGTAGTTTGACTTTTAACTTAAAAGGTGTTCCAATGGTGGGATAATGGTCCATGAAGTTCCTATGGCTTAGTAAAGTCTACTCAAAAAGTTTCAAGGCCTCAAAATACCCAGAACATCAACAGTTGACTCGGTAGCCACCGATTGATCGAACGGTTGACTGAAAAGTCAACTCTTCAACAATAAGGAATTTAACTTTAAGATGTGAATCAAAAATGTTCCTTATTTCATATTACACCTTCCCATAAAATTTCATGACCATTGGATCAAGGGTTAGGAAGTAATTGCAAATATCGGGAATTAGGGTTTCAAAAGGGGCAAAGCCATAACTCCTTAACCACACAAGGGTTTTTGACCTAGTTTCAAGGGGAATGAGTTCCTAACACAAGCATAAATATTTTAGTACCTAATTGGGGCTTTCTAAAAAGTACAAGTGGGTTCCATAACTCTTCCTGGTTAGAGAGAACCGAGGTCCACAAGTTGGCAAAAACTCACATTGGCAAAACCAGGTCAACATGAGTTTTTTTTATTCCAAAACCTCTCCAAATTGATGCTAATCAAATACTAAGCCTCATTTATGATGTTTACATTGTTAATAAACATGTTTAACATCAATTCCCACGAAAATGGACCAAAGATCAAAGGAAATCATTATTTAATGCAAGTTGTAAAAGTGAATAGTGAAGAAAGAGAAAAAAGGTGGCTACCCTTGTCAAATCATCAACTTTAATTCAACAAGTCACAATTGGCAAACTCAAAGATTTTCATGATGGAAGGTTACAATTGGCAATTTGCTTCACTTTTGCCCATACCTTGATCCAAGGCCTTTGGATATAAATAGAACTCACTTCCTACATCACAAATACACAAGTTCCATGCTAGAAACCAGCTAGAACTTTCTTCCTTACACAATCACAAGTTCTTACAAAATCTCATTAAGTTTCCAAAATCCCTCAAAATTTGCTTTTGAAAAACACCTTTCAAAACCATTTCCAAACTTCTTTCAACTCAAGAAACACTTCAAACACATAAAGTATGATGTATTGAAGCTATCCAAGTCACTTCCATACTTATGTAACAAGATCTTGGAAGAGCTCTCAAGATCTCTGGTTTTCTTATTGCTTAAGCTTGCTTCAAGAGGTAAACCTAAAACTCATAAATGTGAACTTTCCACTTGAATTCCACATGTTACTATGACTGTTTTTTTTACCATGATGATCTTGAAAATTTTCAACTTGTAACTTGATTTTTCTTGTGAGATTGATCTTGTATTATTCTTAAAATTTTGTTAACATGTTTAAATAATCAAATTTGTTTGATTCATTGTCTTACCATGTGCATTTTATTCCTTTTATCATTTAGATTTTCATGTTTTGTTCATCCAAACTTCAAAAAATCATAACTCATCCATTTTTCATCATTTTGAACCTATTCTTTTTGCATTGTGTTTGTCTTGATGCCTAATTTCATGTGATATTTTTTAATTCCATGTTTGTTCATATTTTCATGCCTTTTGGTTGCTTGTAATTTGCCTTTGTATTGAGATCGTTATCTCGCGTATGCAGATGAATTTCATTTTCACCGTGATCATTTGTGTTATGATATTCACTCATTCTCATTTATACTATGTTAGTTAACATGTTAGGGTACTCTCCCTTGGTTGTTGCCATGATTTCATATTGCTTTCCTCCTAAATTATGAGGTTAAACTAATTTGCTTGTATTTGATTGTCATCGATACATGTGATTGTTACCTTCAATCTTTGTTAAGATATACCTTTAATCTTTGTTAAGATATGCTTTCATCTTTGTTAAGATACATGATCTTTGGTTGTAACCATGCCCCTTTTGTTTAAATTATTGATTACTTTGTTAATTATTTCTTCCCCAAGTGATGGAACTTTTTTAGTTCTCATCCAAGTTGCCTCATCTCCTCCCTTCCAAAGGAAAGTCTCTCTATTGACCCTTGGGTCATAGATAGCTCAATACCCTCATAGGCCTCGAAAGAGCCTTAACCCCCTTTTTGGTCTGGATAGAACCAATAGGATATAAACTCATAGGTCTGGATAGAACCTTCCCCTCTTTTGGTCTGGAAAGAACCAATTGATTCCTTAGTTCGAGCCCGAACTACGACCGCTCTGATTTCTCATTGGACAATGAGAATACGTAGGCACAAGATGCGACATCTTGACGAGCAACCTTCCCCCTCACTAGGAGTGTTTACAACTAGAACCCTAGGATAGAGTTGTTAACTCTATGTAAGGATCATGGATATGATCACTTACTTCCCCCTTTGAGTGTTACAACATAGACATAGAGAGTTTTGTGAAACTCTACACAAACATTATTATGTTTGTTCCCCTTTGAACCTTGATCGCAATCAAGCATTCTTCAACCCTAGTGAGGTGAACTACGATTGCTCTGATTCTATCCTAGTTAGGATACGTAGGCAGAGGACGCGACGTCTTTGCGAGCAAACTTAGAAACTATCTTTAGGTTTTAACCTATACCCTTTACCCAACCCAAACCTTAGCAAACATTTACCGACTTAGCATGCAAACAAATAAAAGGTTCCTGTAGAGTACTACAGATGTTTAGGATGTGAAATACCTACCTTAGGCATAACCAACCCCCGATCCCCGAATCTCTTAGCGTTGTTGTTACATCGCGCAAAAGGTTTTTTCTTTATTTAGACCTTTCCTTTGGATAAATTAAATTCCGGTTGTGAATTTAAGAATTTAAGATTCAAGTTATTCAATAGCTTGGTATCACGATTCTCACCGCAACAGATAGCAATGGCGTACTCCATGGTGGGACTGTGCCAACCCCTCCACCAGTTGAAACTCCTCAGAATGGCGTCCCCGTGACCGGGGGGAATGGCAGTGCCAACGGCAATGTGATAGCTAACATGGGACTCAACGGCAATACGATGGGCGTCGGTAATGGGAGTCTTGAAGCTAACGTCAATGTTGGGCTGGGCAACGGTAATGCAGGAGTTGGGAATCTGTTTGGGCCTCAGCCGTGGTTAGAAGATCGTCAGGACGATGTGTTCTCTCAGAGAGGTGCTGAAGGGGAACTGACTGCTGAAGCACGTCTAAGGTTCAAGGCACTCGAGGATAAGATGAGGAAAATCGAGAACCAGAACACCCTGGGCGTTGATATGTCCAAGTTGGGACTGATTGCTGATTTCAAGGTGCCTCCCAAGTTCAAGGTACTGACTTTGAAAAGTACAAGGGCACCACTTGCCCTCGCGTCCACCTGAGATCATATTACAGGAAAATGTCCGCTCATTCTGAGGACGAGAAGTTGTTGATGCACTTCTTTCAGGACAGTCTGTCCGGACCCTCCCTTGAATGGTACATGAATCTGGAGCCTACCAGCGTGCGCACGTGGAAGGACCTTGCTGAAGCATTTGTGCACCACTACCAATACAACAGTGACTTGGCCCCGAACCGAGTCCAACTGCAGAATCTGTCGCAAAGGAACAACGAAGGGTTTAAGGAATACGCCCAGCGGTGGCGTGAATTGGCAGCCAGGGTTCAGCCGCCGATGGTTGAACGCGAGCTTGTGCAGATGTTCGTAGCTACCCTCTTAGGGGTTTATTATGAGAAATTGGTCAGCGGTATGTCTGGAACCTTCTCAGATCTCATTATCATGGGTGAGCACATTGAAAATGGGATCAAACTCGGGAAAATTCAAGGCGATTCATCCTCAGCTGGAGGCGGAAAGAAACCTTATAGCGGAAAAAGACGGGAAGGAGAAACGAGCGTCGTGACCAACGCTCGAAGGAAGGGTAAAGGCCATCACCAACAGGTGGCCAGCATAACCATCTCGGCAGTTCAACAGCCACAGCAGCAGCAGCAACCAAATCAGCATGGATACAAGAAGTATCAGAATCGGGCACCTCTGTCGAGCCGTCACCTCGAGACACCGCCCATGTCGTACGCGCAACTATTGCAGACTTTGCCCCAGCTACCATTGATCTAGAAGAGAACCCGGCTCCCTTGACAAGGGCACCTCCGCCAGGTTATGACGCGAATGCAACTTGTGAGTTTCACTCAGGGGCACCAGGCCACACCATAGAGAATTGCAAAGCCTTCAAGCACAAGGTGCAGGACATGGTGGACACTAAGATCATCAACTTCTCAGATAATGTGCCAAACGTCACGAAGAACCCTATGCCAAATCATAGGGGGGTGGAGTAAACGCCATTATTGAAGACGAGAGTTTGGATTTGTTGACTGACGTCAGAGATCTGAAGACACCACTTAGCTTCGTTAAAGCTAAGCTGATGAAAAGAGGTTTCTTTCCAGGTTGCGGAGAGCTGTGTATGGGATGTGCGACAAGTCCTGATGGGTGTGAACAGTTGATAGAGGGAATTCAAAGTCTGATGACTAAAGGGATTTTACAGTTCAGCCGGAGGGCCGAAAGCGGATCGGGAGAGGTAATGCTGAAGCAAGGGGATGTGGTTGCCACCATCACCATCCCTTGCCAGACGATAACTATTTCTGCACCCAGGCCGCCCACGATTACCATCACCAAAGCTGGGCCGATACCCTTCGAAAGCACCAATGCTGTCCCATGGCATTATGGGGCTGAAGTCTACTGCAACAGACAGAAGTTGGAACTAGAACCGTTTGGGTCGTCTGTGGAGAACCTTGCGGGAATCAGTGGTATTACTCGCAGCGGAAGAGTGTTTGCACCGCCTGAGGTCGTGGCGGATAAAGCGGACAGAGCTGATGCAACTGATAAAGGTAAGAGTAAAGTCGTTGAAGAGACCCCTCGCGGGGTAGAAAAAGACTTACTCGTTAAAGACGCTGAGGAATTTATGAGGTTGATTAAAAAGAGTGACTACAAGATCGTGGATCATCTCCATCAGACACCCTCGAAGATTTCCATCTTGAATCTGTTGCTGTGTTCTGAGGCGCACCGCAACGCGCTGCTGAAGGTGTTGAACGCCGCATATGTACCGCAGGAAATATCGGTAAACCAGCTGGAAGAGGTCGTAGCCCACGTGAATGCTGGAAATGGGTTAGGGTTCACTGACCTAGAGCTGACGCCTAAAGGGAGGAATCACAATAGCGCCCTGCACATCTCGATAGAGTGTAGGGGAACGATTATGTCTCACGTGTTGGTGGACACGGGGTCGTCACTCAATGTTCTTCTGAAGAAGGCATTAATGAAGTTGGATACTCGCGGAGTGATTTGCACACCCAGTGATCTGGTTGTGAAAGCGTTCGATGGAACTAAACGCCATGTTTTCGGAGAGGTGACCCTGCCAATCCAAGTCGGGCCGGAAACATTCGATGCGATCTTTTACATTATGGACATCATGCCTGCCTACAGCTGTCTCTTGGGCCGGCCATGGATCCATTCCGCAGGTGCCGTGACCTCTACGTTGCACCAGAAACTCAAGTATGCTGTCGGAGGTAGCATCGTGACCATTTGCGGCGAGGAAGACATAATGGTGAGCCATTTGTCGTCCTTCAAGTATGTCGAGATGGATGGGGAAATCCACGAAACCCTATGCCAAGCGTTCGAAGCTGTTAAAGTCAAGGACGTAGCTCCTGTAGTCACCGAGAAGCCAAAGATGACTCTCTCTTCCTTCAAGGAAGCCCAGGCCGTTGTTCAAGCCGGATCTACCCCAGGCTGGGGGCGAATTTTGGAGATACCTAACAAGCAAGACAAGTTTGGGTTGGGATATTCTCCTGCGGCTGAAGCCTCCTCTTCTAGCAGTGCGTCGCGAGGTAAAGGGCCGATCCAGTTTACCAGTGGCGGGGTGATATTTGAAAGCATCAATACAGTGTCTAAAGACAGCGGAGATAGCGACTGTGACCTCGACTCTTGGATCCAGCCAAGCAAGCCAGGCGAGGGCCTTACCAACTGGTCCGTCAAGGATATCATCCAGATGACAAGCGAAGAGTAATGATTTACTTTTTCCAATCATTGTACAACCCTATGTCCTACCCGGGGCATAGTGGTTTTATTGTCAGGGCCTCATTTGATTATGTACATGTATTTTATCAATAAATCAAAAGGCGTTTTTCTTCGTATTCAAATATTGTGATCTCTGTTATTCCTGTTTTATATTTGTTTTGAAAAACAATAAAATGGCAATGGGGTTTGTGCTAACCTGCATATCCTTGTTTTAAGCTTAACCCTTGTTATTGCAGGATCCACATAATAGATGACATCGACTCTGGACCTTCTACGACTCACTTCGACTTCGATTACCCGATCTATCAAGCCGAAGAAGAGATTGATGAAGACGAAGACCTTCCTGAAGAGTTGGCCCGCTTGTTGAAACAAGAAGAGAAAGTTATTCTGCCTCATGAAGAGGAGATCGAGATTGTGAATTTGGGTTCTGAAGAACTAGTCAGGAACGTCAGGATAGGGGCCGCATTGCAGAGTAATGTCAAGCAGAGATTGGTCGAGATGCTGAGAGAGTATAGTGACGTCTTTGCTTGGTCATACGAAGATATGCCCGGACTTGACACTGACATCGTGGTCCACCACTTACCGCTGCGAGAAGATTGTCCTCCCGTTAAGCAGAAGCTTAGGAGGACGCGACCAGATATGGCCGTTAAGATTAAAGAAGAAGTGCAAAAGCAACTTGATGCTGGCTTCTTAGCGGTCACTACTTACCCTCCGTGGGTCGCCAACATAGTGCCTGTACCGAAGAAGGACGGTAAGGTACGGATGTGCGTCGATTATCGGGATTTGAATAGGGCGAGCCCTAAAGTTGATTTCCCGCTGCCTCATATTGATGTGTTGGTCGACAATACAACTCAGTTCTCCGTGTTTTCGTTCATGGATGGCTTCTCCGGTTACAATCAGATCAAGATGGCGCCGGAGGACATGGAGAAAACTACGTTTATCACCCCTTGGGGAACATTTTGCTACAAGGTAATGCCTTTCGGTCTGAAGAACGCAGGGGCCACTTACCAACGAGCAATGGTAACTTTGTTTCATGACATGATTCATCATGAGATTGAAGTCTATGTTGATGACATGATTGCGAAGTCCCAAACGAAGGTGATATTTGAAAGCATCAATGCAGTGTCTGAAGACAGCGGAGATAGCGACTGTGACCTCGACTCTTGGATCCAGCCAAGCAAGCTAGGCGAGGGCCTTACCAACTGGTCCGTCAAGGATATCATCCAGATGACAAGCGAAGAGTAATGATTTACTTTTTCCAATCATTGTAAAACCCTATGTCCTACCCGGGGCATAGTGGTTTTATTGTCAGGGCCTCATTTGATTATGTACATGTATTTTATCAATAAATCAAAAGGCGTTTTTCTTCGTATTCAAATATTGTGATCTCTGTTATTCCTGTTTTATATTTGTTTTGAAAAACAATAAAATGGCAATGGGGTTTGTGCTAACCTGCATATCCTTGTTTTAAGCTTAACCCTTGTTATTGCAGGATCCACATAATAGATGACATCGACTCTGGACCTTCTACGACTCACTTCGACTTCGATTGCCCGATCTATCAAGCCGAAGAAGAGATTGATGAAGACGAAGACCTTCCTGAAGAGTTGGCCCGCTTGTTGAAATAAGAAGAGAAAGTTATTCTGCCTCATGAAGAGGAGATCGAGATTGTGAATTTGGGTTTTGAAGAACTAGTCAGGAACGTCAGGATAGGGGCCGCATTGCAGAGTAATGTCAAGCAGAGATTGGTCGAGATGCTGAGAGAGTATAGTGACGTCTTTGCTTGGTCATACGAAGATATGCCCGGACTTGACACTGACATCGTGGTCCACCACTTACCGCTGCGAGAAGATTGTCCTCCCGTTAAGCAGAAGCTTAGGAGGACGCGACCAGATATGGCCGTTAAGATCAAAGAAGAAGTGCAAAAGCAACTTGATGCTGGCTTCTTAGCGGTCACTACTTACCCTCCGTGGGTCGCCAACATAGTGCCTGTACCGAAGAAGGACGGTAAGGTACGGATGTGCGTCGATTATCGGGATTTGAATAGGGCGAGCCCTAAAGATGATTTCCCGCTGCCTCATATTGATGTGTTGGTCGACAATACAACTCAGTTCTCCGTGTTTTCGTTCATGGATGGCTTCTCCGGTTACAATCAGATCAAGATGGCGCCGGAGGACATGGAGAAAACTACGTTTATCACCCCTTGGGGAACATTTTGCTACAAGGTAATGCCTTTCGGTCTGAAGAACGCAGGGGCCACTTACCAACGAGCAATGGTAACTTTGTTTCATGACATGATTCATCATGAGATTGAAGTCTATGTTGATGACATGATTGCGAAGTCCCAAACGAAGGAGGGCCATCTGGTCAATTTGCTGAAGCTTTTTGAGAGGCATAGGAAGTTCAGGTTGAGGCTGAATCCTAACAAGTGTACTTTCGGAGTACGGTCCGGAAAGTTTCTAGGGTTTATCGTGAGTGAAAGAGGCATCGAGGTTGATCCTGCGAAGATAAAAGCGATACAAGAAATGCCAGTGCCAAAAACCGAGAAATAAGTTCGTGGTTTCTTGGGCAGAATAAACTACATTGCAAGGTTTATTTCTCAGCTCACGGCCACGTGTGAACCGATGTTCAAACTGTTAAAGAAAGATCAGGCGATTATCTGGAACGAGGATTGCCAAAAGGCATTCGATAAGATAAAACAGTATCTGCAGGAACCTCCAATCTTGATACCCCCAGTGGTCGGACGGCCTTTAATCATGTATTTGACAGTTCTTGAGAATAGCATGGGGTGTGTTCTCGGTCAGCACGACGATACGGGCAGAAAGGAGCATGCCATTTACTACTTGAGTAAAAAGTTCACAGACTGTGAATCTCGCTACTCGATGCTGGAGAAGACGTGTTGTGCACTAGCCTGGGCTGCCAAACGTTTACGACAGTACATGCTCAATCACACCACTATGCTAATTTCGAAGATGGATCCGATCAAGTACGTCTTCGAGAAGCAAGCGCTTTCGGGCAGGATTGCCAGATGGCAAATGGTGTTGACAGAATATGACATTCAGTACGTGTCCCAGAAGGCTATCAAGGGAAGCGTATTGTCTGATTACTTGGCCGAACAGCCGATCGAGGATTACCAGCCGATGAAATTTGAATTCCCTGATGAGGATATCATGTTTCTCAAAGCGAAGGATTGTGATGAACCGTTGCCTGACGAGGGGCCAGATAGGAAATCCCAGTGGAAATTGATATTTGACGGGGCGGTTAATTCCTACGGAAGTGGCATTGGGGTGATCATCACGACTCCCCACGGATCCCATATGCCGTTCAATGCGAGACTGACGTTTCCGGTCACCAATAATGAAGCGGAGTACGAAGCATGCATCATGGGTCTAGAAGAGGCAATTGATTTGAGAATCAAGAACCTAGATGTATATGGTGACTCGACACTTGTGATTAACCAGATTAAAGGGGAGTGAGAGACTCGTCAATCGAATTTGGTGTCGTACATGAACTATGCCAGAAGGCTGCTTCTGTTCTTTGATCGAGTGGAACTCCATCATGTGCCCAGGCCGGAAAACCAGATGGCTGATGCTTTAGCCACGTTGGCTTCGATGTATAAAGTCAATTTTTGGAATGAAGCTCCAAGGATTGTCCTTTCTCGTCTTGATAGACCTGCATTCGTCTTTGCGATCGAGGGAGCCGCCGACGGCAAGCCATGGTTCCATGACATCCAGACCTTCCTTATGACTAAGGAGTATCCGGCGGGAGCGTCAACCCAGGATAAGAAGACTCTGAGGAGGCTGTCTGGAAATTTTTATCTCAATCCTGATGGAGTGTTGTATAAAAGAAACCACGATCTCGTGCTGCTTAGATGTGTAGATGAGAAAGAGGCGAGTATGCTCATGGAAGAAGTCCATGAAGGCACATTTGGTACGCACGCCGGCGGGCATGCTATGACAAGAAAGATCCTGAGAGCAGGGTACTACTGGATGACGATGGAATCGGATTGCTTTAAATTCGCGAAGAGATGTCATAAATGCCAGATTTATGCTGATAAAGTTCATGTGCCGCCGTGCCCGTTAAATGTCATGTCCTCCCCGTGGCCGTTCTCCATGTGGGGCATCGACATGATAGGCAAGATCGAGCCCACTGCATCTAACGGTCATCGCTTCATTCTAGTAGCTATCGATTACTTCACCAAGTGGGTGGAGGCAACCTCATACGCTAATGTGACCAAGCAGGTGGTGGCCAAATTCATAAAGAGGGACATCATCTGTCGTTACGGAATTCCCGAACGGATTATTACTGATAATGGTTCGAATCTGAATAACAAGATGATGAAGGAGCTGTGCCAGAGTTTCAAGATTGAACACCACAACTCATCTCCTTACCGACCGAAGATGAATGGCGCCGTTGAAGCGGCCAATAAGAACATAAAGAAGATTGTTCAGAAGATGGTTGTGACCTACAAAGATTGGCACGAGATGTTGCCATTCGCACTGCACGGTTATCGTACGATGATACGTACATCAACCGGGGCAACTCCTTTCTCCTTAGTGTACGGTATGGAGGCTGTCTCACCGTTAGAAGTGGAGATCCCTTCTTTGCGAGTTTTGGTTGATGTGAAACTCGACGAGGCAGAATGGATTAAGAACCGACTAAACCAACTCAGCCTGATGGACGAGAAGAGATTAGCATCGATTGCATATGGTCGTCTGTACCAAAGCCGAATGAAGAAAGCTTATGATAAGAAGGTGCGTCCTAGAAGCTTTCAGACGGGTGATCTCATCCTGAAGAAGATTCTTCCTCCACACTCCGATCACCGGGGCAAGTGGACTCCCAATTACGAAGGTCCGTACGTCGTCAGCAAGGTCTTCTCGGGAGGAGCTTTGTTGTTATCCACGATGGATGGTGAAGATTTTGCATCCCCGGTGAACGCGGACGCAGTTAAAAAATACTTTGCTTAAAAATGACCCGCTGGAAAGAAAAAGAATATCCAGGCAAAAATGGGGCATCCCGGCGAACCATAAAAAAGGAAAAAGGTTCGGGAAAAAATTAGGGACATAAATTGAAAAAATGTGCACCCGCAAAGTCAAAAACCCGGATGGGCGACTTTGGAAAAAAAGGGTATCCCGGTGAATTGAAAACCCGGAAGGGCGATTCAGACAAAAGTTAGGGATTTGAGAAAGCAAATGACTGCGTTCCGCGTGTGGACTTTCATTGTTTAGTGGTTTGGAAAACCTGAGGGCCGTTTATCTGAATCAATCTCTTCTGAAGCTGAAGCATCAGAGAAGTATCAAAGTCGAGTGGGTCTTAGAGGGATCAACTCATGGTGTTCATCTACGCCTCATTGCCGACATTTGCATATACTGATGTATATTTATGTTTTTACTTTTTGCGCGGCTTCCTCATTCCAGGAGCTTGCATCTGTTGTAAAACATTTTTACCCATTCAGGGGTTCGTTATCAATAAAATGTGTACTATTCAGCAATTCTGTTTGTTTGTTTAGCATTTATCTGTTTTGTTTGCGAAAAAGAACGCCGATGTTTTTGATAAAATGCGCATACATAAACTTACTGGCCTAGGCCACTGATTGTTGAAACAATGAATTACTTGAACATTGTCACAAGATTATAACCTTGATAGGCCCCTTTGAGGAGGGTATCTTGTCTGTTTGCTTGTGTTGTTGCAGGTAGCATATACCAGACAGTGCACCGTGCGCATCCCCAGGCAGGATGATTCCTCCTTCTCCAGCAAAGTTCAGCAGTCTCTCCCTGCAGAGTCTGAACATGAGATCGTGAGCATTGATATGTCTCCCCAGGCAGAGAAGATTCTCTCCCTAGTCAAGTACATCCTGAAGGAATGTCGTCTCCCCAGCTGAGTCATACGCTGAAGTATGCAGCAATTGATAGTTCTAGACTGAAGTCTTCAGCGGAATTGAAATTCCCCGCAGAGTCGTACTCTCCCCTGTAAGTAGGATGATTCCTTTTTCCCCAGCCGAGTTTGCAGATCCCCAAGAGAGCCGAGTCCTTGGAAGCCGTTTGGGCCATGATTGGTTTTCCCTAGTAGAGTGTTGAATAGCTGATGCTGTATTTCCCCGTCGGAGTCGTTACCTCCAGGAAAGCTCTGGCTGCGAATGTCGTGCAGTTTATTTCTGCGATTGACATCGCTTTCCTCAGCAGGTCCGGGTTCTCGTAGAGCTTCGTTCCCCTGCAGCAGTCGACTGAAGTTTGCTTCCCCGTGCAGAGTCCGATTGAGATTGGCGTGACTTCCTCTCCTCGGCAGGATGACTCCTCCTCTCCACCAGAGTGTTTCTTTCTCCTTGACAGGAGGATTCTCCCTTCAGCATTTATTTTGCTGACGGGATCGCAACATTTTGCATGATTGCATAGCATTTATCATAAACGCATAGCATTTCCACCATGTGGAGCATCGCGCCGTTGTCAAAGCATATGCATATGAAACATGAGCTAGGTCGTTACCGTTCTTGTTTTGCAGGTGTTCCTCCGCAAAGTCGCTTGCTCAAGAGGATTCTTGAACTCCTCATCAAAGTCTTCGGCCCCAGATGATTCTTGAATTCCACAGCGAAGTTGTTTGCTTAAGATGATTCTTAAAATCCCCAGTGAAATTGCCAGAGTGGGTTGCTCAAGTTGATGCTCAGAGTCCCCGGCGGAATGTTTGCTCAGGATGATTCCCGAAATCTCCAGCAGAGTTATGGGTTCAGGATGATTCTTGAAGTCCCCAAGGAGTTATCTGTTCAAGATGATTCTTGATGTCCTCAGCAGAGTTGACTCACCCAGATTGATTTCTGGATCCCCGAAGCAGAGTTACTTGATAGTTCTCCAGAATCCCCAGCGGAGATGCGTCATCCCCAGCAGGTTTCTAAACAGCGAAGTTGAAACTTCCCTCGAAGACTTGATGATTGAAGTCCGACCGTATTGGCGAAGCAGTTCTCTCAGCTGAAGCAGAGTGCCTGATGGCAGAAGTTTGGATATCCCCAATCGGTTCATGATTGACCGAGAATTCTATTCCCGACTTACTGATGAAGTTTGGCTGATGCCCGAAAGTCCTCTTTGAATGCCCGATGGCGTGGTTAACTTGATTGTTGACCTGATGAGTCCCGAGGAATCTTGATGCCTGACGGCATGATCGACCGTGTATCACTGGTTACCGTGTGACCTATTCCCCAGCTAGTTGTCGTGCAGCTAATATTTCAGTTTTCGAAGATTCGTTCCCATCAGAGTACCGTGTACTTGTGCAGTTGGAAAATTTCTGGGTTTGTCGATATTCAACCATCTCGCACCTTGAATGGTTGAGAGCCGTTCGCTTTTCACCCAGTCAGGTTCAAGCCGTTTGAATAGGGGCAGCTGTTGCACCCCAAAATTTGACCAACTTTTCTTTACCTAGCTTATGTTTCATTTCATTCACATTAGCATTGTCATTTGCATTTCATTGACATGTATGCAGGAGATCAAGAGGTATGATTACCAATCAAGAGATATACAAGACTATGAATCTAGCCAAGAAGGTTATTCAAGTGTTCAAGGGTAGATATCTTTGTCAGAGAACTCAGAAGATCCTCAGAGAGAGTGGTTGAAACCAAGAGTGTGTTCCTAGCTTGAGAGTTGTGGGAAGTCCTCAGATGATTCTGAAGCCAGGAATGTGGAATTGAAGCCTTGAGAGAGCTTATGAGATGTCTTGAAAGCCATCATGAAGCCTAGACAGGTCATTGTACAAGATTAAGAAGACCCAGCCATGAGTGGTGTAATTAGGGCTTGACTGGGTCAACCCTAGGTCAACTGATGATTTGAACAAGGGTGAGACCTAATTGAAGGGCCATGTGATCATGAATTGACACATTGAGATGTTATAAGAATGATTCCAAGGTCAACTCATCATGATTGAAGAGTTTGAGAAGTTTCAAGCTAGGGTTTCTAAGGCTTGAAAGTGTAAAATCCCCTAGTTTGACCCCTATCTTCAAGGCAGTTTAGCTCAAGGTGTGATGGTCATCTCATCTTGCCCCCAACATGATTGTTGTATAGCATGATCTTAGCTTTAATTTGAGTACTAGAAGTCCTTGATAGGATTTGTAGAACTCAAGTTATGACTTTGACAAGTTACAGGTCATCTGAGGTATGTGAATCTGGGACCTTGAAAGTTACCCAACTTGCATCAAACTTTTGCCCAAGAAGGATGATTCCTATGAACTTTTGGTCAACATGAATGTTGTTCCTTATCCTCTTATCTTTCTAGAGAGTAGTAGAAGTCCTTGATAGGATTTGTAGAACTCATGTTATGGCTTTGACAAGTCAAGGGCATTTTGGTCATTTGGAGATTACAGGTCATTTCAAGTATAAGGCCATAACTCCTATTTCCAAGCTTCAAATGGAAAAATGTTCAACATAAAACTTGTTCAAAATGATGTTTTAAGGCTAGTAAGGAGGTCATGAGATGTTGGAAATGCTTGTAGCTCAAAGTTGCAAAAATGACCTAAAATAAGGGTATAAGTTAAATAAACCAAAGTTGGAAATTGATATTTTCAACCTACACATCCAAACCATGGCATGTAATATATCATTTTGACTCTAGAAAACATTTTAAGAACATTGGTTTAGCCACATTTTTGAGTTGAGATTCAATTTGTGGACTTGCTTTGAAAAGTGATTACTTGCATATTAAGTAACATGTGCAAAACATAGAATCAAGGCATGAGCAAGGCCCTTTGCAAGCTAAACACTTTCAAAATGTCACTAGGGGAGAAATTGGAAGTGAATGAGGTTGGTTTCAAGCTGCAAACAGAGCTATGCATATCATGATATGTGATTGAAAATCTCATGACATGAGAAGTGGAAACTCTCATTAGAAGGATCTAGAGGGTTCTAGATCACTCATACATCCTCTATATATTGAGTAGAGGTGATCCAATGCAAGGGTTGGTGATGATTGAAGGAGAGAGCATAGATTGAGATTGAGATTTCTTGGCTTGCAATTGAATTCGGTTTCACAAAATTCTTCACTTTCCATCCATTTTCTTGATTGAAACTTCTTCCATGGTTGCTAAGGAGTGATTCCAGATCATAATCCAAGAGAATTTGTGGCTGAATCGTGTGGGAGCAATTGAATTTTTCCACCTGCAACTCACCATCGGATTTCAAGATTCAGGAGCTTTCAACCGGTTCTTTTGCATACAGAAGCAAGGAGAGGGTTCATTGATCGTGTCTGAAAGATTGGAGAGCTTGAATTGGAGGTTTAGTGCATCTGTTCATCCAAGATTTTCAGGTTGGTAACTTTCTTCCTCTAGCATGAATTAGGTAGAATCAAGATGAATTAAGGTGTCAGTTGCATTGTAGAATGGTGTAGGAATGATTTCAGATAGTTAATTTGAGAATTAGTGACAAAATAGGTGTGTTACCATTTTCGGTTGAGAATTGGATATGGTGAATCTTGAGGATTTAGGTTGAATTAAGGGCATGAATGAGTTTGTGAGGGAATTTGGGATGAGTTTCATGTATTAACCATTTGCAATGGAGGATCCTAGAGAGAATTAGGGTTCAGGAAGATGACCAGAGCACCACCGGTGGTGGCCAGAGCTGGGCGCGAAGTTGCAGAGGTTTGAAAGGTAGGAGATGACTATGGGACCATCAGATCTTGGTTTGACTTGGACTATGACCCTCATCCAACGACCACGTTTTAATTCAATTTGTGAAGGAGTCTGAGTAAGTGAAACAATGCGTTTCACTTACTAGTTGGTTTTGGGCTTAGTGAAATAACCACTATCCACACCCCCAGCGAGCCCAATCCATTATTTGTACTGATTCTCATTACTATTTGCACCGCGCGTGTGTATATTTTAATTTGATTTTCATTATTTTTTCATTTTATTCATGGTTCTTGGAAAAATCATATAAAATTGAAAATTAATCCAATTAATCCCATTCTTTTTGCATTTTACTCATGATTGAGTCTAGTATTGTTTAGAGAAAAAATATTTTCTTTTCATGTATTTTCTGATTTAATGGGAATTTTAAATTTTAATTGATATTAAAATGGTTATGTTTGATACATAATTTTGTGGAATTTTGTGTGATCATGGGGTGATGATTTTGATCCTAATTTTTTTTGTGTGATTAGGTTAGACATGTATGTTCCCATAGTATTTTTAGCACATTTTTGTGATGAAAATAGGTGTGCTTTCTAGATTGATATTTAGGTGCTTCCTTTTAGGGTTTAGGTTTGGTACCTTATAATGTAGAATTTATTTCTAGGTCTAATTTGATGGTTTGATCTCTGAAATTAATGTGGTAGAGTCATGATTGACCTAGGTTCCCATAGTTATTTTTGTAGGATTTTACAATTGGTTTTAGTATTTTAGTTAGGATTAACTTTAGTACTAGGTTTTAGGTGATCCTAACTTACTAACTCAACTAGATTAACTTCTTTAGTTCCCTTAGATTAGGGTTTTTGCTTTGTTTGCCTTTGGTTGAGATTGAAGACAAGTTGAAGACAGGGTGAGGATGATTGAAGATACTTGAAGTTGCTTGGAGCTAGGAGTTGCTTGTGCCTGAAGGTGTCTGATGAAGGTTTAGGAGATAGAGGACATAGGGAGAGCCTTATGATTAGAATGACTTCTTTCACAAATATGGAAAGAATCTTGTGCTTCCATTCCTCCCAATGACTAAAAGTCCTTCTCAGATATTCACATCCCTCCTTGGGAGGGATGAGTGGCTTTATCTGGGAAGTAGAACTTTGAGGGAACCAGTCTCTCATAATGATGAACCCTTACAGGCTTCCTTTGGTTGTCAATAAGCTGTTTATCATTTCCACTCACCCTGTTAAATCAATTGTCTTCTGGTTTGAGTATCTTGAAAGATGTTGGACTTGAGTTTGAAGACGAGGACTTCACTGAAGAGTGTGGAAGAGGATGATTCCTTGAGCATTGCCATTGCAGCTGAAGCTTGAAGAGCAAGAAGAACAAGTTGATACTTGAAGTCCCAATGAAGATTGAATGAAGAGCTGAGGCTTGAAAAATAATTGAAGGATGAAGTTGACACTTCTAAGTGATTGAAGACTACTCTGAGAAGCTGAAGCTTGTAGAGGAAGAAGACCCAGTTGATACTGATGAAGCAAAGAGAGATGAGGCTTGAAGACTAAGTTGATACTTAGGAAGAGGATTCAATTGAGATTAAGTATAGAGCTGAGGCTTGAGGAATAAAGGATAAGTGGACACTTACACTGATGCTTTGAGAGCCTGAAGGAATCCATTTGATACTTGCAGTTAGGAGTGAAGCCTGAGGGTGGAGTTGACTGTAAAGCTGAGGCTTGGAGAGGAGAGAACCAGTTGATACTTATGTTTGATGGGTTGAAACCTTGGGGAATTAAGTTGATGCTTGTCATAGAAGATGGTAGCCTTGAAAGGTGGTTGAAGTCTGAAGACTGGATTGCTGTCAGAAGAGCTGAAGCTTGGAATTGAGAGAGAGTTATTGATCTGCTTTCTTGTCTGTCTTCTTTTCTGTGCTGATGTGCCTTGTTTGACTTGCTTGATGCATTAGAATAAGTTCATATCTAGACTGACTTTAAACTAGGAGCATGATTGCACTAGAGGTTGAGTTGCTCCCTCTGCTTGTATTGTTACTGTATGGCTTTGCTTGCGGGTATTTGGTAGAGCCCTGCTCCCTTGCCCATGTGGTTTATTTTGCTTGATAGCATGTTATGTCTTCTGTATGATTGCAGTTGTTATTTTTTTCTGTATGATTGCAGTTATTCATTCTGGCTTGAGGTTGAGATGAGCTTGTGGAGGCTGATACCCCACACACATTTCCTCCCTCACTTGCATTGCATGCATTTTACAGTCGTTTATCTGTTTACTGTTCAAGCTGATGCTTTATCTGTTTCTGTGTATCATTGACATGATCCCTTAGGACTCTCACTTCCTTTGATAAGGAAGTGATGATTAGAACTTTAGGTTGAAACCTATGCATGATAACTTCTATGAGTTCCATGTTTCAAACCTCAACTATAGGATGAATCCTTGGCATGACAACAGTAGGACTTGATAGTCTCCCCGTAGTTGAGCCCTCTCTTCTCATCTCAAAACAGCTTAAGATACAGTAATCATGAATGATTTCTTACGTACGTTACGAGCCTTAAGCTATCTGAGAAAGGATTGTTGGAGAGCTTCTTTTCAACAGTCTGGATGTTTAGTATGGCACCCTTTGGGTAACATGCGACACATTCATTCTCAAGTCATAGTCTTTAGTGCGATTGAAATTGCAAACACAATAAAAAAACACTTCTTCCGTAAAAGACAGAAAACAAACTTCAAACCTTTTTGCCCCGTGGGCCCATAATTCAAAGGAAGCTTTTATGAAGAAAAGAGTGTCGTTAAACTTCAGCGCCAACGCAAACAGGCTTTGTCCCTAACTGCTGGAACTGCTGTTTAACCCTACTCGATAAAACAGATGAATCTGAATCCCCGTAATCCGTATTATCCCGAACTACGTAAGCTCTGATCTCTCATGCCTGTGTGAGAGTACGTAGGCACAATACTGATGTATTGGCGAGCCACCTTCCCCCATAACCCGTAGTTGGCCGAACTACGTTGACTCTGATTTCTCATTCTCTGATGAGAATACATAGGCATAAAGCGCGACGCTTTGCCGAGTCATTTTTCTTTTCTGTTTAAGCCAGCCTTGATAGGTAGATAGATAAACTAACTCGTCCAGTAAACACAACAAGCGTGGATCCCGTCGAGTACGACGGACACGAGGGGTGCTAATACCTTCCCCTTGCGTAACCGACTCCCGAACCCAGACAACGGTTGCGATGACCTTGTCTTATACCTTTTCGTCAGGTTTTTCTGATCGTTTCCTTTCCCGTTCCGAGGGATAAATAACGAAAGGTGGCGACTCTTCTGTTTTGCCGGCACCTTATTTTCGCGGAAGCGACACCTTGTATGCACCAGCTGGCCATGAAATTCGTGCTCAGACGAGATTCTCTTTGACGATTTTCTTTCTGGCCCTTTGGGCTCGAAGGGATTTTGGATCTGGGGAATGTCGACTCTGGGAATCGATCATTTGTGAGTCAGCTAAATGAGGCCTCTTCCGGAGATGATGATGCCAAACCAGAAATGGTGAACGTATCATCATTTCTAGAAAGTCCGTGACGCAGATGAACACATAGGATGCCAAACCTTGTCAGTGGATAGGTCCTTACCTATGAGAGGGATGGGGGTGCAGGAAACTCTAGCTTTCAGACTACCCAGTTCTTTACAGTTTGGATTTGTGTTCTTGATGTCAAGGGGTCCTAATGTCAGTGTTTGGTTATGACTAAAGCGAAGCGCCGGTCGTTTCAAATTACAGCACAACAATCTTGATCCCCTGTTGCATATGCATTTTGCATTTTCATTTGCATATCATTAACATGTATCTGTGTTGCAGGTGTATTTTTCCTCCCCGATTCTAGTGACCTTTGTTCCTTTTGTAACATGGAGACTTTGAAGAAGACAGTTGCCTACAAGCTCCCTTCTCCTGATATCAGTTCCCTATTGAGTTTGGTCGTTTTAGCAAATCAGAAAGTGAGAGAAGAGTTCAAGGAATCTTATGGGAAGCTACTTAGTCTGGTGTGAAAACCTTCAGTGTTCGAGTTGAATGGCTTATATGCTATGCTACAGTTTTATGACCCTCAGTTGAGATGTTTTATTTTTCCTGACTATGCTCTGGCGCCGACATTGGAAGAGTATGCTGCGTTACTAAGGGTTACAATATTGGATCAGATGCCTTCCTGCCACGATGATGCTGAACCTGATCTAGATAGGCTTGCTTCAATTCTTTATTTTGATGCCTCAGAGTTCTCAGGAAGATTGACCAAGTTGAATGGAGTGTATGGGTTTCCTCTACCGTTTCTAGTTGACAAGGCTTTGCAGTTCGCAAAAGATGGTTGTTGGATTGTATTCAATGCCATTCTCGCGCTATGCATATATGGTATCATCTTGTTTCCTAACTTGCCATATTTTGTGGATACAGATGCCTTCTATATTCTTGCTTTAGGGAATCCGGTGCCTACCTTGTTAGGGGATGTTTACCATTCTGTCTATTACAAGAACGAGAAGCGAAGGGGTAAAAATGTGTCTTACTGTGTACCCATGTTGTACAGGTGGTTCTTCAGTCACCTTCCGAAGACAGGTCCGTTTGTTGCTACTATTGGCACCTCAGATTGGTCTGCTAGGTTAATGGGTTTATTTGTAGAAAATATCGTATGGTTTGATCATGACATACTTGGCACTGAAATCATATATAGTTGCAGTGGTTTTCCGAATGTCCCATTGGTCGGAAGGAAGGGTTGTATTAACTATAATCCCTCGTTGTTGATTAGACAATTTGGATATGCTTTGAAGAGTCCATCTAAGGAAGAAGAGATACAAGAATCTATGTATCTCACAGGATTGCTAGAAGCTGATACTTTGGTTAGAATGGAGTATGCATGAAGTAACATTCACAGACGAGGTAAGGCAATGTTAGGAAAGAGCAACAATCGAGCTTATGACCCCTACGTGGTTTGGATCAAGGATAGAGCTGCTAAGTCTCTAATGCCATTTCCCTCAGTTGCGCCCTTGTACCCCGTCATGCCTGAAGAACCTACTACCGTGGATATTCAGAAGTACAACCAACTGTTGCATGAAAAAGAAGATTTGAAAAGAGCAAATGAAGAATTAGAGAAAGAAATTATCCAAATCCGAAGTGAGAAGATTGATGTTGTTCATGCCTTCAAGAGGCAGACTGAGCTTATCAACAAGCTAGGTACATATTTGTCAAAGGAGACTAGCGACAGAGAACACACAGGCCGAGATTTGAACGTTGTCTATGGTGTGCTTGCTACCAAAAAAGAGGATCTAGACAGGGCTTACTTGAAGATCTCTAAATTTGACTCTTTGTGGAATGCCACGCTCACCAACAACAAAGAGAGTGAGGACAAGCTGAAACAGCAGATCGCCAAGTTAAAGAGTCAACTAAGAGCAAAAGACGAGAAGATCTCAGCGGAAGAAGCTCTTAGATATCACAATGAGCATAAATTAAGCCAAGCTAACATAGACTTGAAGGAGTGTAGGTTGAGGGCAGATACCAAGAGAAGCAGACTTGAAGCATGCTTTGGAGAAGGAGCCTGGGACAACCATGTTGATAGTCTACAGCGCACCATTAACCGTTGAGAGCAACTCATACAGGGTCTACTCGCCAGACCTGATCATCCCGAGACGATAAAGCTGTTTGTGGATTTCCGGACTCGCCGCCCACCGTGATTATCCTTATCTTTCTTTGTATCTTGTTGTTTTTCTTATGTATCGACCATCATCAGACTTGTTGATTGAGGTCATATCTATTTTTTACTCAACTGATGTATGCACATTATGGATTGGCTTGTTATTATACGAGGAGTTGTTATTCTGTTCACTTGTCTGTGGGATTTTTCATGGTTGCTTCTTCTTTCGGGAATTAGAATCGGGGGGGGGGGGGGGGGGGGAATTTCCCTGAAACATATTAACATGTCTGCATTCTGCATCTTTTGCATCGTTTATCATTTTGCATAGTAGGTGTTCTTGGGACCGTTAATGTTATCTCTATATGGTTTTTAGTTCACAGGATAGCAGACCCGACATTCCACAGGTACTCTACGAGGGGGAACCAGCAAAGGATTATGGAGCAAGTTCAGCTCGAGCTTCAGGAATTTCGTGAGAGGATGGCGCAGTTTATGGACATGATGCAGGGCGTAGCCAACGACCAAGAACAATTAAGGACATTGGTGCAACCTCTGGTGTCAAGAGTTGATGGTAGTGGGGTTCTACACGGCGGAACCCCTGTTGTGCCACCTCCAGTGGAAAACAGTACGCCACGACCTGATGCTATCCTAACGGTTATCCCTCTGGGCAGAGGAAACCAAACTGGAATTCCCATCCCAGTTCCAATGGCCCCTGTACAAGGTAACAATGGTCCCTAGTGGGATCAAGATGATCAAGAAGACATTTTCTCTCTAGGAGATATTGGGGCAGGATTGCAACCCGACGCTGATAAAAGATTTAAGGCGATTGAGGAAAAGATGAAAAGCCTTGAAAGCCAAAATACTATGGGTCTGGATATGTCGAACCTAGGATTGATTCCAGGACTTAGGATTCCTCCAAAGCTCAAGGTGCCAGATTTTGATAAATACAAAGGAACAACATGTCCAAGGGTGCATCTTCGCTCCTATTTCCGAAAGATGTCTGCATACTCCGATGATGAGAAGTTGTTGATGCATTTCTTTCAAGATAGTCTGTCAGGACCATCCCTCGAATGGTATATGGGTTTAGAGCCAGTTAATGTCAGAAGTTGGAGGGATTTGGCATAAGCTTTCGTTAAGCACTACCAGTAGAATAGTGACTTAGCGCCAAACCGAGTGCAGCTTCAGAATTTATCGCAGAGAAGCAACAAATGTTTTAAAGAATACGCACAAAGATGGAGAGAGCTTGCTGCTAGAGTTCAACCTCCCATGGTGGAGAGAGAACTAATTGATCTATTTGTGGCCACATTACTGGGAATTTACTATGATAAGTTAGTGAGCAGCATGTCTGGGAGCTTTTCGGACTTGATTATTACCGGCGAGAGGGTTGAAAACGGTATTAAAATGGGAAAGATACAAGCGGGAGAAGGGACCTCATCTGGAGGTGGAAGAAAAATTTTTGGTGCGAAAAAGAGAGATAACGAGACAAATGCAGTGTCCGACTTTAACAATCGAAATATATATCTGAATCAGCGTCAACAGTGACCGTATTATCAGCAACCTCCACAAGTAGCTAGTATTGCCATCCCGGCGGTACAACCTCAACAACAACAACAACGTCAGCAATAACAACAACAACGACCTCAACAACAAAATTATGCACCGAGACAGTTCCAAGATCGGAGAAGGATTATGGATAGGCATTTTGACACACCACCGATGCCCTACGCTCAGTTATTACAATACTTAATTCAGCTGCAGTTGGTCCAGAAAAGGACAATGACACCTCTAACTGGCCCACCACCTCCCGGGTATGACGCCAACGCTAGGTGTGAATTCCACTCTGGCGCCCCCGACCACAACATCGACAATTGTAAAGCCTTCAAACACAAGGTACAAGACCTTATTGATAATAAGGCTATCAACTTCAATCGGGATGCGCCAAACGTGGATCAAAATCTCATGCCTAACCATGGTAGGGGTAGTGGTGTGAATGCTATTGTCATTGAAGAAGGCCTGAACTTGGTGTCCAATGTGGAGATCAATCTGAAGACGTCGTTAGTTTTTTTGAAGAGCAAGTTGTTAGAGGGATGGGTGTTCCTTGGCTGTGGGGAGGATTGTGAAGACTGTTTGATTTGTCCCGAAGGATGTCAGAATCTGAAGAACCATATACAACGCATGATGGATGACGGTCTATTGCAATTTGATAGAGTCTGTAAGAAGAATGTTGAAGAGGTAGTCATTGAAGATGAGGACGAGGTGGCCACCATCTCCATCCCGTACAAAACAATTACAATTTCTGCGCCTCTGGCGAGGCCCACTATTATATTCACAAAGGCAGGACCTGTACTCTATGAGAGCTCTAAGGCGATCCCTTGGAACTATGGGGCCGAGGTCTACTGCAATGGTCAAAAGCAGGAACTAAAGGGTTCACCGTTGGATTCTGTTGATAATTTGGTGGGAACCGGAGGAATGACTCGAATTGGGAGAGTGTTTGCACCTCCCGAGGTAAATGCGGACAGAACCGACAAAGGAAAAGGGAAAGTGGTGGTTGAAGAAAGTTCTCAGACTAGAGAAAAGGAATCTTTGCTAAAGGACGCAGAGGAATTCATGCGTTTGATAAGGAAGAGTGACTACAAAATTGTGGATCACTTACAACAGACTCCTTCAAAGATTTCCATCTTTTCGTTGCTATTATGTTCTGAAGCTCACGGGAATGATTTTCTCAGGGTTTTGAATAATGCTTACGTACCTCAGGAGATATCCGTAAATCAGTTGGAAGGGGTGGTGGTCCACGTCAATGCAGGTAACGGGTTGGGATTCACTGATCGTGATTTGACACCGAAAGGGAGAAACCACAATTTGGCTTTGCATATTTCACTTGAGTGCCGAGGAACAATAATGTCACAAGTCCTTGTTGATACAGGGTCGTCCTTGAATGTGTTGCCAAAGAAGGCGTTGATGAAGATAGATCATCAGGGTCTTTATTGTATGCCTAGTGATTTGGTTGTGCGAGCTTTTGATGGAACCCGAAGATCTGTTTTTGGGGAGATAACTCTGCCTATCCAAGTAGGCCCGGAGGTGTTTGAAGCAGTTTTTTACATCATGGATATCCAGCCTGCTTATAGCTTCCTTTTGGGTCGGCCTTGGATACACTTAGCAGGAGCTGTGACATTGACTTTGCACCAGAAGTTGAAGTACATGGTGGATGGGAATATTGTGACTGTTTGTGGAGAAGAAGACATCATGGTGAGCCATCTGTCCTCATTCAAGTATGTGGAGGTCGATGGTGAAATTCATGAAACCCTGTATCAGGCCTTTGAGACTGTCTAAATCAAGGAAAAGGTGCCGATCGAGGTCAAAACTCCAGAAGATGTCAATGTACAAGGAAGCCCAAGTCGTAGTGGAATCTGGAGCAGCACAAGGATGGGGGAAAGTGGTAAGCGTCCCCAACAAACAAGATAAGTTTGGATTGGGATACAACCCATATGCATCTTCTTCATAAAACGCTTCGCGCTACAAAGGACCTGTTCGGTTCACCAGTGGAGGGGTGATATTCGAGAGAATCAATGTCGTATCTGACGAGGAAGGAAACAGCGGCTGCGACATGGATGCGTGGATCAAGCCATGTGTCCCTGGCCAGGGTTTGAAGAATTGGACTGTGGAAGAAGTCATCTCTGTGACCTATGAAGAGTAATTGCTTTGTTTTGATTAATGTATTGCCATATGCTCTTCCCAGAGCATAGTGGTCTTTATTTTGTAGGGCCCTATCTGTTATGTGTGCAAACAATCTTTTATCATTATCAATCAAAAAGGCGTCTTTTCATTCAAAATTTTGTGATCCTTATTTTTCTTGTTTTTATTTTTCTAACAATAAAATGGTAGTGTGGTTTGTGTTTGTTTGTTTGCATATCATTTAAGCATAAAATCATCATCATTGCAGGTTACACATTTCAGATACCATCAACTCAGACTCGTCTATGACTCGGTGTGACTTTGACAATCCGATCTTTCAAGCAGAAGAAGAGATTGATGAAGACGAAGACCTGCCCGAAGAGCTTGCCAGATTGTTAAGACAAGAGGAGAAGGTCATCCTGCCTCATCAGGAGGAAGTTGAAGTCGTCAACCTAGGAACTGAGGAAGATAAGAAGGAAGTCAGAATAGGGGCCGCGTTATAAAGTGATGTCAAGCGAAGACTGGTTGAGTTACTCTGAGAGTATAAAGATGTCTATGCTTGGCCATATGAAGATATGTCTGGACTCGACACAGATATTGTAGTTCATCGCCTGCCTCTTCGAGAAGAGTGTCCTCCTGTTAAACAGAAGTTAAGAAGAACTAGGCCTGATATGGCAGTAAGGATCAAAGAAGAAGTCCAAAAGCAGTTAGACGCCGGATTTCTTGCTGTGACCAATTACCCTCTGTGGGTTGCAAACATCGTGATCATGCCTAAGAAGGACGGTAAAGTCAGGATGTGTGGGACCTGAATAGAGCGAGTCCAAAGGATGATTTTCCGCTCCCTCATATTGACGTGCTTGTTGATAACACTGCACAATTCTCAGTGTTTTCTTTCATGGATGGTTTTTCGGGCTATAATCAGATTAAGATGGCACTGGAGGATATGGAGAAGACGAATTTCATCACGCCATGGGGGACGTTCTGCTACAAAGTAATGCCTTTTGGTTTGAAGAACGCAGGGGAAACTTATCAACGAGCTATGGTGACTCTCTTTCATGATATGATTCATCATGAGATTGAAGTATATGTCGATGATATGATCGCAAAGTCCCAAATGGAGGAGGGGCATCTGGTGAATCTTCTAAAGCTGTTTGAGAGATTGAGGAAGTTCAAACTTTGGCTGAATCCAAACAAGTGCACTTTCGGCGTGCGGTCGAGGAAGTTGTTGGGGTTCATTGTCAGTGAGAAAGGTATAGAGGTTGATCCTACAAAGATCAAAGCAGTTCAAGAAATGCCATCACCAAAGACCGTGAAACAAGTCCGTGGTTTCTTAGGTAGATTGAACTAAATAGCTCGGTTCATATCTCACCTCACAGCCACTTGTGAGCCATTATTTAAGTTACTAAAGAAAGATCAGGTGGTCGTTTGGAATGAGAATTGTCAGAAAGCGTTTGAGAAAATAAAAGAGTATCTGTAGGAACCTCCAATACTGATGCCCCCGGTGGCTGGAAGACCGTTGATAATGTACTTAACGGTTCTTAACAATTCCATGGGTTGTGTTCTCGGTCATCATGACGAGACTGGAAGAAAAGAGCATGCAATTTATTACTTGAGTAAAAAGTTCACAGACTGTGACTCCAGATACTCAATGTTGGAGAAAACTTGTTGTGCACTGGCTTGGGCCGCCAAACGCCTAAGGCAGTATATGCTAAACCATACAACCATGTTAATTTCAAAGATGGATCCGATTAAGTATGCATTTGAAAAACAAGCACTGTCAGGAAGGATTGCTAGATGACAGATGGTTCTGACAGAATATGACATTCAGTATGTGTCTCATAAAGCTACTAAAGGGAGCATTCTGTCAGATTATCTCGCAGAGCAACCAATTGACGACTATCAGCCTATGAAGTTTGATTTTCCCGACGAAGACATTATGTACTTGAAGATGAAAAATTGTGATGAGTCGTTGCCTAACGAAGGTCCTGAGTTGGATTCCCAATGGAAATTGATCTTTGACGGTGCAGTTAACTCCTACGGCAGTGGAATTGGGGCAATCATTATAACCCCCCATGGGACGCATATACCCTTCACTGCCAGGATGACATTTTCCTGTACAAACAACGAAGCCGAATATGAAGCATGTATCATGGGTATCGAGGAAGAATTCGATTTGAGAATCAAGAACCTTGATATCTACGGTGATTCAGCTTTAGTGGTCAACACGATCAAAGGAGAGTGGGAGACGCGCCAACCAAATCTGATCCCTTATATGAACTACGCAAGAAGATTGCTACCTTTCTTCGATCGTGTAGAGTTTCACCATGTGTCGAGAGCAGAAAATCAGATGGCAGATGCCTTGGCTACTTTATCTTCAATGTACAAATTGAACTTCTGGAACGATGCACCGAGAATTGTTATCTCGCGCCTCAATAGGCCGACATTTGTTTTTGCAATAGAAGAAGCTTCTGATGGCAAGCCATGGTATTACGACATCCAGAACTTTCTCAAGAATCAAGAGTATCCGCCTGGGGCATCGGCCCGTGATAAGAAAACCTTGAGGAGGTTATTTGGTAACTTCTACTAGAATCCAGACGGTGTGCTCTATGGAAGGAACTTTGACTTAGTGCTGCTAAGATGTGTGGACGAAAAAGAAGCGAATTTGCTTATGGAAGAGGTCCAAGAAGGAGCCTTTGGAACACATGCAGGGGGGCATGCCATGTCTCGAAAGCTGTTGAGAGCAGGGTACTATTGGTTAACTATGGAGTCTGATTGCTTCAAGTACGCCAAGAAATGTCACAAATGTTAGATTTATGCCGACAAAATTCATGTGCCGCCGTGTCCTTTGAATGTCATGTCATCTCCATGGCCTTTCTCCATGTGGGGCATCGATATGATTGGCAAGATCGAGCCGACTGCATCCAATGGGCATCATTTCATCTTAGTGGCTATTGACTATTTCACCAAATGGGTCGAAGCAGCTTCTTACGCCAACGTCACCAAGCAAGTTGTGGCCCGATTCATCAAAAGGGACATCATTTGCCGATATGGAATACCTGAAAGGATCATTACTGATAATGGATTTAACCTGAATAATAAGATGATGAAAGAGCTATGCCAGAACTTCAAGATTGAGCATCACAATTAATCCCCCTATCGTCCGAAGATGAATGGCGCGGTCGAAGCAGCTAATAAAAATATCAAGAAGATCGTGCAGAAGATGGTTGTGACCTACAAAGATTGGCACGAGATGTTGCCCTTTGCTTTACATGGATATCGCACCTCAGTGCGTACTTCAACTGGGGAAACTCCCTTCTCGTTGGTGTATGGTATGGAAGTTGTCCTGCCACTGGAAGTCGAGATACCTTCCTTGAGAGTTCTGGTTGACGTCAAGCTAGATGAAGCAGAATGGGTGAGGAATAGGTTGAATCAGATCAGTTTAATGGATGAGAAAAGGTTGGCGTCCATCACATACGATCGTTTATACCAAAGCAGAATGAAGAAAGCCTTCGATAAGAACATACGCCCTCGAAGCATTCAGGCAGGTGATTTAGTGTTGAAGCGGATTCTCCCACAACAGAATGATCACAGAGGCAAATGGACTCCCAATTATGAAGGTCCGTATGTTGTGAGCAAAGTGTTCTCCGAAGGAGCCTTGCTACTTTTAACCATGGATGGTGAAGATTTTACGTCCCCCGTAAACGCAGACGCAGTCAAAAAATACTTTGCTTAAAATAGACCCGCTGGAAAGAAAAAGAAAATCTAGGCAAGAATGGGGCATCCCGGCGAACCATAAAAAGATAGGTTCGGGCAAAAATTAGGGATAAAAGAAAAAATGTAAACCCGCAAAGTTGAAAACCTGAAAGGGCGACTTTGGCAAAAATGGGTATCCCGGTGAATCGAAAACCCGCAAGGGCGATTCAGGCAAAAGTTAGGGATTTGAAAAGCGAACGATTGTGGTTCGCGCATAGATCCCCAAAGCATAATGGTTATGGGATAATTCGAGAGTCATCCGTCCAAATCAATCTCTTCAGAAGACGAAGCATCGGAAAGGTGTCGAAGTCACGTGAGTCATAGTTGAGTCGTTCTATGGTGGTTGTCTGTGCCATATTGCCGACATTTTTGCATATTCTTGTGCATTTCTGTATTTTGCTTATGCAGCTTTCTCATTTCAGGAGTTGCGTCCCCTTGTAAATTTGCCTATTTACAGGCTATTTATCAATAAAACATACTATTCAGAAAACCTTTGTCTTTGATTCAGCTTTTACCGTTTTGTTTGTAAAAGACGCCTGATGTTTTGATAGAACTTTACATACATAATTTTGTGGGCTCTGCCAACTATAATCAAAACAATGCTTTTGCTTGAATAATGTCACAAGTGATAAGTAAGACGACGTTTGCTGCAGAAAACATATTTTCCTGTTTGTTATTTGCAGGACTCCCAGCCTCGAAACTTTTCTAGAAGTCCCGCATCTAAAGGAAATGCACAAGCTAAGCGTGTTCACCTCCCCAATAGTTTGAACTTCATACAGTTAAGGTTACCCTCAGCAGGTCGAGATTGATGTCTCCAGCAGAGTAGGAGCATTTCCAACAGGTAGAGGTGGATTTATCCCCAGCAGAGGAATGAATGCAGAATTTCATTTTCCCTACAGAGTCTAAACGACTAGCCCCTTTCCCCTCAGAGTCCAGGACATTGCTTCATTTCCCTAAGAAGAGGTCGATATTGTTGAGTATTGTGCTCATTCTCTCTAAGCAGAGGTCGATGTTGATTCCCTCCTTACCTAATCCCCAGCCAAGTCAGTGGGTTGGTTTTCTCCCCCGAGATTGTTTATTCTCCATCCTCAACAGAGTTTGATTTTGATTCCCAACGGAGTAGATTTGTGCTTAGCAGAGCAGCTTTACCCGGAAGTTATCTCGGAGGCCATCCAAGGCTTATATTCCCCAGCATGAGTCCGTTTGCACTAGGCACGCCTAGTCTTCCCCCTAGCGGAGTTGTTTTCCTCTCTTCAGCATTTATTTTGTTGATGTGGTTTCTTTGCATTTTCATTGTGCATAGCATCCTCCCAAACGCGTAGCATTTCCATTTCGTATGGAGCATTACGCCATACTCAAACATGTGCATGTGAAACATAAGCCAGGTTGTTACCTTTTTATTTTCAGGTGTATCTCCAGCAAGATCATTGACAGATGTGTTCATCTTATCGTTCGCTGCAACAGAGTCCATGTATTCAAGTTCATATTTCCCCAATGAATTTCTTCACCTTGACGGCGAGGTCAGATGCTTTTACCGACTCGATGTCGAGGCCTGACGGTGATGTCAGATGCTTTTACCGACTTTATGTCGAGGTCTGACGATCATGTCAGATGCTTTTACCGACTTGATGTCGAGGCCTAACGGTGATGTCAGATGCTTTTACCGACTTTATGTCGAGGCTTGACGGTGATGTCAGATGCTTGTACCGATGATGTTGAGAGATGACGGCGAAGTCAGATAATTTTAGGAGTTGACGGCGAAGTCAGACTGTTTTGAGAACTGATGGCGAAGTCAGAAGGTAATTTTGAGAAATGACGGTGAAGCCAGACGATGTTAAGAGTTGACGGCAAAGTCAGATTATTATTAAAAGTTGACGGCAAAGTCAGATTATTATTAAAAGCTAACGGCGAAGTCAGGTTGTTCTGAGAGTTGACGGCGAAGTCAGGTTGTTCTGAGAGTTGACGGCGAAGTCAGGTTATTCTGAGAGTTGACGGCAAATTCAGATTATTATTAAAAGTTGACGGCAAAGTCAGGTTATTCTGAGAGTTGATGGCGAAGTCAGGTTGTTCTGAGAGTTGACGGGGAAGTCAGGTTATTCTGAGAGTTGACGACGTAGTCATATTATTATTAACAGTTGATGGCGAAGTCAGGTTATTCTGAGAGTTGACGGCGAAGTCAGATTATTATTAAAAGTTGATGGCGAAGTCAGGTTATTCTGAGAGTTGACGGCGAAGTCAGGTTATTCTGATAGTTGACAGCAAATTCGGGTGATTTTGAGTTCTGACGGCGAAGTCAAGTGTTTTACAGATTTTATGTGGAGTTCTGACGGCGAGGTCAGGTATTTTACATATTTGATTGATGACTAACGGCAAAGTCAGATGATATGAGGTTCTGACGGCGAGGTCAAATTATTTTGATGAAAGACGGCGAGTCAGAGGTTCACTTGGTTGGCGACTGAAGGCGAAGTCAGATATTCTATTTGATATAAGCGCTTGACGGCAATGTCGGAGGTTTCATTATGCGGTTGAAAAATTTCCGGGTTCTTTGGTATTTAACCGTCTTTTACCTTGAATGTCTGAAAGCCGCTCGCTTTTCACCCCTTCAGGTCCAAGTCGCTTGAATAGGGGCAGCTGTTGCACCCTAAATTTGCCCAACCTTTTCTTTACTTGGTTCATGTTTCATTTCATTGTTCTAGTATATTCCATTGCATAGCATTTTTCATTTTTGCAAGGGATCAAGAGATGTGTGTGAAACAAGAAGAATGTGCCAAGGGTTCTGAGCCTAATCAAGAGGGTGTATTCAAGTTAACAAGGGGGTTATCATCATCAGAGACAAGGCAAAGCCCTTTGGATAGGCAGATAAGTGTATGAGGTTCACCTCCTGTCTAGGAGGCCATTTGAAGACCATCTGAGGATCCCAAGCCCATGGTCATGGGGGGATATTGTCATTTAAGCTCATTGGAGGCCTTAAGGGTCATTGAGGAGTTCATACAAGTGTTTATACCAAGTGTGAAGAGTTACAGTTGAAGATGGTGCAATTAGGGTTTTCATCTGGTCAGCCCTAAGTTAACTGTGAAGTTGAACGAGATTAAGACTCAATTCCAAGTCTTTATGGTCAAGGAATGTTGTGTTAAGATACATGGGATGTCATTTCAAGAGCAATTCATCAAGAATCAAGAGTGTGAGGAGTGACTAAATTAGGGTTCTCAGTCTAAAATCCTCTGTTCAGTGCCTAACTTCAAGACCACCTATATCAAGATAAAAGTCTCATCTCAACTTTTGACCAACATGAAACTTGTAGAGCATGTTCTTAGCTTTATTTTGAGTACTATAAGTCCTTTATTGGATTTATAGAACTCAAGTTATGATGCAGGCAAGTTACAGGTCCTCAGATGAATGTGATTTTGGTCAATAAAAGTCAACCAATTTCCAAGCCATTTTTGATCTAGAAGGATGTTTCTCCTCAACTTTTGATGAACATGAAAGTTGTTCCTCATGATCTTATCTTTCCAAAGAGTACTAGATGTCCTTCATCTGATTTGTAGAACTCAAGTTATGAGGCATTCAAGGTAGGGGTATTTTGGGAAAGCAGGATTACAGGTCATTTTCATTATAGATCATTTTCACCACTTTGTACACTTCAAATGGAAATCTTTCCAACATAAAACTTGCTCCAAATGAGGTAATTTGCTCAATCAAACATCAAGGTACCATTTCTTTGGCTTGGATTGAGGAATCCCTAATGAAATTTCCATGAAAAAGGCCTTAAAAGGAGAAAATCATATTTAATTCATTTGGAATCATTTTGTATCAAATTTGTGCATTTTTTGAGTGCCAAACATATTTCAAATACAATGCCATCCTTGGATTAGAGGTTTGAGTGCATCTTGGTGGCCATTTCCAAGTTTTCTTCAAGAATAAGCAACACATCAAAAGCATACCATAAGATGAAAACAAGGGATCATTTTCAGCCCTTTGATCAGCCTACTCCTTATGCAAGTCAGCCATGCCATTTTTACAGCTTGGCAAGTACAAATTTGTGTACTTTGCAAGTGGACATAAAGTGAAATTTTGAAATCCAATTGGGCTTGAGGAGCTTTCCATTGGGCTTTTTCTTGATCTGAATCCAACATATATATTCCCAAGATCATTTCCATGCCCTCAAAGCTGACTTTGGTGAGATTTTGAGTGAGAGAGCATTGAGAAAAAGTGGTGAGAAAGTCAAAACTCGTTTTTTCATTTCAGTGAGTTTCAATTCAAACTAAAGATTTCAAAAGCTTCCTTGAGTTTCACAAAACGTTTCTGGATAGTTTCTTTCAAGCTTTGCTTAAGAACTGAGCCTTGTGGAAGCTTACATTTAGGTTTCTTACTTTTCAAAATATCTCACTGTTTATGCATCTTTAATACGCCATTTTTATGTCTTTGTAATCTTTGAACATCATAGATCATTTCTGGGTTGTTTTGGTGGTTGTTCATGAAGTTTTTTATTTGAGTTCGTTTTCCATTTCTTTTTGTTTTTTTTTTGTTTAAGGCATTTTTATGGAAAACTAATGGCTGATTCATGTTCCTCGTGATGAGTAGATGTTTTTTTGATATAAAATTTGTTGTTTTTGATGAAGTTTTGAGAGACCTGCGTTTTGCACGGTGTCCGGACCCAAGGAAGAAGATGACCGGAGGTGGCTCCGGCCACCATCTGGTTCTTCCCTCCTTTTCTCCCTTTTAGAAGGTTGAGGATGATGAGGTGTCTCACTGGCACGCGTTGGATCTGCATACTTTATCATTTTATGGCCCAGATTAAGACACACGGTGCACATGTTTTGACTCATTACACACAATCCATTTTAAAATTCATTAATTGACTTTGCATGATGAGGTCTGTTGGATTGGCATACCATTTGATCAGATGGCTTGTAGTGATTTCCACCATGCGCCTCCGTTGACCACGTTGCACTCAAGTCACACGTTTTATTTCATTTTTGTTTTTCTGTTGGGTTGGGCCTGCTGTTTGCACCCCCCCCCCCTTTGAAGCCCATGCGCACTTTGAACTTGGATGGGTTGCTATTGGCACCAACTGTTTATTTATTTTCTTTTTCTTTTTATTTTGCATCTATTTAGAAATTAAATCATGAAATATACTTCCAACAACCATAAAATTCCACAAAAATATATTTTGGATTCCTTGAGATGTCTTGTGAATTTAGGATATTTTTATTTTATTTTATGAGTTATTTTTAATTTAAAAAAGAAATTTGTCTTTGGAAGTGTCTTACTTGACCTAATTTTTAACATGTTTTGTTCTTGAATTTGTTTCTTCCATTCCTTTTTGATCCAATGAATAAGATTCAATCCTCATGTCAAGGATGAGTTGATGAATTTTTTAGGACCATTTTTCCCCTGTTAGTTGACTTTTGAGTTGACTTTTGTTGCCTTTCATTTGACCCTAAACAATCCTCCTTCACAATGGAGCACCCTTGTGAATCAATTTCTATGGTGATATTGTGAAGTGACTTTGATTGAGATCTTTTGGCCTCTAATTGCCAACACATTTATGAGATTCTTGTATTTTATTTGTTAATTTTTGAATCATTTTCCTATTTTTAGGGTAGCTTGCAAATCAAGCTATCCAAAGGAAGGTTCATACAAACACATTGACCTAGTTTGCTTTGGATATGACATTTTTGGATCCTTTGAACCTTTAATGCCTTTTGATTCATGTTTCTAACATGTTGAGGATGATGCTTGTTCATTTTTTGGTCATTATATTGTGTTTAGCTTGTTCTTTTGGTTGCTTACTTTTGAGCTTTCAATTAGGGTTTCTTTGTGAAACATGTGTGCTTTCCTTTGGGAATTGACTTGCACTTCTTTGTGCTTTGTTTTAATTTGGCTTTTGAGAGCTTTTAGTTTATGTCCCTTGCTGTCCAATGACCTAGGAGTGTCATTTAAGGTAGCTTGGTCCCTCCTTTGGAGGTACTTGAAGCTTGCCTAAAATGATTGAATCCTTGAGGACATTTCTTGGTGATTTCTTTGTGCTTCTTTGTACTTTGCTTGTGATGCTCATGGTTGAGTGCCTATTATGAGTTCCTTGCTGTCCTCATATGATCTCCATCCTCACTTTGTTTTAGGTTTTGTTTATCTTTCATTTGTGTTTGGTTTTGTGCCTTATGGTTGATGTTTCTTGGTTTAGGCCATTTCATCCCATTTTAGTGCACTTGTGTGTTTCCTTTAGTGAATTTTCTTGTCCCTTCTTCTCTTGCATATTTCATATTGTTGTTTGAGGTTGAGATGAGCTTGTGGAGGCTACTTCCCCACACCAATTTCCTCCCTCATTCCATGTTTACACTCTTACATGTTTATGTTGTTCTTGTTTCCTCTTTTGTCTCTTTTCCCTTAGGGCCTCTAATCTCTCTCGTTCAAGAGAGGTTATGATAGAAATTAGGATCTTAACCATGTATGATAACATTAGGTAGCATTCCCTTATCTCAATCTTAGGATCACCATTGTATGACAACTTTAGGTTTGAGTTTAGTCCCCCTTTAGTTTGTGCCTTTCTCTTCTCATCTCCTAAACAATCCAAAACACCTAATAAAGGTTAATGAATATTGTATGTTACAATCCTTAAGCTACTTGGGAAATGGTTGTTGAAGGGTTTCCTTTAAATGGCTTGATTGTTTAGTATAGCAACCTTTAGGTGATATGCGATGCATTCACTCCTAAGTCATAGTCTCTAGTGCGATATGAATTGCAAACCAATTCAACAAACACTTCTCTTCTAAAACACAAAAAACAAAATCATTCAAACTTCTTTTTTCCCTTTGGGGCCTTTAACTTTGGAAAACCATTTTTATAACACGAGTGTTGTTAACTCTTAGTTCTATCGCAAACGGTAACGCCTAAGTCTCCCATGCTCAAGCTGCATACACCAACTGCTAGAACTACTTGTTAACCCTACTCGGGCCTAAAAAAACAAGTTGAACAAACCCGTGTTCCCCTTTAGCCTGAACTACGTTTGCTCTGATCTTTCATACCAGATGAAAGTACGTAGGCCCTGTCGCTACCGCGAAAATAAGGTGCCGGCAAAACAGAAGAGTCGCCACCTTTCGTTATTTATCCCTCAGAACGGTAAAGGAAACGATCGGGAAAACCTGACGAAAAGGTATAAGACAAGGTCATCGCAACCAATGTCTGGATTCGGGAGTCGGTTACGCAAGGGGAAGGTATTAGCACCCCTCACGTCCATCGTACTCGATGGGATCCATGCTTGTTGTGTTTATCTGGTGGGTTTGTTATTCTATCTACCTATCAAGGCTGGTCTGAAAAGAAAAGAAAATGACTCGGCAAAGTGTCGCACTTTATGCCTACGTTTTCTCGTCAGAGAATGAGAAATCAGAGTCAACGTAGTTCGACTAACTATGGATGATGGGGGAAGGTGGCTCGCCAATACGTCAGTATTGTGCCTACGTACTCTCAACAGGTATGAGAGATTAGAGCTTACGTAGTTTGGGATAATACGGATTACGACAATTCAGATTCATCTGTTTTTTCGAGTAGGGTTAACAGACAGTTCCAGCAGTTTGGCGTACGCAGCTCGACCCTTGGAGACTTAGGCGTTACCGTTTGTGGTAGAACTGAGAGTTAACGACACTCTTTTCTTCAGAAAAGCTTCCTTTGAATTACGGGCCCACGGGGCAAAAAGGTTTGAAGTTTGTTTTCTGTTTTTTACGGAAGAAGTGTTTTTACGGTGGTCTGCAACTAATATCACACTAGAGACTATGACTTAGGAGTGAATGCATCGCATGCCACCCTAAGGGTACCATACTAAACATCCTGACTTTTGAAGAGTGACCCTTCAACAATTATTTCCTAAGTAACTTAAGGCTCGTAACATACGACATCAGTTAACCTTTATTACTATATTTTTGATCTGTTTGAAGATGAGAAGAGATAATAGGCTCAACTAAGAGGAGACTATCAAGTCCTAACAGTTGTCATGCCAAGGATTCATCCTATGGTTGAGGTCTGAAACAGGGAACTCCTAGATGTTATCATGCATAGGTTTCAGCCTACAGTTCTAATCATCACTTCCTTATCAAAGGAAGTGAGATTCCTAGGGGATCATGACAATGGTATACAGAAACAGATAAAGCATCAGCTAAAACAGATAAACAAATTATAGTAAAGATGCACATGCTATGCAGCAATACAAGCAGAGGGAGACTCACTCAACCTCTTAGCAATCAAGCAAAGCCAATCAATAACAGACAAGCAGAGGGAGCTCAACTCATCCTCTTATGCAAACAAGCAAATGGAGCAACTCAACCTTTAGGATGCTCTTAGGCTTAGAATCATCTATATGGAAACCTAATCTAATGCAACATACCAAACAAGTCACATCAATATAGTAAATCAATCAAGGAAAACAGCAAACAAGACAACAAGCAAGGCAATCTTCTGACAGCAAAGCAAACCTACATTCTGTAAACTAATCTTCAAGCTCAAACCATCTTCAAGAGAAGGAAATAAATGCTCCATCTTCAAGCTTTAACAAGCTACTTCAACAAGGATGAAGAGAATCAACGAGATGAGTACATGATGACGGGAAGCATGATGGAAACCAAAGGAATCCATCATGACACTCAACCATGCATCCATGAAAGGCATCCTCAAAAGTTCTACTCATTATGACATGCCATACATCCCTCCAAAGGAGAGATGGGCTTTCACATGAGGACTTTGAATCATGGGATGGGATGGAAAGCAAACAAAGTTATCCATGTTTATTTGAAGAAAGAAAGAAACAACTAAGGCTCTTCCTAATCCCTAATCAGAACAAGCTATAAGAAGGCTATCAAAGGGAAACTAAAACTCCAAATCAATCATTATAATCAAGCAAACAGAAGCTATAACATTTATAAATCAACATCCAAGAGAAATAGGGAAATTATCTCATGCTAAAAGTCATCAATGAAATCAATCAAAAGGAAAGGCTATGTTATGAACATGTTAAGACTAGCCTAAGTATTAATTCAATCTAAAATACCAAAACTAATTCTAAAATCCTAGGAAAATTTCTAGGGGAACCTAAGTATGTTAGGTATCTATAGTAGAAAGTCCAGGAGCCAAACCTATTGGGAAAGTCTCTAAACAAATCCTAAACCACAGCGTGTCACAAAATAACCCTAAAATGGAAGGTCTAATGATCTAATTCTAAAACAGCACCAAAAGCTATCTAAAAATTACCACAAAAATCATGGAAGCACCTTAATATGTACATAATCACAAGCCAAAAGGATGGGAAAAAATCCAAAAGGAAAAGATTCAAACAAAGGGACCAATGTGAGGTATGCAAATGAATCACCAAGTGAGGAGGGTCACAAAGATTTAATTCAAAACTACCTTTAATGGATCTAAAAAAAATCTGAGAAAAATTACACAAAACAATCAATGAGTCTACAGCTATCATACAAAAAATTAGAACTAAATTCTAAAATATGAGCCAATACAAAAATCAGCAAGTCATGCATGTTCATTTTCAACCATTAAAAACACATTAAAGGAGAAAATACGCAATTAATTGAAAAAGAAATGGAAAATCAAAATAAAAAACATGATAAAATTATACACATCTTAAAATAGCTAGAACATATTTTTTATGATTTTATAAAACTATTAGCTATTTTTAATGAATTAATATCTAACAGCATTAAAACAGAAAAATAAAAGAAAAGAAAATTAAATGGAATTGAAAGGTGGTGTAAGTAGTAAGCAGTCAAAGGAAAACTGGACTGGGCCCGTGAGAGTGGGGTGCATGTAGCAACAGGTGAGAAGGCCCGCGGAATTCATTTAATGAGGTGGTGCTGATGTGGCACGTTGATGTGGCACAATCGCTGGCCCTTGGATGTGAGGACTCGGTCCTCTCCTTCACGCGAATCCGACGGTAGCTGTGTTTCTTCTCCAATTTGAATTTCCAAAGAGTGAACGAAGAGTACCGGCATCGGCGGTAATGGTGATGTTTTCCGGCGAATTTCATACCACTCTAACTCTCTCAAAACTCAACGAAATGCAACAGTTCTTGAATGAAACTTTGAGGAAATTTTGCAAGGATTCCAAATATCCTACTTATTCGTACTAAAACTCCAAGAACAGAGAGACATCAATCCAAACCGAAAACGTGTTCATCCTAAAATTGTCTCTAAACTTCAGTTTTTTCATCCAAAATCCATCTATGGTTCATGTATTACCTAACCACATACATATTCTATCTTAATTCATCAAGAATAGAGCATAATTTTGAAATGTAAAAACCTGAGTTGGAGCTTTGAATTGGAGCGGTTATGGCGCGAATCTTGAACCAATCTTCTGCAGATTCAATCCTTGATGATGGTAGAAGCTTCTTCAATGCTCAATTGCTCCAGAAATGGCCTCTAAGTTGAAATTCAATTTTCACTTGTAACAAACTTTTTCAATGTATTTCTTACCTTTCCAAGTTCATTCCATCACCAACCTTCATCTGGAATCACTCATGGAAATATATAGAAATGATTTGTGGGCTTTGGAGGTCCAATAAAAGACCAAACTAGAATATCCAATTTTCAAGTTTCTTCCAAAATTCCAACAATGGCAAAAACGAATTTTGGGCTTTCTAACCTTCTAGAACCTTCATTCAGCTTGCATATGACCTTGTGAATGAGTTTGGATCAAAAGGAGTCCTTGTTTGTGCCTTGTGAATGATTTTTGATATGTAGCTTATTCTTGAAGTAACAAACTAAAGCACCATGAACCAAGCCTCAAATGAAAATTCTAATAATGCCATTGTGTTTAGAATTTATTTTCCAATCAAAATGAGCACAAATTTGTCTTGAAATCATTCAATTATCAATTGTTTTGAATTTTTCCATTTTAATTCATTAAAATGGTCTTTTTGTGAAGTTTCTTCAACCAATACTTGATATAATCCATATCAATGGACTCCTGATACTTGGCTAGGCTAAAAACATCATTTTGAGCAACTTTCATGTTGAACAAAACTCCATTTGAAGCTTGCAAGATAGTGAAATTGACCTATAATTCAAAATGACCTGTAATGTCCAAATACCCAAAACACCATTGACTTGTCAAAGCCATAACTTGAGTTCTACATATCCAATCATGGATTTCTAGTACTCTATGGAAAGCTAAGAGAATAATGAACAACATTCATGTTGACCAAAAGTTCATAGGAATCATCCTTCTAGGGAAAAAGTGTCATGCAAGTTGGGTAACGTTCAAGCTCCAAATTCACATGCCTCAGATGACTTGTAACTTGTCTGGCTCATAACTTGAGTTCTGTGAATCCTATCAAGGACTTATAGTACTCAAATTAAAGCTAAGATCATTCCCTACAACAATCATGTTGGGGTCAAGATGAGATGACAATCATATCTTGAGTTAAATAGTCTTGGAGTCAGGGGTCAAGCCAGGGGATTTTACACTGTCAAGTCTTAGAAACCCTAGCCTGAAACTTCTCAAACTCTTCAATCATGATGAGTTAACTTTGGAATCATCCTTATAACATCTCAATGTATCCATCCATGATCACATGGCTCTTGGATTAGGTCTCAACCTTCTCCAAATCCTCAGTTAACTTAGGGTTGACCCAGTCAAACCCTAGCTGCACCAATCATGGCTGAGGCTTCTTAATCTTGCACAATGACCTGTCTAGGCCTCAAAGTGGTCTTCAACACTTCTCATGAGCTCTCTAAAGACATCAAGTCCAGATTCATGGCTTCAGAATCATCTGATGGATTTCCACAACTCTCAAGTTAGGAGACCTACACACTTGGCTTCAATCACTCTCTTTGAGGATCTTTTAACTTCTCTGGTAAAGATATCAACCCTTGAACACTTGAGTAGCCTTCTTAGCTAGCTTCATAGTCTTGTGTAGCTCCTGATTGGTAATCATACCTCTTGATCCCCTGTATACATGTCAATGAAATGCAAATGGTAATGCTAATGTGAATGAAATGAAACATAAGCTAGGTAAAGAAAATTTGGGCAAATTTTGGGGTGGAACAGGCACAAGACGCAATGTCTTGGCGAGCAACCTTCCCCCCCTTTTCACCTGTAGTTAGCCAAACTACGTTGACTCTGACTTCTCGTTCCAGATGAGATACGTAGGCACAAAGTGCCATTGCTTTGCCGAGTCACTTCTTTTTCTTTTGTCCTCAAGCCTTTAATTTAGATAGTTTCAATCACCCTTTTAGATAGAAGATAAGCATGGATCCCATCGAGTACGAAGGACGTGAGGGGTGCTAATACCTTCCCCTTGCGTAACCGACTCCCGAACCCGAGATTTGGTTGCGATGACCGATCTTATCCCTCTTTTCGTTAGGTTTTCTCTGAGCGTTTCCTTTCCCTCACTTGGGATAAATAACGCACGGTGGCGACTCTTCTGTCATTGTTGGCCTCAATTTTTGCAGTAGCGACAGCTGGCGACTCTACTGGGGACAGGAACAACCCCTATGCGAGTCAATCCTAGCACTTGTTTGTTTATTTTTGGGTGTGTACATATGTGCTTTATCTTTCTTTATTTGCTTTCTGCATTTTACTTTCCACATGATTCATTATTGTTGTGCTATGGGGAGGGGTTGTTCCATTGAGAGATAAGCCAGACCCAGGCTTGAGTATAGACTTAGCATTAGAAGTGGAAAGTAGTGGTGAGCCTGTATGCCTTGCATGCACCAGCTAGCCATGAAATTCGCGCTCATACGAGATTCTCTTTGACGATTTTCTTTCTGGCCCTTTGGGCTCGAAGGGATTTTGGATCTGGGGATTGTCGACTTTGGGAACCGATCATTTGTGAGTCAGCTAAGTGAGGCCTCTTTAGGAGATGATGATGCCAAACCAGAAATGGTGAACGTATCATCATTTCTAGAAAGTCTGTGACGCTGATGAACGCATAGGATGCCAAACCTTGTCAGTGGATAGGTCCTTACCTGTGAGAGAGATGGGGGTGCAGGAAACTCTAGCTTTCAGACTACCCAGTTCTTTACAGTTTGGATTTGTGTTCTTGATGTCAAGGGGTCCTAATGTCAGTGTTTGGTTATGACTAAAGCGAAGCGCCGGTCGTTTCAAACTACAGCACAAAAATCTTGATCCCCTGTTGCATATGCATTTTGCATTTTCATTTGCATATCATTAACATGTATCTATGTTGCAGGTGTATTTTTCCTCCCCGATTCTAGTGATCTTTGTTCCTTATCTGACATGGAGACTTTGAAGAAGACAGTTGCCTACAAGCTCCCTTCTCCTGATATCAGTTCCCTGTTGAGTTTGTTCATTTTAGCAAATCAGAAAGTGAGAGAAGAGTTCAAGGAATCTTATGGGAAGCTACTTAGTCTGGTGTGCAAACCTTCAGTATTCGAGTTGAATGGCTTATATGTTATGCTACAGTTTTATGACCCTCAGTTGAGATGTTTTATTTTTCCTGACTATGTTCTGGCGCCGACATTGGAAGAGTATGTTGCGTTACTAGGGGTTACAATATTGGATCAAATGCCTTTCTACCAAGATGATGTTGAACTTGATCTAGCTAGGCTTGCTTCAATTATTCATCTTGATGCCTCAGAGTTCTCAGGAAGATTGACCAAGTTGAATGGAGTGTATGGGTTTCCTCTACCTTTTCTAGTTGACAAGGCTTTGCAGTTCGCAAAAGACAGTTGTTGGATTGTATTCAATGCCATTCTCGCGCTATGCATATATGGTATCATCTTGTTTCCTAAATTGCCAGATTTTGTGGATACAGATGCCTTCTATATTCCTGCATCAGGAAATCTGGTGCCTACCTTGTTAGGGGATGTTTACCATTCTGTCCATTACAAGAATGAGAAGTGAAGGGGTAAAAATGTGTCTTGCTGTGTACCCATGCTGTACAGGTGGTTCTTTAGTCACCTTCCAAAGACAGGTTCGTTTGTTGCTATTGTTGGCACCTCAGATTGGTCTGCTAGGTTAATGGGTTTATCTGTAGAAAATGTCGTATGGTTTGATCATGACATACTTGGCACTGAGATCATATATAGTTGCAGTGGTTTTCTGAATGTCCCATTGGTCGGAAGGAAGGGCTGTATTAACTATAATCCCTCGTTGTTGATTAGACAATTTGGATATGCTTTGAAGAGTCCTCCTAAGGAAGAAGAGATACAGGAATCTCTGTATCTCACAGGATTGCTAAAAGCTGATACTTTGGTTAGAATGGAGTATGCATGGAGTAACATTCACAGACGAGGTAAGGCAATTTTAGGAAAGAGCAACAATCGAGCTTATGACCCCTACGTGGTTTGGATCAAGGATAGAGCTGCTAAGTCTCTAATGCCATTTCCCTCAGTTGTGCCCTTGTACCCCGTCATGCCTGAAGAACCTACTACCGTGGATATTCAGAAGTACAACCAACTGTTACGTGAAAAAGAAGAGTTGAAAAGAGCAAATGAAGAATTAGAGAAAGAAATTATCCAAATCCGAAGTGAGAAGATTGATGTTGTTCATGCCTTCAAGAGGCAGACTGAGCTTGTCAACAAGCTAGGTACGGATTTGACAAAGGAGACTGGCGACAGAGAACGTACAGGCCGAGATTTGAACACTGTCTATGGTGTGCTTGCTACCAAAAAAGAGGATCTAGACAGGGCTTACTTGAAGATCTCTAAATTTGACTCTTTGTGGAATGCCATGCTCACCAATAACAAAGAGCATGAGGACAAGCTAAAACAGCAGATCGCCAAGTTAAAGAGTTAACTCAGAGAAAAAGACGAGAAGATCTCAGCAGAAGAAGCTCTCAGATATCACATTGAGCATAAATTAAGCCAAGCTATCGCAGACTTGAAGGAGTGTAGGTTGAGGGCAGATACCAAGAGAAGCAGACTTGAAGCATGCTTTGGAGAAGGAGCCTGGGACGACCATGTTGATAGTCTACAGCGCACCATTGACCAGCGAGAGCAACTCATACAGGGTCTACTCACCAGACCTGATCATCCCGAGACGATAAAGCTGCTTGTGGATTTCCGGACTCGCCGCCCAGCGTGACTGTCCTTATCGATTTGCACACTCTGATTGTACTCTGCGAGGACTCTTTCTGGGGAGTAAACATATTCATAACCAAACATTATGAATGCATCCTCTGCTGGGTATATCAATCTCGACAGGAATTATTCTAAGAACATCTGCAACAGGAATTATTTTACTTTTAGGTACCCAGATCTTCTTGGGTCCTTTAGGGTTAGTTGTTCTGAAGGTTTGTCTAAACTTCTGTTTTTCAACATAAGGTTTATTCTGACTAGCCTTAGATTTAAACACATGAATATTCTTTTCAGAACGTGTTTGTTCAATATCATTCAAGTGACCAAATTTAAAGTGGGAATATAAAGGAGTCTTTTTGATGATAATTTTATCAACAGGTTTTGGATTTAAATCCTTTCCAGAGGAAGATTCATATCCAATTCCTTTTCTGTTATTTCTGCTAACTCCATAGATCATAGAAGCCATTTTGCTTCTGTCTATGCTTTTAGCAAGAAACTTCTAAAAGCTATAATCATATTTTTCCAAAATATTTTTGCATTCAGATTCAGTTTCAGAATCAGAGTTTTGTTGAGCTAATTCAGAATCATTTTTCAATTTTAAGTTCTTTTCATTTAGCTCAGCTACTTCTGATTTGAGAATATTATTTTCAGATACAAGATTGCTTTGACGCTTCTTGTATTTGAGCTTAATATTGTTATAGCTCTTCAGAACTTCTGATAACACTTTGATAAGTTCTTCTTTAGTGAGTTTAGCCATTACCTCTTCAGCGTCAGAGTCAGATTCAGAGTCAAATTCAGATCCTGAAGTTCCTTCCTCCTGATCTTCTATGTTTGCCATCAAGGCTACATTTGCACATTCCTCTTCTGACTCAGATTCAGATTCAGATGTATCTGAATCATCCCAAGTGGCCATTAGAACTTTTTTCTTCTTATCAGATTTTCTTTTAGGCTTGTCTTTCAGCACCTTTGGACATTCATTTTTGTAATGTCCAGGTTCTTTACATTCATAACAGACAACCTCCTTTTTGCCAGATCTTTTGTGTCCAGAAGATTATTTTCTTTGGTCAGGCTTCCTGAAGTTTCTGAACTTCTTTCCTTTATGCTTCCAGAGTTTGTTTATTCTTCTAGACAACATGGATAGTTCATCTTCATCTTCAGATGAGGATTCTTCAGAGCTTTCCTCTATTACCTGCAATGCTTTAGCAGATTTATTAGATTTTAAGGCAACAGATTTACCTTTCTTTTGAGGTTCATCTTCCTCAAGTTCAATTTCATGACTTCTTAGTGAACTGATTAGTTCCTCCAAGGAAATCTTGTTCAGATCTTTAGCCATTTTCAGTGCAGTCACCATAGGTCTCCATCTGGTAGGTAAACTTCTGATGATCTTTTTCACATGATCAACAGTAGAGTATCCTTTATCCAGAACCTTTAGTCTAGCTGTAAGTATTTGAAATCTGGAGAACATAGCTTCAACAGATTCAGAGTCTTCCATCTTGAAGGCTTCATACTTCTGGATTAGAGCCAGAGCCTTTGTTTCCTTGACTTGAGAGTTTCCCTCATGAGTCATCTTTAAGGACTCAAACATGTCAAATGCAGTTTCCCTGTTAGCAATTTTTTCATACTCAGTGTGAGATATTGCATTTAACAATATTGTTCTGGCCTTGTGGTGATTTCTAAATTCCTTCTTCTGAGCATCTGTCATAGATTTTCTGTCTACTTTCTTGCCATTCCCATAAGTGGGATGAACATATCCATCTATGACCAGATCCCATAAATCAGCATCATATCCAAGGAAAAAACTTTCAATCCTGTCTTTCCAATAATCAAATTTCTCCCCATCAAACATAGGGGGTTTGGTGCTGATTCTGTCCCTTTCTTCATATTTGTTGTTAATGTTAGATATAGTATTATCAGCCATAGTAACAACCAAATATATATATATATATATATATATATATATATCAAAGTTTTTCTCACTGGATCTTTACTGTCACTGTGAAGTGGTAGCACACACAGAACCGGAGCTCTGATGCCAACTGAAGGTGAGAAAATACTTAGAAGGGGGGTTGAATAAGTATGAAGATAAAATCTTATAAATAAAAACTCAAGTATTTTTATCCTGGTTCGTTGAACTCAACTACTCCAGTCCACCCTTCCTAGAGTGATTTGCCTTTCTCAATCAAGGACTTAATCCACTATTTAATCAATTAATTACAATAGTAAGCACTAAGAACAACTGTTCAAAGTCTTCTCAAGAACTACTGATCCTAACTGGATCTTCTTAAGGTTTACAATCAAATGTAATAACAAATACAAGTGTTTAAATTGCTTCTAATAAAGCTTTATCACAACTGTGATTTTTCACTTAATATTAAGCACAAAGAAATTAATTCTAGAAAGAATGTGAATAGTATGAGAGCTTTGAATATTGATTTCTTTTCAGGTAAAACGTCAACTGAAGAAGATGGGTGAATACTTGCTTTTATAGGCAGCTTGATCCAAGAGAACTTTACGTTGAGAAGAGTGTCCCAAAAGGTATGAGCCTTTTTGTCTTCACATCAAGTGACCTTTTCTAGAAGAAGAAAGCACAGAAAAATCCTTTTTGTCTGTGTTCTTGTGTCTAGCATAAATAAGGAAAGAGTCGTTTGGATTATTCCAATGGACATAATCTTTGAATTCTTCTTCATCAATTTTCAGCAAGATTCATCAGAGTCTAATTTGATCAGAGCCTTCTGATGTTGATCAGAGCTTTGCTGAATCAGATTCTTTGCAGCAGGTGTGCTTTTAGCGTGTATAAGCTCAGAGCATATTTGAGTCAGATCCTCATTACTGGAAGCTTTAGTACTTTCAGAATCTTCTGTAGTAACTATGCTTTGAAAACTCTTCATACAGAATTCTTCTTTGGTTCAGATGCTTCTGACTTGCTTCAGATTCTTCTAGAGCTTCTGCTTCAGATCCTTCTGGAGGCTACGCTCAGGATCTTCTGTTGGCAGCATTCAGAATCTTCTAACGGATGCATCTGGCACTTCAGAGTTTAGCATATTTCTTATGTTCAGCTCTGATTTGCTTCTAGAGTGATAATTACTTTAATATCTGCAGTAAAAACTCTTAAGCAAATTTTAGAGTATATAATTCTTAATTACAAAATTTCATAATAGTTATCATCAAAACATAGAGATATTATTAAGAACCAATCTGTGTTCTAACAATCTCCCCCTTTTTGATGATGACAAAAACATCAGAAATTTTGTTTAATTGAAAATAGAATAATTATAACTCCCCCTGGGATGATGAATTTCCCCCTTAATTAAATATAAATAAGTGTCGCTTTCGCGAAAATAAGGTGCCAGCAAAACAGAAGAGTCGCCACCTTTCGTTATTTATCCCTTAGAACGGGAAAGGAAACAATCGGAAAAACCTGACGAATAGGTATAAGACAAGGTCATCGCAACCATTGTCTGGGTTTGGGAGTCGGTTACGCAAGGGGAAGGTATTAGCACCCCTCACGTCCATCGTACTCGATGGGATCCACGCTTGTTGTGTTTACTGGACGGGTTGGTTTATCTATCTACCTATCAAGGCTGGCTTAAAAAGGAAAGAAAATGACTCGGCAAAGCGTCGCGCTTTATGCCTATGTATTCTCATCAGAGAATGAGAAATCAGAGTCAACGTAGTTTGACTAACTACGGGTTACGGGGAAGGTGGCTCGCCAATACATCAGTATTGTGCCTACGTACTCTCAACAGGCTTGAGAGATCAAAGCTTACGTAGTTCGGGATAATACGGATTACGGGAATTCAGATTCATCTGTTTTTATCGAGTAAGGTTAAACAGCAGTTCCAACAGTAAGAGACAAAGCCTGTTTGCGGTGGCGCTGAAGTTTAACGACACTCTTTTCTTCAGAAAAGCTTCCTTTGAATTGCGGGCCCACGGGGCAAAAAGGTTTGAAGTTTGTTTTCTGTCTTTTACGAAAGAAGTGTTTCTTATTGTGTTTGCAATTTCAATCGCACTAAAGACTATGACCTGAGAGTGAATGCGTCGCATGTCACCCAAGGGGTGCCATACTAAACATCCAGACTGTGGGAAAGAAACTCTCCCACAACCCTTTCTCAGATAGCTTAAGGCTCGTAACGTACGAAAGAAATCATTCATGATTACTGTATCTTAAGCTATTTTGAGATGAGAAGAGAACAGGTTCAACTAAGGGGAGACTATCAAGTCCTAATGTTGTCATGCCAAGGATTCATCCTATAGTTGAGGTCTGAAACAGGGAACTCCTAGAAGTTATCATGCATAGGTTTCAACCTAAAGTTCTAATCATCACTTCCTTATCAAAGGAAATGAGAGTCCTAAGGGATCATATCAATGATAAATAGAAACAGATAAAGCATCAGCTTAAACAGTAAACAGTGAACAACTGTAAAATGCATGCAATGCAAGTGAGGGAGGAAATGTGTGTGGGGCATCAGCCTCCACAAGCTCATCTCAACCTCAAGCCAGATATGGATAACTGCAATCATACATCAAAAATAACATGCTATCAAGCAGACACAAACCACATGGGCAAGGGAGCAGGGCTCTACCGAATACCCGCAAGCAAAGCCATACAGTAACAATACAAGCAGAGGGAGCAACTCAACCTCTAGTGCAATCATGCTCTTCGATTAAAGTCAGTCTAGATATGAACTTATTCTAATGCATCAAACAAGGCACATCAATATAAAAAAGAAAACAGACAAGATAGAAAGCAGATCAACAACTCTTTCAATCCCAAGCTTCATCTCTTCTGACAGCAATCTAGTCTTCAGACTTCAATCACCCTTCAAGGCTATCATCCTCCATGACAAGTATCAACTTGCTTCTCCAAAATTTCAATCCATCAACATAAGTATCAACTTGTTCTCTCTTCTCCAAGCTTCAGCTCCTCAGTCAATTCCACCCTCAGGCTTCACTCCTAACTGCAAGTATCAACTTGATCTTTCAGGCTCTCAATGTACCAGTGCAAGTGTCAACTTATTCTTTATTCCTCAAGCCTCAGCTCTATACTCAATCTCAATTGAACCCTCTTCATAAGTATCAACTTGGTCTTCAAGCTTCAGCTCTCTCCTCTTCACCAGTATCAACTGGGTCCTCTTCATCTACAAGCTTCAGCTTCTCAGAGTAGTCTTCAATCACATTGAAGTGTCAACCTTATCCTTCATTCTTTAAGCCTCAGCTCTTCACTCAATCTCCATTGGATCTTCAAGTATCTACTTGTTCTTCTTGCTCTTCAAGCCTCAGCTGCAATGGCAATGCTCAAGGAATCATCCTCTTCCACACTCCTCACTGAAGTTCTCATCTTCAAACTCAATTCCAACATCTTTCAAGATACTCAAACCAGAAGACAATTGATTTAATAGAATGAGTGGAAATGATAAACAGCTTATTGACAACCAAAGGAAGCCTGTAAGGGTTCATCATTATGAGAGACTAGTTCCCTCAAAGTTTTACTTCCCAGATAAAGCCACTCATCCCTCCAAAGGAGGGATGTGAATATCTTGGAAGGACTTTTAGTCATTGGGAGGAATGGAAGCACAAGATGCTTTCCATATTTGTGAAAGAAATCATTCTAGTTCTAAGGCTCTCCATATGTCTCCTACCTCCTAAATCTTCATCAGACACCTTCAGGCACAAGCAACTCCAAACTCCAAGCAACTTCAAGCATCCTCAAGCAACCTTACCTTGTCTTCAACTTGTCTTCAATCTCAACCAAAGTCAAACAAAGCAAAACCCTAATCTAAGAGGACTAAAGAAGTTAATCTAGTTGAGTTAGTAAGTTAGGATCACCTAAAACCTAGTACTAAAGTTAGTCCTAACTAAAATACTAAAACCAATTGTAAAATCCTACAAAAATAACTATGGGAACCTAGGTCAATCATGACTCTACCACATTAATTCCAGAGATCAAATCATCAAATGAGACCTAGAAATAAATTCTACACTATAAGGTACTAAACCTAAACCCTTAAAGGGAGCACCTAAATCTCAATCTAGAAAGCACCTATTTTCATCACAAAAATGTGAGAAAAATACTATGGGAGCATACATGTCTAAACTAATCACACACAAAAAATCAGGATCAAAATCATCACCACTTGATCACACAAAATTCCACAAAATTAGGTATCAAACATAACCATTTTAATATCAATTAAAATATAAAACTTCCATAAAATCAGAAAATGCATGAACTAAAAATATTTTTTCTCTAAAATATACTAGACTCAATCATGAGTATAATGCAAAAAGAATGGGATTGATTGGATCATTTTTCAATTTTATATGATTTTTTCAAGAACCATGAATAAAATGAAAAAATAGTGAAAATCAAAATAAAATAAACATACGCGCGGTGAAAATAGCAATGACAATCAGTTCATATAATGGATTGGGCTCGCTGGGGGGTGTGGATATCAGTTATTTCACTAAGCCCAAAACAACTCAATTAATGAAACGCAATGTTTCACCTAGTTCAGAAATGCTTCACAAATCTCATGCACGTGTGTCCGTTGGATGAAGTCTTTGGTCCAAGTCAAACCATGATCCAATGGTCCTGGGATCATCTTCCCTAATTCAAACCTCTGAAACTTGCGCGCAGCTCCAGCCACCACCGGTGGTGCTCCGGTCACCATTCCACAACCCTAGTTCAACATAGAGTCCACCATAGGCCACGATCCCTTAATGAAACATGTCCCAAATTCCCTCACGAATTCATTCATGCCCTTAATTCTCTCTGAAACCTCAAGATTCACCATATCCAATTCTCAACCGAAAATGGTAACATCCTAGATTGGTCACTAATTCTCAAATTAACTATCTGAAAACCTTCCTACACCATTCTACGATGCATCTAACACCCTAATTCATCTTGATTCTACCTAATTCATGCTGGAGGAGGAAAGTTACTAACCTGAAAATCTTGGATGAACAGATGCACTAAACCTTCAAATCAAGCTCTCCAACCTTCCAGACACGATCAATGGATCCTTTCCTTGCTCGTGTATGCAATAGAACTGGTTGAAAGTTCATGAATCTTGAAACCCGATGGTGAGTTGCAGGTGGAAAAATTCAATTGCTCCTTGATCGCGACTTTCTATGTCTAATACAACCTAACTGCAAGTGCACAGTCTATCGCGTAGTAATAATAGATATCGATCCCACAGGGACTCGTAATCAAACTAGTGTTCTCGGGAGTTACTATGTTTAGCTAGGTAGAATATGTTTAAGGGAATAAGATTGTCACTAAAAGGGAACTAAGATTACTATTTAGAATATAATTGATTGAATCGATACGTAGTAATTGTGTTCTTCAGGGATTTGATAAGTTATGGTGTATGAAATAATTTTCAAAGTTTGTTCAAGCAGAAAATGGAGATTTGAAAACTCTCGACTCACGATGGTTATTGACGCTAATCATAATCCTAGGGGCCAAACGTACACTTTCGTATCCCGTTCGGGGTTAAAATTATTTTTTGGAAATCTCTAAGTTCTAATTCATTTTAAAGTGCTTTCGCTGTTATTAAAACAAATGCCTAGTGTTTACTATCTGACCTTACCGCAGCTTTCGCTTGTTGGTTCGTATCTTAATTAATTTCCCACTTTCGTGGCAAAACTACTTTTAAATAAGTTCTCGCTTTCGCGACGAAGTTTATTTAGTGAATCAATTTTAAACACTCAGACCATAAATTACTTTTTGAAAAGAAAGTTTTTCAACCAGTGGTTATCAAATCCCATTCGAATTATTACTACATATCGATTACCTAAGTTTAGCTAGACATGGATTTGGGAAAGATAAAATATAAATAAGAATAATAAATAATAATTTGCATTATAATAAAACTGAAGTCGATCAAAATGAAAACCTGTAAATATGCCAATTGGCCTTTGGGCAGATCCTCCACAGATGTTGGCAGGATTCTGGTCTTTAGTGCCAATTCGATCGTACAATAAAATAGAAATTACAGAAGAATGGAAATGGGAATACAGGAAAGGTAAAGAGAAACAAATAAGAATAAAACTGGAAAATAATGCTCTGGGAAGTAAATTCGGCAGCACTTCGTGGTATGAATGCAGCTCCCTTTCTGAAGTCCCCTGCTTCCCTTTTTATAGAAGTGGAATCCCAACGGTTATCACTGAAGATGATGGACCTTGAGGCAGATAATTTAGGGAGTAGTGGTCCACTCTGTGGGAATTGGAACTGATCCTTTGACGTGTAATCCGAGTGAGGCGTTTTTGCCTGCATGACGGTCATCACAAGGTGTGACGGTCGTCACCCGTGTGACGGTCGTCATGAAGCTGTGACAGTCGTCACATCAGCAAAAACAGCTTGCTGCGCTTTTCATTGTATTTTCACTCCTTTTTCGTCCATATTTCATCTGAGATTGCTTCTTTTCTTCATGTTGCCTTGTTTAGACGTGATCGTTGGATACCTGCAAAATATCAGACAAATACACGGAAATAACCCGAAATCGGATCGAAAACGGTTAGACTTTAGTTGAATTATGCATGAAAATATCTATATGATTTCGTGTTATCAAACTCCCCTAAGCTTGAATCTTTGCTTGTCCTCAAGTAAAACATGGAAAAGTCGGCAAGCACGAGGCAACTTCTTCGTTCGCTGAGTTTGGAAAAACCGGGATTCTTGGTAGGAACAAGACGAGTATCATGACGACACTGGACTACAAGTCTTCAGAGGTCTCCTTTTTATGCAAATCACTCTCAGTCATGCTACTGTATCTTGGTGTCAAGGTTCTCGCGGCAAGTTCACCCTGTTTGTTCTAGCGCAATCACATTAAGCCCGTTGTCCACACACTTTCATGGCAAGTCGACCTGTTAGTGAATATGATCTCATTTCTGTTTTTGATCTTCTTCATTGATCATAATTTTATGTCATTGATTTTCAATGAGTTTTTCGTGCCGTTGGGCTAAATGCTCGGGTGAGGAGCACCTAACTTAGAAGGAAACGTGTCTTATATTTTTGGGCTATTTAGCTCTCTTTTCATGATTTTTCATCTTTTTGGAGATCATACACTTATTTGCATCGGTCGCTCGCTTAGAAGAGTTTTAGGATGGTGCTGACTGCTAGTATAAACTACTGGGGGTTGAGTTTGCGTAGACACTTGAGACTTTGGTACGCGTAGGTAGTGAAACCGACTCGCATAAACTAGAGATCTAAGGTGTCTGGACGATACTGGTTTTGTTAAAACTGTCGTTTCCTCGGAGTTTCAAAACTTGTTTTGAACTCAGGTGCATTCTCGTGGTGCTTTTGCTTTTGAGGAACGAACTAAAATTTTTGTTTACGTTGAATAATGTGGGGGTTGTTTGCGTAACGGGAAAAATATATAGACGAGCTTTATTTGCTAAAAATAGGAAGTGTTAAAATAGAAATTACGAAAATTCAAAGTGCAGTGAAATGGAAATAAAGGAAATTCAGAGTACAGTGGAATGGAAATAAGGCTCCGCTCCCACACTATCTCGATCAGTGTCCTCACTGATTCTTGAAGCATGCGAGAGGGAGATACAACTGAAAATGAAAATACAAATAACTGAAATATAGTAAACAATGAAGGAGAAATGGAAATCTAGTCACGGCCTCTGTCACGTCCGCGCTGGCGTCCACTGGCTCTAGAAAGGGCTACTCTGTCCTCATAGCTCATAGCTCCTGTGTGGTAGACGGTGTCTCGGAGTCCTTCGACCTGCAAGGTCAGATTCGCTAGGCTCTCAGTGATCGTAGCCTGGCCGGTGTGAAGTTGTTGCATTTGAGTCCGGTGCCAAGCTTCGAACTGGTCAGCTCGCTGATTCTGCTGCTGCAGCATCGTGAGTATCTGTGCCTGCTGGTCTAGGGAGCGGCGGAGGTCCTCTTCTGTGTAGTCTGGCACGGGATGATGACGGCGGCAGCGGGAGGATGTACCTACGGGAGGAGGAGGCTGCGATGCCTCTGGATGCTCGGACCTGTCCAACTCAGCTTGGATTTCATCGTCGGAACCGTGAGTGTGGTCCTGAGTAGGAACAACGGCAGTAGGAGGGGCAGTGAGGTCGAACAACCAGTTGGTACGGTCCTCTGGATGGATGCGGGTGCGGGACGGAAGGATGATACTTCGGACGGTCTTGCCACGCACAACCGGATGGTATTTGCCGTCAGCTCGGGAGCGGATGAGATGGGAGGCTCTGCAGTGGTCAGTGTCTAGGAACACCGAGGGGATGGAATAGAGGTGCTGGAGGCGGTCGCCAAGGTTCAGCCCAAGTGCAATAGCAGTGACAATCCCGCCAAAGTAGAATGGCTTCGAGCCACAGTTGCAGTTGGCCTGAATGTGAGCCAGCAGAAACGGGGCAGCGTTGGCAGGTTCATTGTTGAAGACGCAATGGAGAAAGAAGAGCTCTTTCGAGTTCACTTTGTGGTTGCTGTCTCTGGCAAAAATAGTGTTGCTCAACACTCTGTGAAAGTACCGGATGGTTGGGTTATGGATATGAGTGGCGTGTAGGGAGTCCCAACCATCGGCATTGAGGCCGGTCAACTGATACCACAGCGCGAAAGCTTCATGCTAAAACTGATCGGTGATGCGGCAATGAGCGTTGTCGCCGCGAGGTAGCTGTTGGATGCTGGCAATCTGATTTTGATTCACCTGGTAGTTGACGCCAAACATCCGGAAGCATGCGACACCTGTGTGCTGGTTAAGTTCGCCGCTGGATGTGGCGTAAGTGAACGAACTCAAGAACTCAAGAGTGAGTTGTTCGTACGTTGGATGTGGGTTGGTGTAGAGGTTCCAGATGCCTGCTCTTTGAAGCATCCAGGTTACACCTTCAAGGAGTCCGAGCTCCGTAAGTGATGGAAGGTGCGGGTAGTGAGTCGGCTGGAGCGACCTCTGATGAAATGCAATGTAGTTTGCTCGCTGTCTTTCGCCTAAGTCTCCTTCATTGAAGGTGATGTTACTGATATCTGGGGTTTCTGCATTCCTTGCCATTGTTGGAAGATGGAGAGGTTTATGAGGTTTGGGGTTTTTCTGTAGAGAGGGAAAAACTGACAGAAGTGTGGTTTGGAGGTTGAATTTGGAGTTGAAATTTATAGTTCAATGTGGGGAGGACGAAAATTCGTAGTGGGGTAGGAGTTAGGATGATTGAAAGTGATAATGGGGGGAAGTCGAAGAGAACACGAACCCTGTTTTATCAGATATCAGTTTTTGACTGCGTGACGGTCGTCACGTAGGTGTGACGGTCGTCACCCGCGTGACGCTCGTCATGAGGCTGTGACGGTCGTCACAGCAGCAAAATCTGCAGAACGCAGAATTTTGCTCTGAGGGCGTACTCGTAGTGACTTTAAGGCTTAGTATTGATACGGTGATGTAATATAACAGCCAACAAACAACAAATAATGCGAAAACTGAGTAATTGAATAAAAACTAGAATTGAAATAACATAGAATTGAAACAATTGTATGTAGTACATAAAGAAAACTAACAAAGCGAAAAATCCAAATGGTTAAATGAAACTAACTAGACTAGACTAAACTGAAACTACTGCTAAGAGCTAATAACTAATCTTTTCGTGCCTTCAACTCATCGAATTTTCTGTGAATAGTAGTCGAGTTGGTCGCAGACTAGATCCATGAAGCCTACCAGTTCGCTGTGCATGCTTGCGATGTCAGCTTTTACATTAGTCAGAGCTGTATCGACGTTGTCCAATCTGAGTAACACGGCATCCATTTTTTCAGTTGTCTCCTTAGGGATAGGCTCAGGATAAGTATTGTAGTGTGGATGAGTCGTAGGGTCTACTTCAGTTTCAGATGCAGCGTCCTCATAGTACATATAGTCGTGTGCCTCAGAGATGTGGTCACTGTCATACATATAGTTCTGGGGTGTTGACTGTGGTGAAGGAGGTCCCATAGGCTCATCCAATTCATAGAGCCAGTTATCCTTGTTGTGGATGCTTGTCATCAGATGATCAGGCAGTGTGAATAGTTGTACTGGTTTTTCGTTAATAAGGTACTCATACGGTCCAGGTCCCATAGTTCCTAAGATGCGCCTGTTAAAGCAGAATTGTATGTTCATGGGTCAGATGGTGCCAAAACGAGTGCTGGCATTTAAATGGAATCTAAGGCCAAGCTCATGGGCAATCATTGTTACCAGGCCTCCTATAAGAATAGGTGTCTGAGGTTCCAGCGTGAGGCGTTTGAAAGATCTCATCATGAAGGGCACTGCATTTACTGTCCGTCCCTGAGAAGCACAGAACATGATGAATAATCCTCCTTAGATACTGCAGTAATATTTTCTTCTTTTCCAAACAAGGTGTGGGCTAGTATCTTATGGAAGTATCTGAAGGCTGGGTTGTGAATCTCATCATTATACATTCTGTCTGGTTCAGGGTGATAGTCGCCTGTGATTCTACCCCAGAATTGATCGAGTTGAAAATCAATATCGTCATCTTCTGCACTGATGAACACATGCGGTCCGCTAGGGAATCCTAGGAGGTTAGCTAGTGACATTCGGCTATGGGTTTGGTCCATTCCAAACAATCGGAAGGTAATCAACTCTGTGCTGGATCCAAAACCATAGTTGGGTGTGTATCTGAAAGAACTAAGGAATTCATAGGTAAGATCCTTGTAGGTAGAGAAACGTGTTTTCAGAGCAGTGTTCTCCCAACCCAGTTGATTGAACAGGTATTGAATGCTATCTGTGATCCCTAGTTTATCCATAGTAGCCTTATCATAATACAACGTTAAGGCGAATTCTCTTTCGGTCAGTGCTGCAAAACTTGCCTTTTGAGCTAGTCCTCGGAAGTGAACCTTTGTGAAGTCGTATTCGGCCATACTCGCAGGTAATTCGGAGAAAACGGAAGGACTGTTTTGAAGACTTTTTTTTTTTAAAATCCTGAAAAGTTTGAAACAGGAAATTGAAGTCAGGATTTTTAGAAACGAAAAGCGGTAGAAACAAAAGACAAAAGAGGAAAAATAAAATAGAATATGAAAACAAACGAAAGTAGAAAGTAGTAGTAATTATAAGTTTAGAATTTTTGTTGGATTTTCAAAGTGGACTTTTTAAAGAAAAATGAAATGCAATAACGAGGGAAATTTGGGTTGCCTCCCAGTAAGCGTTGTTTTTAACGTCTAAAGCCTGACGATAGCTTGGTGAGAAGCTATTCGGGTGTCTGAGCTGGAAGCTCAAGCAATGTTATATTGCTGACTTGAGGACTGTTGTCGTTCTTATTGTAATGTTTTAGACGTTGCCCGTTTACGATAAATGGTGCATTTGTCTTATCGGTAATTTCAACAGCTCCACTCTGAAGTACTTTAGTCACTTCATAGGGTCCAGACCACCTAGATTTTAGTTTACCTGGGAAGAGTTTTAATCGTGAATTAAAGAGCAATACGATGTCTCCCACACTGAATTGTTTCCTGATTGAACGTTTATCATGCCACTTTTTAGTTCGTTCTTTGTAGATACGGGCATTTTCGTAAGCGTCTAATCGAAGTTCTTCTAACTCGTGTAGGTTCAGGATTCGCTTTTCTCCTGCCTCGGTGTAGTTGAAGTTGAGTGTCTTAATGGCCCAAAAGGCCTTATGCTCTAACTCTACAGGGAGATGGCAGGATTTACCGTAAACCAATTTATAGGGGGTAGTACCTATTGGTGTCTTAAATGCGGTCCTATAAGCCCATAAAGCTTCTTGTAGCTTCGACGACCAATCTTTTCTTGAGGTAGCGACAGTCTTTTCCAAGATCTGTTTTATTTCTCTGTTCGAGACCTCTACTTGTCCGCTAGTTTGCGGATGATAGGGTGTAGCTACTCGGTGCCGGACTCCATATCTAGAGAGAAGTTTATCGAATATTCGCGATATGAAGTGAGATCCTCCGTCACTAATGACGAGTCTGGGTACACCGAATCTAGGAAAGATTGTGTTTTTGAAGAGTTTGATTACTACTCGTGCATCGTTTGTTGGAGCAGTTATGGCTTCTATCTATTTAGACACATAATCGACAGCGACGAGTATGTAATTATTACCAAAAGAAGGTGGGAATGGTCCCATGAAATCTATTCCCCAGACGTCGAAGATTTCTACCTCCAAGATTCCTTTCTGAGGCATTTCATCGTGTCGTGAGATGTTGCCAGTTTGTTGGCATCGATCGCATTTTTGCACAGCGATGTGAACGTCTTTCCAGAGATTAGGCCAGAATAAGCCAGCTTGGAGAATCTTAGCGCACGTCTTGGATGTACTAGCATGACCACCATATGGTGCTGAGTGGCATTGGGAAATGATATTTTCTATTTCTTCCTCTGGGACACAGCGACAATATATGTTGTCGGCCCCTCTCTTGAAGAGTAGGGGTTCGTCCCAATAATAGTGTTTTAGATCGTGGAAGAATTTCTTCTTTTGCTGATAAGTAAGATCTGGTGGAAGCACGCCCGCAGCGAGGTAATTAACGATGTCAGCATACCAAGGTAATGTGACTTGGGCATAGACGGCTTCTACGGCTTTTTCGAATTCTGGATCTTCCGAGATTGAATTGGGCGTGTCACTTTCTAGTTTGGCTATCAGACGTTCGTACGGGAAATCCTCATTTATCGGTACTGGTTCATGTCTGATGCCCTCTATTCGGGATAAGTGATTTGCAACAACGTTCTCGGTTCCTTTCTTATCTTTGATTTCTAAGTCAAACTCTTATAATAACAGGATCCATCTCAATAGTCTTGGTTTGGCATCCTTTTTGCTTATTAGGTACCTTATGGCAGCGTGGTCTGTGTATATGATGATTTTTGCTCCTACTAAGTAAGAACGGAATTTGTCAAGCGCAAATATAACTGCTAGAAGTTCCTTTTCTGTGGTAGCGTAGTTCATTTGGGCAGGATCTAAGGTTCTACTTGCATAGTAGATATCATGGAGTTTCTTGTCCTTCCTTTGTCCTAGAATTGCGCCTACAGCGTAATCACTCGCGTCGCACATGATTTCGAACGGTAGTCGCCAATCAGGTGGTTGCATGATTGGTGCAGTGATAAGGGCTGATTTCAATGTTTCGAATTCTTTTAAACAGTCGTCGTCGAAGACGAACTCAGCATCTTTCATTAACAGGCCGGTCAGAGGTTTTGTGATTTTCGAGAAATCTTTTATAAATCTTCTGTAGAAACCGGCATGTACTAGAAAACTCCGTATTTCTCGTACGAATTTTGGTGGTTGGAGATCTTTTATAATCTCTATTTTAGCTTTGTCTACCTCAATCCCTCTATCTGATATGACATGTCCTAGAACTATTCCTTGTCGGACCATAAAATGGCATTTCTTCCAATTTAGGACGAGGTTTACTTTTACGCAACGTTCTAGTACCATTTCTAAGTTTTGTAGACATCCTTCGAAACTTTGTCAACATACCGAGAAATCGTCCATAAATACTTCCATAATGTCGTCTATGAAATCTGCGAAGATTGCCATCATGCATCTTTGGAAGGTTGTTGGAGCGTTACAGAGTCCGAACGGCATTCGGCGGTAAGCAAAAGTACCGTAAGGACAGGTGAATGTAGTCTTTTCTTGGTCATCAGGATGGATGGGAATTTGGAAGAATCCTGAGTAACCATCTAGATAGCAGAAATATGAATGTTTGGCTAATCTTTCCAACATTTGGTCTATGAAGGGTAACGGGAAGTGATCTTTGCGCGTAGCTTTGTTAAGCTTTCTATAGTCAATGCACATCCTGCTTCCAGTCACGACTCTTTTTGTTATTGATTCGCCTTTTTCGTTTTTAACTACTGTGACTCCTCCTTTCTTTGATACGACGTGAACTGGGCTAACCCATTCACTATCGGAGATCGGATAGATGATTCCTGCATCTAGCAATTTCTTTACTTCATCTCTGACTACAGTGCTCAGGATGGGGTTCAGTCTTCTCTGATGCTCTCGAGAGGTTTTAGAGTCTTCCTCTATTGTAATTCGATGCATACAGATTGAAGGGCTTATACCTTTTAGATCGCTTATGTTATAGCGTAATGCGGTGGGGAACTTCTTTAGGACTTCTAATAACTTTTCGGTTTCTGGTTGTCCTAAGTCGGCGTTGACTACCACTGGTCTTTTTAGTTCATCGTCTAGAAATTCATATCTAAGGTTTTTGGGTAATGTTTTAAGTTCTAAAGATGGGTTCTTCGGACCTGGCATATGGTTTGGGGTCAGTGCTAAGCTTTCGCTTAGGCTGTCGTCTTTATACGGTTTACGCCAATTATCGTCTTCAGAAATGTCGGGTATTTGAATCTTTATTATTTCTGAATACGTGGTCTCTTCATTTTCAAGTTCTCTTATGCATTCGTCAATTTCGTCTACTAAATAGCAGGTATCGTCTATTGCTGGTGCTTGTAAGAACTTGGTGAGAATGAACTCTATCTTTTCTTCTCCTACTTCGAATGTTAGCCTTCCTTTCTTCACGTCTATAATGGCTCCAGCTGTAGCTAGGAACGGTCTTCCTAGGATAATTGGGGTTATAGTATCCTCCTTGATGTCCATGATTATGAAGTCGGTTGGAATGTAGAATTGTCCTATGCGTACTGGAACGTTTTCCAGTATTCCGACGGGGTATTTTACTGATCTGTCAGCTAATTGAACGGACATTTTGGTTGGTCTGAGGTCTCCCATATTCAGCTTTTTGCATATAGATAAGGGCATAACACTGATACTGGCTCCTAAATTGCATATAGCTTTGTCTATTACGAACTTTCCTATGACGCAGGGTATGGAGAAACTACCTGGGTCTTTTAATTTAGGAGGCATGCGGTTTTGAATAATAGCGCTACACTCTGCAGTAAGTGTAACTGTTTCGTTATCCTCGATCTTTCTCTTATTCGACAGGATTTCTTTGAGAAATTTAGCGTATAACGGCATTTGAGTTATCGCTTCTGTAAAAGGAATAGTAATATTCAGCTGTTTAAGGAGCTCTACAAATTTCTTAAACTGTCCTGAAGTTTTGGAGTTTATTAGTCTTTGCGGATAAGGAATAGGTGGTTTATATGGCGCTAGAGGTGCTTGAGTTTTTCACTTGCGGTATCCTCCTTCTCGTTGTCCTCCTTCTTCTCTAACTCAGATTCCTTTTCTGCTTGTTCAGTTGGTTTTTGTTGCATGACTGAGTTTTCGGTCCTCGGATCGATCGGTTCGTCCAATTCTTTTCCACTTCTTAGTATTACAGCATTTTCTTGGCCTTTTGGATTCTGTTCGGGTTGTCCAGGAAAGGTGCCAGCAGGTGCGGCAGCAGAGTCTTGTTATTGAGCAACTTGTGATATCTGAGTTTCTAACATTTTGTTGTGGGTGGCTAAAGCGTCTACTTTTCCTGTCAACTGTTTAATTTGCTCACTAGTGTGTATGTTTTGATTTAGGAACTCTTTGTTTGTTTGAGCTTGAGTAGCTATGAACTTTTCCATCATCAACTCGAGGTTTGATTTCCTAGGTGCATTCTGAGCAGCTGGTTTCTGATATCCTGGCGGAGCAGTAGGCATTTGCAATGCATTTTCGCTTTTGTAAGAAATGTTTGGATGATTTCGCCAACCTGGGTTGTAGGTATTTGCGTAGGGATTTCCTTGAGCATAATTTACCTGGTCTGGTGGGATTCCGGCTAGCAATGACCATTCGGGTGCATTATGGGTGGTGCTTCCGCATAACTCGCAATTTGGAGTTACTGCAGCGACAGTTGCAGTGGGGTTAACGGTCAGACTATCGATTTTCTGTGCTAGAGCATCTACTTTAGCATTGAACTTTTCAAGGCTGCTGATTTCGTACATCCCACCTTTCACTGTGGTTTTCTCAGTTGGAGTGCGTTCACCTCCCCATTGGCAATGGTTTTGTGACATGTTTTCTATTAATTGATAGGCTTCATCGTATGGCTTATCCATAAGTGCACCGCCCGCGGCAGCGTCTATTGTCAATCTAGTATTGTATAGAAGCCCATTATAGAAAGTATGGATTGTCACCCAGTCTTCTAGACCGTGGTGAGGACATGTTCTCATCATATCTTTGAATCGTTCCCATGCTTCGTAAAGAGATTCAGTATCTTTCTGTCGAAATCCGTTGATTTGAGCTCTAAGCATAGCAGTTTTGCTTGGCGGAAAATATCTCGCTAAGAAGACGTTCTTCAATTGCTCCCACGTCGTAACGGAGTTGGATGGTAACGATTGTAACCATGTCCACGCTCTGTCTCTAAGAGAGAATGGGAAAAGACGAAGTCTTATCGCGTCTGGAGTTACTCCATTTGCTTTCACTGTGTCTGCTTATTGTACAAACTTCGTTAGATGTTCGTTCGGATCCTCAGTTGCGTTTCCTGAGAATTGGTTTTGTTGTACAGCCGACAACAATGATGGTTTCAGCTCAAAATCATTTCGGGTAATTGCTGGGGCAGCAATGCTACTTCTAGGCTCCATCTGAGATGGTGTAGCGTATGCCTTCAGCGGTTTGTTCGGAGGCCCTTCAGCCATCTCTGGTTCTTCTTCTTCTGATTTGGGAATGGGAGTAAGAGGTTCGGGAGTGTTATGTTTGAGTTGTTTGAGTTGGTACTCAATGATTCTACTTCTTAAATGTAAGAAGCGTTCTAGTTCTGCGACCGAAGGTTTTACGATATCGCCTTGCGGGCGATTTCTTGGCATACAATCGATAGAACTAGTAAAGGAAAAATGAAAATTGTTAACCTAGTCTATACGGCGTAACAGAAGGTTACACTATTGACTAAACGGGTCCCCGGCAACGGCGCCAAAAACTTGATCGCGACTTTCTATGTCTAATACAACCTAACTGCAAGTGCACAGTCTATCGCGTAGTAATAATAGATATCGATCCCACAGGGACTCGTAATCAAACTAGTGTTCTCGGGAGTTACTATGTTTAGCTAGGTAGAATATGTTTAAGGGAATAAGATTGTCACTAAAAGGGAACTAAGATTACTATTTAGAATATAATTGATTGAATCGATACGTAGTAATTGTGTTCTTCAGGGATTTGATAAGTTATGGTGTATGAAATAATTTTCAAAGTTTATTCAAGCAGAAAATGGAGATTTGAAAACTCTCGCCTCACGATGGTTATTGACGCTAATCATAATCCTAGGGGCCAAACGTACACTTTCGTATCCCGTTCGGGGTTAAAATTATTTTTTGGAAATCTCTAAGTTCTAATTCATTTTAAAGTGCTTTCGCTGTTATTAAAACAAATGCCTAGTGTTTACTATCTGACCTTACCGCAGCTTTCGCTTGTTGGTTCGTATCTTAATTAATTTCCCACTTTCGTGGCAAAACTACTTTTAAATAAGTTCTCGCTTTCGCGACGAAGTTTATTCAGTGAATCAATTTTAAACACTCAGACCATAAATTACTTTTTGAAAAGAAAGTTTTTCAACCAGTGGTTATCAAATCCCATTCGAATTATTACTACATATCGATTACCTAAGTTTAGCTAGACATGGATTTGGGAAAGATAAAATATAAATAAGAATAATAAATAATAATTTGCATTATAATAAAACTGAAGTCGATCAAAATGAAAACCTGTAAATATGCCAATTGGCCTTTGGGCAGATCCTCCACAGATGTTGGCAGGATTCTGGTCTTTAGTGCCAATTCGATCGTACAATAAAATAGAAATTACAGAAGAATGGAAATGGGAATACAGGAAAGGTAAAGAGAAACAAATAAGAATAAAACTGGAAAATAATGCTCTGGGAAGTAAATTCGGCAGCACTTCGTGGTATGAATGCAGCTCCCTTTCTGAAGTCCCCTGCTTCCCTTTTTATAGAAGTGGAATCCCAACGGTTATCACTGAAGATGATGGACCTTGAGGCAGATAATTTAGGGAGTAGTGGTCCACTCTGTGGGAATTGGAACTGATCCTTTGACGTGTAATCTGAGTGGGGCGTTTTTGCCTGCATGACGGTCGTCACAAGGTGTGACGGTCGTCACCCGTGTGACGGTCGTCATGAAGCTGTGACGGTCGTCACATCAGCAAAAACAGCTTGCTGCGCTTTTCATTGTATTTTCACTCCTTTTTCGTCCATATTTCATCTGAGATTGCTTCTTTTCTTCATGTTGCCTTGTTTAGACGTGATCGTTGGATACCTGCAAAACATCAGACAAATACACGGAAATAACCCGAAATCGGATCGAAAACGGTTAGACTTTAGTTGAATTATGCATGAAAATATCTATATGATTTCGTGTTATCAAACTCCCCTAAGCTTGAATCTTTGCTTGTCCTCAAGTAAAACATGGAAAAGTCGGCAAGCACGAGGCAACTTCTTCGTTCGCAGAGTTTGGAAAAACCGAGATTCTTGGTAGGAACAAGACGAGTATCATGACGACACTGGACTACAAGTCTTCGGAGGTCTCCTTTTTATGCAAATCGCTCTCAGTCATGCTACTGTATCTTGGTGTCAAGGTTCTCGCGGCAAGTTCACCCTGTTTGTTCTAGCGCAATCACATTAAGCCCGTTGTCCACACACTTTCATGGCAAGTCGACCTGTTAGTGAATATGATCTCATTTCTGTTTTTGATCTTCTTCATTGATCATAATTTTATGTCATTGATTTTCAATGAGTTTTTCGTGCCGTTGGGCTAAATGCTCGGGTGAGGAGCACCTAACTTAGAAGGAAACGTGTCTTATATTTTTGGGCTATTTAGCTCTCTTTTCATGATTTTTCATCTTTTTGGAGATCATACACTTATTTGCATCGGTCGCTCGCTTAGAAGAGTTTTAGGATGGTGCTGACTGCTTAGTATAAACTACTGGGGGTTGAGTTTGCGTAGACACTTGAGACTTTGGTACGCGTAGGTAGTGAAACCGACTCGCATAAACTAGAGATCTAAGGTGTCTGGACGATACTGGTTTTGTTAAAACTGTCGTTTCCTCGGAGTTTCAAAACTTGTTTTGAACTCAGGTGCATTCTCGTGGTGCTTTTGCTTTTGAGGAACGAACTAAATTTTTTTTTTACGTTGAATAATGTGGGGGTTGTTTGCGTAATGGGAAAAATATATAGACGAGCTTTATTTGCTAAAAATAGGAAGTGTTAAAATAGAAATTATGAAAATTCAAAGTGCAGTGAAATGGAAATAAAGGAAATTCAGAGTACAGTGGAATGGAAATAAGGCTCCGCTCCCACACTATCTCGATCAGTGTCCTCACTGATTCTCGAAGCATGCGAGATGGAGATACAACTGAAAATGAAAATACAAATAACTGAAATATAGTAAACAATGAAGGAGAAATGGAAATCTAGTCACGGCCTATGTCACGTCCGCGCTGGCGTCCTTTGGCTCTGACAAGGGCTACTCTGTCCTCATAGCTCATAGCTCCTGTGTGGTAGACGGTGTCTCGGAGTCCTTCGACCTGCAAGGTCAGATTCGCTAGGCTCTCAGTGATCGTAGCCTGGCCGGTGTGAAGTTGTTGCATTTGAGTCTGGTGCCAAGCTTCGAACTGGTCAGCTCGCTGATTCTGCTGCTGCAGCATCGTGAGTATCTGTGCCTGCTGGTCTAGGGAGCGACGGAGGTCCTCTTCTGTGTAGTCTGGCACGGGATGATGACGGCGGCAGCGGGAGGATGTACCTACGGGAGGAGGAGGCTGCGATGCCTCTGGCTGCTCGGACCTGTCCAACTCAGCTTGGATTTCATCGTCGGAACCGTGAGTGTGGTCCTGAGTAGGAACAGCGGCAGCAGGAGGGGCAGTGAGGTCGAACAACCAGTTGGTACGGTCCTCTAGATGGATGCGGGTGCGGGACGGAAGGATGATGCTTCGGACGGTCTTGCCACGCACAACCGGATGGTATTTGCCGTCAGCTCGGGAGCGGATGAGATGGGAGGCTCTGCAGTGGTCAGTGTCTAGGAACACCGAGGGGATGGAATGGAGGTGCTGGAGGCGGTCGCCAAGGTTCAGCCCAAGTGCAATAGCAGTGACAATCCCGCCAAAGTAGAATGGCTTCGAGCCACGGTTGCAGTTGGCCTGAATGTGAGCCAGCAGAAACGGGGCAACGTTGACAGGTTCATTGTTGAAGACGCAATGGAGAAAGAAGAGCTCTTTCGAGTTCACTTTGTGGTTGCTGTCTCTGGCAAAAATAGTGTTGCTCAACGCTCTGTGAAAGTACCGGATGGTTGGGTTATGGATATGAGTGGCGTGTAGGGAGTCCCAACCATCGGTATTGAGGCCGGTCAACTGATACCACAGCGCGAAAGCTTCGTGCTGAAACTGATCGGTGATGCGGCGATGAGCGTTGTCGCCGCGAGGTAGCTGTAGGATGCTGGCAATCTGATTTTGATTCACCTGGTAGTTGACGCCAAACATCCGGAAGCATGCGACACCTGTGTGCTGGTTAAGTTCGCCGCTGGATGTGGCGTAAGTGAACGAACTCAAGAACTCAAGAGTGAGTTGTTCGTACGTTGGATGTGGGTTGGTGCAGAGGTTCCAGATGCCTGCTCTTTGAAGCATCCAGGTTACACCTTCAAGGAGTCCGAGCTCCGTAAGTGATGGAAGGTGCGGGTAGTGAGTCGGCTGGAGCGACCTCTGATGAAATGCAATGTAGTTTGCTCGCTGTCTTTCGCCTAAGTCTCCTTCACTGAAGGTGATGTTACTGATATCTGGGGTTTCTGCATTCCTTGCCATTGTTGGAAGATGGAGAGGTTTCTGAGGTTTGGGGTTTTTCTGTAGAGAGGGAAAAACTGACAGAAGTGTGGTTTGGAGGTTGAATTTGGAGTTGAAATTTATAGTTCAATGTGGGGAGGACGAAAATTCGTAGTGCGGTAGGAGTTAGGATGATTGAAAGTGATAATGGGGGGAAGTGGAAGAGAACACGAACCCTGTTTTATCAGATATCAGTTTTTGACTGCGTGACGGTCGTCACGTAGGTGTGACGGTCGTCACCCGCGTGACGCTCGTCATGAGGCTGTGACGGTCGTCACAGCAGCAAAATCTGCAGAACGCAGAATTTTGCTCTGAGGGCGTACTCGTAGTGACTTTAAGGCTTAGTATTGATACGGTGATGTAATATAACAGCCAACAAACAACAAATAATGCGAAAACTGAGTAATTGAATAAAAACTAGAATTGAAATAACATAGAATTGAAACAATTGTATGTAGTACATAAAAAAAACTAACAATGCGAAAAATCCAAATGGTTAAATGAAACTAACTAGACTAGACTAAACTGAAACTACTGCTAAGAGCTAATAACTAATCTTTTCGTGCCTTCAACTCATCGAATTTCTGTGAATAGTAGTCGAGTTGGTCGCAGACTAGATCCATGAAGCCTACCAGTTCGCTGTGCATGCTTGCGATGTCAGCTTTTACATTAGTCAGAGCTGTATCGACGTTGTCCAATCTGAGTAACACGGCATCCATTTTGTCAGTTGTCTCCTTAGGGATAGGCTCAGGATAAGTATTGTAGTGTGGAGGAGTCGTAGGGTCTACTTCAGTTTCAGATGCAGCGTCCTCATAGTACATATAGTCGTGTGCCTCAGAGATGTGGTCACTGTCATACATATAGTTCTGGGGTGTTGACTGTGGTGAAGGAGGTCCCATAGGCTCATCCAATTCATAGAGCCAGTTATCCTTGTTGTGGATGCTTGTCATTAGATGATCAGGCAGTGTGAATAGCTGTACTGGTTTTTCGTTAATAAGGTACTCATACGGTCCAGGTCCCATAGTTCCTAAGATGCGCCTGTTAAAGCAGAATTGTATGTTCATGGGTCGGATGGTGCCAAAACGAGTGCTGGCATTTAAATGGAATCTAAGGCCAAGCTCATGGTCAATCATTGTTACCAGGCCTCCTATAAGAATAGGTGTCTGAGGTTCCAGCGTGAGGCGTTTGAAAGATCTCATCATGAAGGGCACTGCATTTACTGTCCGTCCCTGAGAAGCACAGAACATGATGAATAATCCTCCTTAGATACTGCAGTAATATTTTCTTCTTTTCCAAACAAGGTGTGGGCTAGTATCTTATGGAAGTATCTGAAGGCTGGGTTGTGAATGTCATCATTATACATTCTGTCTGGTTCAGGGTGATAGTCGCCTGTGATTCTACCCCAGAATTGATCGAGTTGAAAATCAATATCGTCATCTTCTGCACTGATGAACACATGCGGTCCGCTAGGGAATCCTAGGAGGTTAGCTAGTGGCATCCGGCTATGGGTTTGGTCCATTCCAAACAATCGGAAGGTAATCAACTCTGTGCTGGATCCAAAACCATAGTTGGGTGTGTATCTGAAAGAACTAAGGAATTCATAGGTAAGATCCTTGTAGGTAGCGAAACGTGTTTTCAGAGCAGTGTTCTCCCAACCCAGTTGATTGAACAGGTATTGAATGCTATCTGTGATCCCTAGTTTATCCATAGTAGCCTTATCATAATACAGCGTTAAGGCGAATTCTCTTTCGGTCAGTGCTGCAAAACTTGCCTTTTGAGCTAGTCCTCGGAAGTGAACCTTTGTGAAGTCGTATTCGGCCATACTCGCAGGTAATTCGGAGAAAACGGAAGGAATGTTTTGAAGACTTTTTTTTTAAAAAAATCCTGAAAAGTTTGAAACAGGAAATTGAAGTCAGGATTTTTAGAAACGAAAAGCGGTAGAAACAAAAGAAAAAAGAGGAAAAATAAAATAGAATATGAAAACAAACGAAAGTAGAAAGTAGTAGTAATTATAAGTTTAGAATTTTTGTTGGATTTTCAAAGTGGACATTTTAAAGAAAAATGAAATGCAATAACGAGGGAAATTTGGGTTGCCTCCCAGTAAGCGTTGTTTTTAACGTCTAAAGCCTAACGATAGCTTGGTGAGAAGCTATTCGGGTGTCTGAGCTGGAAGCTCAAGCAATGTTATATTGCTGACTTGAGGACTGTTGTCGTTCTTATTGTAATGTTTTAGACGTTGCCCGTTTACGATAAATGGTGCATTTGTCTTATCGGTAATTTCAACAGCTCCACTCTGAAGTACTTTAGTCACTTCATAGGGTCCAGACCACCTAGACTTTAGTTTACCTGGGAAGAGTTTTAATCGTGAATTAAAGAGCAATACGATGTCTCCCACACTGAATTGTTTCCTGATTGAACGTTTATCATGCCACTTTTTAGTTCGTTCTTTGTAGATACGGACATTTTCGTAAGCGTCTAATCGAAGTTCTTCTAACTCGTGTAGGTTCAAGATTCGCTTTTCTCCTGCCTCGGTGTAGTTGAAGTTGAGTGTCTTAATGGCCCAAAAGGCCTTATGCTCTAACTCTACAGGGAGATGGCAGGATTTACCGTAAACCAATTTATAGGGGGTAGTACCTATTGGTGTCTTAAATGCGGTCCTATAAGCCCATAAAGCTTCTTGTAGCTTCGACGACCAATCTTTTCTTGAGGTAGCGACAGTCTTTTCCAAGATCTGTTTTATTTCTCTGTTCGAGACCTCTACTTGTCCGCTAGTTTGCGGATGATAGGGTGTAGCTACTCGGTGTCGGACTCCATATCTAGAGAGAAGTTTATCGAATATTCGCGATATGAAGTGAGATCCTCCGTCACTAATGACGAGTCTGGGTACACCGAATCTAGGAAAGATTGTGTTTTTGAAGAGTTTGATTACTACTCGTGCATCGTTTGTTGGAGCAACTATGGCTTCTATCCATTTAGACACATAATCGACAGCGACGAGTATGTAATTATTACCAAAAGAAGGTGGGAATGGTCCCATGAAATCTATTCCCCAGACGTCGAAGATTTCTACCTCCAAGATTCCTTTCTGAGGCATTTCATCGCGTCGTGAGATGTTGCCAGTTCGTTGGCATCGATCCCATTTTTGCACAGCGATGTGAACGTCTTTCCAGAGATTAGGCAAGAATAAGCCAGCTTGGAGAATCTTAGCGCACGTCTTGGATGTACTAGCATGACCACCATATGGTGCTGAGTGGCATTGGGAAATGATATTTTATATTTCTTCCTCTGGGACACAGCGACAATATATGTTGTCGGCCCCTCTCTTGAAGAGTAGGGGTTCGTCCCAATAATAGTGTTTCAGATCGTGGAAGAATTTCTTCTTTTGCTGATAAGTAAGATCTGGTGGAAGCACGCCCGCAGCGAGGTAATTAACGATGTCAGCATACCAAGGTAATGTGACTTGGGCATAGACGGCTTCTACGGCTTTTTCGAATTCTGGATCTTCCGAGATTGAATTGGGCGTGTCACTTTCTAGTTTGGCTATCAGATGTTCGTACGGGAAATCGTCATTTATCGGTACTGGTTCATGTCTGATGCCCTCTATTCGGGATAAGTGATCTGCAACAACGTTCTCGGTTCCTTTCTTATCTTTGATTTCTAAGTCAAACTCTTGTAATAACAGGATCCATCTCAATAGTCTTGGTTTGGCATCCTTTTTGCTTATTAGGTACCTTATGGCAGCGTGGTCTGTGTATATGATGATTTTTGCTCCTACTAAGTAAGAACAGAATTTGTCAAGCGCAAATATAACTGCTAGAAGTTCCTTTTCTATGGTAGCGTAGTTCATTTGGGCATGATCTAAGGTTCTACTGGCATAGTAGATAGCATGGAGTTTCTTGTCCTTCCTTTGTCCTAGAACTGCGCCTACATCATAATCACTCGCGTCGCACATGATTTCGAACGGTAGTCGCCAATCAGGTGGTTGCATGATTGGTGCGGTGATAATGGCTGATTTCAATGTTTCGAATGCTTTTAAACAGTCGTCGTCGAAGACGAACTCAACATCTTTCATTAACAGGCCGGTCAGAGGTTTTGTGATTTTCGAGAAATCTTTTATAAATCTTCTGTAGAAACCGGCATGTCCTAGAAAACTCCGTATTTCTCGTACGAATTTTGGAGGTTGGAGATCTTTTATAATCTCTATTTTAGCTTTGTCTACCTCAATCCCTCTATCTGATATGACATGTCCTAGAACTATTCCTTGTCGGACCATAAAATGGCATTTCTCCCAATTTAGGACGAGGTTTACTTTTACGCAACGTTCTAGTACCATTTCTAAGTTTTGTAGGCTTCCTTCGAAACTTTGTCCACATACCGAGAAATCGTCCATAAATACTTCCATAATGTCGTCTATGAAATCTGCGAAGATTGCCATCATGCATCTTTGGAAGGTTGTTGGAGCGTTACAGAGTCCGAACGGCATTCGGCGGTAAGCAAAAGTACCGTAAGGACAGGTGAATGTAGTCTTTTCTTGGTCATCAGGATGGATGGGAATTTGGAAGAATCCTGAGTAACCATCTAGATAACAGAAATATGAATGTTTGGCTAATCTTTCCAACATTTGGTCTATGAAGGGTAACGGGAAGTGATCTTTGCGCGTAGCTTTGTTAAGCTTTCTATAGTCAATGCACATCCTGCTTCCAGTCACGACTCTTTTTGTTATTGATTCGCCTTTTTCGTTTTTAACTACTGTGACTCCTCCTTTCTTTGATACGACGTGAACTGGGCTAACCCATTCACTATCAGAGATCGGATAGATGATTCCTGCATCTAGCAATTTCTTTACTTCATCTCTGACTACAGTGCTCAGGATGGGGTTCAGTCTTCTCTGATGCTCTCGAGAGGTTTTAGAGTCTTCCTCTATTGTAATTCGATGCATACAGATTGAAGGGCTTATACCTTTTAGATCGCTTATGTTATAGCCTAACACGGTGGGGTACTTCTTTAGGACTTCTAATAACTTTTCGGTTTCTGGTTGTCCTAAGTCGGCGTTGACTATCACTGGTCTTTTTAGTTAATCGTCTAGAAATTCATATATAAGGTTTTTGGGTAGTGTTTTAAGTTCTAAAGATGGGTTCTTCGGACCTGGCATATGGTTTGGGGTCAGTGCTACGCTTTCACTTAGGCTGTCGTCTTTATACGGTTTACGCCAATTATCGTCTTCAGAAATGTCGGGTATTTGAATCTTTATTATTTCTGAATACGTGGTCTCTTCATTTTCAAGTTCTCTTATGCATTCGTCAATTTCGTCTACTAAATAGCAGGTATCGTCTATTGCTGGTGCTTGTAAGAACTTGGTGAGAATGAACTCTATCTTTTCTTCTCCTACTTCGAATGTTAGCCTTCCTTTCTTCACGTCTATAATGGCTCCAGCTGTAGTTAGGAACGGTCTTCCTAGGATAATTGGGGTTACAGTATGCTCCTTGATGTCCATGATTATGAAGTCGGTTGGAATGTAGAATTGTCCTATGCGTACTGGAACGTTTTCCAGTATTCCGACGGGGTATTTTACTGATCTGTCAGCTAATTGAACGGACATTTTGGTTGGTCTGAGGTCTCCCATATTCAGCTTTTTGCATATAGATAAGGGCATAACACTGATACTGGCTCCTAAATCGCATAGAGCTTTGTCTATTACGAACTTTCCTATGACGCAGGGTATGGAGAAACTACCTGGGTCTTTTAATTTAGGAGGCATGCGGTTTTGAATAATAGCGCTACACTCTGCAGTAAGTGTAACTGTTTCGTTATCCTCGATCTTTCTCTTATTCGACAGGATTTCTTTGAGAAATTTAGCGTATGACGGCATTTGAGTTATCGCTTCTGTAAAAGGAATAGTAATATTCAGCTGTTTAAGGAGCTCTACAAATTTCTTAAACTGTCCTGAAGTTTTGGAGTTTATTAGTCTTTGCGGATAAGGAATAGGTGGTTTATATGGCGCTGGAGGTGCTTGAGTTTTTTCACTTGCGGTATCCTCCTTCTCGTTGTCCTCCTTCTTCTCTAACTCAGATTCCTTTTCTGCTTGTTCAGTTGGTTTTTGTTGCATGGCTGAGTTTTCGGTCCTCGGATCGATCGGTTCGTCCAATTCTTTTCCACTTCTTAGTATTACAGCATGTGCTTGGCCTTTTGGATTCTGTTCGGGTTGTCCAGGAAATGTGCCAGCAGGTGCGGCAGCAGAGGCTTGTTATTGAGCCACTTGTGATATCTGAGTTTCTAACATTTTGTTGTGGGTGGCTAAAGCGTCTACTTTTCCTGTCAATTGTTTAATTTGCTCGCTAGTGTGTATGTTTTGATTTAGGAACTCTTTGTTTGTTTGAGCTTGAGTAGCTATGAACTTTTCCATCATCAACTCGAGGTTTGATTTCCTAGGTGCATTCTGAGCAGCTGGTTTCTGATATCCTGGCGGAGCAGTAGGCATTTGCAATGCATTTTCGCTTTTGTAAGAAAAGTTTGGATGATTTCGCCAACCTGGGTTGTAGGTATTTGCGTAGGGATTTCCTTGAGCATAATTTACCTGGTCTGGTGGGATTCCGGCTAGCAATGGCCATTCGGGTGCATTATGGGTGGTGCTTCCGCATAACTCGCAATTTGGAGTTACTGCAGCGACAGTTGCAGTGGGGTTAACGGTCAGACTATCGATTTTCTATGCTAGAGCATCTACTTTAGCATTGAACTTTTCAAGGCTGCTGATTTCGTACATCCCACCTTTCGCTGTGGTTTTCTCACTTGGAGTGCGTTCACCTCCCCATTGGCAATGGTTTTGTGACATGTTTTCTATTAATTGATAGGCTTCATCGTATGGCTTATCCATAAGTGCACCGCCCGCGGCAGCGTCTATTGTCAATCTAGTATTGTATAGAAGCCCATTATAGAAAGTATGGATTGTCACCCAGTCTTCTAGACCGTGGTGAGGACATGTTCTCATCATATCTTTGAATCGTTCCCATGCTTCGTAAAGAGATTCAGTATCTTTCTGTCGAAATCCGTTGATTTGAGCTCTAAGCATAGCAGTTTTGCTTGGCGGAAAATATCTCGCTAAGAAGACGTTCTTCAATTGCTCCCACGTCGTAACGGAGTTGGATGGTAACGATTGTAACCATGTCCACGCTCTGTCTCTAAGAGAGAATGGGAAAAGACGAAGTCTTATCGCGTCTGGAGTTACTCCATTTGCTTTCACTGTGTCTGCTTATTGTACAAACTTCGTTAGATGTTCGTTCGGATCCTCAGTTGCGTTTCCTGAGAATTGGTTTTGTTGTACAGCCGACAACAATGATGGTTTCAGCTCAAAATCATTTCGGGTAATTGCTGGGGCAGCAATGCTACTTCTAGGCTCCATCTGAGATGGTGTAGCGTATGCCTTCAGCGGTTTGTTCGGAGGTCCTTCAGCCATCTCTGGTTCTTCTTCTTCTGATTTGGGAATGGGAGTGAGAGGTTCAGGAGTGTTATGTTTGAGTTGTTTGAGTTGGTACTCAATGATTCTACTTCTTAAATGTAAGAAGCGTTCTAGTTCTGCGACCGAAGGTTTTACGATATCGCCTTGCGGGCGATTTCTTGGCATACAATCGATAGAACTAGTAAAGGAAAAATGAAAATTGTTAACCTAGTCTATACGGCGTAACAGAAGGTTACACTATTGAATAAACGGGTCCCCGGCAACGGCGCCAAAAACTTGATCGCGACTTTCTATGTCTAATACAACCTAACTGCAAGTGCACAGTCTATCGCGTAGTAATAATAGATATCGATCCCACAGGGACTCGTAATCAAACTAGTGTTCTCGGGAGTTACTATGTTTAGCTAGGTAGAATATGTTTAAGGGAATAAGATTGTCACTAAAAGGGAACTAAGATTACTATTTAGAATATAATTGATTGAATCGATACGTAGTAATTGTGTTCTTCAGGGATTTGATAAGTTATGGTGTATGAAATAATTTTCAAAGTTTATGCAAGCAGAAAATGGAGATTTGAAAACTCTCGCCTCACGATGGTTATTGACGCTAATCATAATCTTAGGGGCCAAACGTACACTTTCGTATCCCGTTCGGGGTTAAAATTATTTTTTGGAAATCTCTAAGTTCTAATTCATTTTAAAGTGCTTTCGCTGTTATTAAAACAAATGCCTAGTGTTTACTATCTGACCTTACCGCAGCTTTCGCTTGTTGGTTCGTATCTTAATTAATTTCCCACTTTCGTGGCAAAACTACTTTTAAATAAGTTCTCGCTTTCGCGACGAAGTTTATTCAGTGAATCAATTTTAAACACTCAGACCATAAATTACTTTTTGAAAAGAAAGTTTTTCAACCAGTGGTTATCAAATCCCATTCGAATTATTACTACATATCGATTACCTAAGTTTAGCTAGACATGGATTTGGGAAAGATAAAATATAAATAAGAATAATAAATAATAATTTGCATTATAATAAAACTGAAGTCGATCAAAATGAAAACCTGTAAATATGCCAATTGGCCTTTGGGCAGATCCTCCACAGATGTTGGCAGGATTCTGGTCTTTAGTGCCAATTCGATCGTACAATAAAATAGAAATTACAGAAGAATGGAAATGGGAATACAGGAAAGGTAAAGAGAAACAAATAAGAATAAAACTGGAAAATAATGCTCTGGGAAGTAAATTCGGCAGCACTTCGTGGTATGAATGCAGCTCCCTTTCTGAAGTCCCCTGCTTCCCTTTTTATAGAAGTGGAATCCCAACGGTTATCACTGAAGATGATGGACCTTGAGGAAGATAATTTAGGGAGTAGTGGTCCACTCTGTGGGAATTGGAACTGATCCTTTGACGTGTAATCTGAGTGGGGCGTTTTTGCCTGCATGACGGTCGTCACAAGGTGTGACGGTCGTCACCCGTGTGACGGTCGTCATGAAGCTGTGACGGTCGTCACATCAGCAAAAACAGCTTGCTGCGCTTTTCATTGTATTTTCACTCCTTTTTCGTCCATATTTCATCTGAGATTGCTTCTTTTCTTCATGTTGCCTTGTTTAGACGTGATCGTTGGATACCTGCAAAACATTAGACAAATACACGGAAATAACCCGAAATCGGATCGAAAACGGTTAGACTTTAGTTGAATTATGCATGAAAATATCTATATGATTTCGTGTTATCACTCCTACATGATTCAGCCACGAATTCTCTTGGATTATGATCTGGAATCAATCCCTAGCATCCATGGAAGAAGTTGCAATCAAGAAAATGGATGGAAAGTGAAGAAATTGGTGAAACCGAATTCAGTTGCAAGCCAAGAAATCTCAATCTCAATCTATGCTCTCTCCTTCAATCATCACCAACCCTTGAATTGGATCACCTCTACTCAATATATAGAACATTTGTGGATGATCTAGAACCCTCTAGATCCTTCTAATGAGAGTTTCAATCTCTCATGTCATGATATTTTCAACCATATGCCATGCTATGCATAACCTTGCAAACAGCTTGAAACCAATCTCATTCACTTCCAATTTCTCCCCTAGTGACATTTTGAAAGTGTTTAGCTTGCAAAGGGCCTTGGTTATGCCTTGATTCTAAGTTTTGCACATGTTACTTATGATGTAAGTAATCACTTTTCAAAGCAAGTCCACCAATTGAATTTCAATTCAAAAATGTGGCTAAACCAATGTTCTTAAAATGTTTTCTAGAGTCAAAATGATATATTACATGCCATGGTTTGGATGTGTAGGTTGAAAATATCAATTTCCAACTTTGATTCATTTAACTTATACCCTTATTTTAGGTCATTTTTGCAACTTTGAGCTACAAGCATTTCCAACATCTCATGACCTCTTTAATAGCCTTAAAACATCATTTTGAACAAGTTTAATGTTGAACATTTTCCCATTTGAAGCTTGGAAATAGGAGTTATGGCCTTATGGTTGAAATGACCTGTAATCTCCAAATGACCAAAATGCCCTTGACTTGTCAAAGCCATAACTTGAGTTCTACAAATCCAATCATGGACTTCTAGTACTCTCTAGAAAGCTAAGAGGATAGGGAACAACATTCATGTTGACCAAAAGTCCATAGGAATCATCCTTCTTGGGCAAAAGTTTGATGCAAGTTGGGTAACTTTCAAGCCCCCAAATTCACATACCTCAGATGACCTGTAACTTGTCAAAGTCATAACTTGAGTTCTACAAATCCTATCAAGGACTTCTAGCACTCAAATTAAAGCTAAGATCATGCTTTACAAAATTCATGTTGGGGGAAAGATGAGATGACAATCACATCTTGAGCTAAACTTCCTTGAAGATAGGGGTCGAACTAGGGGATTTTACACTGTCAAGCCTTAGAAACCCTAGCTTGAAACTTCTCAAACTCTTCAATCATGATGAGTTGACCTTGGAATCATCCTTATAACATATCAATGCATCAATCCATGATCACATGGCTCTTGAATTAGGTCTCAACCTTGTTCCAAGTCATCAGTTGATCTAGGGTTGACCTAGTCACCCTAATTACACCACTCATGGCTGAGTCTTCTTAACCTTGCACAATGACCTGTCTAGGCTTCATGATGGCTTTCAAGACATCTCATAAGCTCTCTCAAGGCTTCAAGTCCATATTCCTGGCTTCAGAATCATCTGAGGAGCTCCCCCAACTCTCAAGTTAGGAGGCACACCCTCTTGGTTTCAACCACTCTCTCTGAGAGTCCTTTGACTTCTCTGACAAAGATATCAACCCATGAACACTTGAATAAGCTTCTTAGCTAGCTTCATAGTCTTGTAGCTCTTAATTGGTAATCATACCTCTTGATCTCCTGCATACATGTCAATGAAATGCAAATGATAATGCTAATGTGAATGAAATGAAACATAAGCCAGGTAAAGAAATGTTGGGCAAATTTTGGGGTGCAACAGCTACCCCTATTTAAACGGCTTGAACCTGACTGGGTGAGAAGCGGACGGCTCCAACCAATCAAGGTGCGAGACGGTTGAATACCGACAAACCCAGAAATTTGCCAACTGCATAAGTACACGGTACTCTGATGGGAACAAATCTTCGAAAACTGAAATATTAGCTGCACGACAACTAGCTGGGTAATTGGTCACACGGTAACCTGTGATACATGGTCGATCATGCTGTCAGGCATCAGGATTCCTTGGGACTTATCAGATCAACAATCAAGCTAATCATGTCATCGGGCATTCAAGGAAATTTTTGGGCGTCATCCGGACTTCATCAGTAAGTCGGGAATAGCATTCTCTGTCAATCATGAACCAATTGGGGATATCCGAACTTCTGCCATCAGGCACTCCGCATCAGCTGAGAGAACTGCTTCGTCAATACGGTTGGACTTCAATCATTAAGTCTTCGAGGGAAGTTTCAACTTCGCTGCTCAGAAACCTGCCGGGGATGACACATCTCCGCTGGGGATCCTGGAGAACTATCAAGTAACTCTGCTTCGGGGATCCAGAAATCATTCTGGGTGAATCATCTTGAAAAAATAACTTTGAGGGGACTTCAAGAATCATCCTGAACCCATAACTCTGCTGGAGATTTCGGTAATCATCCCGAGCACACTCTGCTGGGGGCTCTAAGCATCAACTTGAGTAACCCACTCTGGCAATTTCACAGGGGATTTTAAGAATCATCTTAAATGAATGCCTTCGCTGGAGAATTCGAGAATCATCTTGAGCGAACGGCTTTGCTGGGGAATTTCAAGAATCATCTTGAGCAAGCGACTCTGCGGAGGAACACCTGCAAAGCAAGAACGGTAACGACCTAGCTCATGTTTAGTATGCATATGCCGTGACAATGAAGCAATGCTCCACACGGTGGAAATGCTACGCGTTTACGATAAATGCTATGTAATCATGCAAAATACTGCGATCCCGTCAGCAAAATAAATGCTGAAGGGAGAATCCTCCTGTCAAGGAGAAAGAACCACTCTGGTGGGGGAAGGAATCATCCTGCCATGGAGAAAAGGTCACGCCAATCTCAATCGGACTCCGCATGGGGAAGCAAACTTCAGTTGACTGCTGCAGGGGAATGAAGCTTTACGAGAACCCAGGCCTGCTGAGGAAAGCCATGTCAATCGCAGAAATACACTGCGCGGCCTTCGCGACTACTTCCCTGGAGGCAACGACTCCGGCGGGGAAATACAGCATCAGCTATTCAACACTCTACTGGGGAAAACCAATCATGGCCCGAACGCCCTCCAAGGACTCGGCTCTCTTGGGGGTTTGCAAACTCGGATGGGGAAGAAGGAATCATCCTGCTTAGGGGAGAGTACGACTCTGCGGGGAATTTCAATTCCGCTGAAGACTTCAGTATGGAACTATCAATTGCTGCACACTTCAGTATGTGACTCAGCTAGGGAGATGGCGACCCTTAGGGATGCATCTGATTGGGGAGAGAATCCTCTCTGCCTGGGGGAAACATATCAATGCTTACAATCTCACGTTCATACTCCATGGGGAGGCGCTGCTGGACTTGCTGGAGAAGAAGGAATCATCCTGCTTGGGAACGCATACGGCGTACTGTCTGGAATAGGTTGTACCTGCACAAACAAACAGACAAGATACCCTTCTCAAAGGGACCTATCAAGGTTATCATCTTGTGACAATGTTCAAGTAATTCATTGTTTCAACAATCAGTGGCCTAGGCCAGTAAGTTTATGTATGCACATTTTATCAAAAACGTTGGCGTTCTTTTTTCGCAAACAAACAGGTAAATGCTAAACAAACAAATAGAATTGCTGAATAGTATACATTTTATTGATAACGAACCCCTGAATGGGTAAAAATGTTTTACAACAGAGGCAAGCTCCTGGAATGAGGAAGCCGCGCAAAAAAGGTAAAAACAGAAATATACATCAGTATATACAAATGTCGGCAACGAGGCGTAGACGAACACCATGAGTTGATCCCTCTATGACACACTCGACTTCGATACATCTCCGACGCTTCAGCTTCAAAAGAGATTGATTCAGATAAACGGCCCTCAGGTCTTCCAAACCACTAAACAATGAAAGTCCACACTCAGAACGCAGTCATTTGCTTTTTCAAATCCCTAACTTTTGTCTGAATCTCCCCTCAGGGTTTTCGATTCACCGGGATACCCTTTTTTGCCAAAGTCGCCCTTCCGGGTTTTCGACTTTGCGGCTGTACATTCTTTTCTTTATATCCCTAATTTTTTCCCGAACCTTTTCCTTTTTTATGGTTCGCCGGGATGCCCCATTTTTGCCTGGATATTCTTTTTCTTTCCAGCGGGTCATTTTTAAGCAAAGTATTTTTTAATTGCGTCCGCGTTCACCGTGGATGCAAAATCTTCACCATCCATCGTGGATAACAACAAAGCTCCTCCCGAGAAGACCCTGCTGACGACGTACGGACCTTCGCAATTGGGAGTCCACTTGCCCCGGTGATCGGAGTATGGAGGAAGAATCTTCTTCAGGACGAGATCACCCTTCTGAAAGCTTCTAGGACGCACCTTCTTTTCATAAGCTTTCTTCATTCGGCTTTGGTATAGACGACCATGCGCAATCGATGCTAACCTCTTCTCGACCATCAGGCTGAGTTGGTTTAGTCGGTTCTTAATCCATTCTGCCTCGTCGAGCTTCACATCAACTAAAACTCGTAAAGAAGGGATCTCCACTTCTAACGGTAGGACAGCTTCCATACCGTACACCAAGGAGAAAGGAGTTGCCCCGGTTGACGTACGCACCGTTGTACGATAACCGTGCAGTGCAAATGGCAGCATCTCGTGCCAATCTTTATAGGTCACAACCATCTTCTGAACAATCTTCTTGATGTTCTTATTGGCCGCTTCAACGGCGCCGTTCATCTTCGGCCGGTAAGGAGATGAGTTGTGGTGTTCAATCTTAAAACTCTGGCACAACTCCTTCATCATCTTGTTATTCAGATTTGAACCATTATCAGTAATGATCCGCTCGGGAATCCCGTAACGACAGATGATGTCCCTCTTTATGAATTTAGCCACCACCTGCTTGGTCACGTTAGCATACGAGGTTGCCTCCACCCACTTGGTGAAGTAGTCGATAGCTACTAGAATGAAGCGATGACCGTTAGATGCAGTGGGCTTGATCTTGCCTATCATGTCGATGCCCCACATGGAGAACGGCCACGGGGAGGACATGACATTTAACGGGCACGGCGGCACATGAGCTTTATCAGCATAAATCTGGCATTTATGACATCTCTTCGCGAATTTAAAGCAATCCGACTCCATCGTCAGCCAGTAGTATCCTGCTCTCAAGATCTTTCTCGTCATAGCATGCCCGCCGGCGTGCGTACCAAATGTGCCTTCATGGACTTCTTCCATCAGGATTGAGATAAAAATTTCCAGACATCCTCCTCAGAGTCTTCTTATCCTGGGTTGACGCTCCCGCAGGGTATTCCTTAGTCATAAGGAAGGTCTGGATATCATGGAACCATGGCTTGCCGTCGGCGGCTTCCTCGATCGCAAAGATGAATGCAGGTCTATCAAGACGAGAAAGGACAATTCTTGGAGCTTCATTCCAAAAATTGACTTTATACATTGAAGCCAACGTGGCTAAGGCATCATCCATCTGATTCTCAGCCCTGGGCACTTGATGGAGTTCCACTCGATCAAAGAACGGAAGCAGCCTTCTGGCATAGTTCATGTACGGCACTAAATTCGATTGACGAGTCTCCCACTCCCCTTTAATCTGGTTAATCACAAGTGTCGAGTCACCATATACATCTAGGTTCTTGATTCTCAAATCAATTGCTTCTTCTAGACCCATAATGCATGCTTCGTACTCCGCTTCGTTATTGGTGACTGGAAACGTCAGTCTCACAGTGAACGGGATATGAGATCCGTGGGGAGTCGTGATGATCGCCCCGATACCACTTCCATAAGAGTTAACCGCCCCGTCAAATATCAATTTCCATTGGGACTTCCTATCTGGACCATCGTCGGCCAACGATTCATCGCAATCCTTTGCTTTAAGAAACATGATATCCTCATCAGGGAATTCAAATTTCATCGGCTGATAATCTTCAATCGGCTGTTCGGCAAGGTATTCAGACAATACGCTTCCTTTGATGGCCTTCTGGGAAACGTACTGAATGTCATATTCCGTCAACACCATTTGCCATTTGGCAATCCTGCCCGAAAGCGCTTGCTTCTCGAAGACGTACTTGATCGGATCCATCTTCGAAATTAGCATGGTTGTGTGATTGAGCATGTACTATCGTAAACGTTTGGCAGCCCAGGCTAGTGCACAACATGTCTTCTCTAGCATCGAGTAACGAGATTCACATTCTGTGAACGTTTTACTCAAGTAGTAAATGGCATGCTCCTTTCTGCCCGTCTCGTCGTGCTGACCGAGAACACACCCCATACTATTCTCAAGAACTGTCAAGTACATGATTAATGGTCGTCCGACCACTGGGGGTATCAAGATCAGAGGTTCCTGTAGATACTGTTTTATCTTATTGAATGCCTTCTAGCAATCCTCGTTCTAGATAATCGCCTGATCTTTCTTTAACAGTTTGAACATCGGTTCACACGTGGCCGTGAGCTGAGAGATAAACCTTGCAATGTAGTTTATTCTGCCCAGGAAACCACGAACTTCTTTTTCTGTTTTTGGCGCTGGCATTTCTTGTATCGCTTTAATCTTCGCAGGATCAACCTCGATGCCTCTTTTACTCACGATAAACCCCAGTAACTTTCCGGACCGTACTCCAAAAGTACACTTGTTAGGATTCAGCCTCAACCTGAACCTCCTCTAAGCCTCTCAAAAAGCTTCAGCAAATTGACCAGATGTCCCTCCTCCGTTTGGGACTTCGCAATCATGTCATCAACATAGACTTCAATCTCATGATGAATCATATCATGAAACAAAGTGACCATTTCTCTTTGGTAAGTGGCCCCTGCGTTCTTCAGACCGAAAGGCATTACCTTGTAGAAAAATGTTCCTCAGGGAGTGATAAACGTAGTTTTCTCCATGTCTTCCGGCGCCATCTTGATCTGATTGTAGCCGGAGAAGCCATCCATGAACGAAAACACGGAGAACTGAGCTGTATTGTCGACCAACACATCGATATGAGGCAGCGGGAAATCATCTTTAGGGCTCGCCCTATTCAAATCCCGATAGTCGACGCACATTTGTACCTTACCGTCCTTCTTCGGTACCGGCACTATGTTGGCGACCCACGGAGGGTAAGTAGCGACCGCTAAGAAGCCATCATCAAGTTGTTTCTGCACTTCTTCTTTGATCTTAAAGGCCATATCTGGTCCCGTCCTCCTAAGCTTCTGCTTAACGGGAGGACAATCTTCTCGCAGCGGCAAGTGGTGGACCACGATGTCAGTATCAAGTCCGGGCATATCCTCGTATGACCAAGCAAAGACGTCACTATACTCTCTCAGCATCTCGACCAATCTCTGTTTGACATCACTCTGCAATGCAGCCCCTATCCTGACGTTCCTGACAAGTTCTTCAGAACCCAGATTCACAATCTCGATATCCTCTTCATGAGGCAGAATAACTTTCTCTTCTTGTTTCAACAAGCGGGCCAACTCTTCGGGAAAGTCTTTGTCTTCATCAATCTCTTCTTCGGCTTGATAGATCGGGCAATTAAAGTCGAAGTGAGTCGTAGAAGGTCCAGAGTCGATGTCATCTGCTATGTGGATCCTGCAATAACAAGAGTTAAGCTTAAAACAAGGATATGCAGGTTAGCACAAACCTCATTGCCATTTTATTGTTTTTCAAAACAAATATAAAACAGGAATAACAGAGATCACAATATTTGAATACGAAGAAAAACGCCTTTTGATTTATTGGTAAAATGCATATACATAATCAAACGAGGCCCTGCCCCGGGTAGGACATAGGGTTGTACAATGATTGGAAAAAGTAAATCATTACTCTTCGCTTGTCATCTGGATGATGTCCTTGACGGACCAATTGTTGAGGCTCTCGCCTGGCTTGCTTGGCTGGATCCAAGAGTCTAGGTCACCGTCGCTATCTCCGCTGTCTTCAGACACCGCGTTGACGCTTTCAAATATCACCCCCCACTGGTAAACTGGATCGGCCCTTTACCTCGCGACGCACTGCTAGAAGAAGAGGCTTCAGCCGCAGGAGAATATCCCAACCCAAACGTATCTTGCTTGTTAGGTATCTTTAGAATTTTCCCCCAGCCTGGGGTAGATCCGGCTTGGACAACAGCCCGGGCTTCCTTGAAGGAAGAGAGAGTCATCTCTGGCTTTTCAGTGACTACAGGAGCTACGTCCTTGACTTTAACAGCTTCGAATGCTTGGCATAGGGTTTCGTGGATTTCCCCATCCATCTCAACATACTTGAAGGACGACAAATGGCTCACCATTATGTCTTCCTCGCCACACACAGTCACGATGCTACCTCTGACGGTGTACTTGAGCTTCTGGTGCAACGTGGAGGTCACGGCACCCGCCGAATGGATCCATGGCCGGCCCAAGAGACAGCTGTAGGCAGGCATGATGTCCATAATGTATAAGACCGCGTCGAATGTTTCCGGCCCGACTTGGATTGGCAACGTCACCTCCCCGAAAACATGGCGTTTGGTTCCATCGAACGCTTTCACAACTAGATCACTGGGTGTGCAAATCACTCCGCTAGTATCTAACTTCATTAATGCCTTCTTCGGAAGAACATTGAGCGACGACCCAGTGTCTACCAACACGTGAGACATAATCGTTCCCCTACACTCTATCGAGATGTGCAGGGCGCTATTGTGGTTCCTTCCCTTCGGCGTCAGCTCTTGGTCAGTGAACCCTAACCCATTTCCAGCATTCACGTGGGCTACGACCTCTTCCAGCTGGTTTACCGATATTTCCTGCGGTACATATGCGGCGTTCAACACCTTCAGCAGCGCGTTGCAGTGTGCTTCAGAACACAACAACAGATTCAGGATGGAAATCTTCGAGGGTGTCTAATGGAGATGGTCCATGATCTTGTAGTCACTCTTTTTAATCAACCTCATAAATTCCTCAGCGTCTTTAACAAGTAAGTCTTTTTCTACCCCACGGGGGATCTTTTCAACGAATTTACTTTTCCCTTTGTCAGTTGCATCAGCTCTGCCCGCTTTGTCCGCCACGACCTCTAGTGGTGCAAACACTCTCCCACTGCGAGTGATTCCGCTGATTCCTGCAAGGTTATCTACAGACGACCCAAACGGTTCTAGCTCCAACTTTTGTCCGTTGTAGTAGACTTCCGCCCCATAATGCCACGGGAAGGCATTAGTGCTTTCGAAGGGTATCGGCCCAGCTTTAGTGATGGTAATCGTAGGCGGCCTGGGTGCAGAAATAGTTATCGTCTGGCGAGGGATGGTGATGGTGGAAACCTCATCATCTTGCTTCAGCATTACCTCTCCCGATCCGCTTTAGGCCCTTCGGCTAAACTGTAAGATCCCTCCAGTCATCAGACTTTGAATCCCCTCTCTCAGCTGTTCACATCCATCGGGACTTGTCGCACAGCCCATACACAGCTCTCCACAACCTGGAAAGAAACCCCTTTTCATCAGCTTAGCTTTAACGAAGCTAAGCGGTGTCTTCAGATCTCTGACGTCAGTCAACAAATCCAAGCTCTCGTCTTCTGTAATGGCGTTTACTCCACCGCCCCTATGATTCGGCATAGGGTTCTTCGTGACGTTTGGCACATTATCTGTGAAGTTGATGATCTTAGCGTCCACCATGTCCTGCACCTTGTGCTTGAAGGCTTTGCAATTCTCTATCGTGTGGCCTGGTGCCCCTGAGTGAAATTCACAAGTTGCATTTGCGTCGTAACCTGGCGGAGGTGCCCCTGTCAAGGGAGCCAAGGTTCTCTTCTGGATCAACTGTAACTGGAGCAAAGTCTGTAACAGTTGCGCATACGACATGGGCGGTGTCTCGAGGTGACGGCTCGATAGAGGTGCCCTATTCTGATACTTTCTGTATCCTTGTTGATTCGGCTGCTGCTGCTGTGGCTGTTGAACTGCCGGGATAATTATACTGGCCACCTGCTGGTGAGGGCCTTTACCCTTCCTTCGAGCGTTGGTCACGGCGCTCATTTCTCCTTCCCGTCTTTTGCCACTATAAGGTTTCTTTCCGCCTCCTCCAGCTGAGGATGACTCACCTTGAATCTTCCCCAGTTTGATCCCATTTTCGATGTGCTCACCCGTGATAATGAGATCTGAGAAGGTTCCAGACATACCGCTGACCAATTTCTCATAATAAACCCCCGGGAGGGTGGCTACAAACATCTGCACAAGCTCACGTTCAACCATCAGCGGCTGAACCCTGGCTGCCAACTCACGCCACCGCTGGGCGTATTCCTTGAACCCTTCGTTGTTCCTTTGCGACAAATTCTGCAGCTGGACTCGGTTCGGGGCCAAGTCACTGTTATATTGGTAGTGGTGCACAAATGCTTCAGCAAGTTCCTTCCACGTGCGCACACTGGTAGGTTCCAGACTCATGTACCATTCGAGGGAGGGTCCGGACAGACTGTCCTGAAAGAAGTGCATCAGCAACTTCTCGTCCTCAGAATGAGCCGACATTTTCCGGTAGTATGATCTCAAATGGACGCGAGGGCAGGTGGTGCCCTTGTACTTTTCAAAATCAGGTACCTTGAACTTGGGAGGCACCTTGAAATCAGCAATCAGTCCCAACTTGGACATATCAACACCCAGGGTGTTCTGGTTCTCGATATTCCTCATCTTGTCCTCGAGGGCCTTGAACCTAAGTTGTGCTTCAGCAGTCAGCTCACCTTCAGCACCTCTCTGAGAGAACACATCGTCTTGACGATCTTCCAACCACGGCTGAGGCCCGAACAGATTTCCAACACCTGCATTGCCGTTGCCCAACCCAACATTGACATTAGCTTCAAAATTTCCATTACCGACGTCCGTCGTATTGCCGTTGAGTCCCGTGTTAGCTATCACATTGTCGTTGGCACTGCCGTTCCCCCCGGTCACGGGGACGCCATTCTGAGGAGTTTCAACTGGTGGAGGGGTAGGCACGGTCCCACCATGGAGTACGCCATTGCTATCGACCCTTGAAATCAGAGGCTGAACCAAGGTTCTGAGTTAATCCTAGCCATTGGCGACCGCTTGCATGAGCTCCATGAAACGATCCATTCTTTCGCGGAGTTCCTGAACATCAGTCTGCACTTGCTCCATGATTCTGGTTTGATTTGCTCTGGTCGGTGGATTGGTCTCTGATCAATCCTGGAACAACCTAAAACAACCTAAAAACACAAAAGGGTTAGGAAAAACGACAAAGTGCTCGTCATGCAAATGCTTCATGCAAATGCAAACGTGTGTCTGTGTGTTAGGGAGATTTCCCCCGATCCTAGTGCCTGAGTGCCAGTGCTGATAATAAGAAGTCCGAGTCCAGTCATGGAAATAACATCTCATATATAGAAAGAAAGCCCATCAAGGCATTACACAACGTCAGTGAGTACAAGATGAATCAATAGCATGACCTCAACCAACAAGCCTAGTGATGGTCAGCATACAACAATGATCAAAACAAAAGGAATACAAATTGTCAAGCACGGCCGCGGGCGCGAAACTCGTCTAACAACCCCTTCGTTTCTGGATGACCAGGCCGAGTGAGTAACCCTTCGACGAGTAACTCCCTCTGCATAATGGTGTATTGAAGACCTTCGACCAAATCTTTCCATGCTCCTTCGCCGAAACAATCTTCTAACCTCCGCTTCTTGAATTCAAACGTCAGTTTGCGCTCCTTCAGGTTAGCAAGAGCCCTGTTGAGCTGGCCTTCAGCGGCATATCTGCGAGCGGTTTCTTCATCAAACCTCTTCTCACTAGCCTTCACCTGGGCTTTCAGCTTGGAGATCTGTTGCATCAGCTTATCCTCCCGCTCTTTCCTATTGGCTATGGTGGCCTTCCAATGCTGGTTAAACTTGGATATCCTCTGATACGCTTCATCCAGGTGCTGCTTCTTAGTGGCCAGTACATCGTTGACAACTTTGAAGTATCGACCCATGCACTCGCGCTCAGCTATCTGCTTAGTCAAGTCTGTACCTAGCTGGTTCACCAGCTCTGTCGGCCTCTTGAAGGAATGGACGGCTTCGCTTCTCTCGCTTCGGAGCTGAGCCAATTCTTTCTCCAGTTCTTCATTTGCCTTTTTCAATTCATCTTTCTCAGCTAACACCTGATTATGCTGCTGAATAGGCACAGTAGTAGGCTCTTCAATCACGGGAGGGAATTCTGGCTTGGCAGGAGGAAACGGCATCCCTATAGCATCTGCTCTGGCTCTGATCCACGTCACGTATGGAGCGTAGGCTTGATTGTTGCTTTTCCCCAGCAACGGCTTTCCCCTTTTACTGATACCATTCCAAGCGCACTGAAGCTTGGATAACATATCCCCCTCTAGAAGACCAGTGAGGTATAGAGATTCCTGAACCTTTTCATCCTTCGACGGAGTTCTCAAAGCGTAAGCAAACTGTCGGACCAGCAAAGACGAATTATAGTTTATACAACCTTTCCTGCCTATCAAAGGCACGTTTGGAAACCCGCTGCAGCTGAAGATGATCTCGGTACCCAACCTATCTCTGTCAAACCAGTCAATATCCTCTGCAGATAGACCCATAAAGCGCTCAGACCACTCAGCAGTGGCTGCAGACGAAGCAAAGGGACCCCTCTTGGGTAGATGACTATCAAGCCATTTATAGAGTAGGGGCACACAGCACGAGACATTCTTGCCCCTCCTGTTCTCATTTTTGTAGTGGATGGAATGGTAGACATCTCCTATCAAGGTAGGGACTGGATTCCCTGATGCGAAGATGCAGAAGGCGTCAAAGTCTACAAAATCGGGCATATTGGGGAACAGAATGATGCCATATATGCACAGAGCGAGAATGGCGTTGAACACGACCCAAAATCCGTCTTTGGCGCACTGCTGAGCTTTTCCCACTAGGAACTGCAAGGAGAAACCGGGAACCTTGTTCCAACTAGACAATACCAACTCGGAGGCATCCAGATGAATTGAAGGAGCTAGACTAGCCAGATTAGGCTCAGCATCCATATGGACAAAGGGCATCTGACTCTTGATAGGCACACCTAACAAATCAGCATATTCCTCTAGCGTGGGTGCGAGAACAAAATCCTGGAAAGTAAAGCATCTCAACGGAGGATTGTAGAACTGCAGCAGAGCGTGCAACCCATTCAACTCAAACGCAGAAGGTTTAGGAACCAAACTGAGCAATTTGCCGTAAGATTTTCTGAACTCATCTCTCACAGAATCATCTGCTAAAGCAATCAAACTAGTCAGCTGAACAACATCGGGAGCAGGGAGCTTGTAAGCCACGGTCTTCCTCAGAGAACCCATAATAGCACAGTAGGAGGCAAGAAATCCTGAATCGGGGGAAACGGTACCTGTAACACAGACACGCGTTAATGAAATGCAAATGCGTATTCAAAACAATGTAAAATGCAATCATGCAGCAGGAGATCAAGACGACTGTGTTGTGGAGATTCTGTATCAACAAAACCATGATGCTGCTCTGTCAAGAACAACCACTATATCTGATAAGAAGAAAACCCTGGTATCGGACCACAAATCTGCTCTGTCAAGAATACACACACATAGGACCATAAATCTGCTCCGTCAAGAACAGACATCTGATAATAAGGACCTCTGATACAGGACCCTAACTCTGCTCTGTCAAGAACAAACATCTGATATTAAGGACTTCTGATACAGGACCCTAACTCTGCTCTGTCAAGAACAAACATCTGATAATGAGGACCTCTGATACAGGACCATAACTCTGCTCTGTCAAGAACAAACATATATCTGCTGATGAGATCCTCAGATCCCAATCACAAACCTGCTCTATGAAGAACAAATACACATCTCTGAATACAAGGTCCTCTGATACAGGACCATAACTCTGCTCTGTCAAGAACAAACATGCCTCTGCAGATGAGATCCTCAAATCCCAACCATAAACCTGCTCTGTCAAGAACAAATACACATATGCTGATGAGAATCTCCGGTACCAACAAAACTGATTCACTATCAAGAAAACCAGGTAGTCTGAAGGTTAAAGTTTCCTGCAATAAACCCAACCCTGCTCACAGTTATGGACCTAAACTGACACAAGTTCGGCATCCTATGCGGTCATCAGCGTCACAGACATTCAAGAGAGGTGATACGATACCCAGAAGGTGTGGCATCACCAGCTCATGAAGCGGCCTCACTCGGCTGAATCCCAAATGATCGGTCCCCAGAGTCGACAATCCTCCAAACCAACAACCCCCTCAACCCAAAGGGTTGAAAAAGAAGTCAATCGGGAGAACCTCGTCTGAGCGTGGATTTCATGAGACACTAGTGCCTGCCAAGCAAGCACGCGCCCACTAATTTCCACAACTAATTCTATGTTCACTCAAGCCTGGGTCTGGCTTCTCACTCATCAGAATGCCCCTCCCACAACAGCACAGATAATCATATCATACTGAACATAAAGTGCGGGAAATAAAATGCGATAAATAAACACAACCCAACAAGTAATCATACAAGCGCTAGGATTGACTCTCGCAGGGGACGTCGGATCCCCAAACTGACTCACATACAGGACGTTGGATCCCAGGAAACTATCAAATCCCCAGCAGAGTCGCCAGCTGTCGCTTTCGCGAAAATAAGGTGCCGGCAAAACAGAAGAGTCGCCACCTTTCGTTATTTATCCCTCAGAACGGGAAAGGAAACGATCGGAAAAACCTGACGAATAGGTATAAGACAAGGTCATCGCAACCATTGTCTGGGTTCGGGAGTCGGTTACGCAAGGGGAAGGTATTAGCACCCCTCACGTCCATCGTACTCAATGGGATCCATGCTTGTTGTGTTTACTGGACGGGTTGGTTTATCTATCTACCTATCAAGGCTGGCTTAAAAAGGAAAGAAAATGACTAAGCAAAGCGTCGCGCTTTATGCCTACGTATTCTCATCAGAGAATGAGAAATCAGAGTCAACGTAGTTCGACTAACTACGGGTTACGGGGAAGGTGGCTCGCCAATACATCAGTATTGTGCCTACGTACTCTCAACAGGCTTGAGAGATCAGAGCTTACGTAGTTCGGGATAATACGGATTACGGGAATTCAGATTCATCTGTTTTTATCGAGTAGGGTTAAACAGCAGTTCCAGTAGTTAGAGACAAAGCCTGTTTGCGATGGTGCTGAAGTTTAACAACACTCTTTTCTTCAGAAAAGCTTCCTTTGAATTACGGGCCCACGGGGCAAAAAGGTTTGAAGTTTGTTTTCTGTCTTTTACGAAAGAAGTGTTTCTTATTGTGTTTGCAATTTCAATCGCACTAAAGACTATGACCTGAGAGTGAATGTGTTGCATGTCACCCAAGGGGTGCCATACTAAACATCCAGACTGTGGGAAAGAAACTCTCCCACAACCCTTTCTCAGATAGCTTAAGGCTCATAACGTACGAAAGAAATCATTCATGATTACTGTATCTTAAGCTGTTTTGAGATGAGAAGAGAACAGGTTCAACTAAGGGGAGACTATCAAGTCCTAATGTTGTCATGCCAAGGATTCATCCTATAGTTGAGGTCTGAAACAGGGAACTCCTAGAAGTTATCATGCATAGGTTTCAACCTAAAGTTCTAATCATCACTTCCTTATCAAAGGAAATGAGAGTCCTAAGGGATCATATCAATGATAAATAGAAACAGATAAAGAATCAGCTTAAACAGTAAACAATGAACAACTGTAAAATGCATGCAATGCAAGTGAGGGAGGAAATGTGTGTGGGGCATCAGCCTCCACAAGCTCATCTCAACCTCAAGCCAGATATGGATAACTGCAATCATACAGCAAAAATAACATGCTATCAAGCAGACACAAACCACATGGGCAAGGGAGCAGGGCTCTACCGAATACCTGCAAGCAAAGCCATACAGTAACAATACAAGCAGAGGGAGCAACTCAACCTCTAGTGCAATCATGCTCTTAGATTAAAGTCAGTCTAGATATGAACTTATTCTAATGCATTAAACAAGGCACATCAATACAGAAAAGAAAACAGACAAGAAAGAAAGCAGATCAACAACTCTTTCAATCCCAAGCTTCAGCTCTTCTGACAGCAATCCAGTCTTCAGACTTCAATCACCCTTCAAGGCTATCATCCTCCATGACAAGTATCAACTTGCTTCTCCAAAATTTCAATCCATCAACATAAGTATCAACTTGTTCTCTCTTCTCCAAGCTTCAGCTCCTCAGTCAATTCCACCCTCAGGCTTCACTCCTAACTGCAAGTATCAACTTGATCTTTCAGGCTCTCAATGTACCAGTGCAAGTGTCAACTTATCCTTTATTCCTCAAGCCTCAGCTCTATACTCAATCTCAATTGAACCCTCTTCATAAGTATCAACTTGGTCTTCAAGCTTCAGCTCTCTCCTCTTCACCAGTATCAACTGGGTCCTCTTCATCTACAAGCTTCAGCTTCTCAGAGTAGTCTTCAATCACATGGAAGTGTCAACCTCATCCTTCAATCTTTAAGCCTCAGCTCTTCACTCAATCTCCATTGGATCTTCAAGTATCAACTTGTTCTTCTTGCTCTTCAAGCCTCAGCTGCAATGGCAATGCTCAAGGAATCATCCTCTTCCACACTCCTCACTGAAGTTCTCATCTTCAAACTCAAGTCCAACATCTTTCAAGATACTCAAACCAGAAGACAATTGATTTAATAGAATGAGTGGAAATGATAAACAGCTTATTGACAACCAAAGGAAGCCTGTAATGGTTCATCATTATGAGAGACTGGTTCCCTCAAAGTTCTACTTCCCAGATAAAGCCACTAATCCCTCCAAATGAGGGATGTGAATATCTTGGAAGGACTTTTAGTCATTGGGAGGAATGGAAGCACAAGATGCTTTCCATATTTGTGAAAGAAATCATTCTAGTTCTAAGGCTCTCCCTATGTCTCCTACCTCCTAAATCTTCATCAGACACCTTCAGGCACAAGCAACTCCAAACTCCAAGCAACTTCAAGCATCCTCAAGCAACCTTACCTTGTCTTCAATTTGTCTTCAATCTCAACCAAAGGCAAACAAAGCAAAACCCTAATCTAAGGGGACTAAAGAAGTTAATCTAGTTGAGTTAGTAAGTTAGGATCACCTAAAACCTAGTACTAAAGTTAGTCCTAACTAAAATACTAAAACCAATTGTAAAATCCTACAAAAATAACTATGGGAACCTAGGTCAATCATGACTCTACCACATTAATTCCAGAGATCAAATCATCAAATGAGACCTAGAAATAAATTCTACACTATAAGGTGCTAAACCTAAACCCTAAAAGGGAGCACCTAAATCTCAATCTAGAAAGCACCTATTTTCATCACAAAAATGTGAGAAAAATACTATGGGAGCATACATGTCTAAACTAATCACACACAAAAAATCAGGATCAAAATCATCACCACTTGATCACACAAAATTCCACAAAATTAGGTATCAAACATAACCATTTTAATATCAATTAAAATATAAAATTCCCATAAAATCATAAAATGCATGAACTAAAAATATTTTTTCTCTAAAATATACTAGACTCAATCATGAGTATAATGCAAAAAGAATGGGATTGATTGGATCATTTTTCAATTTTATATGATTTTTTCAAGAACCATGAATAAAATGAAAAAATAGTGAAAATCAAAATAAAATAAACACACGCGTGGTGCAAATAGCAATGACAATCAGTTCATATAATGGATTGGGCTCGCTGGGGGGTGTGGATATCAGTTATTTCACTAAGCCCAAAATAACTCAATTAATGAAACGCACTGTTTCACCTAGTTCAGAAATGCTTCACAAATCTCATGCACGCGTGTCCGTTGGATGAAGTCTTTGGTCCAAGTCAAACCATGATCCAATGGTCCTGGGATCATCTTCCCCAATTCAAACCTCTGAAACTCGCGCACAGCTCCGGCCACCACCGGTGGTGCTCTGGTCACCATTCCACAACCCTAGTTCAACATAGAGTCCACCATAGGCCACGATCCCTTAATGAAACATGTCCCAAATTCCCTCACGAATTCATTCATGCCCTTAATTCTCTCTGAAACCTCAAGATTTACCATATCCAATTCTCAACCGAAAATGGTAACATCCTAGATTGGTCACTAATTCTCAAATTAACTATCTGAAAACCTTCCTACACCGTTCTACGATGCATCTAACACCCTAATTCATCTTGATTCTACCTAATTCATGCTGGAGGAGGAAAGTTACTAACCTGAAAATCTTGGATGAACAGATGCACTAAACCTTCAAATCAAGCTCTCCAAACTTCCAGACACGATCAATGGATCCTTTCCTTGCTTCTGTATGCAATAGAACTGGTTGAAAGTTCCTGAATCTTGAAACCCGATGGTGAGTTGCAGGTGGAAAAATTCAATTGTTCCTACATGATTCAGCCACAAATTCTCTTGGATTATGATCTGGAATCAATCCCTAGCATCCATGGAAGAAGTTGCAATCAAGAAAATGGATGGAAAGTGAAGAAATTGGTGAAACCGAATTCAGTTGCAAGCCAAGAAATCTCAATCTCAATCTATGCTCTCTCCTTCAATCATCACCAACCCTTGCATTGGATCACCTCTACTCAATATATAGAACATCTGTGGATGATCTAGAACCCTCTAGATCCTTCTAATGAGAGTTTCAATCTCTCATGTCATGAGATTTTCAACCATGTGCCATGCTATGCATAACCCTGCAAACAGCTTGAAACCAATCTCATTCACTTCCAATTTCTCCCCTAGTGACATTTTGAAAGTGTTTAGCTTGCAAAGGGCCTTGGTTATGCCTTGATTCTAAGTTTTGCACATGTTACTTATGATGTAAGTAATCACTTTTCAAAGCAAGTCCACCAATTGAATTTCAATTCAAAAATGTGGCTAAACCAATGTTCTTAAAATGTTCTCTAGAGTCAAAATGATATATTACATGCCATGGTTTGGATGTGTAGGTTGAAAATATCAATTTCCAACTTGGATTCATTTAACTTATACCCTTATTTTAGGTCATTTTTGCAACTTTGAGCTACAAGCATTTACAACATCTCATGACCTCCTTACTAGCCTTAAAACATCATTTTGAACAATTTTGATGTTGAACATTTTCCCATTTGAAGCTTGGAAATAGGAGTTATGGCCTTATGGTTGAAATGACCTGTAACCTCCAAATGACCAAAATGCCCTTGACTTGTCAAAGCCATAACTTGAGTTCTACAAATCCAATCATGGACTTCTAGTACTCTCTAGAAAGCTAAGAGGATAAGGAACAACATTAATGTTGACTAAAAGTCCATAGGAATCTTCCTTCTTGGGCAAAAGTTTGATGCAAGTTGGGTAACTTTCAAGCCCCCAAATTCACATACCTCAGATGACCTGTAACTTGTCAAAGTCATAACTTGAGTTCTACAAATCCTATCAAGTACTTCTAGCACTAAAATTAAAGCTAAGATCATGCTCTACAACATTCATGTTGGGGGAAAGATGAGATGACAATCACATCTTGAGCTAAACTACCTTGAAGATAGAGGTCGAACTAGGGGATTTTACACTGTCAAGCCTTAGAAACCCTAGCTTGAAACTTCTCAAACTCTTCAATCATGATGAGTTGACCTTGGAATCATCCTTATAACATATCAATGCATCAATCCATGATCACATGGCTCTTGAATTAGGTCTCAACCTTGTTCCAAGTCATCAGTTGATCTAGGGTTGACCCAGTCACCCTAATTACACCACTCATGGCTGAGTCTTCTTAACCTTGCACAATGACCTGTCTAGGCTTCATGATGGCTTTCAAGACATCTCATAAGCTCTATCAAGCCTTCAAGTCCATATTCCTGGCTTCAGAATCATCTGAGGAGCTCCCCCAACTCTCAAGTTAGGAGGCACACCCTCTTAGTTTCAACCACTCTCTCTGAGAGTCCTTTGACTTCTCTGACAAAGATATCAACCCCTGAACACTCGAATAAGCTTCTTAGCTAGCTTCATAGTCTTGTAGCTCTTAATTGGTAATCATACCTCTTGATATCCTGCATACATGTCAATGAAATGCAAATGATAATGCTAATGTGAATGAAATGAAATATAAGCCAGGTAAAGAAATGTTGGGCAAATTTTGGGGTGTAACAATAAGGAATAGAAACTTCCCTTTTGTCTTGAGTATTTTTCAGAGTTAGAGCTTGATTGTTCTTTAATATTTGAGAGTCAGAGTGTCTTACATATTTCAGAGTCTTGCATATTTCAGAGTCAGAGTCTGATAATTGTCAAATGATCTGAGCGTCTCAGAGTTTCTTTTACAGAGTGTACTTATCAAATGTTCTGAAATACTCAGATTTAATGTTAGATAAAATTGATATGTCTGAAGTTTCATTCTGGTGAAGTTTAATTAAACAGTTCAGATCTATATTTTCTCCCCCTTTTTTGTCATAAGCAAAAAGTAATAACTTTGAAAAGACAAATAAAAGGAAACAGTAAATGAGATAGATCAAGTAGAGAAAACTTTGAAACATTCATTCTTCAATTCAGAGCAAGAGTACACACATCAGAAGATATTCAAAATACATAAGCAAACATTAGATGCAAAACAACAGAAGAAAAAAAAATAAACTAAGAGTGTTTTGACAAAAGCATCTTCAACAGATCCGTGATCTCAGAAGAGGACTGTTCTTGTTTTGACATCCACTTAGCCATTGTTTCATTCTTCTGATCCTGTTGGGACATCCACTGAGTCATGTCTTCAGACTTCTTATCTTGTTTAGCCATCCATGACTTGATTTCTGATTGACCAGCTTCCAGAACTGCAATCTTATCCTCAAGATCTGGATGTTCTTTCTTAATCTCAGATGAAGAAGGTGGAACAATTTCTGAAGCTTGAACAGAGGTAATTTCCATAGGGGCCTTGGAGCAAGGAGCATTAGAGCCAGAAGGATGTTCTATCAGAGTCATGGCCAGAGGGTTGTCTTCAGATGCAGATTCAGTATTCTCTTCTGATGATGAAGGAGCATCTGTAAGAAGCAGTGGTCCAGATCTCTTAACAGTCCAGAACAGACTTCTAGCAGCTTCAGCAAATCTGAGCTTCGCATCATCAGAACATATGTTCTTCAGATTTGATGCTACAGTGTTGAATCTGTTTATGAAGCCATTCCAAATGACATCAGATTCCTTTGCATCCATTGTTGCTGAACACTTCCTTTGTACAGAACCTAAATACATCTGTATTTCTTGCAAAAAACATGTAAATAAATGATCAACATTTAGTCTAGGTCTGGGGTGTAACAGAGTTTCCAAGGTTATTGGTTTGGGTTGGGGAGTAGGTTGAAATATGGATTTATGAATGGAGACCAGAGGAGGAGGGTAGTAGGGTATGAAAGGAATTTCAGAGGATTTGTCAGGTTTTGATCTGTTTAAGGCATTCAACAGATTTGGTTTTGCTTTTGTGTGATAGGAAACCACATCAAAGGGTTTATTAGAGTAAGGTTGGAAAGCAGATTTAGCATGTTTATCAGAAGTAGCAGGTTTATCAGATGAAGCAGGTATATCAGCTTTAGCAGATATAGCAGAGTATGGTTTTGGATCTGATAAAGGTACTGCTGACATTGTTTTAATGTAGGATTGAAGCACAGATGGTAGAATGATGGTTATCGCTACTGCGAAAATCGGCGCCGGCTATGACATAAGAGTCGGCACCGTGCGTTATTTATCCCACAAGAGGGAAAGGAAACGCTCAGAGTAAACCTAACGCAAAGAGGGAAAGGAATGGTCATCGCAACCAAATCCTGGATTCAGGAGTCAGTTACGCAAGGGGAAGGTATTAGCACCCCTCACGTCCGTCGTACTCGACGGGATCCACGCTTGTTTTCTATCTAAGGGTATATTACTCTATCTACTCTACAGGTCTGGGTTAAAAAGAAAAGAAAATGACTCGGCAAAGTATCACACTTTATGCCTACGTATCCCCGTCTGGAACGAGAAATCAGAGTCAACGTAGTTCGCCTACCTACGGGAAAGGAGGGGAAGGTTGCTCGCTAGGATACGGCATCCTATGCCTACGTACTTTCATACAGCATGAAAGATCAGAGCAAACGTAGTTCGGGCTACGGAAGACACAAGCTTGTCTGACTGGTTTTTTATTACCTTATGAAAGGGTTTTTCTTGATTAAGAGTCCAAGCGGACAAAAATGACACTTTGATGTTTGTTTTGAATCTTTTACGAAAGAAGTGTTTTTTAGTTTGTTTGCAATCTCTGAAGCACTAGAGACTATGATTTGAGGGTGACTACGTCGCATGTCACCCTAAGGGTACCACACTAAGCAGTCAAATTACTGAAGAGTGACCCTCCAGCAAACTTTCTCAAATTGCTTAAGGCTCGTAACGTACGACGTCGATTAACCTTATTACTGTGCTTTTGAATTGTTTTGAGATGAGAAGATAAAGAAGCTCTAAAAAAAACCTAGGGTTGAAAGGGGAATAAAACTAACCTAATGTTGTCATGCATGGATAAGAATCCTAATGTCTGTCATAATTCCCTCATGCACAGAGGAAATCAAAGATCCTAGGGGATAAACAAAAAAGAAAGCAAGCAAATATAGTAAAATGCATGCAATGCAGCAATATAACAGGCAAAGTGAATCAACATTCACTTCAAACCTAGGGGGAAAGCAGAACAAGCCAACAAACAATACAGAAAACAAAAGCCACAGCAGAGAAGGTAGCCCAAGCAGCAGCACTAATCTCCTACAGCAAACAGCAGCTCTGACAGCAACAGTTGATCTTCATGAATAACTCCTATCTTCAAGCTTCAATAAACTTTCAATCTTCAACAAGCACAAGGCTTCAACAAGCTCCCAACTTAAGCAAGCTCAAACCCTAACCAGTAACCAGCTTCAACAAGCTCCTGACTTCAACTTCAACAAGTAGTAAAACCCTAGCTTCAACAAGCAACCAGCTTCAACAAGCTCAAACTTCAACTTCAATAATCTTTAACTTTCTCTTTACCAAGCTTCAACAAGCAACTCTTAGGGAGAATCATTCAACAAGATCAAGTTGAAATGTTAAGAAGCTCAATGACAACCAAGGGAAATCACTGAGAACTCAACATTATGAGAGACTGGCATCCTCAAAGTTCTACTCTTAAAGCATGCCATTCATCCCTCCTAAGGAGAGATGTGACTTCTTTAAAAGGAATTTATGTCATTGGATTTAATGGATATGGACAAGATACCCCATGTTTGAAGAAAGAAGCAAAACTACTCTAATGCTCTTCCTAAAACCCTAGTTTCCCTAAGCTCCTGACAAGCATCCACAAGATGATAAATCTTCAAATCCAAGCTCCTTAAAGCTCTCCAAATCATATTCCATTGGTCTTCATGATCATCCAAGCTCAAAAGCAACACCACCCTAGTCTAAGGGGAACTAATGAGTTAAACTATCCAAATTAGTTCATCAGAAACACCTAGAAGTTAGTCTTAAAACTAATTCTACTTAAAATACCAAAGGTGATTGTAAAATCCTACAAAAATTACTAAGGGTTCCTAAACCTCTTAATAATCTCTCATACAAAAACCAGGGGGTTAACCATTCATTTGGACCTTAATCTATGCCCTAAACCTAAAGGTATCATTTTAAAACCCTAATTCTAAACCACCTAATGTCCAATGCTCAAACTAGCCTAAAATTCTCTCACAAAAATGTGATAAAAATACTATGTGTACATGCATATCTAAGCTAACTAGCCCAAAAGGAATCAACTCAAAATTCATCACCAATCATTCACAATAAAATCAGAAAAATGGCATACCAAACATATCAAAATAAAAAGCCATTAAAAGTACAAAAATGCAAATAAAATATAAAATGCATGAATCAAATATTTTTTTATCCTAATAAATTCTACACATTCTAAGGAATCAAAGAAAAAAAAACTGGGATTAAAAAGATTAAATTTCCTATTTATTATGATTTTTTGAAGTCAGCATATAAAACAGAAAAATAAAAGAACAAGATAAGAACATGAATATAAAGGTAAATGAAAATAAAGTAGAATAAAATCAAAAATGCACAGGCCAGGATTCGAACTGGTGCACATGGGGTCAAACGCTGAGGTGGCGCGCCACTGGATTAGTGAGGGCAGTGAAGTGTCGCGCTGTAGCGCGTGGGATCGGGTGACGTGGCGGTCGATCGGACGGCTGGACCGTCGTCTTCGTCGTTGGACCGACCACCGCGGAATGCAGAATCCGGTGGGGTTCCGGCCCGAGCTTGCCGGCGAAACTTTCCTCCCTCCTAGCTCCTTCGTTTCTTAACCAAACGCAATGATCTTTAGATGAATCTTGACCGAAATTTCGAGAGGAATCCAAATATACTACTTAAACAGCCTAAAAATCCACGAATCAAAAATTCCATATCTCAACCGAAAACGAATCTAATCCTAAAATCTCACTAAACACCAAGTTCTTCGCCCAGAAATCATCTACAACTTAAGGTGAACCTAACCACATGATTCTAATGCATTGAAACCACATAAATTAGGAGAAAATTCAAGAAGTAAGAACCTACGTTCGAGCTTCAATTGGAGTCGTTTCCGGCTTGATTCTTGATCCAAAATGTTCCAGATCCAATGAGTGATGATGTTAGAAGAAGATTGAATCCTCAATTATGCTTGAAACGGCCTCTAACAGAAATTCACTCTTTCACTTTTCTTCTTTAAGATTTAATGGTGATATTTGCTTTCAACCCCAATCAATCACCAAAAATGTTTCTGATGAGCTCCTAGACCTTTATAGGATTGTTTAGAACCTTCTAGAGCTCAGGCCCAAGCCCAAAATTAAAAATCCAAGTCCAACTTTCCTTCAAAGTTTTGGTTATGGTAATGCATGAAATTGGCTTCATAGCTTGCATTGGAAGCTTTGGATGACTTACATATTTCATTTGGAATGAATTCAGCCTAAAAGGAATCTCCACATTGCCTTTGTGAAGGAATTGTGTGATGTAACTTTTATGTGAAGAAATCTTGTGAAAGGCCATGAAGCACACTTCAAATGAAAATTCCACAATTGCCAATGTTTCTAAAACATATTTTCTAATTAAAATGAGTGGTTATTTTACTTTTTTTGGACCCATAACCATTTATTTCAATTTCCCACCAAAATTGCCTTTTAAATGACTTTAACTTCTTCATTAAAAAGCCATTTCACACCAATCTTTGATATGAGCCAAAACAATTCACCATGAGTTCTTAGTTAGCCTAAAAACCATATTTTGAGCAACTTTCTAGTTGAACAATTTTCCATTTGAGGCCTCTAAGTGGGAGATTTTGACCCATGCTTGAGAATGACCTATAATCCCCAATACCCAAAATACCCCTGGATTTCCAAGATCATAACTGGAGTTCTATACATCCCCGTGAGTACTTATAGTACTCTATGGAAAGCTAAGATCAAGATCTACAACTATCATGTTGGCCAAGAATCCATTTGAAAATTCCTTGAAGGACAAAAGTTGCTTGGAAGTCAAGTGACTTTCACAGATAAATTTCAGTGTCCTCTGGTGACCTGTAATTTGCAAAGACCATAACTTGAGTTCTACAAATCTTCTTGAAGACTTCTAGTACTCAAATTAAAGGTATTGAGAAGCTCTACAAGTTTCATGTTGGCCAAAGATCTATTTGAAACTTGTATTTTGACTTATGTGGCTTTGAAGTTAGGCACTAAATAGGGGATTTTACACTGAAACCCTAATTTAGCAACTTCCCACACTCTTGATCTTTCTTTGCTTAACCTTGGCACAACACCACACATGTATCAACATACCAATCCATGAATCCCTTGACCTCAAGGTAGGCCTTGATGCTCTCCAATTACTCAATTGAATTAGGGTTAACCCAGATGAAACCCTAGTTGACTGCACCTCAACTGTGGCTCTCATACTTGAATCAATGACTTGCCTCAGCTTCAATAAGGCCCTCTAGACATCCCATGAGATCCATACAGCTGCCCCTATTCAAACGGCTTAGACCCGACTGGGTGAAGAGCGAACGACCTTCAAACAATTGAGGTACGAGACGGTTGAATACCAAGAAACCCGGAAATTTGCCAACCGCAGAAATAAACTGCACTGCTTGGGGACCGACATCCACCAACTAAATCTGGTTGTTACGGCAACAACTGATCCAACGTCTGGTAATAATTCTGATCTCAACTTCAACCACCTATGTAACGCCACAGGTACTGAACAATTTTTGCAAAACACCTCCGTCCACAACTGGACAAACCTTGTCAACACAAGAAGAGAAACAAATTCGTCAACACGAATAGAGATTATGTCGTCACAAGAGTAACCTCGTCCACATCTGGACCCCAAATTTCGTCAAATCACGAATACCCAAACCTGTCCACGTCAGGACTCACATCTCAACAACACAAGAATAGAACTTTGTCCACGTTAGGACGCTTGCTTCGTCAACACGAAGAAATCTCATCATAAACTTGTCCACGTCAGGACTCCTCCTGTCGTCAACACGGAAAAATCCCGGCGACTTCGTTGGGGATGACTCGTCTGCATTTTGTCATCACGAGGGGATCCTATCAACATAGGAATAAATTGTCCACGTCAGGAATAAATCGTCCACGTTAGGAATAAACCGTCCACGTTAGGAATAAACTGTCCACGTTAGGAATAAATTGTCCACGTTAAGAATAAACTTTCCACGTTAGGAATAAACTTTCCACGTTAAGAATACATTGTCCACGTTAGTGTAAGAGCACAGATTGTGTCTTAGTAATATCTCTATGTTTTGATGATAACATTAATGATAATTTGTATACAAGAATTATACTCTCTAAATTTGTTCTAAACTGTTTTCTACAGGCACAAAAGATTTTAATCTTAAAGAGCAAATTTGATGTGAACAATAAATTCTGAATGGCTCAAGAGCATCTGAAGATTAGAAGAATCTGAAGTATAAGAGCTTAGTCATCAAGATTCTGAAGATACAACACGCTGCATATATTATCAAGAATCTGAATGAAAGAAGACTCTGAGTGAAGAGACTCTGAATGAGAGAAGACTCTGATCTGAGTGAAGACTCTGATCTAAGAGCATGTTACGCTTCAAGCACACAGCTGCACCAGACTCTGATTCAGCAACATCTGAAGAACATCTTAGGCTCTGAAGTTTCCAGAAGATTCTGAAGACTGAAGACTCTGATATTGATTGTTGATCTGAACTATCTGAAGAATTATTTGAAGAAGATTATTTTAATATATCCGTTGGAATATGCCAGCAAATCTTTCCTTAATTGGGATAGACATAAATCTCTGCAAGAAGATTACTCCTCTGATACATTCCATATATGGTAAATTCACAGCTCAGCAGACAATTGCTACACCCACATTTTGTGCGCCGTCTCTCTGCTGCAATAGTACAAAGGACAGTACTATTTGATATTGGAAATATCTTCTCCAACGGTATTATATTCTCTCCAATATTCAAGTGGCTATATAAAGGATATCATAGCACTTTCTTCAGTGACGAATTTTGAAAAACTTACTCTCAAGCGAAGAAACTCTCAAGCTCTCATATTCTTTATAGTTCATACTTTGTTCTAAACTTAGAGAAATAACACAGTTGTGTTTATAGCTTTCATAGAAGCAATTTATTACTCTTACATTGTATTACATTAATTTGTAAAGGAAGTTTTCCTTAAGAGGATCTAGGTTAGATCAGTAGCTCTTGAGAAGACTAAGAACAGTTGTTCTTAGGTGTTGCTATTTGTAATCAGTTGATTTGAATAGTGGATTAAGTCCTTGTTGAGAAAGGCAAATCACTCTTGAAAAGGGTGGACTGGAGTAGTTGAGTTCAACGAACCAGGATAAAAATACTTGAGTATTTATCTTTGATTATTTTCTGTCATACTTATTCAACCCCCCTTCTAAGTATTTTCTCACCTTCAGTTGGCATCAGAGCTCCGGTTCTGCGTGTGCATTCACTTAACCGTGACAGATAAAGATCCAGTGAGAAGAATACTCTGTTATTTATTTGGTTGCTAATATGGGTGATATTCCTACATCAAGCAACAAATATGAAGGAGACAGAATCAGCACCAAACCTCCAATGTTTGATGGAGAAAAATTTGATTATTGGAAAGATAGACTTGAAAGTTTTTTCTTGGGGTATGATGCTGATCTCTGGGATTTAGTCATTGATGGATATGAACATCCTACTAAGGATGGCAAAAAGATTGATAGAAAATCAATGACTGAGGAGCAGAAGAAAGAATTCAAGAATCATCACAAAGCCAGAACCATACTTCTTAATGCAATCTCTCATACAGAGTATGAGAAGATTACCAACAGAGACACTGCTCATGATATGTTTGAGTCTCTCAAAATGACTCATGAGGGAAACTCTCAGGTGAAAGAAACAAAGGCTCTGGCGCTGATACAGAAGTATGAAGCGTTCAAGATGGAAGAATCTGAGAACATTGAGACTATGTTTTCCAGATTTCAGATTCTAACAGCTGGGTTGAAAGTTCTGGACAAGGGCTACTCAACATCTGATCATGTCAAGAAGATCATCAGAAGTCTTCCTACCAGATGGAGACCTATGGTGACTGCATTGAAGCTGGCCAAGGATCTGAACAAAATCTCATTAGAAGAACTCATCAGTTCTTTGAGAAGTCATGAGATTGAGCTGGAGGAAGATGAACCCCAGAAGAAAGATAAAGGTAAATCCTTAGCTTTTAAATCTAACAAATCTGTTAAAGCTTTGCAGGTAAATGAAGAAAGCTCTGAGGAATCTTCTTCTGAAGAAGAAGATGAACTATCCATGCTGTCCAGAAGGATCAACAAACTCTGGAAGCACAAAGGGAAGAAGTTCAACAACTTCAGAAGATCTGATCAAAAGAGAGAATCTTCTGGACACAGAAGATCTGGCAAGAAAGAGGTCACTTGCTATGAATGTAAAGAACCTGGACACTACAAGAGTGAATGTCCCAAACTTCAAAAGGAAAAACCCAAAAGGAAGTTTGATAAAAAGAAAAAGGTTCTGATGGCTACATGGGATGACTCAGATGAATCTGAATCATCTTCTGAATCTGAGGAAGAATGTGCAAATGTTGCGCTGATGGCCAACACAAATGATCAAGATGAAGGAACGTCATCATCTGAATCTGAGTCAGAATCAGACTCTGACTCTGAAGAGGTATTTTCTGAACTCTCCAGAGCTGAACTTGTTGAAAGTTTATCTGACATGTTGGAAAGCTACAGCAAGATTAAACTCAAATACAAGAAGCTGAAAAGCAATCTTGAATCTGAGATTGATCTTCTGAGAACAGAACTTGTTGAGCAGAAAGAAATAAATTTAAAACTCAAAAATGATTTAGAAACAACTCAACAAGAATCTGATACTGAAATAGAGTCAAGTGAAAATATTTTAGAAAAATATGACTCCAGTTTTAAAAGATTCCTCACTAAAAGCATAGACAGAAGCAAAATGGCTTCTATGATCTATGGTGTTAGTGGGAACAACAGAAGAGGCATTGGATGTGAATCTTCCTCTGGAAGCAATCCAAAATCTGTTGATAAACTCTTCATCAAGAAGACTCCTCTGTATTCTCATTTTAAGTTTGGTCATCTGAATGATATTAAACATACAAGCTCTGAAAAGAGTACTTATGTGTTTAAGCCAAGGGCTAGCCAGAATAAACACTATGTTGAAAAACAGAAGTTTAGGCAAAACCACAGAACATCTAACCCCAAAGGACCCAAGAAGATCTGGGTACCTAAAAGTAAAATAATACCTGTTGCAGATGTTCTTAGCAGCAAAATCCAGACACCAATCATGGTACCTGGACTCTGGATGCTCACGACATATGACGGGCGAAAGGTCTATGTTCCAAAGCCTGGAACTTAGATCTGGAGGGAACGTGAAATTTGGAGGGAACCAGAAGGGCAAGATCATTGGCTCTGGTACAATAGGTAATGGTAACCTACCCTCTATTTCTAATGTTCTGTTAGTTGAAGGATTGAAACATAATCTATTGTCCATAAGTCAATTAAGTGACAATGGTTATGATATCATCTTTAATCAAAAATGTTGCAAAGCTGTATGTCAAAAGAATGGTTCAATCCTATTCAGTGGAAAGAGGAAAAACAACATTTACAAAATCAACCTTTCAGAACTTAAAGTTCAAAATGTAAAATGCCTTTTATCTGTGAATGATGAGCAATGGGTCTGGCATAGAAGATTGGGACATATTAATATGAGACGTATATCTCAGATTAATAAACTCAATCTGGTCAGAGGACTCCCTAATCTGAAGTTCAATTCAGATGCTCTGTGTGGCGCATGTCAAAAGGGTAAATTTTCAAAATCTCATTTTAAACCAAAAAATGTTGTTTCCACTTCTAGACTATTGGAATTACTTCATATTGATCTGTTTGGACCAGTGAAAACTGCATCCATCAGAGGCAAGAAGTATGGGTTAGTCATTGTAGATGACTACAGCAGATGGACATGGGTAAAGTTTCTAAAACACAAGGATGAGTCTCATTCTGTGTTCATTGACTTCTGCAATCAAGTCCAGACTGAAAAAGAATGCAAAATTATTAAAGTCAGAAGTGATCATGGTGGTGAATTTGAAAACAAATATTTTGAAAAATATTTTTCTGAAAAAGGAATTGCACATGATTTCTCCTGTCCTAGAACTCCACAACAAAATGGAGTTGTAGAGAGGAAAAATAGAACATTGCAAGAAATGGCCAGAACCATGATCAACGAGACAAATCTGGCAAAATACTTTTGGGCAGAAGCAATAAATACAGCATGTTATATTCAGAACAGAGTGTCTGTAAGACCTCTTCTGGAAAAGACTCCCTATGAATTGTGGAGAAACAGAAAGCCCAACATTGCTTATTTTCATCCATTTGGATGTATTTGTTATATGCTTAACACTAAAGATCATCTGAACAAGTTTGATTCCAAAGCACAGAAGTGTTTCATGCTTGGTTATTCTGAACGCTCTAAAGGCTACAGAGTATTCAATACTGAAACACAGATTGTGGAAGAATCTATTCATGTTAGATTTGATGATAAGCTTGGCTCTGAAAAGCCAAAGCAAGTTGAAAGTTCTGCAGATAGAGAAGTTATTCTCACAGACTCTGAAGGCTCAGAGGCAGACAAGACTGAAGACAAAGACTCTGAAGTAAACCCAGATGCTACGCCTCTAACTTCCCAACTTGACAATCTGCATATTTCTGAAAGACCAACAGTCAGAGGATCTTCTTCCAGAATGAAAGCTTCTCATCCAGAGGATGTGATAATTGGAAAGAAAGATGATCCAATAAGGACAAGAGCATTTCTCAGAACTTCTGAATCTTCCTTCTGTGGCTTAGTGTCAATTATAGAACCAACATCTGTTGATGAGGCTCTGGAAGATAATGAATGGATTTTAGCTATGCAAGAGGAGCTGAATCAATTCACAAGGAATGAAGTCTGGGATCTGGTTCCAAGACCTAAAGGTTTCAATGTCATTGGAACAAAATGGGTTTTCAGAAATAAACTTAATGAAAAAGGAGAAGTTGAAAGGAACAAAGCAAGACTGGTTGCTCAAGGCTACAGTCAACAAGAAGGCATAGACTACACAGAAACATATGCTCCTGTTGCAAGGTTAGAGTCTATACGCTTGCTTATTTCATTTGCTGCACAACATAACATCACTCTTTATCAGATGGATGTTAAAAGTGCTTTTCTTAATGGAATTATAGAAGAGGAAGTGTATGTCCACCAACCTCCTGGTTTTGAAAATGAAAATTTTCCATATCATGTTTACAAACTGAAAAAATCTCTTTATGGACTAAAACAAGCTCCCAGAGCTTGGTATGAGAGGTTGAGTAATTTTCTTCTGAAGAAAAATTTCATCAGAGGAAAAGTGGATACCACACTATTTTGTAAAACCATTAAGAAAGATTTGTTGATTTGTCAAATTTATGTAGATGATATTATTTTTGGATCAACAAATATTATGCTTGGAAAGGAGTTTGCTAAATGTATGCAGGCAGAATTTGAGATGAGCATGATGGGAGAACTGAGATTCTTTCTGGGAATCCAAGTAAATCAGACTCCAGAGTGCACCTACATACATCAGACCAAGTATGTTAAAGAGCTTCTGAAGAAGTTTAACATGCTGGATAGCAAAATGGCAAAGACTCCAATGCATCCTACAAGCACTCTAGGTAAGGAAGAGGTAAGTAAGAAGGTAGATCAGAAACTCTACAGAGGTATGATAGGATCTCTTCTTTATTTGACTGCTTCTAGACCAGACATTCTGTTTAGTGTTTGTTTATGTGCTAGATTCCAATCAGATCCTAGAGAATCACACTTAACTGCTGTTAAGAGGATTCTAAGGTATCTGAAAGGTACTGCTAATGTTGGTTTGTGTTACAGAAGATCTGACGAATATTCACTAGTTGGATTCTGTGATGCTGACTATGCTGGAGATAGAGTTGAGCGCAAAAGTACTTTTGGAAGCTGTCAGTTTCTTGGAAGTCATCTGATCTCGTGGTACAGCAAGAAGCAACCAACAATTGCACTATCAACCACAGAGGCAGAATACATTGCTGCTGCTGGATGTTCCACTCAGATGCTCTGGATGAAGAGTCAACTAGAAGATTATCAAATCTATGAGAGTAATCTTTCTATCTTCTGTGATAATACTTCTGCTATATGTTTATCCAAAAATCCAATTTTACACTCTAAGGCCAAACATATAGAGATTAAACATCATTTCATCAGAGACTATGTTCAGAAGGGTGTAATAAATTTAGCCTTTGTTGATACAGATCATCAATGGGCAGATATTTTCACAAAACCCCTTGCTGAAGATAGGTTTAAGTTTATTCTGAAAAATATTTGTATGGATTTTTGTCCAGAGTAATATTTCTCAGAGTCAACTTCTCAGATGCTAAGTGTTTAACACTCTGAAGTATTTCATCTGTCTTGCTTGTTTAATTTATCTGTGAATTATTTTTTTTGTGTGAAACTCTGAACTGACCATCTCAGAGGATCTGAAAGTTGAAAACGTTTCATTTCTTAAGAGTTATAGAATCACATGCAAGCAAACACGTGTCACTCAGAATCTGAAAAGATGGAGTACACCTACTGATTATGACGTTTAAGGTATTGCTTTGAAAATCTCAATCTGTCTTGATTTTCCCCCAAATGTCATATCATAATTAAAAATGATTACTTTTCATTTAATGCAAACGTGCGTATGTGTCCTATGTGTGTCTGTTGTGTTTCCCATGCTTTCTTTATTTGTCTATATAAACCATTCTCATAACACATTCACACTTTTCACATTCTCAAACACATATGCGCTTTTGTTTGTTGTTCTCTCTCTTTGCAAACCCTAAAAGATCTCAGAAACCTTCATCTTCTTCATCATTGTCAACAATGGCATCTACTTCAAACGCTGTTACTACCAAGAATGCTACCACTTTCAAAGAACCAGTACGCACTCTCCTAACTGCTGTTGATTCACTAGAAGTTCTGTGTGAAAGTTTCGTGGACTTAGAAGATCTTGCTGAAAATGGGTTTGATCTGATTTCTTCAATCAAAGCACAAGGCTGGGACGGTTACTTTGACAGGCTTATGGGTCCTGTGTATCCAACGTTAGTGAAGGAGTTCTGGATCCATGCATATGCTACTCCAAAGTTCATTCACTCCTCTGTGCTGGGAAAAAAGATAGTTATCACTGAAAACCTGATAAGGAAACTCATAGGTTTTAAGGCATCTGATGGAGTAACCTCTCTGTCTTCTGCGCGTGAAGACCTGAAAGATGTATGTCAAGAAATCTGTACTACTGGTGAACCTTGTAAGAAGGTTAAGTTCTTGAAACCCACTTACAAGATATGGGCTAAGATTTTCATGAGCACCATCTTTCACAGACCCTCTTCAAACTCTTCTGATTATGTTAATGCTGAACAACTTTACTTCATGTATTGTTTACACCAAAACATTCAGATTGATCTTCCATATTTGTTGTTTAATCATCTGGTGTCTCACGTCAAGGAAACAAGGGAAACAGCCAGAGATAAATCTGGAAAAGTCAGAACATGGATCCCTATGGGAAGGCTGATTTCAGATATTCTGATAGAAAACCAACTTGTGGCGCATCTGCAAGAGGCTGGGTTGACAGAAGATCTGACTTATATCATTGGCTCTGAAATAAACGGTTTAACTCTGAGAAGGATGAAACTGGTTGATGATTTATCTGAGAAACCAAGGAAAACTAACTCTGAAGAAGTTAGGGGAAGAAGGATTCCTGTTAAGGATTTTCCTTTATTCACCTCAGATGAACTTAGAGAAGTTATTGCTGAGTATGTTGCTCGCTGCCTAAGAGATGGTGATGAGATTCCTGCCAATCTTTTGCAGAAGGAAGGCCAAGTTCTTCCTGATTTGACAAGGGAAAGAAGACGTAAGAGAAAAGTTGATAGTGAAGGTCATCAGAAGAAAAGGAAGCATTCAGATGCTGAAAAGAAGAAGAAAAGGAAGAAGCTGAAGAAGGTTCAACCAAATCCTCCTGCAGCAACTTTTGAAGAAATTAGAGATACTCTGAAACAGGTATTTAACACTGATTCTAATCCTGTTCATCATTCTGATACCCCCACACCCTCTGACTCCCCACTTAGATTTAGAAGATCCAGACCTTCTAAAACTATTATCTCTAAACCATCTTCTGTCCCCCCTCATACACCACAATCCAAGCAACCAACAAACATACAAACAGAAATTCCACAACAAACTCAACAAACAACACCACAACCACAAAACACTATCCCAGAATATACCATTCCAGAGGATGTTCACCCTGAACACTCTGACCAACCTGAATATCTCATTGATCCTGATGAGATATTAGATGTCACACCTTTAAACCAGTCTGTCAATTTATCTTCAACTTCTGAAAAATCTAACCACTCTGATGCATCATCTGATGATGAATCATCTGGTTACATTAATGAATGCTTGAATGATCTCAAACAACCTCGTTCTGAGAGTGTTTGGAAACAGCTGTTTAAATCTCCAACTTCTGAACATCCACCTTCTCCACAAAATTCCCCAACTCAAACTCTCACTCCACAACCTCTTGAAATCCAAAACACTCCACAACCAACAGAAACCCAACCAATTCCCTCAATACCTCAACCACAACATTCTGACCAACAAACATCTGAACCACAAACCAACCAACCAACATCTGAACCACAAATCAATCCTCAACCTTCTGAACCACAAACATCTGAACATCCATCTTCACAACCTCAACCTTCTGAACAAACACCACAAACACAACTAACCCAACCAAGAAAACCCAGAATCCCTGATGAAGCAGAATTGGGATCACGTGTTTATACTCTGTTAAGAGATTTTGATAAGGATAATGTCTCAGACTTTGCTGACATTATGGATGTTTGCATGACTACTATGGACAAAGAGGCTGCTGACGCTGTTTGGAAGAAATATCTTTACAGACTGAATAGGGAGGCTTTGAAAATCATGACTCAATGTCTTAGATTGTCAAAAGTAAGGTTTGCTGCTTATCAAAAACGGATTAAGAGAAACACTCCTCCTATTCTTCTTCTAGAAGCTCCTCCACCTCCAGTAATTCCTGCACCTGATGTTACTCAGACTGTTTCAGAATCTACTGTTTCAGAATCTACAGATCTTCAGAAGGATGTCAAAGAACTTAAGGATTTTATGGTTGATCAAAAGAAAACAAATGAAGAAATGAAAACTTGGATGGCTAAGCAAGATGAAAATTCAGAAAGGATTACAGCACTGCTGCAACTCATTGCTTCTCAACAAGCCTCATCTGCTAAACCTACTTGATGTTTTGCACAAGTTTTTCATGTTTTGCTTTGTTTTGATTTTCTTCTGATATGTTTTGTATGCTTTTATCTGAATCTGGATGTTCTCTTGACTTAATGACAATGATCTTTTTGCTTATCTGGATATGTGTTTCTTCTGCATCTTTACTGTCTTTTAAAATTCTTTTTGATTATGACAAAAAGGGGGAGAAACAAAATAGAATCTGATTGTTCAAATCTATAAGCAATTATCTGAACTAAGTCAGACATGTTACTAACATTCTTTGAATTTAAGTGTCCCAGATATTATTAAAAAATCTGACAAATTTCATTGAAGTTTTTCCTGAGATCTATCTTTTCAGAACCTGATCAAAAATAGCTAAATCTGAGTAGACCAGACTCTGATATCTAACCTTGAGTACTATGATCTAAAAGATAACTCAAGACAGGAAATGGCAAGATAAACAACCAGGTGTTCTGAAGTTGTTCATCTGGCATCAAGCTTTAATATGGCATCAAGCTTTGACTCTAGAAGTCAAACATATGTCAACCAGGCTTCAATCAGGCTCTGAATCTGAAATGTACTCAACCAGAAAGGGAAGTATCTAATTCCATTAGAGTATTCATTTCAGGGGGAGATTGTAAATCTCAGGGGGAGTAATTTTAATTCATATTTTTATTGAACAAATTTCTCATGTTTTGTCATCATCAAAAAGGGGGAGATTGTAAGAGCACAGATTGTGTCTTAGTAATATCTCTATGTTTTGATGATAACATTAATGATAATTTGTATACAAGAATTATACTCTCTAAATTTGTTCTAAACTGTTTTCTACAGGCACAAAAGATTTTAATCTTAAAGAGCAAATTTGATGTGAACAATAAATTCTGAATGGCTCAAGAGCATCTGAAGATTAGAAGAATCTGAAGTATAAGAGCTTAGTCATCAAGATTCTGAAGATACAACACGCTGCATATATTATCAAGAATCTGAATGAAAGAAGACTCTGAGTGAAGAGACTCTGAATGAGAGAAGACTCTGATCTGAGTGAAGACTCTGATCTAAGAGCATGTTACGCTTCAAGCACACAGCTGCACCAGACTCTGATTCAGCAACATCTGAAGAACATCTTAGGCTCTGAAGTTTCCAGAAGATTCTGAAGACTGAAGACTCTGATATTGATTGTTGATCTGAACTATCTGAAGAATTATTTGAAGAAGATTATTTTAATATATCCGTTGGAATATGCCAGCAAATCTTTCCTTAATTGGGATAGACATAAATCTCTGCAAGAAGATTATTCCTCTGATACATTCCATATATGGTAAATTCACAGCTCAGCAGACAATTACTACACCCACATTTTGTGCGCCGTCTCTCTGCTACAATAGTACAAAGGACAGTACTATTTGATATTGGAAATATCTTCTCCAACGGTATTATATTCTCTCCAATATTCAAGTGGCTATATAAAGGATATCATAGCACTTTCTTCAGTGACGAATTTTGAAAAACTTACTCTCAAGCGAAGAAACTCTCAAGCTCTCATATTCTTTATAGTTCATACTTTGTTCTAAACTTAGAGAAATAACACAGTTGTGTTTATAGCTTTCATAGAAGCAATTTATTACTCTTACATTGTATTACATTAATTTGTAAAGGAAGTTTTCCTTAAGAGGATCTAGGTTAGATCAGTAGCTCTTGAGAAGACTAAGAACAGTTGTTCTTAGGTGTTGCTATTTGTAATCAGTTGATTTGAATAGTGGATTAAGTCCTTGTTGAGAAAGGCAAATCACTCTTGAAAAGGGTGGACTGGAGTAGTTGAGTTCAACGAACCAGGATAAAAATACTTGAGTATTTATCTTTGATTATTTTCTGTCATACTTATTCAACCCCCCTTCTAAGTATTTTCTCACCTTCAGTTAGGACTCACATCTCGTCTTGATAAGAAAACCCTATCAGCATGGGAGTAAATTGTCCACGTCAGGACACTGTTCCGTCGACCCGAAGAAATATAAATTCGTCCACGTCAGGACTTGCGCATCTTCGACCCGCTGAGGAAATAAAACTTGTCCACGTCAGGACTCATGCCTCGCCAACACGAAGAAACATAAATTTGTCCACGTCAGGACTCGCGCATCTTGTCATCACGAAGAACTATAAACTTGTCCACGTCAGGACGCACATCTCACCATTACGAAGAAAGATATCTGCTGGGAATAAATGGTCCACGTCAGGACGCCATTTCGTCAACACGAAGAGTAATCAATTTGTCCACGTCAGGACTCCACATTCCGCCAACGCGGAGAAATCGAATCTGTCCACGTTAGGACTAGCACATCTCGTCAACCCGAGGAAATAAATCTGTCCACGTTAGGACACCCACTTCACTAGCGCGAAGAAATCCCGTCAATATAGGAATAAATTGTCCACATCAGGACTCTCATCTCGTCAATACGAGGAACTCCTATCAACATAGGCAATAAAATTTTGACGATCTCCGGGGAAATACTCCTGTCAACCAGTAAGAAAATACATCCGTCTGTTCATACGGGAAGATACTCCGAATACCGTTTCTCCTTTTTTTTTATCTCTGCAGTAGCTAACTCCATTGGTCCTAACCCCCAAACCTCTTGGTGGTGACGTGACAACGGCTTTGAGGAGGACTCTACTGGGGATATTTGGAAACCAAACTGCCTGACGCCTGTTTCGATAACCGGCGGCAGCTTCTGAAATTTGATTCATGAAACCCTTTGATGCTGACGTAACAACAAATTTGAAGAAAATAATCTGCTGGCCGGATAAGAAAAACTCCAACAAGCAACTCTGGCGGGGAGAACAAGAGAAATTTAAACAAATAACTCTGCTCGGGGACAAAGAGAAACTTAACCAAGTAACTCTGTGGGGAAAATAGCAAGATGAACCGCAACATCACACGTCTTACGGCGAGACCTCGAATACCTGGTAATAGATCTAAGCCAGAACTCCATACTCCTGCTGAGAAAATACACCTGAAAGCAAAAGGTTAACCAACCTGATTTATGTTTCAAAATGCGTATGTTTGAAAATGGCGTAATGCTCCGTACGGCACGGAAATGCTACGCGTTTGAGTAGATGCAAATATGACGATATATGCAAAATGCAAAGATGCCAAGAGCTGCCGGGGTCACTCTGGCAATGATGTCTCAACAACATGCATGCTGAGGATAAAGCCAACTCCGCTGGGGAGAACAAGTATCATAAGGTATTCTGGCAAAATAAATGCCGGAAACACAACCATCTCTGCCGGGGAGAGATTAAACACCAATTTCCACTGGGAGGAAAGAACCAACCACCCTGCTGGTGATCCAACTCATCTGGGGAAAGAAGCGACACTTCTAGGAAAAACACACTGTCAGGGCACAATTTACACATTTAGAGCCTCGGACTCTGCCGAGGATCAACATCCTGTCGATGGCATGACGACTTATGGGGAGCAATAAAGCCATCCTTCGCGGATATAGACCTTTCGAACCAACAACTCGGTTAGCTATTGCGGGAATCTCCCATGCTGGAGATTGAACGTGCACATCTTCGATTTGCTGAGGAGCGCCACCTCTGCAGGGGACGTTGATTTTGACTTGCTGGGATTAATCCTATGGACGGATTTCCATGAGGACACTCTCCTGGGGAAAATAATTCCCTCCTTCGGGAAGGGATAAACGTCATTTCAAATCTCGGGGGATAAGCTGCGACTAGCGGAGGAATGACATCAACTGGAGTCAGGTCTTATGTCAAGCGATCTTGGCTGGGGAATACAATTTCGGACTGTTTGCTCCAAAGGTAAGAACCCTGCAAAACACAAACGAGACAAAACAGACCTATACAACAGAATCTATCCGGGTTATCATCTGTGACATTACTTCAGTCAATTCAAAGTTTTAGCAATTATTGGCAAGGGCCAGCAAGATTATGTAAGTGCAAGTTTATCAAAAACATCGGCGTCTTTCTCAAACAAAAACAGTAAAGAACAAGCATCGAGTACTGAATAACATGTTTTATTGATAACAGGCCTCTGAATAGGCAAAGTTTTGTACATTGGATGCAACTCCTGAAAAGAGGAAGTTACGCACAACCACACATAAATATATGCACAATAAGCCTAAAGAAAATACAAAACAATATTTGTATACATGCCGGCGACGTGGTACAGACAAACACCATGAGCTGATCCTCCTATGACTCGCCTGACTCTGCGCTTTCCCGGTACTCAATCTTCGTAAGAAATTGTTCTTGGACAGACGGCCCCCAGGTACTCCCAAACCACTAAGCAATGTTGTATCAAATCCGGACCGTAGTCATTTGCTTTTTCAATCCCTAACTTTTGCGTGAACCGCCCTTTGCGGGTTTTCAATTCACCGGGATATCCTTTTTTGCCGAAGTCGCCCTTTTCAGGTTTTCGACTTCGCGGGTGTAGATCTTTTCAATTTTATCCCTAACTTTTGCCCGAACCTTTTATTCATTTTTTATGGTTCGCCGGGATGCCCCGTTTTTGCCTGGACTCTCTTTTTACTGTCCAGCGGGTCACTTTCAAGCAAAGTATTTTTTAACTGCGTCCGAATTTACAGGAGACGTAAAGTCTTCACCATCCATGGTGGATAGTAATAAGGCTCCTCTAGAGAATACTTTTATGACAACATAGGGACCTTCGTAATTGGGAGTCCACTTGCCCCTGTGATCTGTTTGTGGTGGGAGAATCTTTTTCAAAACAAGATCGCCCGTCTGAAAGCTTCGAGGGCATACCTTCTTGTCGTAAGATTTTTTCATCCGGCTCTGATATAACCGACCGTATGCTAAAGAAGCCAGTCTCTTCTCATCCATTAAGCTGAGCTGATTCAGTCTATCTTTAACCCATTCTGCCTCGTCGAGTTGGACATCACGTAAAACCCTTAGGGAAGGAATCTTGACCTCCAACGGTAACACCGCCTCCATTCCGTATAGCAATGAGAAAGGGGTTGCCCCGGTTGATGTGCATACCGTCGCACGATAACTGTGCAAAGCGAAAGGTAGCATCTCGTGCCAGTCCTTTTATGTCACAACCATCTTCTGAACAATCTTCTTTATGTTCTTATTGGCCGCTTCGACAGCGCCATTCATCTTGGGCCGGTAAGGAGAAGAGTTGTGGTGCTCAATCTTAAAATTCTGACACAACTCTTTCATCATTTTATTATTCAAATTTGAACCGTTGTCGGTGATAATCCGCTCAGGGGTTCTATATCTGCAGATAATATCTCGTTTGATAAATCTGGCTACCACTTGTTTGGTCACATTGGCATATGATGCTGCTTCCACCCACTTGGTGAAGTAATCAATTGCCACCAAAATGAAGCGGTGTCCGTTTGATGCTGTAGGCTCAATCTTGCCAATCATATCAATCCCCCACATCGAGAAAGGCCATGGTGATGACATCACATTCAGAGGACTTGGAGGCACATAGATCTTGTCCGCATAAATCTGGCATTTATGACAGCTCTTTGCAAACTTGAAACAGTCTGTTTCCATAGCTAGCCAATAATAACCTGCCCGCAGCAGCTTTCTTGTCATAGCATGCCCGCCAGCATGTGTACCAAATGTACCCTCATGTATCTCTTCCATGAGCAACTTCACCTCTTTCTCATCTACACAGCGTAGCAACACCAAGTCGTGGTTTCTTTTATACAGGACACCGTCAGGATTCAGATAGAAATTGCCAACCAATCTCCTGAGAGTCTTCTGATCTCGACTGGATGCCCCAGCCGGATACTCCTTGTTCTTCAGGAAGTTCTGGATGTCAAAGTACCAGGGTTTACCATCGGGAGCCTCGTCAATGGCAAATATGAAGGCGGGCCTATCGAGCCGAGAGATAACAATTCGGGGAGCCTCGTTCTAGAAATTAACTTTATACATTGAAGATAATGTCGCCAGGGCGTCAGCCATTTGATTTTCTGCTCGTGGCACGTGATGCAATTCCACCTTGTCAAAGAAAGGCAACAATCTCCTTGCATAATTCATATATGGTATCAAATTGGGCTGACGTGTCTCCCATTCTCCTTTAATCTGATTCACCACTAGAGCTGAGTCTCCGTATACATCCAGATGCTTGATTCACAAATCAATGGCTTCTTCCAGACCCATGATGCAAGCCTCATATTCAGCCTCATTATTGGTAACAGGAAAGGTCAATTGGGCAGTAAAGGGGATGTGCGACCCCTGAGGAGTGGTGATAATTGCACCTATTCCGCTACCATAGGAATTCACAACTCCGTCAAATATCAACTTCCATTTGGAACCCAACTCTGGTCCTTCGTCCGGCAATGGTTCTTCACAATCCTTCATTTTCAGGTACATGATATCCTCGTCAGGAAAATCAAACCTCATCGATTGGTAGTCCTCCACCGGCTGCTCTGCAAGGTACTCTGACAGAACGCTACCTTTAATAGCCTTTTGCGAGACATATTGGATATCGTATTCGGTTAACACCACCTGCCATCGGGAAATTCTTCCGGAGAGTGCTTACTTCTCAAACACGTATTTGATTGGATCCATCTTTGAAATTAGCAGGGTTGTATGATTCAGCATGTATTGCCTCAAACGTTTGGCGGCCCAGGCTAGCGCGCAAGACGTCTTCTCGAGCATTGAGTATCTGGACTCACAATCGGTAAACTTCTTACTCAAATAGTAGATCGCATGCTCTTTACGTTCGGTCTCGTCATTTTGACCGAGAACACAACCCATACTTTCCTCAAGAATCGTCAAATACGTAATCAAAGGTCTCCCGGCCATTGGGGGGATCAAAACAGGAGGTTCCTGCAAGTATTCTTTTATATTGTCGAACGCCTTTTGACAATTTTCATTCCAGGTCAACACCTGATCCTTTTTCAACAACTTGAATAACGGCTCGCATGTCACAGTTAGGTGAGATATGAACCGAGCGATGTAGTTCAACCTCCCTAAAAACCCACGCACTTCTTTTTCTGTTTTAGGCGTCGGCATTTCTTGTATAGCTTTTATCTTTGCAGGATCAACCTCTATTCCTTTTTCGCTCACAATAAACCCCAGCAGTTTACCCGATCTCACCCCGAAGGTGCACTTGTTAGGGTTCAGTCTCAACCTGAACTTCCTAAGTCTTTTGAACAGTTTCAGCAGATTAACCAAATGCTCGTCCTCCGTCTTGGATTTGGCAATCATATCATCAACATAAACCTCGATCTCTTTGTGCATCATGTCATGAAAGAGAGTCGTCATAGCACGTTGATATGTTGCCCCAGCGTTCTTCAGTCCGAAGGGCATCACTTTGTAGCAAAATGTTCCCTAGGGAGTAATGAAGGTAGTCTTCTCCATGTCTTCCGGTGCCATTTTGATCTGATTATAGCTTGAGAAGCCGTCCATGAAGGAGAATACGGAGAACTGAGCAATGTTATCAACCAGCACATCAATGTGAGGAAGTGGAAAGTCGTCTTTCGGGCTCGCCCTATTCAAGTCACAGTAGTCTACATACATTCGCACTTTACCGTCTTTCTCCGGCACTGGTACTATATTAGCGACCCATGACGGATAAGTTGTAACGGCTAGGAAACCAGTATCCCACTGTTTTTGAACTTCCTCCTTGATTTTCACAGCCATGTCCGGTCTGGTTCTTCTGAGTTTCTGTTTAACAGGCGGACATTCCTCTCGCAACGGCAGACGGTGCACAACCATGTCCGTATTTAACCCAGGCATATCCTCGTATGACCAAGCAAATATATCACTATACTCTCGCAGTATCTCAATCAGCCTTTGCTTGATGTCGCTCTGCAGCGCAGCCCCTATACGGATATTTCTCACAACTTCTTCCGACCCCAAGTTGATAATCTCAATTTCCTCCTGATGAGGCAGAATGATTCTCTCTTCCTGTTTCAACAAACGAGTCAGCTCTTCTGGCAGGCCGCTATCCTCAACAATCTCTTCCTCTGCTTGGAATACCGGGTGCTCGAAGTCGAAACGAGTCATAGGCGGTTCCTAGGAGATGTCATCTGAAATATTATTCCTGCAAAGGAAATGGTTAAACGCTTCAACACGCAAACAAAGCAAATAACCACGTTGCCATTTATTGTTAAAGTAAAAAAACAAGAAAGACAGGGATCACAATATTTGAATATGAAAAACGCCTTTATTTCATGATTAAACAATGCAATACACATAATCAAGCAGTCCTAAGGTAAAATCACTATGCCCCGGGTAGGACATAGGATTATTCAACAATTGATAAAACAAATCATTACTGTTTGAAAGTCACCGGGACAGTTTCCCGGATGGACCAGTTGCAGAGACTTTGTCCTGGCACGCTTGGCTTGATCCACGCGTCCATATCGCAGTCGCTATCTCCGTCTTCAGCATCAGAAATAGCATTGATAGTCTCAAAGCACACCCCGCTTGGCGTAATCGTGACCGGTCCCTTGAACCTGGGCGCTCCTGAAGATGATGCTGACGACGTCGATCGATACCCTAGCCCAAACTTGTCATTCTTCACGGGAATCTCCAATACCTGCCCTCAGCCTTTAGTCTCACCAGTCTGCACTAAAGCCTGAGCCTCTTTGTAAGATGACACTGCCACATCTGACATTTTGCTGGAACCCTGAGCTTTGTCTTTAATCTGCAACCCTTCGAAGGCTTGACAAGGTGTCTCGTGTATTTCTCCGTCGACCTCAACATATCTGAACGATGACAGGTGACTGACCAAAATATCCTCCTCCCCGCAAACGGTAACAACACTATCACCCACCATGTACTTCAACTTCTGGTGCAGCGTGGACGTCACGGCCCCTGCAGCGTGGATCCATGGTCGTCCAAGAAGGCAGCTATAAGCTGGGTGGATATCCATGATGTAGAATTCGGTATCAAAAATTTCCGGCCCCACCTGAAGCGGTAATGTTATTGACCCAAACACTGATCTCTTCGTTCCGTCAAACGCCCTCACAACCAAATCGCTGGGCGTGCAAATAATTCCCCGTATGTCTAATTTCATCATGGCTTTCTTTGGCAATACGTTCAACGACGATCCAGTATCCACTAATACACGCGACAGTACGGTGCCCCGGCATTCCACCGATATATGCAAGGCCATGTTGTGCTCTCGACCGCTGGGTGTTAGGTCCAAATCTGTGAAACCCAGGCTATGTCCAGCATTGACATGTGCCATTACCCCCTCTAACTGATTTACAGAAACTTCTTGAGGCACAAATGACGTATCCAGAATCTTTAGCAAGGCGTTCTGGTGGGCCTCGGAACATAACAACAACGACAAGATAGAAATCTTCGATGGCGTCTGCTGTAGGTGTTCAACAATTTTGTAGTCGCTTTTGCGAATCAGTCTCATAAACTCCTCTACGTCCTTGAGTGACGTATCCTTTTCTTTTGACTGAGTAGGCCCGCTTTCATTTACTTTGGCTTTGCCTTTGGCCAACCTCTCTGCTTCTATTTCAGGTGAGGTAAAGATCCTTCCGCTACGGGTCATGCCCCCCGTTCCAACGACATTATCAACAGCCCCAGCTGGCTGGTTATTCACCACAATCTTTTCACCGTTGCAATATGCTTCTAATCCATATGTCCACGGGACAACTTTCGTACTCTCAAAGGGAACAAGCCCTGCTTTGGTGATTGTAATACTTGGCCGCTTGGCAGGCGCCGTTATCGTTATAGTCTTCCTCGGGATCGTCACCGTTGCAATATCATTCTGCTCATCACATAATGCCTCCACAGGCTTCTCCACCGCAGTTCGATCAAATTGCAAGGTCCCTTCGTCGATCATGGCCTGAATGCCTTGTGTCGCTTCCGCGAAAATAAGGTGCCGGCAAAACAGAAGAGTCGCCACCTTTCGTTATTTATCCCTCAGAACGGGAAAGGAAACGATCGGAAAAACCTGACGAAAAGGTATAAGACAAGGTCATCGCAACCGTTGTCTGGGTTCAGGAGTCGGTTACGCAAGGGGAAGGTATTAGCACCCCTCACGTCCGTCGTACTCGACGGGATCCACGCTTGTTGTGTTTACTGGACGGGTTGGTTTTATCTATCTACCTATCAAGGCTGGCTTAAACAGAAAAGAAAATGACTCGGCAAAGCGTCGCACTTTATGCCTACGTATTCTCATCAGAGAATGAGAAATCAGAGTCAACGTAGTTCGCCTAACTACAGGTTACGGGGAAGGTGGCTCGCCAATACGTCAGTATTGTGCCTACGTACTCTCAACAGGCATGAGAGATCAGAGCTTACGTAGTTCGGGATAATACGGCTTACGGGTTTAGATTCATCTATTTTATCGAGTAGGGTTAACAAACAGTTCCAGCAGTTTGGTGTACGCAGCTCGACCCTTGAAGACTCAGGCGTTACCGCTTGCGTTAGAACTGGGAGTTAACGACACTCTTTTCTTCAGAAAAGCTTCCTTTGAATTACGGGCCCACGGGGCAAAAAGGTTTGAAGTTTGTTTTCTGTCTTTTAAGAAAGAATTGTTTTTTATTGTGTTTGCAACTAGTATCGCACTAGAGACTATGACCTGAGAATGAATGCGTCGTATGTCACCCAAAGGGTGCCATACTAAACATCCAGACTGTTGAAAAGAAATTGTCCAACAATCCTTTCTCAGATAGCTTAAGGCTCGTAACGTACGACGTCAGTTAACCTTTATTACTGTACTTTCATTTGTTTTGAGAAGAGAAGAGAAGGGTCTCAACTAAAGGGAGACTATCAAGTCCTAATGTTGTCATGCCAAGGATTCATCCTATAGTTGAAGTTTGAAACAGGGAACTCCTAGAAGTTATCATGCATAGGTTTCAACATAAAGTTCTAATCATCACTTCCTTATCAAAAGAAGTGAGATTCCTAGGGGATCATGTCAATGATAAATAGAAACAGATAAAGCATCAGCTTAAACAGTAAACAGATATACAGTAAAATGCATGCAATGCAAGTGAGGGAGGAAATGTGTGTGGGGCATCAGCCTCCACAAGCTCATCTCAACCTCAAGCCAGATATGAATAACTGCAATCATACAGAAGAAATAAAATGCTATCAAGCAAAATAAACCACATAGGCAAGGGAGCAGGGCTCTACCGAATACCCGCAAGCAAAGCCATACAGTAAAAATACAAGCAGAGGGAGCAACTCAACCTCTAGTGCAATCATGCTCCTAGCTTACATCAGTCTAGATATGAACTTATTCTAATGCACCAAGCAAATCAAACAAGGCACATCAATACAAAAAAGAAAACAGATAAGAGAGAAAGCAGATCAACCCCTCCTTCAATTCCAAGCTTCAGCTCTTCTGACAGCAATCTAGTCTTCAGACTTCAACCACCCTTCAAGGCTATCATCCTCCATGACAAGTATCAACTTGCTTCTCCAAGGTTTCAACCCATCAAACATAAGTATCAACCTATTCTCTCTTGCTCAAGCCTCAGCTTTACAGTAATTTCCACCTTCAAGCTTTACTCCTAACTACAAGTATCAACTTGATTCCCTCAGGATCTCCATGCATCAATGTAAGTGTCAACTTGTCTTTTATTCCTCAAGCCTCAGCTCTTCACTCAATCTCAATTGGATCTTCTTCATAACTATCCTCTTCTCACCGGCCTTCACCTGGGCTTTTAGCTTGGAGATCTGTTGCATCAGCTTATCCTCCCGCTCTTTCCTGTTGGCTAGGGTGGCCTTCCAATGCTGATTAAACTTGGATATTCTCCGATACGCTTCATCCAAGTGCTGCTTCTTCGTGGCCAGTACATCATTGACGGCTTTGAAGTCTCGACCCATGCGCTCGCGCTCAGCTATCTGCTTAGTCAAATCTGTCCCTAACTGGTTCACCAGTTCTGTCTGCCTCTTGAAGGAATGGACGGCTTCGCTTCTCTCGCTTCTGAGTTGAACCAATTCTCCCTCCAGTTCTTCATTTTCCTTCTTCAACTCATCTCTCTCGGCTAACACCCGGTTATGCTGCTGAATAGGCACAGTGGTAGGCTCTTCGATCACCGAAGGGCTTTCCGGCTTGGCAGGTGGGAACGGCATCCCTATAGTGTCTGCTCTGGTTCTGATCCACGTCACATATGGAGCGTAGGCTTGACTATTACTTTTCCCCAGTAATGGTTTTCCCCTCTTACTGATACCATTCCAAGCGCGTTGAAGCTTGGATAACATATCCCCCTCTAGAAGACCAGTGAGGTACAGAGATTCCTGTACCTCTTCATCCTTCGGCGAAGCTCTCAAAGCATAAGCAAACTGTCGGACCAGCAGAGATGGATTATAGTTTATACAGCCCTTCCTGCCTATCAAAGGCACGTTCGAAAACCCGCTGCAGCTGAAGATAATCTCAGTACCCAACCTATCTCTATCAAACCAGGCAATATCCTCCGCTGACAGACTCATCAAACGCTCGGACCACTCAGCTGTGGCTGCAGACGAAGCAAATGGACCCTTCTTGGGTAGATGACTATCGAGCCATCTATAGAGCAAGGGCACACAACACGAGACATTATTACCTCTTCGTTTCTCGTTTTTGTAGTGGATGGAGTGGTAGACATCTCCTATCAAGGTAGGGACTGGATTCCCTGAAGCAAAGATGTGGAAGGCGTCGAAGTCCATAAAGTCCGGCATATTGGGGAACAAAATGATGCCATATATGCACAGAGCAAGAATGGCGTTGAACACGACCCAACATCCGTCTTTGGTGCACTGCTGAGCCTTGCCCACTAAGAACTGCAAGGAGAAACCGGAGACCTTGTTCCAACTAGACAAGACCAACTCGGAGGCATCCAGGTGAAGTGACGGAGCTAGACTAGCCAGATTAGGCTCAGCATCCATATGAACAAAGGGCATCTGACTCTTGATAGGCACACCTAACAAATCAACATACTCCTCTATTGTAGGTGCGAGAGTAAAGCATCTCAATGGAGGATCGTAGAACTGCAGCAAGGCGTGCAACCCATTCAACTCAAACGCAGAAGGTTTACGAACCAAACTGAGCAGTTTACGGTGAGACTTTCTGAACTCATCTCTCACAGAATCATCTGCTAAAGCAATCAAACCAGTCAGCTGAACAACATCAGGGGCAGGGAGCTTGTAAGCCACGATCTTCCTCAGAGAACCCATAATAGCACAATAGAAGGCAAGAAAACCTGAATCGGGGGGGACGGTACCTGCAACACAGACACACGTTAATGAAATGCCAATGAGTATGCAAAGCGATGTAAAATGCAATCATGCAGCAGGAGATCAAGACAACTGCGTTGTGGGGATTCTGTATCAACAAAACCGTAATCCTGCTCTATCAAGAACAACCACTATATCTGATAAGAAGAAAACCCTGACATCGGACCACAAATCTGCGCTGTCAAGAACACCCATATCTGATAATAAGGACCTCTGATACAGGACCAAAACTCTGCTCTTTCAAGAACAAACATATGATAATAAGGACCCCTGATACAGGACCAAAGCTTTGCTCTGTCAAGAACAAACATACACCTGCTGATGAGATCCTCTAATCCCAATCAAAAACCTGCTCTGTCAAGAACAAACATACATCTCTAAAGATAAGGTCCTCTGATACAGGACCATAACTCTGCTCTGTCAAGAACAATCGTATATTTGATGATGAGAATCTCTGATACCAACAAAACTTATTCACTATCAAGAAAATCAGGTAGTCTGAAGGCTAAGGTTTCCTGCAATAAACCCAACCCTGCTCACAGGTATGGACCTAAACTGACACAAGTTCGGCATCCTATGTGGTCATCAGCGTCACAGACATTCAAGAGGGGTGATACGATACCCAGAAGGTGTGGCATCACCAGCTCATGAAGCAGCCTCACTCGGCTGAATCCCAAATGATCGGTCCCCAGAGTCGACAATCCTCCAAACCAACAACCCCCTTAACCCAAAGGGTTGAAAAAGAAGTCAATCGGGAGAACCTCGTCTGAGCGTGGATTTCATGAGACACTAGTGCCTGCCAAGCAAGCACGCGCCCACTAATTTCCACAACTAATGCTAGGTTCACTCAAGCCTGGGTCTGGCTTCTCACTCATCAGAATGCCCCTCCCACCACAGCACAGATAATCATATCATATTTAAAATAAAGTGCGGGAAATAAAAATGCGATAAATAAACACAACCCAACAAGTAATCATACAAGCGCTAGGATTGACTCTCGCAGGGGATGTTGGATCCCCAAACTGACTCGCATAAGGGACGTTGGATCCCAGGAAACTATCGATGTCCCCAGCAGAGTCACCAGCTGTCGCTTCCGCGAAAATAAGGTGCCGGCAAAATAGAAGAGTCGCCACCTTTCATTATTTATCCCTCATACGGGAAAGGAAACGATTAGAAAAACCTGACGAAAAGGTATAAGACAAGGTCATCGCAACCATTGTCTGGGTTCGGGAGTCGGTTATGCAAGGGGAAGGTATTAGCACCCGTCACGTCCGTCGTACTCGACGGGATCCACGCTTGTTGTGTTTACTGGACGGGTTGGTTTTATCTATCTACCTATCAAGGCTGGCTTAAACAGAAAAGAAAATGACTCGGCAAAGCGTCGCACTTTATGCCTACGTATTCTCATCAGAGAATGAGAAATCAGAGTCAACGTAGTTCGCCTAACTACGGGTTACGGGGAAGGTGGCTCGCCAATACGTCAGTATTGTGCCTACGTACTCTCAACAGGCATGAGAGATCAGAGCTTACGTAGTTCTGGATATTACGGCTTACGGGTTTAGATTCATCTATTTTATCGAGTAGGGTTAACAAACAGTTCCAGCAGTTTGGTGTACGCAGCTCGACCCTTGGAGACTCAGGCGTTACCGCTTGCGTTAGAACTGGGAGTTAACGACACTCTTTTCTTCAGAAAAGCTTCCTTTGAATTACGGGCCCACGGGGCAAAGAGGTTTGAAGTTTGTTTTCTGTCTTTTACGAAAGAACTGTTTTTTATTGTGTTTGCAACTAGTATCGCACTAGAGACTATTGTTGCACCCCAAAAATTGACCAACCGGGTCTCGTATCTGGCACGATGTTTCGACGCATTACCGCATTCGCATCTGCATATTGCATACAGTGCATTTTTCTCATTTGTTTTGATTTTATCGGGATCACAGCTCTCGTCTCGCGTCTCAGGTGTTTTTAATCAGTTTAGATAGGTAGAATCGTATTTTTGGGATATTTCGGTGCTCGTTAATTTTTACCGGCTATTTTGGTGCACTCTCGCGGTGTTATGTGTTGTTCGGTGCTTATTTTGTTCCTCTGGGAATTATTGTGACTTTTCTGGATTTTATTGGCTATTTTTAGGGTTTAAATAGATTTTTAATCATTTTCAGGATAATATAGAATTTTATAGAAATAAATAGCATTTTTAGAATATTAATAGGATTTTTTTAATAGTTCTAATTCTTTTTAAATAGATTTTAATCATTTTAGGATTTAATAGATAATATAGAATTTTTTAGAATATTAATGGTTTTTTTAAATAGTTTTAATAGTTTTTTAATTTTTTGATATAGATTTTTTCTTATTAAATAAATAGTTTTTTGTTAATAGAAATTAAATGTTTTTAATTTTAGATATAGAATAATAATAGATTTTTTTCTTTTATTAGTAAATAGAGTTTAATAGAAATATAGTTTTTTAATAGTTTTATTAGAGTGATAGAGTTTCTTTTAAATAATATAGTGTTATTAGAAGTTTAATAGAGATTTATTAATTTTTAGATTAGTGGAATTCTTAGGGTATTATTAATTAGGAGTTAATTAGAATTTTTAGGATTAATTGAGTTTTAATAGTTAATTAGGTTTAGGTTAAATTGGGTTGATCTGTTTTTTTTTGAGTTTTTGTTGGCAGTTTTCGTATTGGGCCAGTATCCATGAGTCTTCAGCAAGCCCAAATTCGCAGCCAGAAAAGTCCATTTTTTGTCCAAAATAATCCAGCATTTGCCAGAAAGTTCTAGAACGTCCCAGAGTATTCCAGCAACTGCCAGCAGTATAAAGCCTGCAAGCCACGTGTTGCGCCGGGGGATGGACCCCACGTTTCATCTTCAGCTCACGCCACCTCACTCTCAGCGTTCATCTCTCACTGCCACACCACCCAACAGGTGGCACACATGCATCTGTCCTCCCCACCGCCTTGCCACGCGTCCCTCTACCAAGCCTCGCCGGACTCCACCAGTTGCATGGCCGGCGGCCATGCAACCGCCACTCCAATCTCCATCGCCGGCGACCCCAACGACTTCCGACCACCGTGCCTCACCGGAAAACATCACAAACCCAGAAAAATCCTCAGACTCCGATCAACCTCCCCCTTCAACCTTCATCTCCCCCAATCCATCTTCTCCGATCATACCTCCACCGTCATGACCACCGGGAAACCCTCGAATCACCAGAATCACCAGTTCAACCTTCACCAGTCTTTTTTTTTCCAGAATTCACCCATCGTCCATCAAGACACCTCGGCCAAGCTCTTCAACAGGTCTTCATTCAACATTATTCACGTTCATCAGTTCTTGAGGTCATCTTGTTCACCATTTTTCCAGAAACTACAAAGAATCCTCAACTTTCGTCAACTGTTGAATGAACCTTCAAGAACTAGCAATAACGTTCATCGTTGAGCTCCAAAGATCTTCGTCCAGGGTGTTCTGTTTCCAACTTCATCAGAAATCCAGCAAGAAACCGTCATGGAGTTCTTCGTCCTTTTTCCAGAAGACCCAAGATCTTCATCGTCTCTCCAGAACATCTCCAGAAATTCATTCTTCAAGAACTCCATTCAAGCTTCATTGTTCAACAACAAGAACACGCCAGAAATCTCCAGACCTTCATCAGGATTGATGGACATTCCTCAGATCTTCAAGTGTTCAACTCATCTTCAAGAAGGTCAACAGTAGTTTTCCAGATCTTCGTCTTCGACGCTCCTCACCAGAAACGCATAAGAAGTTTCATGTCCTTCATCTGAACGCCTATGAGTTCTTCACCAGCCTTTGAAGATCATCTTCATCAAACGTTCAAATCTTCAGGAGCATCGTATCTCTGATTTGGAGTTCGTCGTGATTTCATGCTTTGTTTATTATGAGAGTGAGGCGAGTGTTTGCAAGGGAAACGAAGAGAATCCGATGATGGTGAGGGTTAGTTTGTGACGGAGGAAAGGCTGAACGGAGAGAAGTCAGAGAAAGGGGACGGCGCGGTGAGGGAGAAAGGAGAAAGAGTTTAGGGTTTCTGAGTGAATGGAGAAGGAGAAGGAAGATGGACCGCGTGAGGGTGGGCCAGGCCCAATCTTTTTTTTGAGACACACACCCCCTCGTTTTTTGGCCGTGAATGGGCTGGGCCCCATAAGATCCTTGCTGTCAACACCCCAGTTCAGCATCATACCCCCTCCCCCGTTTTTGTCATGTACTGGGCTGGGCCCAGTTACAGTTTTTTATTTTATTTACTTATATAACCCCCTTGTAAACAGACACCCCCCTCCCTGTGTGTATTTCACTTAGTGGGCTGGGCCCAGACTTTATTTTTACTAGCTTGTACACCCCTTTCTGTAACTAACCCCATCCCCTTGTACATTTTTTTTTTCTTAAGTTTTACATAAAGAAATATGTGGAGAAAAAGAAAAGAAAATATTGAGAAAAGATTGAAAAAGAAAGTGTAGAAGAAATATAAAAAAGAAAAAGAAGAGGAAATGGAAAAGATAGAAAATACATAAAAAAATATATTAAGAAAAAAAGGGAAAAGAAAAAGAATGTGAAATATTATGGAGAAAAATATATAGAAAAATACATAGAAAAATGTGGAAAAATATTTTGAGAAAAAGAATATATTTTGGAAAAAAAGAAAAGAAGGGAGAAAAATAGTTGAAAAGAAATGATTGGAAAAAAATAAAAAATATTAAAGTAGGCTTAATATTTTGTAGAGTACATTTTCTTTTAGGATATATTTTCATAGAGTTATTTTACCTTTTTTAGGATAGTTTAGACGCCCACTTGTTAGGGGGCTATTTTCCATTCGATTTTTCAGGATAGAATAGGATAGTGTTTCCTAGGAGATTTATTTTTCAGTATTCACTCATTGTAATCATTTTTCAGAGATTAATAAAACGAGATTTGAGCTGTGGTCCCGAAGTAGCCGAACTACAGCTGCTCTGATTTCTCGTACCAGACGAGAATATGTAGGCATATGATGCGATATCCTAGCGAGCACACTAACGACTAACTTCCGTTCTCTTGCGGCTGTGCGATCGAGACTTTCCCGCTGACGACTAATTGTTACCCTTTTTTTCTCTTGCCCGAGCACATTTGAGACCAAGCCATAGTTTTGCCCATAGGTTCCCGACCCTGTGAAACCAGTTGTTTTTCTCACTGCTGTGTGAGAATGTTTGTTTAGCCGTAGTTAGCCTGAACTACGTAAAGCTCTGATCTTCCATACAGTGTGGAAGTACGTAGGCACAAGACGCGAGGTCTTGGCGAGCCAATTTTCCCTGTAGTCCCGAACTACGTTGACTCTGACTTTCTCTCTTGAGAATACGTAGGCATAGAGTGCGACGCTCTATCGAGTCAATTCCCTTCCGTTTAGATTTGGCAGCCGTAGATAGATTGTTTTGCATCCTTTAGACAACCCAAGCAAGCGTGGATCCCGTCGAGTACGACGGACGTGAGGGGTGCTAATACCTTCCCCTTGCGTAACCGACTCCCGAACCCAGGTTTTGGTTGCGATGACCATACCTTTCCCTGTTTTTTGCGAGGTTTACTTCGAGCGTTTCCTTTCCCTCCCGTGGGATAAATAACGCACGGTGGCGACTCTTCTGTCAGACGGCGCCGATTTTCGCAGTAGCGACAGCTGGCGACTCTGCTGGGGACCCAACGTCCCTGGCTGCTAAGGACTGCGATGGTCCTTATGCATGTGGGATCCAACGTCCCCTAAGAGAGAGTCAATCCTAGCGCTTGTTTGCTTGTCTGTTGGGGCTTATTTATCGATATTATCTGTTGCTGTTGGGGTGTTACGGGTGTTCTATGATTGAGAGAAGCCGGACCTGGGCTTGAGTATGCACCTAGATATAGTTGCGGAGAAGTAGTAGACGAACCTGTCTACTGAGCAGGCACAGTTCCCTACGAAAATCTGCGCTCAGACGAGGTTCTCGCAGAGGTGCTCCTTTCCGGTCCTGAGGATCTGAGGGGAGTCCAGACGTGAGGATTGTCGACTCTGGGAACCGATCATTTGGAAGTTATCTAAGTGAGGCCTCTTCAGGACTCGATGATGCCACTCCTTCTGGGAATCGTATCGTCAGTTTTGAAAGTCTGTGACGCTGACGACCGCATAGGATGCTGTACCTTGTCAGATATAGGTCCACACCTATGAGTGGGGGGATTTTTTATGCAGGAAACTTGACTTCCAACCTACCCGTTATTCTGGTCTTCTCTTCAGAGCAACCGTACTCCGTCAGCAGTGCAGCAATATTTAGATTGTGTGGGGGCTATGATCCCGTGTTTGTTGCATTGCATTGCATTTGCATAGGCATCTTCGCATCATATTGCATACCATTCGCCAGCTAGTCAGAGCTCTTATCCAGCCGTTATTTTGATTCTGAAGGTGAGTGTTGAAGACGACCAAGAGGTTGAAGCAGATTTAAAGCAGATTTGATCATAGTCAAGCAGTAAAGTCAGCTGACAGTTATCGGTAGCTATGTCAGAGAGCAGCTTCCAGTTTGTTGATACCTTGTCAGGTTTCACCGTGGCGTCCAATCCTCTGTATGGATCTCCGCACGACGAAGACTTTCCGCAAGTGAACAACCTTACTGCAGCTCAGCTTGTGCAGCCATCTGTTGAAGACCAAGGTCTGCGTGAGCAGTTTGTCGCCCGAGGTGAACGTCCTCCTTCTGTTGATGTCTCAGACTACCAGGGTTTTGCCTTCCCTGTGCCAAAGCCCCGAAGAGAGGTCCCAACAGCAAAGAATGAAGACCCATTAGCTCCCGTGTATGCTGAAAGGTTTTGTGCATTAGATGAGAGATTCAAAGCCTTGAAAGGTAAAGACGCTGTTACTCCTAGTGCTGCAGATATGTGTCTGGTTCCTGGCCTAGTGTTACCTCCGAAGTTCAGAATGCCGAGGTTTGAAAGGTACAAAGGAGATAGTTGCCCGAAGCAACATTTGGTGATGTTCTGCCGAAGAATGACTTCATTTGTGCACAACGACAAGCTGATGATTCATTGCTTTCAAGATAGTCTGACTAGGGCACCTCTGAGTTGGTATATGCAGTTAGAGCGTGATCAGATCCGATCATGGATGGACTTAGCCAATGCCTTTCTGAAGAAGTACGATTATAATCTTGACGAAGCTCCTACTCGCGTGCAACTGCAAGAATTGTCTCAAGGGAACAATGAATCTTTCAGAAAGTATGTTCAGAGATGGAGAGAATTTGCTGGTAGAGTGCAACCACCGCTCCTAGACCAAGAGCTGAAAGGCATGTTCGTAAACTCCTTGCAGAGCTCGTACTTCGAAAGAATGTTTGGAACCGCACCAAATTTCTCTGAGTTGGTAAGGACGGGAGAGCGCATCGAGTATGGTGTAAAGACTGGAAGAATCCCGAATGTTTCAAAAGGTCAGGCCAGTGAAACTGAATCTCTCTATGGCTCTCAATCTGAAGATGAAACTATGATCGATGCGGTCCTGACAGATGTTGGATATCCTCAAGTCGAATCGGTGAAATCTGTTGGTTCTCCGTCTTCTCAGCGGTCAGTATCTTCTGTGTCTCGTTATTCTGAACAGACAACTGTGCCTGGGGCACCCCATCGGGAACCTTATGTCGCTCCTCCTGCAAGTCTACATGCTCGTGGCCGAGGTTATCAGAATCAGCGTCAGAATCAGAACCGACCTAGTAATAACTTGGAATGAAGGAACGCTCCTTTCCATCCAGTACCTGTGCCGTATAGCCAGATTCTTCCGCGTTTGATTCAGAATTCTTTGGTGGAACCAAAAGCTCTCAAGCTCGTGCCAGAACCTTACCCTCCTGGGTATAATCCCCACGTTCAATGTGGTTATCATGGTGGCTCACCGGGGCATTCGACGGAAGATTGTAAAGCATTTCAGGCGAAGGTACAGCAGTTGATTGATCAGGATCGCATTTCCTTTCGAGAAGGGTTTCTATTTGTTCATCCCAACCGCTCAACTGTCTAAGCTCGTAGATTCGGAAAGTATTCTCCAGCAAAAGCCAGTGGTTCAGACGGGCGGGCGCCTCAGCATCGGCAGTCCTCAGGCTTTTATATCATTTGCATCTGTAGTTTCTTTTCTGTTAGTTACTACCTGCTTTAAACGTTGTATGTTTCGAATGGTGATAATAATAAAGTGACTATGCATTTTTCTGAATTAATCATGTCGTTGTCGCTCATTTACTGCATTGCACTGACACTTGCATTTTATTCACTCCACTTTATTCCTGTGACTAGCAAAGATTGGAGGGAGGATGACGAAAATAAATACTCATAACCAATGATCGTAGGCTTTCAGACAAAACCTTACCGATGACGTATAAGGCATTGCTTCAAATCCCTAAACACCGGAGAGATAAGGAAGAGAATCCCTTGTTAACCACTTCGAGCCGAGAAGTAGAAGTTTTTTCGGACTTTTAAAACCCTCACATCTTAACCCGGGGCAGGGTAGTTGTCAGTTAGCTTGACCGAGCATTCAAGTCTTACAGAGGAGTGTTGTCTTTCAAGGACCAATCAGTTTATACCTTTCAAGAGGTCAAACCGTACCAATCAGGAGTGAGACAGTTACAATCCTTTCGGAGCAATCAAGGCAACCAGTGTCACACGACTTTGTTCCAAAAGAAAGAAAGAAAGCCCGCTAAGTAAAAATAAAGAAAAAGCTAGGAAGCTAAATACTTAGGCAAAAATCAGGGCATCCCGCTGGACTTCAAAAGAAATCGAAAAATCGAAAAGAACTCAAAATGAGTTAGTCCAGGCAAAAATTAGGGAATCAAAAGAATGAAAAAGAGGGATTAAAAAGAAAATTTTCCCCAGCAAGTCACAAAGTCGTGTACACAGACACCGAAAACGAAAAGGAGTAACTGTCACTCCGAAATTCCTGTAAGTTCCTTAACTGTGGTTCTTACCATTCAACATACCTCTTGAAGAGGCGAGCGCTTGTGCCAGGTTAACTGAACCTTAGGATCGGAGATCATCACGTAGAAGGGGTGGGTACAAATTATAATTTGAGCCAAATATCCTTGTTTCACGAACCGTGAACCCGACCACGATACAACCCTTAAAAGACCTAATTGAGGTAAGGTTAGTCTGAAGCGCATTACGATAAGGTTGAGTAACCTGACTCCTTCTTGACTTGCTAGTCATATCCTTGTTGTATTTTTCACTGACCACGTAAGCACTACGTTTGAACTTTGGTTCATTCGTCACTCATAATCATATGCATGTAAATGAGTGACAGCTCAAATTTTTTCAAAATCTGCATAACCACTGCATTAAGATTACCATTCGTAGACAGACGATTCTAATTGCAGGTTAGTAGTTGGCATGAAAGAAATTCCAGCAGGGAATTGTCAAGCGGGACTGAGTAATTCAGCAGTCTGAACCAGAATGGTGTATGTTGTGAAGACCTATGAATCAGGGGCATTGACTTCCAGTAAGTTCGGAATCAGTCAGTCTGAGGACAAGTCCCGAAGCTTCAGTTGATCAGGGGCAGTTTATTTGAAAAGCAGTTGATCAGAAGTGAGTCTTCTCGAGAGCCAATCAGGGGCAATTATACAGAATGCGGATATTTGAAAGCAGATACTTCCAGTGGATAATCAGATCGGGTTAAGTCGCTAGAACGCTCATTCAGGGGCAAGTCATCGCAGAGAATATTGAAGTCAACTGGGTTGTTAGGTGTTTAACTAGAGATTGAATTCTTTTGTCGTGTAGATGTTGGGGCAAACATTCTCGAAGTCTTCTCGCAACAAGCTGTTCAGAGCAGGTATTCCCAAGAGTTAGATTGGGGCAAGTTGAATTGTACTGGGGCAAGTTGGGCAAGCCAGTCTTTTTATCCCCAGCTGAGTGTACTGGAGCAAGTTGTTCAAGCCAGTTTGGTTATCCCCAGCCGGAGTTGAGTATCGGGGATCATGTCAATACCCTTATCAAAAAACCTAAACCTTAACATTCCGAAAAAAGGCCTTGTTGTCGTTGGATCATTATCCTACAGTTTAAACCTGTTGCGTGTCAGTAACCAGTCGTTTCCAAAGTCCAGTTCTCGTCTGGCCCACCCTTTTGTAAGCATCAGTTCCCGCCTGGTGCAGTTTATTGTAAGCATCAGTTCCCGTCTAGTAACCAGTTCTCGTCTGGTCACCGTTTCTTCAAGTGTTGTATCAGTTCTCGTCTGGTACATGTCGTCGCGTAACCAGTTCTCGTCTGATCATCGTGTGTTTTAACCTATGTGTTATACCAGTTCTCATCTGGTGTACGTCAGCTTTCAGCCAGTTCTCGCCTGGTTGTCTATACCTCAGTCTGTTACCCAGTCAGCCCGTCTGATGTCCAAACCAAATCAATTCCCATCTGATATCCAGAACCCGTAAGTCAATTCTCGTTTGACAACCTAACATGTTTCGCTATCAGCTCTCGTTTGGTAGTCCACCCTGAATGCTAGTTCTCGTCTAGTATTTCTTATATCTCCCACTGTGTACATAATCCGTGTTTACCCTAAACCAGAAAAACAAGAAAACCTAAAGGTATCTGACACAGTATTTCCCAATGACCCGCATGTTGTCATGTTCCCCGATACGAAGCTCGACGGATGCCAGCGCTCCGAGTAATGTTTGAATTCCTTGTGGATGTTGTTAAATCAGAATTGCCACTCTTCAGCAGATGAAAGTTGCTTATTATCCCCGGAAGAGTCGAGATCGTATTTTACCCCGTATCAGAGTAGGATCAGAAGGATCCTCAGCAGATTAAGATCGACATCCTTGATAGTAGGGGCATTTCCAGCAGTGTACCGCGCGCAATCAACCTCAGTTTAGGTCAATTCCCGCAGAGTACAATCAGTTGTCAATTGTTTGAAGGAAGCATCCCCAAGCAGAGTTTTTTTCTTTCCCTAGTAAAGTCACCGAAGCAGGATTCTTCCCCCAGCACCGGGTCACAAGTGCAGGTTTCGCAGGAAGCTATTCTCATGCCAAATTATGCAGTAACTGATGGTGCCAGACTGAAGTCTCCAGTGGAATAGAGATTCCCCACCAGAGCCGTATTCTCTCCCGAAGTTGGATGATTCCCTCTTCCCCAGTAGAGTTGCCGTTACCTTCAGCATTTATTTTGCGAAGTGGTTTTCAGACCTGGTGTTCTCTGGCAGCTCGAGCCTGCATTAGCATTTGCATATAAAGTCATAGCATTTATACAAGCATATAGCATATCCATGCCGTCTGGGCATCGCATTTTCAAACAGAATGTATAGCATTTACATATCATATAGGACATTGCATCATTATCCAGCATACGCATGTCGAAACATGGACCAGGATGGTTACCTATTGGATTGCGAATTTGTTCACCTGCAGAGTTGTGTGGTTAAGCTTCTCGTCTCCCCCAGCGAAGTCTTCAGTTCGAGATGATTCTTGAATCCCTCAGCGCGGTTTCCCGAGTTGTTTGCCCAAGATGAGTCTTGAGCTCCCCAGTAGCGTCCCCCAGCAAGAGTTGCCCAGGAAGATTCCTGGAATACCCAGCAGAATAAAGTCTCCAGAAAGGTCGGCAGTTCGAGATGATTCTTGAAGGTGCCCGACGGAGTTGTTTGTTCAAGATGATTCTTGAAACCCCTAGCAGCGTGATATGTCTGTTCTAATGGTGATGTCTAATCTGAAGATGGACTTCGTAAATGCCTGAAGGCGATATCAGGAGGTTCCTGTGAGCTCAGATGTCCTTGTTGATGAATCAACGTGTGGCTGAAGATAAGGTTCCAAAGTTTGTAGATATAACAGGATGATCAGTGTTGGTTTGAAGACCAAGTCAGTTGTCCTGAGGTGATGATTGATTGCGATCAAGTGAATAGTGTTTCTTCCGACTGAGGTCGAAGATGTTTCTTCAGCTGAAGCGAAGTTTCCCTGAAGACAAAGTGTTTGAATCCCCGTAGAGTCATGAATGGCTCAGGATACCATTTCTTTGACTGAAGTCACAGATTTCCCAAGCTGAAGCGAAGGTGCCTGAGGGCAAGGTTATCCCCAAGGTCATGAATGACCTAGGATTCATTTTTCGGACTGAAGGCCGAAGTATATCCCTGACTGAAGTCTCGGATGCTCTATAGCAGAGGCGGAGTTGCCTGAAGGCAGATCCATGTACCCTTGAAGGCCAAGGACCATTTCTTCAGACTGAAGTCGAAGATACCTCCTGCAGAGTTGCCGACGGGCAAAGTTTACATCCTTGAAGGCCAAGGATGTCTTTTCTAGCTGAAGCTGGAATAGTCGACGGGCAGGGTTTCATCTTTCTTCAGAAGAACTTGAAGATTCTCCAGCGGATCTGGAGTGGCCAGGGGCCAGGGTTTCATCTATCTTAAGAAGAACTTGAAGATTTTTTCTAGCTGAAGCTGGAAATGGCCAGGGGCCAGGGTTTCATATATCTTTAATGTTGAAGTTCTACAGTGGGATCATTGCGCAGTAGTATCCCGATGTTCGTTATGGTGCTGAGGGTGAACCCCAGATCAGAGTGTGCTCGGTTTAAGTCTCTCATTCCCAGCGGAGCAGTTTCAAATACGCAAGTATACCTTTTGTTCCATTCACCAGGGGTGAACCCCAGGTCAGAGGATGTTTGTTCGACGACGAGGTTGAACGTCTGGATTTGACGGCGAGGTCAGATCATGTTTGTCCGACGGCGAGGTTGGATGTTTGTTCGACGGCGAGGTTGAACGTTTGGATTTGACGGCGAGGTCAGATTATGTTGGTCTCCGGCGGCGATGTTGGAAGATTGTGTTCGACGGCGAGGTTGAATGTTCGTTTGACGGCGATGTCAGACTCTTTAAATCCCCAGCAGAGATGATGTTTGTACGACGGTGATGTCGAGTGTCTCTAAGAGGATGTTTGTTTCTGACGGCGATGTCAGATTCAGTTTTCCAGCGGCGATGTTAGGCATGTCAAGTTGATCCAGTCCTCTGACGGCGATGTTAGGTGATGCAGATTTATTTCTCCAGCGGCGATGCGGGGTATTTTGATTGTTCGACGGCGATATCAGGTTTAGTCTTCCAGCGGCGATGTTGGGTGTTGTGGTCGTCTGAAGGCAATATCAGAAGAATTCAACGTGGATAACTGACGGCGATGTCAGATTGATATTTCTCCAGCTAGTTGTTGAGCAGCTAGTATTCCAGTATCATGAGTTGAGTAGTTGGCAAATTTTCGGGTTTACCGGTATTCAACTGTCTCGCACCTTGATTGGCTGAGAGTTGTTCGCTCATCACCCAGTCAAGTCCAAGCCGCTTGAATAGGGGCAGCTGTTGCACCCCAAAAATTGACCAACCGGGTCTCGTATCTGGCTCGATGTTTTGACGCATTACCGCATTCGCATCTGCATATTGCATACAGTGCATTTTTCTCATTTGTTTTGATTTTATCAGGATCACAGCTCTCGTCTCGCGTCTCAGGTGTTTTTAATCAGTTTAGATAGGTAGAATCGTATTTTTGGGATATTTCGGTGCTCGTTAATTTTTACCGGCTATTTTGGTGCGCTCTCGCGGTGTTATGTGTTGTTCGGTGCTTATTTTGTTCCTCTGGGAATTATTGTGACTTTTCTGGATTTTATTGGCTATTTTTAGGGTTTAAATAGATTTTTAATCATTTTCAGGATAATATAGAATTTTATAGAAATAAATAGCATTTTTAGAATATTAATAGGATTTTTTTAATAGTTCTAATTCTTTTTAAATAGATTTTAATCATTTTAGGATTTAATAGATAATATAGAATTTTTTAGAATATTAATGGTTTTTTTAAATAGTTTTAATAGTTTTTTAATTTTTTGATATAGATTTTTTCTTATTAAATAAATAGTTTTTTGTTAATAGAAATTAAATGTTTTTAATTTTAGATATAGAATAATAATAGATTTTTTTCTTTTATTAGTAAATAGAGTTTAATAGAAATATAGTTTTTTAATAGTTTTATTAGAGTGATAGAGTTTCTTTTAAGTAATATAGTGTTATTAGAAGTTTAATGGAGATTTATTAATTTTTAGATTAGTGGAATTCTTAGGGTATTATTAATTAGGAGTTAATTAGAATTTTTAGGATTAATTGAGTTTTAATAGTTAATTAGGTTTAGGTTAAATTGGGCTGATCTGTTATGTAGTTTTTTTGAGTTTTTGTTGGCAGTTTTCGTATTGGGCCAGTATCCATGAGTCTTCAGCAAGCCCAAATTCGCAGCCAGAAAAGTCCATTTTTTGTCCAAAATAATCCAGCATTTGCTAGAAAGTTCTAGAACGTCCCAGAGTATTCCAGCAACTGCCAGCAGTATAAAGCCTGCAAGCCACGTGTTGCGCCGGGGGATGGACCCCACGTTTCATCTTCAGCTCACGCCACCTCACTCTCAGCGTTTATCTCTCACTGCCACACCACCCAACAGGTGGCACACATGCATCTGTCCTCCCCACCGCCTTGCCATGCGTCCCTCTACCAAGCCTCGCCGGACTCCACCAGTTGCATGGCCGACGGCCATGCAACCGCCACTCCAATCTCCATCGCCGGCGACCCCAACGACTTCCGACCACCGTGCCTCACCGGAAAACATCACAAACCCAGAAAAATCCTCAGACTCCGATCAACCTCCCCCTTCAACCTTCATCTCCCCCAATCCATCTTCTCCGATCATACCTCCACCGTCATGACCACCGGGAAACCCTCGAATCACCAGAATCACCAGTTCAACCTTCACCAGTCTTTTTTTTCCAGAATTCACCCATCGTCCATCAAGACACCTTGGCCAAGCTCTTCAACAGGTCTTCATTCAACATTATTCACGTTCATCAGTTCTTGAGGTCATCTTGTTCACCATTTTTCCAGAAACTACAAAGAATCCTCAACTTTCGTCAACTGTTGAATGAACCTTCAAGAACTAGCAATAACGTTCATCGTTGAGCTCCAAAGATCTTCGTCCAGGGTGTTCTGTTTCCAACTTCATCAGAAATCCAGCAAGAAACCGTCATGGAGTTCTTCGTCATTTTTCCAGAAGATCCAAGATCTTCATCGTCTCTCCAGAACATCTCCAGAAATTCATTCTTCAAGAACTCCATTCAAGCTTCATTGTTCAACAACAAGAACACGCCAGAAATCTCCAGACCTTCATCAGGACTGATGGACATTCCTCAGATCTTCAAGTGTTCAACTCATCTTCAAGAAGGTCAACAATAGTTTTCCAGATCTTCGTCTTCGACGCTCCTCACCAGAAACCCATAAGAAGTTTCATGTCCTTCATCTGAACGCCTATGAGTTCTTCACCAGCCTTTGAAGATCATCTTCATCAAACGTTCAAATCTTCAAGAGCATCGTATCTCTGATTTGGAGTTCGTCGTGATTTCATGCTTTGTTTATTATGAGAGTGAGGCGAGTGTTTGCAAGGGAAACGAAGAGAATCTGATGATGGTGAGGGTTAGTTTGTGACGGAGGAAAGGCTGAACGGAGAGAAGTCAGAGAAAGGGGACGGCGCGGTGAGGGAGAAAGGAGAAAGAGTCTAGGGTTTCTGAGTGAATGGAGAAGGAGAAGGAAGATGGACCGCGTGAGGGTGGGCCAGGCCCAATCTTTTTTTTGAGACACACACCCCCTCGTTTTTTGGCCGTGAATGGGCTGGGCCCCATAAGATCCTTGTTGTCAACACCCCAGTTCAGCATCATACCCCCTCCCCCGTTTTTGTCATGTACTGGGCTGGGCCCAGTTACAGTTTTTTATTTTATTTACTTATATAACCCCCTTGTAAACAGACACCCCCCTCCCTGTGTGTGTTTCACTTAGTGGGCTGAGCCCAGACTTTATTTTTACTAGCTTGTACACCCCTTTCTGTAACTAACCCCATCCCCTTGTACATTTTTTTTTCTTAAGTTTTACATGAAGAAATATGTGGAGAAAAAGAAAAGAAAATATTGAGAAAAGATTGAAAAAGAAAGTGTAGAAGAAATATAAAAAAGAAAAAGAAGAGGAAATGGAAAAGATAGAAAATACATAAAAAAATATATTAAGAAAAAAAGGAAAAAGATAAAGAATGTGAAATATTATGGAGAAAAATATATAGAAAAATACATAGAAAAATGTGGAAAAATATTTTGAGAAAAAGAATATATTTTGGAAAAAAAGAAAAGAAGGGAGAAAAATAGTTGAAAAGAAATGATTGGAAAAAAATAAAAAATATTAAAGTAGGCTTAATATTTTGTAGAGTACATTTTCTTTTAGGATATATTTTCATAGAGTTATTTTACCTTTTTTAGGATAGTTTAGACGCCCACTTGTTAGGGGGCTATTTTCCATTCGATTTTTCAGGATAGAATAGGATAGTGTTTCCTAGGAGATTTATTTTTCAGTATTCACTCATTGTAATCATTTTTCAGAGATTAATAAAACGAGATTTGAGCTGTGGTCCCGAAGTAGCCGAACTACAGCTGCTCTGATTTCTCGTACCAGACGAGAATATGTAGGCATAGGATGCGATATCCTAGCGAGCACACTAACGACTAACTTCCGTTCTCTCGCGGCTGTGCGATCAAGACTTTCCCGCTGACGACTAATTGTTACCCTTTTTTTCTCTTGCCCGAGCGCATTTGAGACCAAGCCATAGTTTTGCCCATAGGTTCCCGACCCTGTGAAACCAGTTGTTTTTCTCACTGCTGTGTGAGAATGTTTGTTTAGCCGTAGTTAGCCTGAACTACGTAAAGCTCTGATCTTCCATACAGTGTGGAAGTACGTAGGCACAAGACGCGAGGTCTTGGCGAGCCAATTTTCCCTGTAGTCCCGAACTACGTTGACTCTGACTTTCTCTCTTGAGAATACGTAGGCATAGAGTGCGACGCTTTATCGAGTCAATTCCCTTCCGTTTAGATTTGGCAGCCGTAGATAGATTGTTTTGCATCCTTTAGACAACCCAAGCAAGCGTGGATCCCGTCGAGTACGACGGACGTGAGGGGTGCTAATACCTTCCCCTTGCGTAACCGACTCCCGAACCCAGGTTTTGGTTGCGATGACCATACCTTTCCCCGTTTTTTGCGAGGTTTACTTCGAGTGTTTCCTTTCCCTCCCGTGGGATAAATAACGCACGGTGGCGACTCTTCTGTCAGCCAGCGCCAATTTTCGCAGTAGCGACAACTATGACCTGAGAATGAATGCGTCGTATGTCACCCAAAGGGTGCCATACTAAACATCCAGACTGTTGAAAAGAAACTCTCCAACAATCCTTTATCAGATAGCTTAAGGCTCGTAACGTATGACGTCAGTTAACCTTTATTACTGTACTTTCATTTGTTTTGAGAAGAGAAGAGAAGGGTCTCAACTAAAGGGAGACTATCAAGTCCTAATGTTGTCATGCCAAGGATTCATCCTATAGTTGAAGTTTGAAACAGGGAACTCCTAGAAGTTATCATGAATAGGTTTCAACCTAAAGTTCTAATCATCACTTCCTTATCAAAGGAAGTGAGATTCCTAGGGGATCATGTCAATGATAAATAGAAACAGATAAAGCATCAACTTAAACAGTAAACAGATATACAGTAAAATGCATGCAATGCAAGTGAGGGAGGAAATGTGTGTGGGGCATCAGGCTCCACAAGCTCATCTCAACCTCAAGCCAGATATGAATAACTGCAATCATACAGAAGAAATAAAATGCTATCAAGCAAAATAAACCACATAGGCAAGGGAGCAGGGCTCTACCGAATACCCGCAAGCAAAGCCATACAGTAAAAATACAAGCAGAGGGAGCAACTCAACCTCTAGTGCAATCATGCTCCTAGCTTACATCAGTTTAGATATGAACTTATTCTAATGCATCAAGCAAATCAAACAAGGCACATCAATACAAAAAAGAAAACAGATAAGAGAGAAAGCAGATCAACCCCTCCTTCAATTCCAAGCTTCAGCTCTTCTGACAGCAATCCAGTCTTCAGACTTCAACCACCCTTCAAGGCTATCATCCTCCATGACAAGTATCAACTTGCTTCTCCAAGGTTTCGACCCATCAAACATAAGTATCAACCTATTCTCTCTTGCTCAAGCCTCAGCTTTACAGTAATTTCCACCTTCAGGCTTTACTCCTAACTACAAGTATCAACTTGATTCCCTCAGGCTCTCCATGCATCAATGTAAGTGTCAACTTGTCTTTTATTCCTCAAGCCTCAGCTCTTCACTCAATCTCAATTGGATCTTCTTCATAAGTATCAACTTAGTCTTCAAGCTTCAGCTCTCTTCTCCTCACCAGCATCAGCTAGCTCCTCTTCATCTACAAGCTTCAGCTCCTCAGAGTAGTCTTCAAACACAAAGAAGTATAAACTCCAACCTTCAATCTTCTTCAAGCAAGGAACTCCATCCTCTAACAAGGGAGAAAGATTCATCTATCAAGAGCAAAGTTGGGATGGCTGGTAGCAGAGTGAAGACCAAAGGTAGCCACTAAGCATCCTGTCATCAGAGAAAGGGACCCTCAAAGGTTCTACCAATTTGCAAAGAGCCACACATCCTACCAAAGGAGGGATGAGGCCTTTACAAGGGACCTTACATCATAGGGAAGAATGGAATTGATCAACATATTCCATGTTTATGAAGGAAGAGAACTATCTAGAAGCTCTGCCTACAAAACCCTAATCTTAACCTAATCAAAACTACACCACAAGAAGGGAAGATCTTCAAATCCAAGCCTCTTCAAGCAATCCAATGCATCTTCAACCTGCCTTCAACATCATCCAAGAACAAGCAAAGCAAAACCCTAATCTAAGGGAACTAAAGATGCTAATCTAGTTGAGTTAGTGCCTTAGAATCATCTAAAACTAGCACCTAAACTAAAACCAATCAAAAATAGTAAACTATCTTATAAATTTATATAAAAATTCCTAAGGGATCCTAATACAATTAAGAATGCCTCATACAAAAACCAGGGACTAAATCATCTATTAAGTCCTAAAATTAAGTCCTAAATCCAAAGGTATCAATCATAAACCCTAAAAATGGAGCTTCTAAAGGTTTCAACCTAAACTACCACCTATGTTCATCACAAAAATGTGAGAAAATTCTATGGGGAGCATACATATCTATGCTAACAACTCACGAAAAATCAGGATCAAAATCATCACCACATGATCACACAAAATTCCACAAAATCAAGTATCAAACATGACCACTTTAATATCAATTAAAATATGAAAATTCTCATAAAATCAGAAAATGCATAAAATAAAAATATGTTTTATCTAAAATATATTAGACTCAATCATGAATATAATGCAAAAATAATGGGGTTAATTGGATCATTTTTCAATTTTATATGATTTAATCAAGAACCATGTATAAAATGAAGAAATTAAAGAAAATCAAAAGAAAAAGATAAACACCCGGTGCAGATAGTAAACACAATCAGTTTAATTCATGGATTGGGCTCGCTGGGGGGTGTGGATAGTGGTCTCTTGCTAAGGCCCAAAACCTTTTGTTTAATGATATGCAGCGTTTAGAGCATCAACATTCTTCCCTCTTCACAACCTGAGATTAAAACACGGCCCTTGGATCTGGCTCTGGTCAATGGTCATACGTGGATCTGACGGCTAGGACTTCATCACCTACCTCTAGCCATGAAAATGGAGGGAAGCATCCATTGTAACAGAGTTCAGGCATCAACCTCATCCTCACTCGGGCTCCCTCAAATCTCCATCGAAATTCAAGATTTAAAACACTAAATCACTCTAAATCTCTCCCTGAGTCTAACCCATGGCCTGAACTGCTTTCCAAGGACTCGGCTCTCTTGGGGATCTGCAAACTCGGCTGGGGGAGAAGGAATCGTCCTGCTTGCCGGGGAGAGTACAACTCTGCGGGGAATTTCAATTCTGCTGAAGACTTCAGTCTGTACTATCAATTGCTGCACACTTCAGTATGTGACTCAGCTAGGGAGATGACGACCCTTCGGGATGCATCTAATTGGGGAGAGAATCCTCTCTGCCTGGGGAAAACATATCAATGCTTACGATCTCACGTTCAGACTCTGCAGGGAGAGGCTGTCGAACTTTGCTGGAGAAGAAGGAATCATCCTGCTTGGGGACGCATACGGCGTACTACCTGGAATATGCTATACCTGCAACAACACAAACAAACAGACAAGATACCCTTCTCAAAAGGACCTATCAAGGTTATCATCTTGTGGCAATGTTCGAGTAATTCATTGTTTCAATAATCAGTGGCCTAGGCCAGTAAGTTTATGTATGCACATTTTGTTAAAAACATCGGCGTTCTTTTCCACAAACAAAACAGATAGATGCTAAACAAACAAACAGAATTGCTGAATAGTATACATTTTATTGATAACGAACCCCTGAATGGGTAAAAATGTTTTACAACAGATGCAAGCTCCTGGAATGAGGAAGCTGCGCAAATATAAATTATAAATATACATCAGTATATACACATGTCGGCAATGAGGCGTAGACGAACACCATGAGTTGATCCCTCTATGACCCACTCGACTTCGATACTTCTTCGACGCTTCAGCTTCAGAAGAGATTGATTCAGATAGACGGCCCTCAGGTCTTCCAAACCACTAAACAAATGCAGTCCACACGCGGAACGCAGCCATTTGCTTTTTCAAAATCCCTAACTTTTGCCTGAATCGCCCTTCCGGGTTTTCGATTCACCGGGATACCCTTTTTTGCCAAAGTTGCCCTTCCAGGTTTTCGACTTTGCGGGTGTACATTTTTTCAATTTATATCCCTAATTTTTGCCCGAACCTTTTTCCTTTTTTATGGTTCGCCGGGATGCCCCATTTTTGCCTGGATATTCTTTTTCTTTCCAACGGGTCATTCTTTAAGCAAAGTATTTTTTAACTGCATCCGCGTTCACCGAGGATGCAAAATCTTCGCCATCCATCGTGGATAACAACAAGGCTCCTCCCGAGAATACCTTGCTGACAACGTACGGACCTTCGTAATTAGGAGTCCACTTGCCCCGGTGATCGGAGTGTGGAGGAAGAATCTTCTTCAGGACGAGATCACCCATCTGAAAGCTTCTAGGATGCACCTTCTTATCATAAGCTTTCTTCATTCGGCTTTGGTATAAACGACCATGCGTAATCGATGCTAACCTCTTCTCGTCCATCAGGCTGAGTTGGTTTAATCGGTTCTTAATCCATTCTGCCTCGTCGAGTTTCACATCAGCCAAAACTCGCAAAGAAGGGATCTCCACTTCTAACGGTAGGACAGCTTCCATACCGTACACTAAGGAGAAAGGAGTTGCCTCGGTTGACGTACGTACCGTGGTACGATAACCGTGCAGTGCAAATGGCAGCATCTCGTGCCAATCCTTGTAGGTCACAACCATCTTCTGAACAATCTTCTTGATGTTCTTATTGGCCGCTTCAACGGCGTCATTCATCTTCGGCCGGTAAGGAGATGAGTTGTGGTGTTCAATCTTGAAACTCTGGCACAGCTCCTTCATCATCTTGTTATTCAGATTCGAACCATTATCAGTAATGATCCGCTCGGGAATTCCGTAACGACAGATGATATCCCTCTTTATGAATTTAGCCACCACTTGCTTGGTCACATTAGCATATGAGGCTGCCTCCACCCACTTGGTGAAGTAGTCGATGGCTACTAGAATGAAGCGATGACCGTTAGATGCAGTGGGCTCGATCTTGCCTATCATGTCGATGCCCCACATGGAGAACAGCCACGGGGAGGACATGACATTTAACGGGCACGGCGGCACATGAACTTTATCAGCATAAATCTGGCATTTATGACATCTCTTCGCGAATTTAAAGCAATCCGATTCCATCGTCAGCCAGTAATATCCTGCTCTCAGGATCTTTCTCGTCATAGCGTGCCCACCGGCGTGCGTACCAAATGTGCCTTCATGGACTTCTTCCATGAGCATACTCACTTCTTTCTCATCTACACACCTGAGTAGCACGAGATCGTGGTTTTTTTTATACAAAACTCCATCAGGATTGAGATAAAAATTTCCAGACAGCCTCCTCAGAGTCTTCTTATCCTGGGTTGACGCTCCCGCAGGATACTCCTTAGTCATAAGGAAGGTCTGGATGTCATGGAACCATGGCTTGCCGTCGGAGGCTTCCTCGATCGCAAAGACGAATGCAGGTCTATCAAGACGAGAAAGGACAATTCTTGGAGCTTCATTCCAAAAATTGACTTTATACATCGAAGCCAACATGGCTAAGGCATCAGCCATCTGGTTTTCAGCCCTGAGCACATGATGGAGTTCCACTCGATCAAAGAACGGAAGCAGCCTTCTGGCATAGTTCATGTACGACACCAAATTCGATTGACGAGTCTCCCACTCCCCTTTAATCTGGTTAATCACAAGTGCCGAGTCACCATATACATCTAGGCTCTTATTCTCAAATCAATTGCTTCTTCTAGACCCATGATGCATGCTTCGTACTCCGCCTCATTATTGGTGACTGGAAACGTCAGTCTCGCAGTAAACGGGATGTGGGATCCGTGGGGAGTTGTGATGATTGCCCTGATTCCACTTCCACAAGAATTAACCGCCCTGTCAAATATCAATTTCCACTGGGATTTCCTATTTGGACCCTCGTCGGGCAATGGTTCGTCGCAATCTTTCGCTTTAAGAAACATGATATCCTCATCAGGGAATTCAAATTTCATCGGCTGATAATCCTCGATCAGCTATTCGGCAAGGTATTCAGACAATACACTTCCCTTGATGGCCTTCTGGGAAACATACTGAATGTCATATTCCGTCAACACCATTTGCCATCTGGCAATTCTGCCCGAAAGCGCTTGCTTCTCGAAGACGTACTTGATCGGATCCATCTTTGAAATTAGCAGGGTGGTGTGATTGAGCATGTACTGTCGTAAACGTTTGGCAGCCCAGGCTAGTGCACAACACGTCTTCTCCAGCATCGAGTAACGAGATTCACAATCTGTGAACTTTTTACTCAAGTAGTAAATGGCATGCTCCTTTCTGCCCGTCTCGTCTTGCTGACCGAGAACACACCCCATACTATTCTCAAGAACTGTCAAGTACATGATTAAGGGTCGTCCGGCCACTAGGGGTATCAAGATCGGAGGTTCCTGCAGATACTGTTTTATCTTATCAAATGCCTTCTGACAATCCTCGTTCTAGATAATTGCCTGATCTTTCTTTAGCAGCTTGAACATCGGTTCACACGTGGCCGTGAGCTGAGAGATAAACCTTGCAATGTAGTTTTATCTGCCCAGGAAACCACGAACTTCTTTTTCTGTTTTTGGCGCTGGCATTTCTTGTATGGATTTTATCTTTGCAGGATCAACCTCTATGCATCTTTCGCTCACGATAAACCCCAGTAGTTTTCCAGACCGTACTCCGAAAGTACACTTGTTAGGATTCAGCCTCAACCTGAACTTCCTAAGCCTCTCAAAAAGCTTCAGCAAATTGACCAGATGTCCCTCCTCCGTTTGGGACTTCGCAATCATGTCATCAACATAGACTTCAATCTCATGATGAATCATATCATGAAACAAAGTTACCATTGCTCGTTGGTAAGTGGCCCCTGCGTTCTTCAGACCGAAAGGCATTACCTTATAGCAAAATGTTCCCCAAGGGGTGATAAACGTAGTTTTCTCCATGTCCTCCGGTGCCATCTTGATCTGATTGTAACCGGAGAAGCCATCCATGAATGAAAACACGGAGAACTGAGTTGTATTGTCGACCAACACATCAATATGAGGCAGCGGGAAATCATCTTTAGGGCTCGCCCTATTCAGATCCCGATAATCGACGCACATTCGTACCTTACCGTCCTTCTTCGGTACAGGCACTATGTTGGCGACCCACGGAGGGTAAGTAGTGACCGCCAAGAAGCCAGCATCAAGCTGTTTCTGCACTTCTTCTTTGATCTTAACGGTCATATCTGGTCGTGTCCTCCTAAGCTTCTGCTTAACGGGAGGACAGTCTTCTCGCAGCGGCAAGTGGTGGACCACGATGTCAGTGTCAAGTTCGGGCATATCTTTGTATGACCAAGCAAAGACGTCACTATACTCTCTTAGCATCTCGACCAATCTCTGCTTGACATCACTCTGGAATGCAGCCCCTATCCTGACGTTCCTGACAAGTTCTTCAGAACCCAGATTCACAATCTCGATCTCTTCCTCGTGAGGCAGAATAACTTTCTCTTCTTGTTTCAACAAGCGGGCCAACTCTTTGGGAAGGTCTTCGTCTTCATCAATCTCTTCTTCGGCTTGATAGATCGGGCAATCGAAGTCGAAGTGAGCCGTAGAAGGTCCAGAGTCGATGTCATCTGCTATGTGGATCCTGCAATAACAAGGGTTAAGCTTAAAACAAGGATATGCAGGTTAGCACAAACCCCATTGCCATTTTGTTGTTTTTCAAAACAAGTACAAAACATGAATAACAGAGATCACAACATTTGAATACGAAGAAAAACGCCTTTTGATTTATTGATAAAATGCATGTACATAATCAAACGAGGCCCTGACAATAAAACCACTATGCCCCGGGTAGGACATAGGGTTGTACAATGATTGGAAAAAGTAAATCATTACTCTTTGCTTGTCATCTGGATGATATCCTTGACAGACCAGTTGTTGAGGCTCTCGCCTGGCTTGCTTGGCTGGATCCAAGAGTCTAGGTCACAGTCGCTATCTCCGCTGTCTTCAGACACTGCATTGATGCTTTCAAATATCACCCCGCCACTGGTAAACTGGATTGGCCCTTTACCTCGTGACGCACTGCTAGAAGAGGAGGCTTCAGCCGCAGGAGAATATCCCAACCCAAACTTGTCTTGCTTGTTAGGTATCTCTAGAATTCGCCCCCAGCCTGGGGTAGATCCGGCCTGAACAACGGCTCGGGCTTCCTTGAAGGAGGAGAGAGTCATCTCTGGCTTTTCAGTGATTGCAGAAGCTACGTTCTTGACTTTAACAGCTTCGAACCCTTGACATAGGGTTTCGTGGATTTCCCCATCCATCTCAACATACTTGAAGGACGACAAATGGCTCACCATTATATCCTCCTCGCCACATACGGTCACGATGCTACCTCCGACAGCATACTTGAGCTTCTGGTGCAACGTGGAGGTTACGGCGCCAGCAGAATGGATCCATGGCCGGCCTAAGAGACAACTGTAGGCAGGCATGATGTCCATAATGTAAAAGACCGCGTCGAATGTTTCCGTCCCGACTTGGATTGGCAACATCACCTCCCCGAAAACATGGCGTTTGGTTCCATCGAACGCTTTCACAACCAGATCACTGGGTGTGCAAATCACTCCGCGAGTATCTAACTTCATCAATGCTTTCTTCGGAAGAACATTGAGCGACGATCCCGTGTCCACCAACACGTGAGACATAATCGTTCCTCTACACTCTATCGAGATGTGCAGGGCACTGTTGTGGTTCCTTCCCTTCGGCGTCAGCTCTAGGTCAGTGAACCCTAACCCAATTCCAGCATTCACGTGGGCTACGACCCCTTCCAACTGGTTTACCGATATTTCCTGCGGTACATATGTGGCGTTCAACACCTTCAGCAGCACGTTGCGGTGTGCTTCAGAACACAGCAACATATTCAGGATGGAAATCTTCGAGGGTGTCTGATGGAGATGATCCACGATCTTGTAGTCACTCTTTTTAATCAACCTCATAAATTCTTCGGCGTCTTTAACAAGTAAGTCTTTTTCTACCCCACGGGGGATCTCTTCAACGACTTTACTCTTCCCTTTATCGGTCGCGTCAGCTTTGTCCACTTTGTCCGCCACGATCTCAGGTGGAGCAAACACTCTTCTGCTGCGAGTGATTCCACTAACGCCCCCTAGGTTCTCCACAAACGACCCAAACGGTTCTAGCTCCAACCTCTGCCCGTTGCAGTAGACCTCTGCCCCATAGTGCCACGGGACATCATTAGCGCTTTCGAACGGTATTGGCCCAGCTTTGGTGATGGTAATCGTGGGCGGCCTGGGTGCAGAAATAGTTATCGTTCGACGAGGGATGGTGATGGTGGCAACCTCATCACCTTGCTTCAGCATTACCTCTCCCGATCCGCTTTCGGCCCTTCGGTTAAATTGCAGGATTCCCTCGGTCACCAGACTTTGAATCCCCTCTCTCAGCTGTTCACATCCATCAGGACTTGTCGCACATCCCATACACAGCTCTCCACAGCCCGGGAAGAAGCCTATTTTCATCAGCTTGGCTTTAACAAAGCTAAGCGGTGTCTTCAGATCCTTGACATCAGTCAACAAGTCTAAGCTCTCGTCTTCAATAACGGCATATACTCCACCTCCCCTATGATTCGGCATAGGGTTCTTCGTGACGTTTGGCACATTATCTGAGAAATTGATGATCTTGGCGTCCACCATGTCCTGCACCTTGTGCTTGAAGGCTTTGCAATTTTCTATCGTGTGGCCTGGTGCCCCTGAGTGAAATTCACAAGTCGCATTCGCATCATAACCTGGCGGAGGTGCCCCTGTCAAGGGAGCCAAGGTTCTCTTCTGAATCAGCTGTAACTGGAGCAGGATCTGTAATAGTTGAGCGTAAGACATGGGCGGTGTCTCTAGGTGACGGCTCGACAGAGGTGCCCGGTTCTGATACTTTCTGTACCCTTGTTGATTTGGCTGCTACTGCTGCTGCTGTGGCTGTTGAACTGCCGGGATAGTTATGCTGGCCACCTGTTGGTGAGGGCCTTTACCCTTCCTTCGAGCGTTGGTCACGGGGCTCGTTTCTCCTTCCCGTATTTTGCCACTATGAGGTTTCTTTCCTCCTCCAGCCGAGGACAGATCACCTTGAATTTTCCCCAGTTTGATCCCATTTTCAACGTGCTCACCCGTGATAATAAGATCTGAGAAGCTTCTGGACATACTGCTGACCAATTTCTCATAATAAACCCCTGGGAGAGTAGCTACGAACATTTCCACAAGCTCGCGTTCAACCATCGGCGGCTGAACCCTGGCTGCCAACTCACGCCATCGCTGGGCGTATTCCTTGAACCCTTCGTTGTTTCTTTGCGACAGATTCTGCAGTTGGACTCGGTTCGGGGTCAAGTCACTGTTATATTGGTAGTGGTGCACAAATGCTTCAGCAAGTCCCTTCCACGTGCACACACTGGTAGGTTCCAGACTCATGTACCATTCGAGGGATGGCCCAGACAGACTGTCCTGAAAGAAGTGCATCAGCAACTTCTCGTCCTCAGAATGAGCGGACATTTTCCGATAGTATGATCTCAGATGGATGCGAGGGCAAGTGGTGCCCTTGTACTTTTCAAAGTCAGGTACCTTGAACTTGGGAGGCACCTTGAAATCAGCAATCAGTCCCAACTTGGACATATCAACACCCATGGTGTTCTGGTTCTCGATATTCCTCATCTTGTCCTCGAGTGCCTTGAACCTAAGTCGTGCTTCAGCAGTCAGCTCCCCTTCAGCACCTCTCTGAGAGAATACATCGTCTTGACGGTCTTCTAACCATGGCTGAGGCCCAAGCAGATTTCCAACACCCGCAGTGCCGTTGCCCAGCCCAACATTGACGTTAGCTTCAAAATTCCCATTACCGACGCCCGTCGTATTACCATTGAGTCCCATGTTAGCTATCACATTGCCATTGGCACTGCCATTCCCTCCGGTCACGGGGACGCCATTCTGAGGAGTTTCAACAGGTGGAGGGGTAGGCACGGTCCCACCATGGAGTACGCCATTGCTATCAACCCTTGAAATCAGAGGCTGAACCAAGGTTCTGAGCTGATCCTGGCCATTAGCGACCGCTTGCATGAGCTCCATGAAGCGATCCATTCTTTCACGGAGTTCCTGAACATCAGCTTGCACTTGCTCCATGATTCTGGTTTGATTTGCTCTGGTCGGATAGCGGTGGACTGATCAATCCTGGAACAACCTAAAACAACCTGAAAACACAAAAGGGTTAGGAAAAAATGACAAAGTGCTCGTAAAGCAAATGCTTCATGCAAATTCAAACGTGTGTCTGTGTGTTAGGGAGATTTCCCCCGATCTTAATGCCTGAGTGCCAGTGCTGATAATAAGAAGTCCGAGTCCCGTCATGGAAATAACATCTCATATATAAAGAAAGCCCATCAAGGCAGTACATAATATCACTGAGTACCAGATGAATCAACAGCATGACCTCGACCAACAAGCCTGGTGATGGTCAGCATACAACAACGATCAAAACAAAAGGAATACAAATAGTCAAGTACGGCCACAGGCGCAAAACTCTTCTAACAACCCCTTCGTTTCTGGATGACCAGGCCGAGTGAGCAACCCTTCGACGAGTAACTCCCTTTGCATAATAGTGTATTGAAGGCCTTCGACCGAATCTTCCCATGCTCCTTCGTCGAAACAATCTTCTAGCTTCCGCTTCTTGGACTCAAACGTCAGTTTGCGCTGCTTCAGGTTAGCGAGAGCTTTGTTGAGCTGGCCTTCAGCGGCATATCTGCGAGCGGTTTCTTCATCAAACCTCTTCTCACCGGCCTTCACCTGGCCTTTCAGCTTGGAGATCTGCTGCATCAGCTTATCCTCCCGCTCTTTCCTGTTGGCTAGGGTGGCCTTCCAATGCTGATTAAACTTGGATATTCTTCGATACGCTTCATCCAAGTGCTGCTTCTTCGTGGCCAGTACATCGTTGACGGCTTTGAAGTCTCGACCCATGCGCTCGCGCTCAGCTATCTGCTTAGTCAAATCTGTCCCTAACTGGTTCACCAGTTCTGTCTGCCTCTTGAAGGAATGGACGGCTTCTCTTCTCTCGCTTCTGAGTTGAACCAATTCTCCCTCCAGTTCTTCATTTTCCTTCTTCAACTCATCTCTCTCGGCTAACACCCGATTATGCTGCTGAATAGGCACAGTGGTAGGCTCTTCGATCACCGGAGGGCTTTCCGGCTTGGCAGGTGGGAACGGCATCCCTATAGCGTCTGCTCTGGTTCTGATCCACGTCACATATGGAGCGTAGGCTTGACTATTACTTTTCCCCAGCAATGGTTTTCCCCTCTTACTGATACCATTCCAAGCGCGCTGAAGCTTGGATAACATATCTCCCTCTAGAAGACCAGTGAGGTACAGAGATTCCTGTACCTCTTCATCCTTCGGCGGAGCTCTCAAAGCATAAGCAAACTGTCGGACCAGCAGAGATGGATTATAGTTTATATAGCCCTTCCTGCCTATCAAAGGCACGTTCGGAAACCCGCTGCAGCTGAAGATAATCTCAGTACCCAACCTATCTCTATCAAACCAGGCAATATCCTCCGCTGACAGACTCATCAAACGCTCGGACCACTCAGCTGTGGCTGCAGACGAAGCAAAGGGACCCTTCTTGGGTAGATGACTATCGAGCCATCTATAGAGCAAGGGCACACAGCACGAGACATTCTTACCCCTTTGGTTCTCGTTTTTGTAGTGGATGGAGTGGTAGACATCTCCTATCAAGGTAGGGACTGGATTCCCTGAAGCAAAGATGTGGAAGGCGTCGAAGTCCACAAAGTCCGGCATATTGGGGAACAGAATGGTGCCATATATGCACAGAGCGAGAATGGCGTTGAACACGACCCAACATCCGTCTTTGGTGCACTGCTGAGCCTTGCCCACTAAGAACTGCAAGGAGAAACCGGGGACCTTGTTCCAACTAGACAAGACCAACTCGGAGGCATCCAGGTGAAGTGACGGAGCTAGACTAGCCAGATTAGGCTCAGCATCCATATGAACAAAGGGCATCTGACTCTTGATAGGCACACCTAACAAATCAACATACTCCTCTAGTGTAGGTGCGAGAGTAAAGCATCTCAACGGAGGATCGTAGAACTGCAGCAAGGCGTGCAACCCATTCAACTCAAACGCAGAAGGTTTACGAACCAAACTGAGCAGTTTGCCGTGAGACTTTCTGAACTCATCTCTCACAGAATCATCTGCTAAAGCAATCAAACCAGTCAGCTGAACAACATCAGGGGCAGGGAGCTTGTAAGCCACGATCTTCCTTAGAGAACCCATAATAGCACAATAGAAGGCAAGAAAACCTGAATCGGGGGGGACGGTACCTGCAACACAGACACACGTTAATGAAATGCCAATGAGTATGCAAAGCGATGTAAAATGCAATCATGCAGTAGGAGATCAAGACAACTGCACTGTGGGGATTCTGTATCAACAAAACCGAAATCCTGCTCTATCAAGAACAACCACTATATCTGATGAGAAGAAAACCCTGACATCGGACCACAAATCTGCTCTGTCAAGAACACCCATATCTGATAATAAGGACCTCTGATACAGGACCAAAACTCTGCTCTTTCAAGAACAAACATCTGATAATAAGGACCCCTGATACAGGACCAAAACTCTGCTCTGTCAAGAACAAATATACACCTGCTGATGAGATCCTCTGATCCCAATCAAAAACCTGCTCTGTCAAGAACAAACATACATCTCTGAAGATAAGGTCCTCTGATACAGGACCATAACTCTGCTCTGTCAAGAACAATCGTATATCTGATGATGAGAATCTCTGATACCAACAAAACTGATTCACTATCAAGAAAACCAGGTAGTCTGAAGGCTAAGGTTTCCTGCAACAGACCCAACCCTGCTCACAGGTATGGACCTAAACTGACACAAGTTCGGCATCCTATGCGGTCATCAGCGTCACAGACATTCAAGAGGGATGATACGATACCCAGAAGGTGTGGCATCACCAGCTCATGAAGCGGCCTCACTCGGCTGAATCCCAAATGATCGGTCCCCAGAGTCGACAATCCTCCAAACCAACAACCCCATTAACCCAAAGGGTTGAAAAAGAAGTCAATCGGGAGAACCTCGTCTGAGCGTGGATTTCATGAGACACTAGTGCCTGCCAAGCAAGCACGCGCCCACTAATTTCCACAACTAATGCTAGGTTCACTCAAGCCTGGGTCTGGCTTCTCACTCATCAGAATGCCCCTCCCACCATAGCACAGATAATCATATCATATTGAAAATAAAGTGCGGGAAATAAAAATGCGATAAATAAACACAACCCAACAAGTAATCATACAAGCGCTAGGATTGACTCTTGCAGGGGATGTTGGATCCCCAAACTGACTCGCATAAGGGACGTTGGATCCCAGGAAACTATCGATGTCCCCAGCAGAGTCGCCAGCTGTCGCTTCCGCGAAAATAAGGTGCCAGCAAAACAGAAGAATCGCCACCTTTCGTAATTTATCCCTCATAACGGGAAAGGAAACGATCGGAAAAACCTGACGAAAAGGTATAAGACAAGGTCATCGCAACCATTGTCTGGGTTCGGGAGTCGGTTACTTAAGGGGAAGGTATTAGCACCCGTCACGTCCGTCGTACTCGACGGGATCCACGCTTGTTGTGTTTACTGGACGGGTTGGTTTTATCTATCTACCTATCAAGGCTGGCTTAAACAGAAAAGAAAATGACTCGGCAAAGCGTCGCACTTTATGCCTACGTATTCTCATCAGAGAATGAGAAATCAGAGTCAACGTAGTTCGCCTAACTACGGGTTACGGGGAAGGTGGCTCGCCAATACGTCAGTATTGTGCCTACGTACTCTAAACAGGCATGAGAGATCAGAGCTTACGTAGTTCGGGATAATACGGCTTACGGGTTTAGATTCATCTATTTTATTGAGTAGGGTTAACAAACAGTTCCAGCAGTTTGGTGTACGCAGCTCGACCCTTGGAGACTCAGGCGTTACCGCTTGCGTTAGAACTGGGAGTTAACGACACTCTTTTCTTTAGAAAAGCTTCCTTTGAATTACGGGCCCACGGGGCAAAAAGGTGTGAAGTTTGTTTTCTGTCTTTTACGAAAGAACTGTTTTTTATTGTGTTTGCAACTAGTATCGCACTAGAGACTATGACCTGAGAATGAATGCGTCGTATGTCACCCAAAGGGTGCCATACTAAACATCCAGACTGTTGAAAAGAAACTCTCCAACAATCCTTTCTCAGATAGCTTAAGGCTCGTAACGTACGGCGTCAGTTAACCTTTATTAATGTACTTTCATTTGTTTTGAGAAGAGAAGAGAAGGGTCTCAACTAAAGGGAGACTATCAAGTCCTAATGTTGTCACTCTAAGGATTCATTCTATAGTTGAAGTTTGAAACAGGGAACTCCTAGAAGTTATCATGCATAGGTTTGAACCTAAAGTTCTAATCATCACTTCCTTATCAAAGGAAGTGAGATTCCTAGGGGATCATGTCAATGATAAATAGAAACAGATAAAGCATCAACTTAAACAGTAAACAGATATACAGTAAAATGCATGCAATGCAGGTGAGGGAGGAAATGTGTGTGGGGCATCAGCCTCCACAAGCTCATCTCAACCTCAAGCCAGATATGAATAACTGCAATCATACAGAAGAAATAAAATGCTATCAAGCAAAATAAACCACATAGGCAAGGGAGCAGGGCTCTACCGAATACCCGCAAGCAAAGCCATACAATAAAAATACAAGCAGAGGGAGCAACTCAACCTCTAGTGCAATCATGCTCCTAGCTTACATCAGTCTAGATATGAAATTATTCTAATGCATCAAGCAAATCAAACAAGGCACATCAATACAGAAAAGAAAACAGACAAGAGAGAAAGCAGATCAACACCGCCTTCAATTCCAAGCTTCAGCTCTTCTGACAGCAATCCAGTCTTCAGACTTCAACCACCCTTCAAGGCTATCATCCTCCATGACAATTATCAACTTGCTTCTCCAAGATTTCAACCCATCAAACATAAGTATCAACCTATTCTTTCTTGCTCAAGCCTCAGCTTTACAGTAATTTCCACCTTCAGGCTTTACTCCTAACTACAAGTATCAACTTGATTCCCTCAGGCTCTCCATGCATCAATGTAAGTGTCAACTTGTCCTTTATTCCTCAAGCCTCAGCTCTTCACTCAATCTCAATTGGATCTTCTTCATAAGTATCAACTTAGTCTTCAAGCTTCAGCTCTCTTCTCCTCACCAGCATCAGCTAGCTCCTCTTCATCTACAAGCTTCAGCTCCTCAGAGTTGTCTTCCAACACAAAGAAGTATCAACTCCAACCTTCAATCTTCTACAAGCAAGGAACTCCATCCTCTAACAAGGGAGAAAGATTCATCTATCAAGAGCAAAGTTGGGATGGCTGATAGCAGAGTGAAGACCAAAGGTCACCACTAAGCATCTTGTCATCAGAGAAAGGGACCCTCAAAGGTTCTACCAATTTGAAACGAGCCACACATCCTACCAAAGGATGGATTAGGCCTTTACAAGGGACCTTACATCATAGGGAAGAATGGAATTGATCAACATATTCCATGTTTATGAAGGAAGAGAACTATCTAGAAGCTCTGCCTACAAAACCCTAATCTTAACCTAATCAAAACTACACCACAAGAAGGGAAGATCTTTAAATCCAAGCCTCTTCAAGCAATCCAATGCATCTTCAACTTGCCTTCAACATCATCCAAGAACAAGCAAAGCAAAACCCTAATCTAAGGGAACTAAAGATGCTAATCTAGTTGAGTTAGGGCCTTAGAATCATCTAAAACTAGCACCTAAACTAAAATCAATAAAAAATAGTAAACTATCTTATAAATTTCTACAAAAATTCCTAAGGGATCCTAATTCAATTAATAATGCCTCATACAAAAACCAGGGACTAAATCATCTATTAAGTACTAAAATTAAGTCCTAAATCCAAAGGTATCAATCATAAACCCTAAAAATGGAGCTTCTAAAGGTTTCAACCTAAACTACCACCTATTTTCATCACAAAAATGTGAGAAAATTCTATGGGGAGCATGCATATCTATGCTAACAACTCACAAAAAAATCAGGATCAAAATCATCACCACATGATCACACAAAATTCCACAAAATCAAGTATCAAACATGACCACTTTAATATCAATTAAAATATGAAAATTCTCATAAAATCAGAAAATGCATAAAATAAAAATATTTTTTATCTAAAATATACTAGACTCAATCATGAATATAATACAAAAAGAATGGGGTTAATTGGATCATTTTTCAATTTTATATGATTTAATCAAGAACCATGTATAAAATGACGAAATTAAAGAAAATCAAAAGAAAAAGATAAACACCCGGTGCAGATAGTAAACACAATCAGTTCAATTCATGGATTGGGCTCGCTGGGGGGTGTGGATAGTGGTCTCTTGCTAAGGCCCAAAACCTTTTGTTTAATGATACGCAGCGTTTAGAGCATCAGCATTCTTCCCTCTTCACAACCTGAGATTAAAACACGGCCCTTGGATCTAGCTCTGGTCAATGGTCATACGTGGATCTGACGGCTAGGACTTCATCACCTACCTCTAGCCATGAAAATGGAGGGAAGCATCCATTGTAACAGAGTTTAGGCATCAACCTCATCCTCACTCGGGCTCCCTCAAATCTCCATCAAAATTCAAGATTTAAAACACTAAATCACTCTAAATCTCTCCCTGAGTCTAACCCTAGCCTCAGAATTTATTGAATCAACCTCTAACTTAAAACACGATTAAGAATCAAAATTATGCTCAAACCTCAACTATCACCATTCTTCAAATTGTTTGGTCTAAAATGTTCACCATATTACCCTGATCACTTCTCGCTATAACACTCACATTATCTCTCAATATCCAGCATGTTCTTGATCCAAACAGAAATTGTGTCATCTCATTGATCATCACCAAATCCTCTCTAAATTCCCAGAAACGATCTCCTAACCACATACTATCAATCTAACCTAACAAACTGAGGTAATTCTTCTTAAATTAAGGTGAGGGATGAAAGATTCAAACCTGTGAATTCTTGAATAACAGAAGTAGCAAAGCTTCAATTCAACCCTTCTACTGCTCTAGAATCATTCAATGTACCAAGTTCTTGCTTTTGTATGCAAGAGAATTGATTGCAAATGCTTGGAACTCCAAACCCGATGATGACTTGCAGCAGGTGAAACTCAAATGCAAGAACACGATCCTTCAAGGCTTTGGCTATGGAATTGATCTGGAATCATTCAGTATCCTCAATAGAAGTTGTTGAGATCAAAGGAAGGATCAAAAATGGTGTAGAATGCAGAAACTGATTTCAATTTGCACATGGAGGTTTCAAAGTTCACTCTCTCTTTTTCCCCTCAATCCTCACCAACCCTGCACTTGAACCCCTTCTAAACAATATATAGATGATGTTGGACCTCTCTAGAATCTTCTAGAATCATCCAAGGAGATGTTGAATTTCTCATGTCATCAAAATACCATCTCATGCCATACTCACACCAATTCTGGTTTCACTTGTTGCAGCAGCTTGTTATGATCCCAAAATCTCTCCAAATGAGATATTAGATGTGTTACAATGCCTTGGAAGCTTGTGCATTGATCTCTCATGTGTTTTGCAAATGTTACTTAAGATGTAAGTAACTACTTTTCAAAGCAAGTCCACAAATTAGACCTCAAATCAAAATTGTGGCTAAACCGAAGTTCTTAAAATGATTTTTAGAGTCAAAATGATATATTACATGCCTTGGTTTGGATGTGTAGATCAAAAATATCAATTTCCAACTTTGGTTTATTTAACTTATACCCTTATTTTAGGTCATTTTTGCAACTTTGAGCTACAAGCACTTCCAACATCTCATGACCTCTTTACTAGCCTTAAAACATCATTTTGAACAAGTTTTATGTTGAACATTTTCCCATTTGAAGCTTGGAAATGGGAGTTATGGCCTTATGGTTGAAATGACCTGTAATCTTCAAATGACCAAAATACCCTTGACTTATCAAAGCCATAACTTAAGTTCTACAAATCCTGTCAAGGACTTCTAGTACTCTCTAAAAAGCTAAGAGGATAAGGAACAACATTCATGTTGACCAAAGGTTCATAGGAATCATCCTTCTTGGGCAAAAGTTTCATGCAAGTTGGGTAACTTTCAAGCTCCCAAATCCACAGACCTCAGATGACCTGTAACTTGTCAAAGTCATAACTTGAGTTCTATAGATCCTATCAAGGACTTCTAGCACTCAAATTAAATCTAAGATCAAGATCTACAAAATTCATGTTGGGGGAAAGATGAGATGGCAATCACATCTTGAGCTAAATTGCCTTGAAGATAGGGGTCAAACTAGGGGATTTTACACTGTCAAGCCTTAGAAACCCTAGCTTGAAACTTCTCAAACTCTTCAATCATGATGAGTTGACCTTGGAATAATCCTTATAACATCTCAATGTATCAATCCATGATCACATGGCTCTTGGATTAGGTCTCAACCCTCTCCAAATCATCAGTTGACCTAGTCAAACCCTAACTGCACCACTCATGGTTGAGCCTTCTTAATCTTGCATAATGACCTGTCTAGGCATCAAAGTGATCTTCAAAACTTCTCATGAGCTCTCTCAAGACCTCAAGTCTAACCTCATGGCTTCAGAATCATCTGATGACTTCCCACAACTCTCAAGTTAGGAGGCACACAACCTTGGTTTCAACCACTCACTCTGAGGATCTTTTAACTTCTCTGACAAGGATATCAACCCTTGAACACTTGAATAAGCCTCCCAGCTAGCTTCAAAGTCTTGTAGCTCTTAATTGGTAATCATACCTCTTGATCTCCTGCATACATGTCAATGAAATGCAAATGATAATGCTAATGTGAATGAAATACAACATAAGCTAGGTAAAGAAATGTTGGGCAAATTTTGGGGTGCAACACCTTGTTTTAAATCAGTACAACCCTCAGGCTGGGTCCAACATTCTAAACATTATTCATCACAACCAGGGAATACCCCCCCTCTGAGCAACCTGCTTTTCACTTCACTCAATGGTGTCTTTAGTTTGTTAACATCCATCAGCAAGTTCAAATTTTCTTCTGTCAAGATAGCATTTGCCCCATGATTAGGCATAGGCTGTTGTACAATATTGGGTCCCACCTGACCAAAGTTGATGGCTTTACTGTCCAACAAGTCTTGAACTTTATGCTCGAAAGCATGACAGGATTCTACATCATGTCCGGGCGCCCCAGAATGGAATTCGCAATTCTTATTAGCGTCATACCTATAAGGAAGTACCGGTCCTGTAGGCGGTTCTAAAGTTCTTTTCTCAACCAAATTCAACCCCAGCAGTTTCTGAAGAAGCTCTGCATATGTCGACGGAGGCTTATCAAATACCCTCTTCGGCTTTGCATTCTGAAACCTTCTCTGACCCTGATTCTGCCTTTGCTGCTGCTGTGGTTGTTGCTGTTGCTGTTGTTGTTGTTGAGGAATCGGAATAGTAACACTGGCTATTTGTTGAGGTTGGCTATACTGATTTCTGCCTCTTCCCCGGCCTCTGCCACTGAATACAGCGCTTGTATCACCTTGTCGTCTTCCGCCGAACGCTTTTCTCGCACCCCCAGCTGAAGTAGATTCGCCTGCCTGAATCTTCCCAATTTTAATTCCATTCTCAATCCTTTCTCCCATAAGGATCATATCGGAGAAGCTACCCATCGAAACATTGAGTAACTTGTCATAGTACATTCCTGTAAATGTCCCTACAAACATGTCATTAATCTCCCTTTCAACCAAAGGAGGGTGCACCCGAGCTGCCATATCGCGCCACTGCTGCGCGTACTCTTTGAAACTGTCACCGCTTTTCTGTGACAGAGTCTGCAACTGAACTCTGTTTGGCGCCAAATCGTTGTTATATTTGTAATGCATAACGAAAGCATCAGCCAACTGCTTCTAGCTTCTAATCTGAGTGGGCTCCAGTCCCATGTACCATTCCAAAGATGGTCCCGATAAGCTGTCTTGAAAGAAATGCATGAGCATCCTTTCGTCATTGGAATACGCAGACATCCTTCTATAATACGAACGTACATGGACCTTTGGGCAGGTATCCCCTTTGTATTTGTCGAATGTTGGAGCCTTGAATTTTAATGGCACCCTCAGCCCTGGTACCAACCCCATAGTAGTCATATCTAACCCAGCGGAGTTCTGATCAACCACACCTTTCATCTGCTCTTCTAGCATTCTGATCCTCTGAACAGGGTCAATAGGGCCTTCAGGTCCCATACCTCTTCCTGAAAAAGCGTCATCCTGTTGATCCACATTCCAGTCATTGCCATACCCATCGTAACCCATGTTACGGCCAAATCCTTGCTGGTTGTACACAGGGCCCTGTCCTCGGTTGCCGAACCCTAGATTGACCCCAGCAGGTCCAAAACCATTGTTGAAAGGAAATGCTCCAGCGCCGTTCACATTACCGAATTCACCATTACCGTAGCCATACCCCTGATTGTTGTCGTAACCGTCATTACCGAAGCCTTGATTGTTGAACCCGAAGTTCCCGTCCTGATTGACATTGCCATACCCATTGTTTCCAAAGCCAACATTGTCAACGAATCCTTGATCGGCATCCACAGTGTTGCCTTTGTTGTTAACAACATGCCCATCACCACCATTTCCAGTATTACCATTACCAGCGCCAGCACCTGCACCAGTACCCGTGTTTCCGTTGACAGTCACAACAGGTGGAGTAACAACTGCTGGTATCTCATCCTCCCGGCGAGGAGTTTCAACAGAAATGGGGTCAGTGTTGCCATTTCCGTTTGCCCGTGTCAGTAGCGGCTGCACCAAGGTCTGAAGATTCTCCTGGCCCTTGGCCATGCTCTCCATAGCTTGCATGAACAGAGTCAACTTCTCACGAATTTCCTGCATCTCGACTTGAACTTGATCCATTATCTTCTTGCAGTTGTTTCTGGTTGAATAGCGGTGGACTCTCTGGTCGTCAATCCTGAAAAACCTATGAGATGCAGGAAATAAGATACAGATTCAAAAATACCGGTCATGCAATATGAGGATGCAGATGCAAACGTATAAATATGCTACAAGTTATATTCCCCCCGATTCTAGTTTCAGAGAGAAGGCCATCACAACAATGGAGTCCCCATCAAGCAAGCAAGGAATCAGAAAACCCTCATACATAAACAAATGCCAAGAGGCAGAGTACAATAGTACAACTGAATACAACTGAAGAGACCTCGGCCAACAAGCCTGGCGATGGTCAAAATACAAGTACAGATAACGAAAGCAAGGCAAAGATAACTCAGGCTAAATGGCGCGCTCTGACATCTTCCAATATCCTTAACGTCTCCGAATGACCTAGTCTGGAGATTAGCTCTTGTATCAGTAACGCATGTCGCTCAGCAGTGGATCTCAGCTTTTTGGCGTCGTCCTTGCAGGTTCCTTCGCCAAAACACTCGTCGAGTCTACATCTCTTGGAGCCGGCCTTCGATTCACGACCTCTCAACTTCTCGCCAAGGTCACTTACTCTAAGCTCAACAGCGCTCCTAAGTGATGTCTCTTCAGCAATCTTTGCATCCTGGGCTCTAATCTGCGCCTCTAGCGTAGCAATCTGCAGCTTCAGCTCCTCTTCACGCTCCTTCCGCTTGGTAAGCATGGTATTCCATAATGTTTCTCACTTGCCGAGTTGGGAATAAGCTTTGTTTAAGAGTTCCTTCTTGGAAGCAAGCATCTTGCTAACACCGTTCAAGGCTGCTCCCACCTTTTCCCTCTTGTTGGTCTCTTCAGTCAAATCTGAACCCAACCTATTAATCAACTCAGTTTGTTCCTTCACCGTGAAGGTAGCTTCATTCTTCTCATGAAGCAACCGGAAGATCTCTTTCTCTAACTCATCATTGGCTTTCTTCAATTCTTCATTTTCTGCCAACAATTTGTTATATTTCTCAATCTCTACCGAAGTAGGTGCCTCAATCACTAGAAGATACAGAGGTTTCACGGCAGGATATGGCATCAGGGAAATCCTAGCTCTCTCGTGGATCTAAGCCAAATAGGGATCATAAGCTTTGTTGTTGCTCTTACCAAGCAAAGCTTTCCCTCTCCTATGGATGTTAGCCCATGCATGTCTCAACCTGCTCAAAACAGCCTCGTCTAATGAGCTCGTGAGATACAGAGATTCCTGTATCTCAACCTCAATAGGAGCATCTCTCAAGGCATAACCAAACTGTCTCACCCGCAGAGACGGGTTATAGTTGATACAACCTTTCCGTCTAATCAAAGGGACATTCGGAAAGCCGCTGCAACTATATATAATATCAGTGCCAAGCATGTTTCGATCAAACCAAATGATGTTCTCAGCAGACAGCCCCATCAACCGGGAAGACCAATCCTAAGTATCAACAGCATCAACAAAAGGCCCTGTCTTCGGAAGATGTCCTTGGAACCTGATGCGTGTTTTTCGCAAGTGTACGAATCACGTCAAAGTAATATAAAAGATTATCGAATCCACAGAGACCAAGTGTCAATCTATCGTACCTGTTGTTATGGTGTTTATCTAAGGCAACTATTTTTAAGGGTTTTAGTAAGGGTGCAATGGTAAATAAAATTATAATTTTAAATAATAAATAAAAGACAGGCTCGAACGTAATTCACGTAATCAATGATAATCCAGTACTTGTTAATGGAACTACTTATGGGCAATGTTTTCTCCTTTGAAAAGAACTAATTTAACAGGAACTGTCGCTTTCGCGTATTCAGAACCGAGTTGTACTCTCTAATCAACCCCTCCTATTGTCACGGATAAAAAGGTGCGTACTGCGTTAGAGTAGTAAACCTATTTTTAAGAAATATAGTTTCTTAACAAAGTTGAAAAGTATTTTAACCTGGACTTCTTAGCAAAAAGAGGTTCTTATGAACCAGACTCTAAATCTCATAACGCGTCCGAAAATCGTTTTAAAATCTCTTTTCTTTTTAATCTAAAAACTCCTAATGAACTATACAAAGCGCTTTTGGCTGTTTTTGAAATAGTTAAAAACAATTACTTGAATTGAAAGATAAAATAGCCCTTAGGTGTTTCCACGAACAATTATACTGATTACTGGTTTAATTACGATCCTTACATTCTAACCTTTATGGGATTAGTTAGACATGATAAAGTAAATATTCTTTTTATAGTTTTTCATATGAGTTATTTAAAGCGAGTGCGGGAAGTAAACAAAGTAAATGTGCGAGTGCGGGAAGTAAACAAAGTAAATGTGCGAGTGCGGGAAGTAAACAAAGTAAATGTGCGAGTGCGGGAAGTAAACAAAGTAAATGTGCGAGTGCGGGAAGTAAACAAAGTAAATGTGCGAGTGCGGGAAGTAAACAAAGTAAAGTGCGAGAAAATAAATAAAAGTAAAGCAATGCGGAAAAATAAAATACGAACTGGAATTAAAATGGCGGCAGGATTAACTTCCTCCAGATTGCTCCAAAACTCGAACCACAGACAGATTACAGACTCGATCACTCGATTGCAGAGGCACCCCGATGTGGAATGGCAACTGCTTTATAACTGATATATGCCTAGAGAATTCTAATTCTGGATGAAGAAAAACGAAAATCTAAGGTCCTATTTATAGGAGAAACTGAAAGCGCGAAATGACCGGGACGCCCCTCCACTAAAAAGTGGAGGTTATGGATTTTTGCCTTGTGGCGCCCGCCACAAGGTCATGGCGCCCGCCATGGTCCCTACAGGGGATGATGGAGTGGGGATCGTGGGTCTTGGAGGTTGAGGAGTGGTCTTGAGACGTGGCCACGTCATGGCTAACCCCATGGCGCCCGCCACAGTGGGTGCCGTAAGTGCAAAATGCTGAATTTCTAGGTTTTCGTCCGTTTTCACTCCTTTCTCGCTCCTTTTCCCGATTCAAGCTCCGATTATTATAAAAACCTGAAAACATAAGAAAACAAAGCAATAACAAAGCAAAACAACAATAAAAGCTAAGAATGCATGCGAAATCGGAGTCAGAAATACGGTGAATTTTAGTGTGATCAAATTCTCCCACACTTAAACCTTTGCTTGTCCTCAAGCAAACATTAAAGCTTAAGAAAATATGGTGTCAACACTTGTCTTTGGGCTAAAGGGATTCTAAGTTCAAGTCAGGATGCAGTGACAGATACTAACTAAGTGAACCAAGGGTACCATAGTAACACAAACACAAACTTCAATCCTATATTAACCACTCCATGTCATCCCACGATACCTAGGCCTATCTTCTCATCTTTTTGTGTCCTTTTCATTCAGGCGCAATCACATTAAGCCCGTTATCCGTACATGCTTCATAGTAGAGTGACCGGTTAGTGATTCTGATCCATAACATAAGGTTTCTGGCACATAAGCATGTGTAAACCTGTTTTTATTTCGCCTAAATGTAGCTGCGGGGGATCGGATCGTAATCCGCCCTACCAAGTTCAGTGCCAGATACCTCTGAACCAACTAACAATAGGTGACTTGCAATTTTTTTTCTTTTTGTGGCAAAAATTTTTTCTTCTCTTTTTTCGGTTTAAATGACTTTGTGAGGGTCACCTATACCAGAGTTTGCCTTTTTTTCTTTTTTATTAGCACTGGATCATTCACTTATATTCATCGGCCCCCTACGTAGAGTATGCTTAGGCCGGAGCTGACTGCTAAAATAAACTACTTAGGACAATTTTTTGAATGATAGTAAAGGCCATGGTGGTGGGGTTTAGGAGTGATTCCTATATTCAAGAGGTCTATGGTGCTAAAATGGTTCTGATGTTTCAAAAAGTTGACCTAAGTCACCACATCCTAATCTAAACCTGTCTCAAAGCCCAAAAAACATGTGAAACAACATTGTTTTCTTTTTTTAAAATTTTCTGGTAAGGCTAAGGAAATGGGAAAAAATGAAGATGAACTAAAAAGACACTATACTGGTGACTCGTCAGACTCATGCATTATCTAAGAAATATAAATTACTGAAAAGGGAAATAACTGAAAGGAAATTAACTAAAAAGGGAAATAACAGAAAGCAATAAAATCCCCTCCCACACTTAAATCGAACATTGTCCCCAATGTTTCGAAATAAGATAAGGGGGGTAACCTGGAAAAAGACTACTGAGGAGGGGCACTGGTGCCTTCGCCGTCCTGATGTGATGGTCTGGAACGACGGGATCTACTACGATGCTGGTCCCTCCGGTCGAGTCGTGCTGATAAAGCAGCCTGAGCACTCCGGACCTCTCGAAGGTTACCCAAGATGGAACCCTGAGTAGCCTCTACAAGCTGGTAGTGTCGGCTGTTGAACTCTCTCTGACGGTTCTGCTCTAATGAAATAGCGTTCAAGGTACGGCAAACGTTGCTATAGGAACGATCCGAAACCAATCGCGATTGTTGCATGAAGCTCATATTGTCCGTCAGCTGTTGTGAAATAGTAGAGAGAAGGCCATCACGCCTTTCCTCTCTAGCTGTCATATCACGCCACATCTCCTCGGTGACAAAGAATCCAGGAGCAGTACCTGCAACAGGGTTAGAGGAAGATGGTGCAGTGTGTGACTGTGAAGGACGATGGGGGGACATGTGAGGGATGGGAGACTGCTCTCTCCGATCATACTCATCATCAGTGTCATGTGCCTCCCCATCGGGAATATTAGGAGGAAGTGGACCCAAAACACGTGGAGCATTAAGATCATAGGTCCAGTTCCTTTCATCACGTACATCAGTACGTCTACTGCATGGTAAAGCAACAGATGGGATAGCTACCCCATGAACCATCAACTCATAACCACCTTCTCTCCTTGTTCGGCACAATTTCATGTCTTTCAGAAATTTTAAATTAATTGTGCGAGGAGGTAGTGGTTCAAGTGTAGCTATCTCATCATTCAGGCCAAGAGCCCGAGCAATAGACGTAACAAGCCCTCCAAAAACAATCGGTCCTGTTTTATTAGTAAATAAAGTCATGTGGGCAAGCATAAACGGGACCGGATTGATGTGGGTTCTAGTGAGGCATCCTTGCAAAAATAGGAGTTCACGAGCATTAACCTTGTTTGGACCCGGCCAAAAATAGTACATGCCAAAAGAAGTCTAAAAACTCTTATGGCCGGGTTGTGAATGGTCGACGCAAGTATCCCTTCAAAAGAATTAATTGAAGTACTTGAAAGCCTGAGCCAGAAGGTAAATACCTCGGCCGACCATTCAGCATCCAAAGGTGCCTCACAAATCGAACCTTCCCTATGAGGGATTCCTAACAAATCTGCTAGCTCATTGGTACTGAATTCATATTCAATTCCAAACAGTCTAAAAATAACAGTACCGACAGTGCTAGCAGTGTCAGGACTGACAGTGTATATCAAAGAACTCAAAAACTCAGTTGTCAGCCTCTCATAGGTAGGTTCCTGATTAATGAAAATATTATGCAAGCCTAGAAATTCTAATAAATTAAAAACACTATGATAAATACCCAAAGCATACAGACAGTTATCGTCGACGTACCTAGTCGAGAGGATTTCTCGACTTTGAAGCCTCTGAATAATTTTCCGTTGCCTTTCGCCCGGTCTTCCATCACGAAGAATAAATCCGTTGAACTCCATTGTTGAAAAGCTCCTTAGGTAGAGAAAATAGTAGAAAAGTGGTTTATGAGGGGAATGATAAAGTTTTGATTTTTTTGGTTTTTGATGGATGAAAATGGAAATGGATGTTGGATATGTTTTATGGATGGAGGGTATTTTGGAAATGGGGGAGCTTTAATGGGGTTCAAGGAGGATTTGGAAGGTTGGAAAAATGGGTTTTTGGTGAAGAAAGGGATGAAAATGGTGGAAATGGGGATTGAATCCCGTATTTGTTGATGGTACGGTGTGGCGCCCGCCACAGGGCCTATGGCGCCCGCCACAAGGCCAATTCCTGGGCCTTGTGGTTTTGGATCCTCCTTTTGGGCCTTCCTTGCACCTTGGTCTTCGGGGGGGTCTGAATAGCGTTTTCTTCTTCTTTTCAAGGCATTGGCTTGCATATTTTTGTCTTATATATTTTTTCTTTGCACGACAAAAATAAAATAATTAAAAATCAAAAAAGAAAAAGAAAAATAAAAATTAGTGCATAATATGTATACATATAAGGAATTCAAAGTGCATGAAAATATAAAAGTGGAAATGCGATAAATAAAAGGAAGTTAAATACTAGGGTAGTGTTGTCAGGGTGGAATGAGTCATGTGGTAGGTTTCTTATCCTGGCTTGATCCACGAATCTCAGCTATCTCCCTCCGAAGCTCGTCGATCGCCTGATGTAGAGCATCGGTCTCTGAGGCATGAGTGAGATCAGAAACCTGCATCTGTAACTCTAAGTCTGCCACTTCCTGCTTGAGCAGGGCAGTCTCCTTGCGGAGCTCATAAATCTGTGTTTGTAGGTCAGGTGGCTGCAGAGACATATTGTTAGACATAACAGTGATTCGGGGAGTAAGAGGTGTAGGAGTGTACTCAGCGGCGGGAGGCGATTTCGGCTCTTCGACAGTCTCTCCATAACCCTCTAGAGCATAACTCCAATTGGCAGGATCATGGACACTGGTCATCAGCGGATCTGGTAATGTAAAGTAGTGTATCGCTTCACCGTCGATCAGCAATCTAAACATGTTGGGCTCAAAAGAAGCCCTCCTCATCAGTCCTCTATCAAGACAAAAATCAATATCCAGGGTGGTGTATCAGCAGAAGGTCCTGAGGTGCAATAGCTTGTGAGACAAACCCAATGCAGTAGCAATCTGTGTAACAATCCCACCGACATGGATGATTCCTACTGATGATCTGGCAACACTAGCAAGGCCCTTCAGTAGAAAGTTGCCACAAGCAACAGGGCGAGACTGAGTCGCACAAAACAGTAGGAAAATCTCCTCTTCACTTAGCAGTGTCTCTGTATCTGGAAAACCTAGGAAAGAATGTGCTAGAATCATCTGGAAGTACCTCAATGCAGGGTTGTGGATTACCTGAGAAAACTGGGTAGAAGGATCTTGGCTCCCTCCGCCTGATATTTTAGTCCAAAACTTTTCCACTTCTCTGCTCATAAAATACCCCATCGGAGTCTCTGGAATAGCATCAGGAGTAGTCTGGAAACCTAGTAAATCACCAAACTCTTTGTGAGAGAATGAGTAGTCAATCCCGAACAACCTGAAAACAGCGAGTCCATCGGGTCCAGCCCAAGGGTCATGATGAAACGAGCTGAGGAACTCAAGAGTCAAGTTCCTATAAGTGTTGTTCCTGTCGTCAAACTGGTCCCACTGGAGTTGATGGCATAAAAATCTGACGCTTGGCTCTATCCCCAAGGCATCCATGCAGTCATGGTCAGGGTACCTGGTAGGAGCCATAGGGCGTCTCATGTGAACATAGTAACGCTCTCTCTGTGCATCATCTCTAAAGGCCACGTGCATGTCATCAGGGTTCTGCATTCTGTACAAGGTTAGCAAACAAGTCCTGAAAGCACATAAAACATTCAATCGTGAGTCCTGACATAATAATAAAATAAACAAATTAAAATAAAGTAAAAATAAAAATAAAAAGTACAAAAATAAGAAAAACCATGGGTTGCCTCCCAGGCAGCGCTTGTTTAACGTCATTAGCTCGACGACCGATATTTAAACATCATTGGAAGGATATGGTGGATCACTCAGAGTATGACAGGTGTATGTTGTTGGAATGTCACCTCCTTCGTAGGGCTTCAACCTCTGTCCATTGACTATGAACGGTTTACATGTTTGGTTCTTGATTTCAATAGCACCGGATCTCAGGATCTTAGATACTTCGAAAGGGCCAGTCCATCTCGAACGGAGTTTACCTGGAAATAGTCGTAACCTAGAATCGAACAGGAGAACAGGATCGCCTATTTTGAAGTCTCTTCTTATGATTCTTTTGTCATGCCAAGCTTTTGTTCTTTCTTTGTATATGATGGCATTTTCGTAGGCAGATTGTCTGAGCTCTTCTAATTTGTGGATATCAAGGATACGTTTCTCACCAGCTGTCAAGTAATCCAAATTCAAAGTTTTGATGGCCCAATAGGCCTTATGCTCCAACTCAAATGGTAAGTGACATGATTTTCCATAGACCAGTTGATAAGGGGTTGTTCCTATAGGAGTTTTGAAAGCGGTTCTATAGGCCCATAATGCTTCTTGAAGTTTCTGCGACCAATCTTTTCTAGATATAGAGACAGTCTTCTCGAGGATTTGTTTTATCTCCCTATTAGATACTTCCACTTGTCCATTGGTCTGTGGGTGGTATGGTGTTGCTACTCTATGCTTAACTCCATACTTGCTTAAAAGTTTATCAAATATTCTCGATATGAAGTGTGATCCTCCATCACTTATGACTAAACGGGGTGTTCCAAACCTGGGAAATATATAATTCTTGAATAATTTGATGACTACTCTGGTGTCGTTTGTGGGTGCGGCGATAGCTTCAATCCATTTAGACACGTAGTCAACAGCTACTAATATGTACTGATTTCCAAAAGATGGTGGGAACGGTCCCATAAAGTCTATACCCCATACGTCGAAGAGTTCTATTTCTTGGATATTTCTTAACGGCATTTCATTACGTCTTGAAATATTTCCTGTGCGTTGGCATCTGTCACACTTGACAATGAAAGCATGGACATCACGCCACATAGTAGGCCAGAATAGGCTAGCTTGAAGAATCTTGGCGTAGGTTTTAGATGTGCTTGCATGTCCACCATAGGGTGCAGAGTGACAATGCTCAATTATATTATTTACCTCTTCTTCTGGAACACAACGGCGGAAAATGCCATCTTTACCTCTCTTGAAAAGAAATGGATCGTCCCAATAGAAGTTTCTCACATCACTATAGAACTTCTTCTTCTGGTGGTAGTTTAGATCAGGGGGTATGATGTCAGCGGCTAGGTAATTAACAAAATCTGCATACCAAGGTACATTGCTTATAGCTAAGGATTTATGAAATTGCTCATGAGGGTCTGGGTTATCATCTTCAATGGTTTCTAGTTGGGCTATCAGTCTATCGTAGGCAAAATCGTCATTTATGGGTACTGGATCAGGTTTCAGGTATTCTAGCCTAGATAGGTGATCAGCTACCACATTATCAGTGCCTTTCTTGTCACGGATATCCAAATCAAACTCTTGTAATAATAGAATCCATCGAAGTAACCTAGGCTTGGCATCCTTTTTGCTTAGTAAGTAACGAATGGCAGCATGGTCGGTGTAAACTATAATCTTGGCTCCTACTAGATAAGATCTAAATTTGTCTATTGCAAAAACTACAGCTAGGAGCTCTTTTTCGGTTGTTGCGTAGTTGAGCTGTGCAGCGTCTAGGGTTCTACTGGCATAATAAATCACATGTAACTTCTTATCTTTTCTCTGACCTAGAACGGCTCCAACAGCATAATCACTGGCGTCACACATTATCTCAAACGGTTCCGACCAATCAGGGGGTTTCATTATAGGTGCTGAAATCAGAGCTTGCTTCAGAAGATTAAATGCTTCAGTACATTTTTCATCGAAGATGAACTCAGCATCTTTCATTAAAAGACCAGTTAAGGGCTTTGTTATTTTGGAGAAATCCTTGATAAAACGTCGGTAAAATCCGGCATGTCCAAGAAAACTTCTTATCTCCCTGATAGTCTTCGGCGGTTTTAGATTCTCTATGACTTCTATTTTTGCTTTATCTACCTCTATACCTTTTTCGGAAACTATATGTCCTAAAACAATCCCTTCGGTGACCATGAAATGACATTTTTCCCAATTTAGCACAAGGTTTACCTCCACACATCTCTCCAGGATTTTCTCAAGGTTGACAAGACAATTTTTGAAATCTGACCCACAAACTGAGAAATCGTCCATAAATACTTCCATGATTCCATCCAAATAATCAGCAAAGATAGACATCATGCAGCGTTGGAAAGTTGCAGGAGCATTACAAAGTCCAAAAGGCATTCTTCTATAGGCAAAGGTTCCAACTGGGCATGTAAAGGTAGTTTTTTCTTGATCTTCGGGGTGAATAGGTATTTGGAAGAATCCTGAATATCCATCTAAATAACAAAAGTAAGAGTGTCTGGCTAGGCGCTCCAACATTTGGTCTATGAATGGTAATGGGAAATGGTCCTTCCTAGTTGCTTTATTTAATTTTCTATAATCTATGCACATACGCCAACCTCCATCAGTTCTTTTTGCTACAGGTTCGCCCTTCTCGTTTTGCACGACTGTGATGCCTCCCTTTTTAGGTACTACATGCACAGGACTCACCCATTTACTGTCCGAGATCTGATATATTATACCTGCCTCTAGTAACTTAAGAACTTCAGTCTTAACTACAGTACTCATTATAGGATTTATTCTACGTTGGTGTTCTCTAGAAGGTTTTGAATCTTCTTCAAGCAAAATCCGATGCATGCATACAGATGGGCTTATTCCTTTTAGATCAGAGATCTTATATCCTATGGCTGAGGGGTACCTACGTAAAACTTCTAATAATTGATCGGTTTCTTCTTGGTTTAAGGTAGCACTGACTATAACTGGACGGTTCATATCTTCATCAAGAAATTCATATCTCAGGTTTTTAGGCAGTTCCTTAAGTTTTACGGTCGGTTTTATAGGGCAAGGCATAGGATCTGGGGTAAGAGATAAACATTCGTGAAGGTTATCATCAATGTAGGGTGTTTTATAATTGTCATCTTCCAAAATAAGGGTTGATGGCAATTTTATAGATTCAGTTTCTTGTTCTAATTCCCTAATACATTCTTCGATGATATCTAAGGCATAACAAGAATCTCCTATCACAGGTGCCATAAGAAATTTTGACAATATAAATTCCATCTTCTGGCCACCTACCTCAAAAGTTAGTTTTCCCTTTTTAACATCTATTACGGCTCCAGCAGTCGATAAGAACGGTCTACCTAGGAGGATTGGTATGTCGTCATCTTCTTTAATGTCCATGACAACAAAATCAGTAGGTATAAACAGCTGACCTATCCTAACAGGGACGTCTTCAAGTATGCCTATAGGGTATTTAACGGATCTATCGGCTAATTGAAGTGACATCTTAGTAGGTTGTAATTCTCCTAAGTTTAATCTCTCACAAACTGCTAAAGGCATTAAGCTCACACTAGCTCCTAAGTCTAGAAAAGCTTTTTCGATGACATGATTCCCCAAAACACAAGGAATGGAAAAATTTCCGGGATCTTTATCTTTCTTTGCTAACCTATTTTCGGAAATAGAATTACATTCCACGGGTTTCGGATCTTCGAGTCTACGTTTATTTGTAAGTATGTCTTTGAGAAACTTAGCATAAGAAGGTATTTGGGTGATGGCTTCTGTAAAGGGGATTTCTACGTGAAGTTTTTCTATAACCTTAACGAATTTTTGATATTGATTATCGATTTGGGTTTTCTTTAATCTTTGAGGGTAAGGTATTGGTGGTTTGTATGGCGGTGGCAGTACATAGGTTTTATTTTTAGGTTCTTCTCCTTTTTCTTGACTTTCCGGGGTTTCAGGCTTCTCTGGTTCCTTTTCCTCATTCCTCTCAGAAGTTTCGGGCTCACTTAATCTAGGGTTTAAAGGTTCCTTATAAGCGGTTTCACTTCGTAAAGTAATGGCATTAGCTTGCCCTTTCGGGTTTTGTTGAGGTTGTCCAGGGAACTGTCCTCCAGGTGTAGTCTGTGGGGCTTGGTTTAACGCTACCTGAGAGATCTGGGTTTCAAGCATCTTATTATGAGTAATAATTTGATCAACCTTGGTTCCTAACTTGGTAATTAGTTTGTTAACATGGACGTTATGGTTCATGAACTCTTTGTTTTGTTGTTTTTGAGCAACGATAAAATCTTTTACAACTTCCTCAAAGCTCGGGCTAGGTGGTACAGGTTGATTTGTTCTAGGGGCTTGGTAACCTTGTTGTCTCGGAGGTGCGGTATTTTGGGTAAGGTTATTATTTTTGTAGGAGAAGTTTGGGTGATTCCTCCATCCGGGGTTATATGTGTTTGAAAATGGGTTCCCTTGGGTATAGTTCACTTGCTCAGTGTTGGTTTCATTCAACAGATTGCATTCGGCGGATTGGTGTCCTTGCGTTCCACATATCTCACAATTCGGCGAAACTGCGGCAACAGTATTCGGAGTTGTACACATATGTTCGACTCTAAGGGCCAACGCGTCCATTTTAACCTGCATCATGTCTATAGAGCTTAGCTCATGTATTCCTCCTTGGGCTTCCTTCTTTTCCACTGTCGCTCGTTCTACTCCCCATGATTGATGGTTTTGGGCCATATCCTCGATAAGGGCACTAGCTTCAGGGTAAGGTTTGTTCATCAGTGCGCCACCAGCGGCAGCGTCGATGGTCATTTTAGTGTTATAAAGAAGTCCATTATAGAAGGTTTGGATGATTAGCCAATTCTCTAGGCCATGGTGTGGGCATGCTCTTAATAGTTCTTTATATCTCTCCCAGGCTTCGAACAACGACTCTCCTTGGTGTTGGGTAAATCTAGTTATTAGGTTTCGAAGAAGAGCGGTCTTACTTGGGGGAAAATATCTAGCAAGGAAAACTTTTCTAAGGTCATCCCAAGTTGTTATTGAATTGGGTGGAAGGGAATCTAACCATGATAGAGCTTTATCTCTGAGGGAAAAGGGAAATAATCTTAAGCGTATTGCCTCAGGAGAAGCTCCATTGGTCTTAAAGGTGTCTGCTAACTGAAGAAAGTTTTTTAAATGTTGGTTCGGGTTATCAGTAGCGAGACCTGCGAATTGTCTCTGTTGCACTAATTGCAGCAGGGATGGCTTAAGTTCAAAATTATTGGCTGGGATAGCGGGGTTTACTATACTGAAACTAGGTTCCTCGTTTGATGGTTGGGCGAAGTCCTTAAGAGGTCTTCGATTTTGATCTTCGGCCATAGCTCTCCTATTCCTATGGAAAAATAAACGTGCGCGAGCGTAACGTTCAGGTTCAGCTAGAGGGTCTACTAAACTTCCGGCACTGCGAGTCTTTCGCATTGACCGGTGGGTAACAACCTTAGTCTAAACAGTATAACTACAGGGTAATGAAATTTGACGATATTGGTCCCCGGCAACGGCGCCAAAAACTTGATGCGTGTTTTTCGCAAGTGTACGAATCACGTCAAAGTAATATAAAAGATTATCGAATCCACAGAGACCAAGTGTCAATCTATCGTACCTGTTGTTATGGTGTTTATCTAAGGCAACTATTTTTAAGGGTTTTAGTAAGGGTGCAATGGTAAATAAAATTATAATTTTAAATAATAAATAAAAGACAGGCTCGAACGTAATTCACGTAATCAATGATAATCCAGTACTTGTTAATGGAACTACTTATGGGCAATGTTTTCTCCTTTGAAAAGAACTAATTTAACAGGAACTGTCGCTTTCGCGTATTCAGAACCGAGTTGTACTCTCTAATCAACCCCTCCTATTGTCACGGATAAAAAGGTGCGTACTGCGTTAGAGTAGTAAACCTATTTTTAAGAAATATAGTTTCTTAACAAAGTTGAAAAGTATTTTAACCTGGACTTCTTAGCAAAAAGAGGTTCTTATGAACCAGACTCTAAATCTCATAACGCGTCCGAAAATCGTTTTAAAATCTCTTTTCTTTTTAATCTAAAAACTCCTAATGAACTATACAAAGCGCTTTTGGCTGTTTTTGAAATAGTTAAAAACAATTACTTGAATTGAAAGATAAAATAGCCCCTAGGTGTTTCCACGAACAATTATATTGATTACTGGTTTAATTACGATCCTTACATTCTAACCTTTATGGGATTAGTTAGACATGATAAAGTAAATATTCTTTTTATAGTTTTTCATATGAGTTATTTAAAGCGAGTGCGGGAAGTAAACAAAGTAAATGTGCGAGTGCGGGAAGTAAACAAAGTAAATGTGCGAGTGCGGGAAGTAAACAAAGTAAATGTGCGAGTGCGGGAAGTAAACAAAGTAAATGTGCGAGTGCGGGAAGTAAACAAAGTAAATGTGCGAGTGCGGGAAGTAAACAAAGTAAAGTGCGAGAAAATAAATAAAAGTAAAGCAATGCGGAAAAATAAAATACGAACTGGAATTAAAATGGCGGCAGGATTAACTTTTTCCAGAGTGCTCCAAAACTCGAACCACAGACAGATTACAGACTCGATCACTCGATTGCAGAGGCACCCCGATGTGGAATGGCAACTGCTTTATAACTGATATATGCCTAGAGAATTCTAATTCTGGATGAAGAAAAACGAAAATCTAAGGTCCTATTTATAGGAGAAACTGAAAGCGCGAAATGACCGGGACGCCCCTCCACTAAAAAGTGGAGGTTATGGATTTTTGCCTTGTGGCGCCCGCCATGGTCCCTACAGGGGATGATGGAGTGGGGATCGTGGGTCTTGGAGGTTGAGGAGTGGTCTTGAGACGTGGCCACGTCATGGCTAACCCCATGGCGCCCGCCACAGTGGGTGCCGTAAGTGCAAAATGCTGAATTTCTAGGTTTTCGTCCGTTTTCACTCCTTTTTCGCTCCTTTTCCCGATTCAAGCTCCGATTATTATAAAAACCTGAAAACATAAGAAAACAAAGCAATAACAAAGCAAAACAACAATAAAAGCTAAGAATGCATGCGAAATCGGAGTCAGAAATACGGTGAATTTTAGTGTGATCAGAACCACCTGTACAAAAGAGGAAGACAGCAGGAAACATTCTTGCCACGACGTTTCTCATTCTTATAGTGAATAGAATGATAAACATCACCCAAGAGAGTAGGAACTGGATTCTCCGAGGCAAGAATCAAGAAGGAATCTGAGTCAACAAAATCTAGCAGATTAGGAAACAAGACAATCCCATAGATGCAGACAACTAGAATGGCACTGAAGGCAACCCAACATCTGCTCTTCGTGCACTGTGTAGCCTTCTCAACTAGGACAGAGAGGTGAAAACCATAGGCTCCGTTCAGCTTGACCAATCCTCCAGGAAACTCAGAAGCGTCTAAACTGACAATCTCAGCAAGTGTAGCCAACTCAGGCTCAGCATCAACATGTATAAAGGGCATCTGGTCTAACACAGGAACCCCTAACATAGCAGAATACTCCTCCAAAGTGGGTGCCAGAATATAGTCGGGGAACAGGAAGCATCTCAGCTGAGGCTCATAAAACTGCATCAAAGTATACACCCCAGTCGTCTCAAATGCTGAAGGCCTGTACAACAAGCTAAGCAATCTCCCATAAGATACTCTGAACTCAGCCCTCACTCTCTCATCTGCTAGAGCAACTAATCCCAGCAAGGCACTGATATTTGGCGAATGCAACCGGTAAGCAACTATCCTCTTCATGGACTCCATGTCTGGCTAGAAGATACACTAGAATCAGAGGGGAATGATCGTATCTGCAACATAAATACACGTTAATGAAATGCAAACATGAAAATGCACATGCATATGCAAACAGGAGATCAAGGGCAATGCTGATGAACTATGCTGCTTTGTACTGAAGTCTGAGAATCATCCAATATTCATCTCAAACCAGACCAACCACTCAAATGAACCCTGTAACCACATCTCACTGAAAGAGATAAACCAAGTACTCTGAGGTCAAAGGTTTCCTGCAAACAGACCTACCTACCCCTCACAGGTATGTACTTAACTCGCAGACGAGGTACGGCATCCTATGCGGGTTCAACGTCACAGACTTTCAAGAGCGATGATACGATACCCAGAAGGTGTGACATCATCATCCCTTGAAGCTGCCTCACTTAGTTGAATCCCAAATGATAGGTCCCCAAAGTCGACAATCCTCGGGTCAGACAACTTGTCAAGCCCTAAGGGCCAGGCAAGAAGCATCAAAGAGAATCTCGTCCGAGCGTAGATTTCGCGGCTATCTGGTGCGAGCTAAGCAAGCAGGCTAACCACTACTCTCTACTTCTAAGTCTATGTGCAAACTCAAGCCCAGGTTCGGCTTATCTCTCAATCTAACCCTCTTCCCAGCACAACAACAATAATATAATACTGAAAGTAAAGGCAGAAAGGTAAATACATACAAAACCCCAAACGGGAAAACAAGCGATAGGATTGACTCGCATAGGGAACCGTTGGAGTCCCCAGCAGAGTCGCCAGCTGTCGCTACTGCGAAAATCGGCGCCGGCTATGACAGAAGAGTCGCCACCGTGCGTTATTTATCCCACAAGAGGGAAAGGAAACGCTCATAGTAAACCTAACGCAAAGAGGGAAAGGAATGGTCATCGCAACCAAATCCTGGATTCGGGAGTCGGTTACGCAAGGGGAAGGTATTAGCACCCCTCACGTCCGTCGTACTCGACGGGATCCACGCTTGTTTTCTATCTAAGGGTATGTTACTCTATCTATTCTACAGGTCTGGGTTAAAAAGAAGAGAAAATGACTCGGCAAAGTATCGCACTTTATGCCTACGTATCCCCGTCTGGAACGAGAAATCAGAGTCAACGTAGTTCGCCTACCTACGAGAAAGGAGGGGAAGGTTGCTCGCTAGGATATGGCATCCTATGCCTATGTACTTTCATACAGCATGAAAGATCAGAGCAAACGTAGTTCGGGCTACGGAAGACACAAGCTTGTCTGACTGGTTTTTTATTACCTTATGAAAGGGTTTTTCTTGATTAAGAGTCCAAGCGGACAAAAATGACACTTTGATGTTTGTTTTGAATCTTTTACGAAAGAAGTGTTTTTTAGTTTGTTTGCAATCTCTGACGCACTAGAGACTATGATTTGATGGTGACTACGTCGCATGTCACCCTAAGGGTACCATACTAAGCAGTCAGATTACTGAAGAGTGACCCTCCAGCAACCTTTCTCAAATAGCTTAAGGCTCGTAACGTACGACGTCGATTAACCTTATTACTGTGCTTTTGAATTGTTTTGAGATGAGAAGAGAAAGAAGCTATAAAAAAAACTTAGGGTTGAAAGGGGAATAAAACTAACCTAATGTTGTCATGCATGGATAAGAATCCTAATGTCTGTCATAATTCCCTCCTGCACAGAGGAAATCAGAGATCCTAGGGGATAAACAGAAAAGAAAGCAAACAAATACAGTAAAATGCATGCAATGCAGCAATATAACAGGCAAAGTGAATCAACATTCACTGCAAACCTAGGGGGCAAGCAGCACAAGCCAACAAACAATACAGAAAACAAAAGCCACAGCAGAGAAGGTAGCCCAAGCAGCAGCACTAATCTCCTACAGCAAACAGCAGCTCTGACAACAACAGTTGATCTTCATGAATAACTCCTATCTTCAACCTTCAATAAACTTTCAATCTTCAACAAGCACCAGACTTCAATAAGCTCCCAGCTTAAGCAAGCTCAAACCCCAACCAGTAACCAGCTTCAACAAGCTCCTGACTTAAACTTCAACAAGCAGTAAAACCCTAGCTTCAACAAGCAACCAGCTTCAACAAGCTCAAACTTCAACTTCAATAATCTTCAACTTTCTCTTTACCAAGCTTCAACAAGCAACTCTGAGGGAGAATCATTCAACAAGATCAAGTTGAAATGTTAAGAAGCTCAATGACAACCAAGGGAAATCACTGAGAACTCAACATTATGAGAGACTGGCATCCTCAAAGTTCTACTCTTAAAGCATGCCATTCATCCCTCCTAAGGAGAGATGTGACTTCTTTAAAAGGACTTTATGTCATTGGATTGAATGGAGATGGACAAGATACCCCATGTTTGAAGAAAGAAGCAAAACTAGTCTAATGCTCTTCCTAAAACCCTAGTTTCCCTAAGCTCCTGACAAGCATCCACAAGATGAGAAATCTTCAACTCCAAGCTCCTTCAAGCTCTCCAAAGCATCTTCCATTGGTCTTCATGATCATCCAAGCTCAAAAGCAACACCACACTAGTCTAAGGGGAACTAATGAGTTAAACTATCCAAATTAGTTCATCAGAAACACCTAGAAGTTAGTCTTAAAACTAATTCTACTTAAAATAACAAAAGTGATTGTAAAATCCTACAAAAATTACTAAGGGTTCCTAAACCTCTTAAGAATCTCTAATACAAAAACCAGGGGGTTAACCATTCATTTGGACCTTAAACTATGCCCTAAACCTAAAGGTATCATCTTAAAACCCTAATTCTAAACAACCTAATGTCCAATGCTCAAACTAGCATAAAATTCTCTCACAAAAATGTGAGAAACTTACTATGGGTACATTCATATCTAAGATAACTAGCCTAAAAGGAATCAACTCAAAATTCATCACCAATCATTCACAATAAAATCAGCAAAATGGCATACCAAACATATCAAAATAAAAAGCAATTAAAAGTACAAAAATGAAACTAAAATATAAAATGCATGAATCAAATTTTTTTTTTAACCTATTAAATTCTACACATTCTAAGGAATCAAAGAAAAAAAACTGGGATTAAAAAGATTAAATTTCCTATTTATTATGATTTTTTGAAGTCAGCATATAAAACAGAAAAATAAAAGAACAAGATAAGAACATGAATATAAAGGCAAATGAAAATAAAGTAGAATAAAATCAAAAATGCACAGGCCAGGATTCTAACTGGTGCACATGGGGTCAAACGATGAGGTGGCGCGCCACTGGATTAATGAGGGCGGTGACGTGTCACGCTGTAGCGCGTGGGATCGGGTGACGTGGCGGTCGATCGGACGGCTGGACCGTCGTCTTCTTCATTGGACCGGCCACCGCAGAATGCAGAATCCGGTGGGGTTCCGGCCGGAGCTTGCCGGTGAAACTTTCCTCCCTCCTAGCTCCTTCGTTTCTTAACCAAAAGCAATGATCTTTAGATGAATCTTGACCGAAATTTCGAGATGAATCCAAATATACTACTTAAACAGCCTAAAAATCCACGAATCAAAAATTCCATATCTCAACCGAAAACGAATCTAATCCTAAAATCTCACTAAACACCAAGTTCTTTGCCCAGAAATCATCTACAACTTAAGGTGAACCTAACCACATGATTCTAATGCATTGAAACCACATAAATTAGGAGAAAATTCAAGAAGTAAGAACCTACGTTCGAGCTTCAATTGGAGTCGTTTTCGGCTTGATTCTTGATCCAAAACGTTCCAGATCCAATGAGTGATGATGTTAGAAGAAGATTGAATCCTCAATTGTGCTTGAAATGGCCTCTAACAGAAATTCACTCTTTCACTTTTCTTCTTCAAGCTTTAATGGTGATATTTGCTTTCAACCCCAATCAATCACCAAAAATGTTTCTGATGAGCTCCTAGACCTTTATAGGATTGTTTAGAACCTTCTAGAGCTCAGGCCCAAGCCCAAAATTAAAAATCCAAGTCCAACTTTCCTTCAAAGTTTTGGTTATGTTAATGCATGAAATTGGCTTCATAGCTTGCATTGGAAGCTTTGGATGACTTACATATTTCATTTGGAATGAATTCAGCCCAAAAGGAATCTCCACATTGCCTTTGTGAAGGAATTGTGTGATGTAACTTTTATGTGAAGAAATCTTGTGAAAGGCCATGAAGCACACTTCAAATTAAAATTCCACAATTTCCAATGTTTCTAAAACATATTTTCTGATTAAAATGAGTGGTTATTTGACTTTTTTTGGACCCATAACCATTTATTTCAATTTCCCACCAAAATTGCCTTTTAAATGACTTTAATTTCTTCATTAAAAAGCCATTTCACACCAATCTTTGATATGAGCCAAAACAATTCACCATGAGTTCTTGGTTAGCCTAAAAACCATATTTTGAGCAACTTTCTAGTTGAACAATTTTCCATTTGAGGCCTCTAAGTTGGAGATTTTGACCCATGCTTGAGAATGACCTATAATCACCAATACCCAAAATACCCCTGGATTGCCAAGATCATAACTGGAGTTCTATACATCCCCTTGAGGACTTATAGTACTCTATGGAAAGATAAGATCAATATCTACAACTCTTTTGTTGGCCAAGAATCCATTTGAAAACTCCTTGAAGGGCAAAAATGGCTTGGAAGTAAAGTGACTTTCACAGATAAATTTCAGTGTCCTCTGGTGACCTGTAATTTGCAAAGACCATAACTTGAGTTCTACAAATCTTCTTGAAGAATTATAGTACTCAAATTAAATGTATTGAGAAGCTCTACAAGTTTCATGTTGGCCAAAGATCCATTTGAAACTTGTGTTTTGACTTATGTGGCTTTGAAGTTAGGCACTAAATAGGGGATTTTACACTGAAACCCTAATTTAGCAACTTCCCACATTCTTGATCTTTCTTTGCTTAAACTTGGCACAACACCACACATGTATAAACATACCAATCCATGAATCCCTTGACATCAAGGTAGGCCTTGATGCTCTCTAATTACTCAATTGAATTAGGGTTGACCCAGATGAAACCCTAGTTGACTGCACCTCAACTGTGGCTCTCATACTTGAATCAATGACTTGCCTCCACTTCAATAAGGCCCTCTAGACATACCATGAGATCCATACACACCTCACATTCACATCCCATGTTTCTCATCCCACTGATGATTCTCAATATTCCTCAGGATAAGAGCAAAACCCACATGTAGGCACTCGAACTTCTCAAGACTTCAAATCCTTTCTTGATGGCTTGTATGATTTCTCATGCTTAGGCAATACCTCTTGCTAGGCTCTTCTCTTGATAGACACCCTTGATCCCTTGTTGAAGGCATGCTATGCTATGATATGCCAATGGTTGAACTATGTACATGATGTAACTATGCAAATGAAATGCAACGAAACACAAATCAGGCAAGAAAAGGTTGAGCAAATTTTGGGGTGCAACAATGGTGAGTTTGGGTTTGAGAGGAGTGATGGTTTCAGATGGTTCAAATCTGTCATAGAAATCTTTTATTTTTAAACCATGGGGAAGTTTGTGAAGGTGTGAGGAAAACAGTTTAAGAGAAGCAGAAGGTACACACTCAGATGTGCTTGACTTGGGTGTAGGATTGGGAATGGTGATTTCAGAAGATGGTTTAGGTGTTGGAATAGGATCTGGAATAAGAACTTCAGAAGAGACAGGGGGTTCTGGTTGGTTTACTTCAGAATCTCTGTGAGAGGGGGATACCAGAAAATTTGGGTGTATATCATATTCTGAGGAATTGGATGATGTGGTTGGTGTGCAAGAGGTAGAGGACACTTGAAAGACAGTTTTGAGAGGGGTAACATCTAGAACCTCTGTCTGAGGGATATTGGTTGCAGAAGAGTTGGTTGATTCTGAAAGATTTTCAGAAGGTTTTGATGGGGGTTCAGATGTAGGTGGTTCTGATGTGGATGGATCAGATGTAACTTTTATTGGTTCAGAGGTAACTGGAACAGATGCAATGGGTTCAGATGTGGTTGATGGTGGTTTTTCTGGTTGTTTTTCTTGTTGTTGTGTTTGTGGTTGATCAGATTGTTTTTCTGGTTGTTGTGTTTGTTGTGATACAGATTGTTTTTCTTGTGGTTGTTGTTGTTGTTCAGATGGTTTTTCTTTGTGTTGTTCAGATGGTTTTTCTGGTTGTTGTTCTGATTGTGGTTTTTGTCGTGCAGATAGTTTTGTTGGTATTTCTGGTTGTGGAGTCTGATTTTGTGGTTTTGTTGTTGTTGGTTTTGGTACAGATGATTTTGTAGTAGAGAGTTTGATAGGTGAGATGGAAGCAGGATTAGATGATTTTTGTGGGGATGGAACAGATGTGTGAGGTGGAGCAGTAACAGATTGTTTTTGGGTAGAAGGTGGTTTTGGAATAGACTTAATTGTTGAATCATTTACAACAGTATTATTTACAGAAGATACAGAAGATTTGGTACCTTTAATCTTGATACGTTTAGCTGGAACAGAAGGAGTGTCTCCAGATGCTTTCCTCTTGAACAACTTCTGAGGCTTCTAAGCAACCTTGGGCTTCTTCTGAACAGGTGCAGCTTCTGCTTCTGATTGACTTCTTTTTCTTGGGATCTCTTCTTCTACAACAGGCAATGGTTCCCTTGCTCTCTTCAGAATATCTGCAGGAATGGGTGTTCCATCTGCCTTGCAAGCATCAATATAACTCACTATAATTTCTCTTGGTTCTTCAGCAAAGAACAGAGGATAGTCATCTACTAGGATTCTCTTCTGACTGAGTTCAGTGATGTTCAGCTTCTTGGGTGCTGTTGTGAGTTCTTCTACTATTTTTAGTCTCTGAAGACTCTTTGCATTCAGAGGTTTTCCAAGAATAAATTCAAGTTCATCTGTGACTCCAGCAACATATAGAGCAGTCACCAATCCATTTTCTGTCAAAAAATCTGAGATTAACCTTCCAAAAGGAATCCAAGTTCTGATCTTCTGACCCTTTTCTTTCACAGATTCTCTGGAGGCATTTATGTGATTCCATAAGTGCATAAACAGAATATAGGGAAGATCTACCTTGGTGCTCTGACTTAAGCAATACATAAAGTAGAGCTGTTCATTGTTTACATAGTCTGGAGAGTTTGTAGACTTTCTGTGATGAATGCATCCCATGAAAGTCTTTGCCCAGATCTTGTAGTCAGGCTCCAGATCTTTAAACTTATTAGAAGCTTGTCCAGCAGTCATCACTTCCTCATATACTTCATCCATATCTACACGCCCAGCTGGCAAGTGAGATACTCCATCTGTCTCCTCATATCCAATGAGTTTCCTGATCATATCTTCTGTGATGATTATCTCTTTACCCAGAACAGAAGATAAAATGAACTTAGGGTATACAGCAGCATGGATCCAGAATTCTTTCACCAGAAGGGGGTAGACTGGTCCAAAAAGTATGTCAAAATATTTCACCCATCCTTGAGCATCTATAATGGAGCGAAACTCAAACCCATTCTCAGCCAGTGAATCAAATTCCACCATTGATTCACAAAGAACCTCCAGTTTGTCAACAGGTGTTAGCAAAGTTCTCTTTGGTGTTGTATATGGAGTCACACCCATATTTGCAGAAGTAACTGCAGCCATGGTTGATTGAAACTGAGCAGCAGTGGATGAAGAAGTTGCCATTGAAGATGAGTTTGTCAAACGCTTAGGGTTTTTGTGAAGAGAGAAGAGAAGACAGAAATGCGTAAACGATTGAGATGTGAAAAGTGTGAAAGTGGTGAGAAGTGTGATATTTATACTTAAACACTTAGGCATACGAACAGTTAGATAAAAGCACGTTCACACAAAGCATTTAATGAAAAAGAATCAAAATCATTTTAAGCATTTATTGATTCTGACAGTTTGGGGGGAAAATCAAGATTTTCACTATTCAAACTTCACCTCAAATGTCTCTTCAGTAGTGTACACGCCACCTTTGCAGATTCAGAGTGACACGTGTTTGCTTGCATGTGCTTCTGAATTCTCTTGAGAAATGAAACGTTAACCAACGTTCAGATCCTCTGTGTATTGTTAGTTCAGAGTTTCACACAAAAAATAATTAAAGGAAATGAATAAGTAATCAGAAGAAATACTTCAGAGCATTAAACATTTTTGCATCTGTAAAATTTGCTTCTGACAAATATTATTCTGGACAAAAATCCATACCAATATTTTTCAGAATAAATTTGAATCTATCTTCAACATGGGGTTTTGTGAAAATATCTGCCCATTGATGATCTGTATCAACAAAGGCTAAATTTATAATTCCCTTCTGAACATAGTCTCTGATGAAATGATGTTTAATTTCTATATGTTTTGCCTTAGAATGTAAAATGGGGTTTTTAGACAAACATATAGCAGAAGTATTATCACAGAATATAGAAATGTTACTTTCACATATCTGATACTCTTCTAGCTGACTTTTCATCCAGAGCATCTGCGTGCTACATCCAGCAGCAGCAATATATTCTGCCTCTGTGGTTGATAGTGCAATTGTGGGTTGCTTCTTGTTGTACCAAGAGATTAGATTTCTTCCTAGAAATTGACAACTTCCAGAAGTACTTTTTCTTTCCACTCTGTCTCCAACGTAGTCAGATCAACAAAATCCAACTAATTTGAAATCATCAGATTTTCTGTAACACAAACCCACATTAGAAGTACCTTTCAGATACCTTAGAATCCTCTTGACAGCTATCAAGTGTGATTCTCTAGGATCTGATTGGAATCTAGCACATAAGCATACACTGAACAATATGTCAGGTCTATAAGCAGTTAAGTAAAGAAGAGATCCTATCATACCTCTGTAGAGTTTCTGATCTACTTTCTTACTTACCTCTTCCTTGCCTAGTGAGCTAGTTGAATGCATGGGAGTCTTTGCCAGCTTACTATCAGTCATGTTAAATTTCTTCAGAAGTTCTTTAACATATTTGGTCTGATGTATGTAAGTGCACTCTGGAGTTTGATTGACTTGAATTCCTAGAAAGAATCTCAATTCTCCCATCATGCTCATTTCAAATTCTGCCTGCATACATTGAGCAAACTCCTTTCCCAGCATAGTATTGGTAGATCCAAATATGATATCATCCACATAAATTTTAAAAATTAGAAGATCTTTCTTAAATGATTTACAAAAGAGTGTTGTGTCCACTTTGCCTCTGATGAAATTTTTCTCCAGAAAAAAATTGCTCAATCTCTCATACCAAGCTCTGGGAGCTTGTTTTAAACCATACAGAGATTTCTTTAGTTTGAAAACATGATCTGGAAATTTTTTACTCTCAAAACCAGGAGGCTGGTGGACATAAACTTCTTCTTCTATAATACCATTTAGAAAGGCACTTTTAACATCCATCTGATACAGAGTGATGTTATTTTGTGCAGCAAATGAAATAAGAAGGCGTATAGATTCTAACCTTGCCACTAGAGCATAAGTTTCAGTATAATCAATACCTTCTTGTTGACTGTACCCTTGAGCAACAAGCCTTGCCTTATTTCTTTCAACTTCTCCTTTCTCATTTAGCTTATTTCTAAAGACCCATTTAGTTCCAATTATATTGAATCCTTTTGGTCTTTGAACTAAATCCCACACATCATTTCTTGTGAATTGATTTAACTCTTCTTGCATGGCAATAATCCAATCATTGTCTTGCAGAGCTTCATCTACAGAAGTGGTTCAATTACTGACACCAGTCCAAATAATGATGCTTCAGATGATCTAAGAAAGGATCTTGTTCTGATAGGATCATCCTTCTTACCAATAATAACATTCTCTGGAGGAGAAGCTTTGATTCTGGAAGATGATCCTCTAACATTTGATTCTGCAGAAATGTTTAAATTGTTCATCTGAGATGTTAAAGGAATTGCATTTGGCGTTGCTTCTGGTTCCTTCACTTGAGCTTTGTCTGCCTTTGAGCCTTCAGAGTCTGTGAAGACTACTTCTCTATCTGCAGAGTTTTCAGACTACTTTGGCTTTTTACTGCCAAGCTTATCATCAAATCTAACATGAATAGATTCTTCCACAATTTGTGTCTCAGTGTTGTATACTCTGTAGCCTTTAGAGCGTTCAAAATATCCAAGCATGAAACACTTCTGTGCTTTGGAATCAAACTTGTTCAGATTTTCTTTAGTATTTAACATATAGCAAGTACATCCAAAAGGATGAAAATATGAAATATTGGGCTTTCTGTTCTTCCACAGTTCATATGGAGTCTTCTCCAGAAGAGGTCTTACAGACACTCTGTTCTGAATGTAACAGGCTGTATTGATTGCTTCTGCCCAAAAGTGTTTTGCCAGATTAGTCTCATTGATCATGGTTCTGGCCATTTCTTGCAGAGTTCTGTTTTTCCTCTCTACAACCCCTTTTTGTTGTGCAGTTCTAGGACAGGAAAAATCATGAGCAATGCCATTTTCATTAAAATATTTTTCAAAATATTTATTTTCAAATTCACCACCATGATCACTTCTGACTTTTATAATTTTGAAATCTTTTTCATTCTGGACTTGTTTACAGAAGTCAAAGAACACAGAATGTGACTCATCCTTGTGTTTTAAGAACTTTACCCATGTCCATCTACTATAGTCATCAACAATGACTAATCCATACTTTTTGCCTCCGATGGATGCAGTTTTCACTGGTCCAAACAAATCAATATGAAGTAATTCTAGTGGTCTGGAAGTAGAAACAACATTTTTTGATTTAAAAGATGATTTTGAAAACTTCCCTTTTTGGCATGCTTCACAAAGAGCATCTGAGGTGAACTTCAGATTAGGAAGTCCTCTGACAAGATTAAGTTTATTAATCTGAGATATACGTCTCATATTAATATGCCTCAATCTTCTGTGCCAGACCCATTGCTCTTCATTAACAGACAAGAGGCATTTAACATTTTGAACCTTAAGTTCTGAAAGATTTATTTTATAAATGTTGTTTTTCCTCTTACCACTAAATAGGATAGAGCCATCCTTTTGACTAATAGCTTTACAACATTTTTTATTAAAGATAATATCATAACCATTGTCACTTAATTGACTTATGGATAATAAGTTATGCTTTAACCCTTCAACAAGTAAAACATTAGTAATAGAGGGAAGTTTACCATTTCCAATGATGCTAGATCCAATGATCTTGCCCTTCTGATTCCCTCCAAATTTCACATCACCTCCAGATCTAAGCTCCAGACTTTGGAACATAGACCTTTCTCCTGTCATGTGTCGCGAGCATCCAGAGTCCAGGTGCCATGATTGGCGTCCTGACCTTGCTGCTAAGAACATCTGCAACAGGAATTATTTTACTTTTAGGTACCCAGATTTTCTTGGGTCCTTTAGGGTTAGTTGTTCTGAAGGTTTGTCTAAACTTCTGTTTTTTAACATAAGGTTTATTCTGACTAGCGTTAGATTTAAACACATGAATATTCTTTTCAGAACGTGTTTGTTCAATATCATTCAAGTGACCAAATTTAAAGTGGGAATATAAAGGAGTCTTTTTGATGATAATTTTATCAACAGGTTTTGGATTTAAATCCTTTCCAGAGGAAGATTCATATCCAATTCCTTTTCTGTTATTTCTGCTAACTCCATAGATCATAGAAGCCATTTTGCTTCTGTCTATGCTTTTAGCAAGAAACTTCTGAAAGCTATAATCATATTTTTCCAAAATATTTTTGCATTCAGATTCAGTTTCAGAATCAGAGTTTTGTTGAGCTAATTCATAATCATTTTTCAATTTTAAGTTCTTTTCATTTAGCTCAGCTACTTCTAATTTGAGAATATTATTTTCAGATACAAGATTGCTTTGACGCTTCTTGTATTTGAGCTTAATATTGTTATAGCTCTTCAGAACTTCTGATAACACTTTGATAAGTTCTTCTTTAGTGAGTTTAGCCATTACCTCTTCAGCGTCAGAGTCAGATTCAGAATCAGATTCAGATCCTGAAGTTCCTTCCTCCTGATCTTCTATGTCTGCCATCAAGGCTACATTTGCACATTCCTCTTCTGACTCAGATTCAGATTCAGATGTATCTGAATCATCCCAGGTGGCCATTAGAACCTTTTTCTTCTTATCAGATTTTCTTTTAGGCCTGTCTTTCAACACCTTTGGACATTCATTTTTGTAATGTCCAGGTTCTTTACATTCATAACAGAAAACCTCCTTTTTGCCAGATCTTCTGTGCCAGAAGATTCTTTTCTTTGGTCAGGCTTCCTGAAGTTTCTGAACTTCTTTCCTTTATGCTTCCAGAGTTTGTTTATTCTTCTAGACAGCATGGATAGTTCATCTTCATCTTCATCTTCAGATGAGGATTCTTCAGAGCTTTCCTCTATTACCTGCAATGCTTTAGCAGATTTATTAGATTTTAAAGCAACAGATTTACCTTTCTTTTGAGGTTCATCTTCCTCAAGTTCAATTTCATGACTTCTTAGTGAACTGATTAGTTCCTCCACGGAGATCTTGTTCATATCTTTAGCCATTTTCAGCGCAGTCACCATAGGTCTCCATCTGGTAGGTAAACTTCTGATGATCTTTTTCACATGATCAGCAGTAGAGTACCCTTTATCCAGAACCTTTAGTCCAGCTGTAAGTATTTGAAATCTGGAGAACATAGCTTCAACAGATTCAGAGTCTTCCATCTTGAAGGCTTCATACTTCTAGATTAGAGCCAGAGCCTTTGTTTCCTTGACTTGAGAGTTTCCCTCATGAGTCATCTTTAAGGACTCAAACATGTCAAATGCAGTTTCCCTGTTAGTAATTTTTTCATACTCAGTGTGAGATATTGCATTTAACAATATTGTTTTGGCCTTGTGGTTATTTCTAAATTCCTTCTTCTGAGCATCTGTCATAGATTTTCTGTCTACTTTCTTGCCATTCCCATTAGTGGGATGAACATATCCATCTATGACCAGATCCCATAAATCAGCATCATATCCAAGGAAAAAACTTTCAATCCTGTCTTTCCAATAATCAAATTTCTCCCCATCAAACATAGGGGGTTTGGTGCTGATTTTGTCCCTTTCTTCATATTTGTTGTTAATGTTAGATATAGTATTATCAGCCATAGTAACAACCAAATATATATATCAAAGTTTTTCTCACTGGATCTTTACTGTCACTGTGAAGTGGTAGCACACACAGAACCGGAGCTCTGATGCCAACTGAAGGTGAGAAAATACTTAGAAGGGGGGTTGAATAAGTATGAAGATAAAATCTTATAAATAAAAACTCAAGTATTTTTATCCTAGTTCGTTGAACTCAACTACTCCAGTCCACCCTTCCTAGAGTGATTTGCCTTTCTCAATCAAGGACTTAATCCACTATTTAATCAACTGATTACAATAGTAAGCACTAAGAACAACTGTTCAAAGTCTTCTCAAGAACTACTGATCCTAACTGGATCTTCTTAAGGTTTACAATCAAATGTAATAACAAATACAAGTGTTTAAATTGCTTCTAATAAAGCTTTATCACAACTGTGATTTTTCACTTAATATTAAGAACAAAGAAATTAATTCTAGAAAGAATGTGAATAATATGAGAGCTTTGAATATTGATTTCTTTTCAGGTAAAACGTCAACTAAAGAAGATGGGTGAAGACTTGCTTTTATAGGCAGCTTGATCCAAGAGAACTTTACGTTGAGAAGAGTGTCCCAAAAGGTCTGAGCCTTTTTGTCTTCACATCAAGTGACCTTTCCTAGAAGAAGAAAGCACAGAAAAATCCTTTTTGTCTGTGTTCTTGTGTCTAGCATAAATAAAGGAAAGAGTCGTTTGGATTATTCCAACGGACATAATCTTTGAATTCTTCTTCATCAATTTTCAGCAAGATTCATCAGAGTCTAATTTGATCAGAGCCTTCTGATGTTGATCAGAGCTTTGCTGAATCATAGTCTTTGCAGCAGGTGTGCTTTTTGCGTGTATAAGTTCAGAGCATATTTGAGTCAGATCCTCAGTACTGGCAGCTTTAGTACTTTCAGAATCTTCTGTAGTAACTATGCTTTGAAAACTCTTCATACAGAATTCTTCTTTGGTTCAGATGCTTCTGACTTGCTTCAGATTCTTCTGGAGCTTCTGCTTCTGATCCTTCTGGAGGCTACGCTCAGGATCTTCTGTTGGCAGCATTCAGAATCTTCTAATGGATGCATCTGGCGCTTCAGAGTTTAGCATATTTCTGATGTTCAGTTCTGATTTGCTTCTGGAGTGATAATTACTTTAATATCTGCAGTAAAAACTCTTAAGCAAATTTAAGAGTATATAATTCTTAATTACAAAATTTCATAATAGTTATCATCAAAACATAGAGATATTATTAAGAACCAATATGTGTTCTAACAGTACTTTCACGTTTCGAACCTTGAAGAGGTGTTTCAGATTAATCGCCTTCTGATCAACAATAGCCTTTGTGCTCTCAGGGTGGCCTGCCCCAGTCTTGCAATGACTTTGCCCCTGATTAACTGATTCGCGGAGCAGCACCTCTAGCTGCGAGAGATTTGCTGAATCTCGACCTGATTTCCCCAGATGGCTGACTTCACTGGGGATCATTTGATACGGATGGCCGCAACTTGACAGAGTATTCAAGCATTCTACATTCTATCCCGATCAAACTTTCCACTGTGGAAACTTTCCTGCTGTCAAGCGCTTACTCGCGAGTAAAACAAATTGTTCTGCATAAAAGATGTATTAAATGCAATGCATATGACAGTTTTCAAAATCCAAGTCTTTTCACTGGACAAAACTTATGACATATAACGAACGAATCAATTATCAAAATGTCAAAATTAATACAACACTGTAAGAGGAATCCTTTTAGGAGTCAATTTCGATGCGCTCTCTATCGAAGTATGCTCTCGAACTAAACCTGTTTCAATTAGGACTTTTTCAGGTTGTAACGTGGTCAGGTTCACGGTTAACAAGAAAGAATATAAGGCTCAAAATTCTTTTTAACCCACCCATTCTCCTTGATGTTCTCCAATCCTATGTTCAGCTAATTCGACCTTAGCGCTCACCTTTCAAAGGTTGTATAGGAGTGATAGTTCAGGACATCACACATTCTTCGGAGTGACAGTCATTCACTTTTCTGGAGTCACACGACTCGTGTTTTCGAGGATTTTTCTTTTGCACTCCTTTTGCTTTTCGGTTCTTCTCGTTTTTCCCTAACTTTTGCCTGGACTAATTCCTCTGAATTTTCGATTTTAAAGTCCAGCGGGATACCCTCATTTTTTCCTAAGTCACTTGTTTTCAGGATTCGACTTAGCGGATTTTTCCTTTCTTTTCTCTTTCTCTTTTTCGAACAACTCGTGTGACACTGGTTGTCTGACTCGTTGAGGAATAATGTGATTGTTTCACTCTTGACGTTTAACCATTGTGGTTTTTTAGGCACGACCTCTAGAGGTGTGATTGATCCTCGAGCAGATACTCCTTTTGCAATTTGGACGCTCGGTCAAATTAGCTAACACCTACCCTGTCCCCGGTTAAAATTTGGGGGTTTTTCGTTTTCAGAAAGAACTCCTACTACTAGGCTCAAAGGGGTTGACAAGGGATTATCTTCCTTATATCTCCGGTGTTTAGGGATTTGAAATAATTCCTGTACATCATCAGGAAGTTTTATTCAAAAGCATACAATCAGAAGCTCTGCGTCTTTCGATTTTCGTCATCCTCCCCGGATTTCACTTAAACAAGTGTTAGAAATAAATGAAAGCAATAGAGTGAACACAAATGGATTAATTCAAAACATGCATATTTATTTCATTATCAATATCGATTGACAAAACAAGTTTTACAAGCGAAAATTTGCAATTCTAACAGGAAAGAAACTACAAATGTAAAGAAATGACATGATAAAACAAAGGAAAATGCCAGCTTTGGAGATCCGGGCTTTCACATCTATCTTGCTGCTGCACCAGCCCTCTTCAGAATTGATCGTCGAAGTCATCCTGATACTCCTCTGAACATCTGCTTTCAGTGAACTCTCTCATAACCTGAACTAACACCCTCACTTGGCTGGATGAAGGAAGGTCGACACCCTGAGGCGTGATAGATATCCTGTTAGAGTCCAACAAGGTCTGAATTTGGCTTCGCAGCACCTTACAGTCATCTGTTGAATGCCCCTGTGCCCCAACATGGTACTCACAGCGAGCATTGGCATCAAAACCTGGGGGGGTAAGGAGGGATCATTGGATCAGTCTCTTTCGGCACTATCAGCCCACTTTTGACCAAATCCAGTAACAATTGACAATACGACACCGGTAGCTGCGTAAACTGCCTTTCGGGCTTCTTTGGTCTTGGTTTGGCGTGTCGTCCCTGCTGATGGTGATACGACCGTTGATTCCGGAAGGGAGATGATGTCTGATGCGCAGCCCCTAGGGGTTGTTGACTTTGAACGGTTAAGACATCTGGAAATTGAGCCTGAGATACCAAGGACTCTCTTTTCTCTGAGGCGCTCATCCTTAGGTTTAACCCCGGAGTATCCACCTTTTCTGTAATGCCTGGAATGAGACCCTCTGTTAGACTCGTGTCGCCCGACGCGAACTTAATAGCCTTTGAGTCGATCAAATCCTGAACTGCGTGCTTAAAAGCTTTGCAGTTCTCAATGTAGTGTCCCGGTGCCCCCTCATGGAAATCACAACGGGCATTTGCATTATAGCCGCGTGGTAGGGTCCCAGTTAGTGGATGTAATTTCCGTAATTTGACCAACCGAAGCTGAAGTAAGACTGGCAGCAACTGAGCATAAGTCATGGGGATCGGATCGAAAGTTCTTTCAGCCGACATTACCTTCTGTGCGTTCTCCCTCTTAGTCACATGATTATCCTTAGAAGCGCCACGTTGAAGAGAAAAATTCAAAGCTCTTTGTCGCCTATTGGACATCGGAGGCTTATCATCCCTGGGCACAGGTTGCACATGCACCAGTTCCACAGACCCGAGTGGACTAAAAATATTTACTGCGGTTTCAGGTAGCTTATCATCTTCTTTCTTGAGCATATCCTTTAACACCTCCATGATCAAGCCCACTTGGGTCTTCAGCTGATTGTTTTCACCTTTGAGTGCCTCATGCTCCAGACGCAACTCTTGCATGTTCCCCATAACCCGCCTCATCTGGCCTCGGACCTCACTCAGCTCTGCTCGTACCTGTTCCATAGCATTGTGGGGACTTATGTAATCTTCCCGATCGGATCCTGAGATAACCTGCATCAACAGAGGGTTAGGAAACACAGTACGAGGCACCTGCTGTGCAAATGATTTATGCAAATGCAAACACGTATCCATGCTTTAGGAGGAAGTCCCCCTCGATTCTAGCTCCAAGACAAATAAAGTCTACCGTCCAATCATGGAAAAGAAATCCTCATATATATATGAAAAGCCCGCGTGGGTAGCGTACAACAAAAGCAAACTACAACTGAAGCAGCAGCATGACCCCAACCAACATGCCTGGTGGTGATCAGCATATTAATGCATAAAAGGTACAAAGAAATACAAAGAAAATCAGGTGCGGCCACGGGCATGGAAATCCTTTAGTAACTTCTTCGTACCAGGATGGTCAGGCTGAGTGAGAAGTCCCTGAATCAACAAATCCCTTTGCTTGATGGCATCCGGGAGGTTCTCAGCAATGCTCCTACACACACCTTCTTCAGAATGGTTCTCCACCCTACTCCTTTTAGCGTCAGCCTGGAGTTGATAATCCAGTAAGTTTGATTTGATCTCAATCATCTTATATTGGACATCTCGTCGGAGTGAGGCTTCAGCCTCTATCTTCTTGTTTTTGTCCTCAACCTGTGCTTCCAACTGGATTATCTGCTGCTTCAGCTTTTCTTCCCTCTCTTTGTGACTAGCCAAGGTACTGTTCCACAATTTCTCGGACTGGGTCAACTTCCGGTATACCCTATCTAGATCCTGCTTCTTGGTGGTCAATACCCCATGCACTGCCTTTAGGTCCAACCCAAGACGCTCTCTAGCATCGGTCTCTTTGGTCAAGTTGGCGCCCAGATGGTTGATCATCTCTGTCTGCCTCTTGCAGGTATATACAGCTTCACTCTTTTCTCTGTGGAGCTGAGCGATCTCATTTTCCAATTCTTCATTGGCTTTGACTAGCTCTGCATTCTTGGCCTGAAGCTGCTCGTACTTCTGGATTTCGATCATGGTAGGCTCTGAAGGTTCGTCCTGTTTTAAAAGAGGAAAAGGCATCAACACTTTCGCTGCTCTGTTACGAATCCAGTCCACATAAGGAGGGTAACCCTGATTATTGCTTTTTCCTAATGAGGTCTTTCCCTTTCGATGAACGTTGTTCCAAGCGTGTTCAAACCTAACCAGATCATCCCCTTCTAATGCACCAGTGAGGTACAGAGATTCCTGTACCTCTTCGTCTTTAGGAGGTCCTCTCAAAGCATACCCGAATTGTCTGAGAGCAACTGATGGATTGTAGTTGATACAACCCTTCCTACCCACAAGAGGGACATTAGGAAAGCTCCCACAGCTGTAAATAATTTCACTCCCCAGACGATCTCTATCAAACCAATCGATGTCTTCGGCAGACAAGCTCATCAGTCGCTCTGACCATTCCTTAGTCTCCGCCGTCTTTATAAAAGGACCATCCTTCAGTAGATGAGTGACGAACCATCTGTAGAACAATGAAGCACAACAGGACACACCTTTGCCTCTTCTATTTTCGTTCTTGTAGTGCACCGAATGGTACACGTCTCCGAGCAAGGTTGGGATTGGATTCTTTGAGACGAAGATACGAAGGGAATCCACATCCACAAAATCCGGAATATTGGGGAATATCACGATACCATATATGCACAGGGCCAAAATAGCCTTGAATGCCACCCAGCATTCCTTCTTGGCGAAGTGTCGGGCTTTCTCAGCTAGAAAAGATAGTGGGAATCCCCAGGCTCCATTTCTCTTGACAACTTTTCCCTCTAACTCAGAAACATCAATATGCAGAGCTGGAGCAATCTTAGCCAGATCTGGCTCTTGATCGATAGGCCAAAAGGGTACCTGAGCAAGAATGGGTATCTCCAATAAGACAGAGAACTCTTCCAAAGTGGGAGCCAGCACATAGCTCGGAAATGTGAAGCAACGCAGCGGGGGATCATAAAACTGAAGTAGAGTCTGAAGTCCGCTCAATTCATACACTGACGGTTTGCACACAACACTGAGCATCTTCCCATAGGTTCTTCTGAAATCTCCCATCACTTCTTTACCAGGCAAGGAAATCAAACCCCTCAGAGTAGTAATATCCGGAGTAGGAAACTTGTAGGCCAAAGTTCTTCTCACACTGGGCTCCATGATGGACACAGAGAGGACAAGATTGCTAGAATTGAAGGGGAACTCCACACCTGCAACACAGATACGTGTTAGATGTAATGCAATATGAAAATGTAAATGCAGATGCAAAATGCAGCAGGGGATCAAGTGTCGTGCTGTGTTGTGCTGTGCGGTGAAGTGGCAGATCATAATTTTGTTTCAGCAAGAAAATACCACACTCTGATAATAAAGGCATACTGAAACCCACAAAACTGATTCACTGATAAGAAAACCAGGTTGTCTGAAGGTTACAGTTTCCTGCAATAAACCCGACCCCGCTCACTGGTATGGACCTAATCACTGACAAAGGTACGACATCCTATGCGTTCATCAGCGTCACAGACTTTCAGGAAACAATGATACGATACCTAGAAGGTGTGGCATCATCATCTCTTGAAGTGGCCTCACTTAGCTGAATCACAAATGATCGGTCCCCAGAGTCGACAATCCTAAGATCTGAAATCCTTCCAATGGCCCACTGGCCTGGAAATGGAAATCATCTCAAACAACCTCGTCTGAGTGCAGATTTCATGGGAACTAGTGCATGCCTAACATACAGGTTCACCACAAATCTGCTTCTAAATCTATGTAGCTCTCAAGCCTGGGTCTAGCTTATCACTCATCAAAGCCCCTTCCCACAACAGCACAATAATAACAATATCATACCGAAAATAAAGTGCGGAAAGTAAAAAAGCGATAAATAAACATAACCCAATAGGTAAACACACAAGCGCTAGGAATGACTCGTACAGGGAACAGAAAGAATCCCCAGTAGAGTCGCCAACTGCTAGGGATGACCCAGACAGCTAGGAAGAAAATCCAAGGCGAGACTCGCATAGGGAACCGTTAGAGTCCCCAGCAGAGTCGCCAGCTGTCGCTGCTGCGAAAATAAGGTGCCGGCAAAACAGAAGAGTCGCCACCTTTTGTTATTTATCCCTCGGAACGGGAAAGGAAACGATCGGAAAAACCTGGAGAAAAGGTATAAGACAAGGTCATCGCAACCATTGTCTGGATTCGGGAGTCGGTTACGCAAGGGGAAGGTATTAGTACCCCTCACGTCCATCGTACTCGATGGGATCCACGCTTGTTGTGTTTATCTGACGGGTTTGTTACATCTATCTATGCTAAGAGGTCTGGTCTAAAAAGAAAAGAAAATGACTCGGCAAAGTATCGCACTTTATGCGTACGTATTCCCGTCTGGAACGAGAAATCAGAGTCAACGTAGTTTGCCTAACTACGGGTAAAGGGGGGAAGGTTGCTCGCCAAGATATCGCATCTTGTGCCTACGTACTTTCATACGGCATGAAAGATCAGAGCAAACGTAGTTCGGGCTACGGAGAACACAGGTTTGTTCCGCTGTCTTTTATCCAAGTAAAGTTATCAATCAGTTCCTGCAGTTGGTATTTGCAGCTCGATCCTTGGAGACTTAGGTGTTACCGTTTGCGGTAGAAGTGAAAGTTAACAAAACTCTCCTTTAAGAAAAGGGTTTTCCTGATTAAGGGGTCCAAGAGGACAAAAAGGATTTGACGTTTGTTTCTTAAGTCTTTTACGGAAGAAGTGAATTGAGTTCTGTTTGTAACTCGTGTTGCACTAAAGACTTGGACTTGAGAGTGAATGCGTCGCATGTCACCCAAAGGGTACCACACTAAACACTCGAGTTATGTGAGGGAAACCCTCCCACAACTCTTTCTCAAGTAGCATAAGGCTCGTAACGCACAGCACATGTTAACCTTTATTAGGTGTTTTAACTGTATTTGCAGATGAGAAGAGAAACAGACTCTCTACAGGGAAACTGACTTGATCCTACAGTTATCATGCAATGTTCGTCCTACGGTTGTGGTTAAAAGGGAAACTAACTAATGTTATCATGCATGGTTAGAATCTTAATGTCTGTCATAACTTCTCTTGAACAAGAGAAGTCAGAGTTCCTAGGGGAACATGGCAATGGAAACAACAGTAAACAGAAAAAACTGAAGAGAAATTACTGTAAAGATGCATGCAATGCAAGTGAGGGAGGAAATATGTGTGGGGCATAAGCCTCCACAAGCTCATCTCAACCTCAAGCCAGATATGAATAACTGCAAAGATAATAGAAGAAAGTAAATGCAATCAAACAGACCACACATCACACAGGCAAGGGAGCTGAGCTCTACCCAATACCAGCAAGCAAAGCCACATAGTAAAAATACAAGCAGAGGGAGAAACTCAACCTCTAATGCAATACAAGCAAGGGGAGAAGCTCAACCCTTAAGATGCTCTCAGTCCTATGATCATCTACATGAAGCCTAAATCTAATGCAACACTCCAAGCAAATCACATCAATACAGTTGAACAAGAAGAAAACAGGCAAACAGGGAAAACAAGCCAGCAAACTCCACAGCAGAGCAATCTTCTAACAGCAATCCAATCTGAAGTCTGTAACCATTCTTCAAGTCCACACCATATTCAAGAGAAGGAAAGGGATAATCCATCTTCAAACTTTAACAATTCACTCCACCAAGAATGAAGAGAATCAACAAGATGAGTATTTGATAATGGGAAGCAGACAGGAAACCAAAGGAATCCCATCTGACACTCAACCAGTCATCAGAGAAAGGCATCCTCAAAAGTTCTACTCATTGTAAAGTGTCACACATCCCTCCAAAGGAGAGATGGGACTTTTACATGAGGACTTTGAATCATAGGATAGGATGGAAGGTGGATGAAACCAACCATTATTTGAAGAAAAAACTAATTCTAAAGTTCTCTCCTAAAATCCCTAATCTCCTAAGCTACAAAAAGCTAACAAAAAGGAAAGAAAAGCTCCAATCCAAGCTCCAACAGCCACTCCACAAAAGCTTCATCATGTCCATGATATCCTCCAATAAGAACCAGAAGCCCACCATGCAAGAAAAGCCCACTTTGAGTCCACTCCAAACCATCACCAATGCTGAAGCACCAAATGAACAAACAACTTGAATATTCTATCTAAAATATCAAAACACATCCTAAAAATCTAATTATTTTTCTATGGGAACATGCATTTGTTAATGATCTATAGTTCAAAAATCAGGACCTAATTCAATTTCTAAGTCCTCTAATAAAATCCTAAGTTGAAAGGTATCAAGGGAAACCATTAATGGGGAAAGGCTCTAAACCTATCTCTAAATTCTATTTAAGATGATTTAAAAAATCATGATAAAAATCACACAATGTCAACAACATGCATATAACCAGCCTGTAAAATCTCAAGATCAAACTCCAAAATATGAGTGAGAAATAAAATGGACAAAATCAGCACACAATTATTCCACCATTAAAAACATACTACACTAGAAAATATGCAATAAAATGGAAAATGCATGGAAAATTAAAATGAAAAGCATGATAAAATCCTAAACATCTCAGTTTATATCTACAAATTTTTCCAAATTTTATCTACAACATTTACTAATTTTGATGAATTAAATTCTAACAAGCACTAAACAAAAAAAATAAAGAAAAGCAATTAAAAACAAAAGACTGGAAGGGGTGCAACTGGCAGAAAAGTAAGGCTCACACGCCTGGGCCCAATGCAGGGGGGTGCTGAAAGCACCTGGGCGCTAGGCCCATTTGAGCTTAATTCAGCAACAAACAAAAAAAAACAATCTCATAATACCACCCAGGGGGTGTGAAAGTAGGAAATTCTACGTGTAATTCTGCTTGGGCTTACAAAGGGGAGGTGTGAAAAGCGCCTACAGCCAAGGCCCATCACAACAAAATAATTCCATTCAGTTTCTCTCAATATTAATCAAAAATAGCACACGTGGGGATTCGAACCCGCGTCCCTCATGTTCACATAGCGCTGAGACAAGCTGGGATTTCACTTAAGCAAAACGACTTTGCTTTGCAAGGAGGTGACGTGGCGCGCTGGGGGTCCTTGGATGTCATGACCGAGTCAAAGTCTTCCTCACGAATGGACGAAGGAGATTATGTCTTCCTCATTTCAAAATTCTGCAAACAGCAAGCTTGCGCGCGAACGACCGTCGACGACAGCTTTTCCGGCCAGCCTCCAAACAACACATCTCCCTCAATACTCAACCAAACGCAATGATTTTTGAACGAAAATTGTGTGAAATCTCACGAGGATTACAACCATACTACTTAAATGATCTAAAACTTCAAGAATCAAGAACTCTACATCCTAACCGAAAATGGATCCATTCTTAAATTGTCACTATTCCTCAAATTCTCTGCCCAGAAATCATCTATGACCTAAAGGAAACCTAACCACATGAATCCAGAGCATTGAAAACGCATGAATTGAGTGTAATTTCAAGAAGTAAAAACCTGGTTTCAAGCTTCCATTTGAGGCGTTTCTGGCTTGATTCTTGCTCTAGAACTTTCCAGATCCACTCAGTGATGATGTTAGAAGAAGATTGAAGCTTCAATTGCACTTGAAATAGTCTCAATCAGAAATTCGATCTTGCAATTTTCTCCTTAAGCTTCAATGGAAAACTCTGATCTCATCCCCAATGAATCACCAACCTTGCTTCTGATGAGTTCCTAGACCTTTATAGATTGATTTAGAACCTTCTAGAGCTCAGCCCAGACCCAAAATCAAAAAATCCAATTCCAACTTCCTTCAAAAAGTTTGCTTATGGCATCCCCCAATTTCCTTCAATAGCTTGCCTATGAAGCTTCTAGTATCATACACTAACCTCCTTGAATGGATCCAGCTTGGTTAGGGCCCTGAATTTGGCTTTAGGAATGATTGGTGGAATGTTACTTATATGTGAAGAAACCTTATGAAAGGCCATGAATTGTACTTCAAATGAAAAATCCATAATTGCCAATGTCTCTAAAACATAATTTCTGATTAAAATGAGTGGTCATTTGACTTGTTTTGGACCCATAATCAATTATTTGAATTTCCCACCAAAAATGCCTTTGAATTTCTTCTTTCTTCAAACCACTTCACACCAATCTTTGATATGAGCCAAACCAATTCACCATGAGCTCTTGGTTGACCTAAAAACCACATTTTAAACAAGTTCCATGTTGAACAAAAATCCATTTGACATGTGCAAGTTGGAGATTTTGACCTATGATTGAAAATGGCCTATAATCTCACTTTCCCAAAATACCCCTAACTTGTAAACCTCATAACTTGAGCTCTACAAATCAGATGAATGACTTCTAATAAATTTTGGAAAGCTAAGACCATGAGGAACATATTTCATGTTTACCAAAAGTTTAGTAGAAACACCCTCCTAGGTCAAAAGTAGCTTGGAAGTCAGATGATTTTCACAGACAAATTTCAGATGCATCTGAGGACCTGTAACTTGTCTAGACCATAACTTGAGTTCTATGAATCCAATGGAGAACTTCTAGTACTCAAATTAAATCTAAGAGCATGATCTACAAGTTTAATGTTTTCCAAAAATGGAGATGAAACTTGTATCTTGACTTACATGGCTTGGAAGTTTGACACTAAACAGGGGATTTTACCCTAGGAATCCTGACTTAGCAACTCCAACCACTCTTGATTCTTCTCAACTTGATCTTGAAACAACCTCTCATATGCCTCATCCTATCATTTTATGATCTCAAAGACATAGAAGTAGGCTTTGATCTTCTTCAATTGCTCATTTTGACCTAGGATCAACCAGATGAAACCCTAGTGATACCAACTTCCACTGTGGCTTTTGCACTTGCTACAAGCATTTGACTGAGCTCTATCTTGATCCTCTAGGAACTCCATGAGCTCTATCCCCATATATCAAATCCACCTCCAAGGCTTCACAACCTCTGATGCTCTTCAAATGGCTCCAAGTTAGGAGATGATCCCCATACAAGCACTCAAGCTTCTCAAGAACTCAACCCTCTATCTGATGATCATAGTGACTTCTCAAACTTGAATAATCCTCTGGCTAGGCTTCTGTTGACATATATTACACTTGATCCCCTGCACAGGTGAACAATGCTATGATATGCAAATGCTATGATGATGATATGCTAATGCTATGAAACATAAACCAGGTGAGAAAAGGTTAGGCAAATTTTGGGGTGCAACAGTATCGACCATCATCAGGCTTGTTGATTGTGGTCATATCTATTTTGTACTCAACTGATGTATGCGCACTGTGGATTGACTTGTTATTATACGAGGAGTTGTTATTCTGTTCACTAGTCTGTGGGATTTTTCATGGTTGCTTATTCTTTCAGGAATTAGAATCGGGGGGGAAATTTCGCTGAAACATATTTACATGTCTGTATTCTGCATCTTTTGCATTGTTTATCATTTTGCATAGCAGGTGTTCTTGGGACCGTTAATCTTATCTCTATATGGTTTTTAGTTCACAGGATAGCAGACCCGACATTCCACAGGTACTCTACGAGGGGGAACCAACAAAGGATTATGGAGCAAGTTCAACTCGAGCTTCAGAAATTTCGCGAGAGGATGGCGCAATTTATAGACATGATGCAGGGCGTAGCCAACGGCCAAGAATAGTTGAGGACATTGGTGCAACCTCTGGTGTCAAGAGTTGATGGTAGTGGGGTTCTACACGGCGGAACCCCTGATGTGCCACCTCCAGTGGAAAACAGTACGCCACGGGCAGATGCTATCCCAATGGTAATCCCTCCGGGCAGAGGAAACCAAACTGGAATTCCCATCCTAGTTCCAATGGGCCCTGTACAAGGTAACAACGGTCCCTAGTGGGATCAAGATGATCAAGAAGACATTTTCTCTCTAGGAGATATTGGGGCAGGATTGCAACCCGACGTTGATAAAAGATTCAAGGCGATTAAGGAAAAGATGAGAAGCCTTGAAAGCCAAAATACTATTGGTCTAGATATGTCGAACCTAGGATTGATTCCAAGACTTAGGATTCCTCCAAAGCTTAAGGTGCCAGATTTCGATAAATACAAAGGAACAACATGTCCAAGGGTGCATCTTCACTCCTATTTCCGAAAGATGTCTACATACTCCGATGATGAGAAGTTATTGATGCATTTATTTCAAGATAGTTTATCAGGACCATCCCTTGAATGGTATATGGGTTTAAAGCCAGTTAATGTCAGAAGTTGGAGGGATTTGGCATAAGCTTTCGTTAAGCACTACCAGTACAACAGTGACTTAGCGCCAAAGGGAGTGCAGCTTCAGAATTTATCACAAAGAAGCAACAAATGTTTTAAAGAATAAGCACAAATATGGAGAGAGCTTGCTGCTAGAGTTCAACCTCCCATGGTGGAGAGAGAACTAATTGATCTATTTGTGGCCACATTACTGGGAATTTACTATGATAAGTTAGTGAGCAGCATGTCTGGGAGCTTTTCGGACTTGATTATTACCGGCGAGAGGGTTGAAAACGGTATTAAAATGGGAAAGATACAAGCGGGAGAAGGGACCTCATCTGAAGGTGGAAGAAATATTTTTGGTGCGAAGAAGAGAGATAACGAGACAAATGCAGTCTCTGACTTTAACAATCGAAATAGATATCTGAATCAGCGTCAACAGCGACCGTATTATCAACAACCTCCACAAGTAGCTAGTATTGCCATCCCAGCGGTACAACCTCAACAACAACAACCACGTCAGCAACAGCAACAACAACGACCTCAACAACAAAATTATGCACCGAGACAGTTCCAAGATCGAAGAAGGATGATGGATAGGCATTTTGACACACCACCGATGCCCTACGCTCAGGTATTAAAACACTTAATTCAGCTGCAGTTGGTCCAGAAAAGGACAATGGCACCTCTAACTGGCCCACCACCTCCCGGGTATGACGCCAACGCTAGGTGTGAATTCCACTCTGGCACCCCCGGCCACAACATCGACAATTGTAAAGCCTTAAAACACAAGGTACAAGACCTTGTTGATAGTAAGGATATCAACTTCAATCAGGATGCGCCAAACGTGGATCAAAATCCCATGCCTAACCATGGTAGGGGTGGTGTGAATGCTATTGTCAATGAAGAAGGCCTAAACTTGGTGTCCAATGTGGAGAATCTGAAGACGCCGTTAGTTTTTGTGAAGAGCAAGTTGTTAGAGGGAGGGGTGTTCCCTGGCTGTGGGGAGGATTGTGAAGACTGTTTGATTTGTCCCGAAGGATGTCAGAATCTAAAGAACCATATACAACGCATGATGGATGACAGTCTATTGCAATTTGATAGAGTCTGTAAGAAGAATGTTGAAGAGGTAATCATTAAAGATGAGGATGAGGTGGCCACCATCTCCATCCCGTACAAAACAATTACAATTTTTGCGCCTTCGACGAGGCCCACTATTATATTCACAAAGGCAGGACCTGTACCCTATGAGAGCTCTAAGGCGATCCCTTGGAACTATGGGGCCGAGGTCTACTGCAATGGTCAAAAGCAGGAACTAAAGGGTTCGCCGTTGGATTCTGTTAATAATTTGGTGGGAACCAGAGGAATGACTCGAAGTGGGAGAGTGTTTGCACGTCCCGAGGTAAATGCAGACAGAACCGACAAAGGAAAAGAGAAAGTAGTGGTTGAAGAAAGTTCTCAGACTAGAGAAAAGGAATCTTTGCTGAAGGACGCAGAGGAATTCATGCGTTTGATAAGGAAGAGTGACTACAAAATTATGGATCACTTGCAACAGACTCCTTCAAAGATTTCCATCTTGTCATCGCTATTATGTTCTGAAGCTCACAGGAATGCTTTGCTCAGGGTTTTGAATAATGCTTACGTACCTCAGGAGATATCCGTAAATCAGTTGGAAGGGGTGGTGGCCCACGTCAATGCAGGTAACGGGTTGGGATTCACTGATTGTGATTTGACACCGAAAGGGAGAAACCACAATTTGGCTTTGCATATTTCACTTGAATGTCGAGGAACAATAATGTCACACGTCCTTGTTGATACAGGTCTGTCCTTGAATGTGTTTCCAAAGAAAGTGTAACACCCATTTTATTTATTTTAGTAATTTTGGTGTTATTTTAATTATTTTATGTTGGTGTGCCCTTAGGTGGGGTGTGTTGGATGTGTTGTGGGTGTTTATCCTTGATGTGTAAGGATTGATCTTGGTGACATGGAGCGGAAATGATAATATTATAGTAATAGTAATGTTGGTGATATTATTATTATTATTATTATTATTATTATTATTATTATTATTATTATTATTATTATTATTAGTAATATTAGTATTAATATTAATTTGGTGAAATATTATTATTTATATTATTAATATTATTATGAATATTATTATTAGTTAATATTATTATTTGGATTAAATAATTAAAATAAGGAATTAGAGGGGTCAGGGAGTTGGTACGATACATTTGGGATTTAGAGAGAAGAGGAGGAGTTTCACGATAAAACAGTTTTGGGAGAAAAGAGAAGGGAGGAAGAACAAGGAGAAAGGGGACAAGGCTAGAGCGATCGAATTGGTAGGGAATTCTTCATCAATCGGAACATCAATCGAGGTAAGGGGGAGAAACAGATTGGGATGGTATTTACATGAAATTGGGTAGAGGGGATTCCTTAACCCCGTAGGTATTCTGATGAATATGTTGAATTGTTGCTATGATGTTAAATATTGTTGATTTTTGATGAATTGTATGTATATGATGATACATGATGATTTGTTGTTGCCCTTGATGTATGAGTACTGATGTTGGTGTGGTTTGGGCAAGTTCTGAGTAACTCTGAAGTATTAGTAAAAGTATCTGATGCTGATGTTAGAGTAAGAATTATAGGTCGATTGGCAAGTATAATATTATGGTTTGTAGTACTGATAGAGTAGGATAATAGATGAGGATTATAGGATTGGAATTGGCTCAGATAGCATTGCAGAACAATGGGGATTTTGGGGTATCGCAGCATTCGCTGGGTTTCGCCTGGCGAGTGTTGGTGAAGGTTCGCCTGGCAAATGTTAGCGAGGGTTCGCCTGACGAGTGTTAGCGAGCAGTGGCGAGTAATTCCAAATAAACTCCCAGACCTAAAGAGTATGAAGTTCGCCTGGCGAGTGTGGCCAGTGAGGCTTCGCGGGCAGGTTCGTCTGGCGAGCCATAGCGAGCATTCGCTGCGGGGCTTCGCCTGGCGAATGAACTAGCGAACGTCACAGCAGAATATGGTTTTGGTACTGTTTTGCCTTGTGCATTAGCCTTGTAGGATCCCTTTGATCATGATAAGTGTAGGGATGGTGATAGGTGTCGCTTCCGCGAAAATAAGGTGCCGGCAAAACAGAAGAGTCGCCACCTTTCGTTATTTATCCCTCAGAACGGGAAATGAAACGATCGGAAAAACCTGACAAAAAGGTATAAGACAAGGTCATCGCAACCGTTGTCTGGGTTCGGGAGTCGGTTACGCAAGGGGAAGGTATTAGCACCCCTCACGTCCGTCGTACTCGACGGGATCCACGCTTGTTTGTGTTTATTGGACGGGTTGGTTTATCTATCTACCTATCAAGGCTGGTCTGAAAAGAAAAGAAAATGACTCGGCAAAGCGTCGCGCTTTATGCCTACATATTCTCATCAGAGAATGAGAAATCAGAGTCAACGTAGTTCGACTTACTACGGGTTACGGGGGAGGTGGCTCGCCAATACGTCAGTATTGTGCCTACGTACTCTCAACAGGCATGAGAGATCAGAGCTTACGTAGTTCGGGGTACTACGAATTACGGGGGTTCAGATTCATCTGTTTTATCGAGTAGGGTTAAACAACAATTCCAGCAGTTAGGGACAAAGCCTGTTTGCGGTAGAACTAGGAGTTTAACGACACTCTTTTCTTCAGAAAAGCTTCCTTTGAATTACGGGCCCACGGGGCAAAAAGGTTTGAAGTTTGTTTTCTGTCTTTTACGAAAGAACTGTTTTTTATGTTTGTTTGCAACTAGTATCGCACTAGAGACTATGACCTGAGAGTGAATGTGTTGTATGTTACCCAAAGGGTACCATACTCAACATCCAGACTGTGGAAAAGAAACTCTCCCACAACCCTTTCTCAGATAGCTTAAGGCTCGTAACGTACGATGTCAGTTAACCTTTATTACTGTATTTTCATTTGTTTTGAGATGAGAAGAGAAGGGGCTCAACTAAAGGGAGACTATCAAGTCCTAATGTTGTCATGCCAAGGATTCATCCTATAGTTGAGGTTTGAAACAGGGAACTCCTAGAAGTTATCATGCATAGGTTTCAACCTAAAGTTCTATCATCACTTCCTTATCAAAGGAAATGAGAGTCCTAAGGGATCATGTCGATGATAAACAGAAACAGATAAAGCATCAGCTTAAACAGTAAACAGATATACAGTAAACGACTGTAAAATGCATGCAATGCAAGTGAGGGAGGAAATGTGTGTGGGGCATCAGCCTCCACAAGCTCATCTCAACCTCAAGCCAGATATGAATAACTGCAATCATACAGGAAATGACATGCTACCAAGCAACATAATAACTGCAATCATACAGAGGAAATAAAATTCTATCAAGCAAAATACAAACCACATGGGCAAGGGAGCTGGGCTCTACCGTATACCCGCAAGCAAAGCCATACAGTAAAAATACAAGCAGAGGGAGCAACTCAACCTCTAGTGCAATCATGCTCCTAGATTACATCAGTCTAAATATGGACTTATTCTAATGCATCAAGCAAGTCAAACAAGGCACATCAATACAGAAAAGAAAACAGACAAGAAAGAAAGCAGATCAACCCCTCTTTCAATTCCAAGCTTCAGCTCTTATGACAGCAATCCAGTCTTCAGACTTCAACCATCCTTCATGACAAGTATCAACTTGCTTCTCCAAGGTTTCAATCCCTCAAACATAAGTATCAACTTATTCTCTCTTCTCCAAGCTTCAGCTCTTCAGTAAATTCCACCTTCAGGCTTCACTCCTAACTGCAAGTATCAACTTGATTCCTTCAGGCTCTCAATGCACCAGTGTAAGTGTCAACTTATCCTTTATTCCTCAAGCCTCAGTTCTTCACTCAATCTCAATTGAATCCTCTTCATAAGTATCAACTTGATCTTCAAGCTTCAGCTCTCTCTTCTATACCAGTATCAACTAGCCTTCCTCTTCATCTATAAGCTTCAGCTTCTCAGAGTAGTCTTCAATCATCTGGAAGTGTCCACGTCATCCTTCAATCTTCTTCAAGCAAGGAACTCCATCCTCTAAAAAGGGAGAAAGATGCATCTATCAAGAGCAAAGTTGGGATGATTGGTAGCAGAGTGAAGACCAAAGGTCACCACTGAGCATCCTGTCATCAGAAAAAGGGACCCTCAAAGGTTCTACCAATTTGCAAAGAGCCACACATCCTACCAAAGGACGGATGAGGCCTTTACAAGGGACCTTACATCATAGGGAAGAATGGAATTGATCAACATATTCCATGTTTATGAAGGAAGAGAACTATCTAGAAACTCTGTCTACAAAACCCTAATCTTATCTTAGTCAAAACTACACCACAAGAAGAGAAGATCTTCAAATCCAAGCCTCTTCAAGCAATCCAATGCATCTTCAACTTTCCTTCAACATCCACCAAGAAGAAGAGAGAGAGAACCCTAATCTAAGGGAACTAAAGATGTTAATCTAGTTGAGTTAGTGCCTTAAAATCATCTAAAACTAGTACCTAAACAAAAATCAATCAAAAATAGTAAACTATCTTATACATTTCTACAAAAATTCCTAAGGGATCCTAATTCAATTAAGAACACCTCATACAAAAACCAGGGACTAAATCATCTATTAAGTCCTAAAATTAAGTCCTAAATCCAAAGGTATCAACCATAAACCCTAAAAATGGATCTTCTAAAGGTTTCAACCTAAACTACCACCTATGTTCATCACAAATATGTGAGAAAATTCTATGGGGAGCATGCATGTCTATGCTAACTACTCACAAAAAATCAGGATCAAAATCATCACCACATGATCACACAAAATTCTACAAAATCAAGCATCAAGCATAACTATTTTAATATCAATTAAAATGAGAAAATTCCCATAAAATCAGAAAATGCATGAAATGAAAATATTTTTTATGTAAAAATACTATGTTCAATCATGAATATAATGCAAAAAGAATGGGATTAATTGGATCATTTTTCGATTTTATATGATTTAATCATGAACCATGAATAAAATGAAGAAATAAGAGAAAATGATAATAAAATAACAAAACCACGGTGCAGATAGTAAACACGCTCAGTTCATTATGGAAATTGGGCCATCAGGGGGGTGGGGATAACAATTTGAACTTAAGCCCAAAACCACAACTTAAATGAAACGCAGCGTTGCAATGTGATTCAGAGTCCTTCACAAATTGAAATCAATACGTGGCCGTTGGATCATGCCTTCACTCAAAGTCCAACCAAGATCTGATGGCTATCAAGTCATCTTCTCCAATTTGAATCCCTGAAACTCAGGTCACCTGCGCGCCATAGCCACCGCCGGTGACTTTCTCTGGTCACCCTTCCACAACCCTAGTTCAACATAGAGTCCACCATAGGCCACGATCCCTTAATGAAACATGTCCCAAATTCCCTCACGAATTCATTCATGCCCTTAATTCTCTCTGAAACCTCAAGATTCGCCATAACCAATTCTCAACCGAAAATGGTGACATCCTTAATTGGTCACTAATTCTCAAACTAACTATCTGAAAACCTTCCTACACCGTTCTACAATGCATATAACACCCTAATTCATCTTAATTCTACCTAATTTAAGCTAGAGATTGAAGGTTACCAACCTGATAAATTTGAACGAACAGAAGGGTAGAATCTTCAACTCAGCCTTCAAGAACTTGCAGAATCTTTCACTGAATCACAATCAATCTTCTGTATGCAAAGAAAAGAGTTGAATCTTCTTGAATCATCAAACCCGATTCTGAGTTGCAAGCTTCACTCTCCAATGGCTGCTTCACGATTCTTCCACCACAGTGCCTTGAATTTGATCTGGAATTGATCACCAACCTCAGTGCAAGCTATTGAGATCAATTTCTTGGACTGAAATGGCCTCTAACCTTGTAACCGATTTTGATTTGCAATGTGAAATCTCAAAGTGCAATCTCAGTTTTCTCTCTCAATCAAAACCAACCTTTGCTTTGGATCACCTCTACTCAATATATAGAACATGTATGAGTGATCTAGAACCCTCTAGATCCTTCTAATGAGAAATCCAATCTCTCATGACATGAGAAGTTCACTTATATGCCATGGTGTGCACAATTCTGCAAACAGCTTGAAAACAATCCCAATTCCTTCCAATTTCTCCCCTCATGACATTTTGAAAGTGTTTGGCTTGCAAGGGATCTTGCTCATGCCTTGAATTTGAGTTTTGCAAATGTTACTTATGATGTAAGTAACTACTTTTCAAAGCAAGTCCACAAATTAGACCTCAAATAAAAAATGTGGCTAAACCAATGTTCTTAAAATGCTTTTTAGAGTCAAAATGACCTATTACATGCCTTGGTTTGGATGTGTAGATCAAAAGTATCAATTTCCAACTTTGGTTTATTTAACTTATACCCTTATTTTAGGTCATTTTTGCAACTTTGAGCTACAAGCAATTTCAACAATTCAAGACCTCCTTAATAGCCTTAAAACATCATTTTGAACAAGTTTGATGTTGAACATTTTCTCATTTGAAGCTTGGAAATAGGAGTTATTGCCTTATGGTTGAAATGACCTGTAATCTCCAAATGACCAAAATACCCTTGACTTGTCAAAGCCATAACTTGAGCTCTACAAATCCTATCAAGGGATTATAGTACTCTATAGAAAGCTAAGAGGATAAGGAACAACATTCATGTTGACCAAGAGTTCATAGGAATCATTCTTCTAGGGCAAAAGTTTGATGCAAGTTGGGTAGCTTTCAAGCCCCCAAATTCACATACCTTAGATGACCTGTAACTTGTCAAAGTCATAACTTGAGTTATACAAATCCTATCAAGGACTTCTAGTACTCAAATTAAAGCTAAGAGCAAGATCTACAACATTCATGTTGCGGGTAAGATGAGATGACAATCACATCTTGAGCTAAAATGCCTTGAAGATAGGGGTCAAACTAGGGGATTTTACACTGTCAAGCCTTAGAAACCCTAGCTTGAAACTTCTCAAACTCTTCAATCATGATGAGTTGGCCTTGGAATCATCCTTATATCATCTCAATGCATCAATCCATGATCACATGGCTCTTGGATTAGGTCTCAACCTTCTCCAAATCATCAGTTGACCTAGGGTTGACCCAGTCAAACCCTAATTGCATCAATCATGGCTGAGTCTTCTTAATCTTGCACAATGACCTATCTAGGCCTCATGATGGCTTTCAAGACATCTCATAAGCTCTCTCAAGGCTTCAAGTCCACATTCTTGGCTTCAGAATCATCTGAGGAGCTCCCACAACTCTCAAGTTAGGAGGCACACACTCTTGGTTTCAACCATTCTCTCTGAGGATCTTTTAACTTCTCTGACAAGGATATCAACCCTTGAACACTTGAATAAGCTTCTTTTCTAGCTTCAAAGTCTAGTAATCATACCTCTTGATCTCCTGCACACATGTCAATGAAATGCAAATGATAATGCTAATGTGAATGAAATGAAACATAAGCTAGGTAAAGAAATGTTGGGCAAATTTTGGGGTGCAACAGCTGCCCCTATTCAAACGGCTTGGACCTGACTGGGTGAGAAGAGAACGACTCTCAAACAATCAAGGTACGAGACGGTTCAATACCAATAAACCCGAAAATTTGCCAACTGCACAAGTACACGGTACTCTGATGGGAACAAATCTTCGAAAACCGAAAGATTAGCTGCACGACAACTAGCTGGGGAATCGGTCACACGGTAACCGGTGAGACATGGTCGATCATGCCGTCAGGCATCAGGATTCCTCGGGACCTATCAGATCAACAATCAAGTTAATCATGCCATCGAGCATTCAAAGAAATTTTTGGGCGTCAACCGGACTTCATCAGTAAGTCGGGAATAGAATTCTCAGTCAATCATGAACCAATTGGGGATATCCAAACTTCTGCCATCGGGCACTCCGCATCAGCTGAGAGAACTGCTTCGTCAATACGGTTGGACTTCAATTATCAAGTCTTCAGGGGAAGTTTCAACTTCACTGTTCAGAAACCTGCTGGGGATGACGCATCTCCGCTGGGGATTCTGGGGAACTATCAAGTCACTCTGCTTCGGGGATCCAGAAATTATTCTGGGTGAGTCATCTCTGCTGAGGAAACCAAGAATCATGTTGAACAAACAACTTCGCCAGGGACTTTAAGAATCATCCTGAACCAATAACTCTGCTGGAGATTTCGGGAATCATCCTGAGCAATCACTCTGCTGAGGACTCTAAGCATCAACTTAAGCAACCAACTCTGGCGACTTCACTGGGGTTTTAAGAGTCATCTTGAGCAAACGACTTCGCTGGGGAGAATTCAAGAATCATCTTGACCAAACCATTCTGCGGAGGAACACCTGCAAAACAAGAACGGTAACAACCTAGCTCATGTTTCATATGCGTATGCTTTGGCAATGGCGCAATGCTCCACACGGTGGAAATGCTACGTGTTTTTTGGGTAAATGCTATGCAATCATGCAAAATGCTATGGCCCCATCAGTAAAATAAATGCCGAAGGGAAGATCTTCCCGTCAGGGAGAAGGAACCACTCTGGTGGGGGAAGGAATCATCCTGCCAAGAAAAAGTCACGCCAATCTCAATTGGATTCCGCCTGGGGAAACGAACTTCAGTCAACTGCTGCAGGGGAACGAAACTCTACGAGAACCCGGACCTGCTCAGGAAAGCGATGTCAATCGCAGAAATGAACTGCATGACATTCGCAGCCAACCTTTCCTAGAGGTAACGACTCCGACGGGGAAATACAGCATCAGCTATTCAACACCCTACTGGGGAAAACCAATCATGGCCCGAACTACTTTCCAAGGACTCGGCTCCCTTGGGGATCTGCAAAATCGACTGGGGAAGAAGGAATCGCCCTGCTTACAGGGGAGAGTACGACTCTGCGGGAAATTTCAATTTTGCTGAAGACTTCAGTCTGGAACTATCAATTGCTGCACACTTCAGTATGTGACTCAGCTAGGGAGATGACGACCCTTCGGGATGTATCTGATTGGGGAGAGAATCCTCTCTGCCTGGGGATAACATATCAATGCTTACGATCTCACGTTCAGACTCTGCGGGGAGAAGCTGCTGAACTTCGCTGGAGAAGAAGGAATCATCCTGCTTGGGGACGCATACGGCGTACTACCTGGCATATGCTACACCTGCAACAACACAAACAAACAGACAAGATACCCTTCTCAAAGGGACCTATCAAGGTTATCGTCTTGTGACAATGTTCGAGTAATTCATTGTTTCGACAATCAGTGGCCTAGGCCAGTAAGTTTATGTATGCGCATTTTATCAAAAACATCGGCGTTCTTTTTCGCAAACAAAACAGGTAAATGATAAACAGACAAACAGAATTGCTGAATAGTATACATTTTATTGATAACGAACCCCTGAATGGGTAAAAATGTTTTACAACAGATGCAAGCCCCTGGAATGAGGAAGCTGCGCAAGAATAAAACATAAATATACATCAGTATATACACATGTCGGCAACGAGGCATAGACGAACACCATGAATTGATCCCTCTATGACCCACTCGACTTCAATACTTCTCCAACGCTTCAGCTTCAGAAGAGATTGATTCAGATAAACGGCCCTCAGGTCTTCCAAACCACTAAACAATGAAAGTCCACACGCGGAACGCAGTCGTTTGCTTTTTCAAATCCCTAACTTTTGCCTGAATCGCCCTTCCGGGTTTTCGATTCACCGGGATACCCTTTTTTGCCAAAGTCGCCCTTCCAGGTTTTCGACTTTGCGGGTGTACATTTTTTCTTTATATCCCTAACTTTTGCCCGAACCTTTTTCCTTTTTTATGGTTCGCCAGGATGCCCCATTTTTGCCTGGATATTCTTTTTCTTTCCAACGGGTCATTTTTTAAGAAAAGTATTTTTTAACTGCGTCCGCGTTCACTGAGGATGCAAAATCTTCGCCATCCATCGTAGATAACAACAAAGCTCCTCCCAAGAAGACTTTGCTGACGATGTACGGACCTTCGTAATTAGGAGTCCACTTGCCCTGGTGATCGGAGTGTGGAGGAAGAATCTTCTTCAGGACGAGATCACCCGTCTGAAAGCTTCTAGGACGCACCTTCTTATCATAAGCTTTCTTCATTCGGCTTTGGTACAGACGACCATATGCAATCGATGCCAATCTCTTCTCGTCCATCAGGCTGAGTTGGTTTAGTCGGTTCTTAATCCATTCTGCCTCGTCGAGTTTCACATCAACCAAAACTCGCAAAGAAGGGATCTCCACCTCTAACGGTAGGACAACTTCCATACCGTACACCAAGGAGAAAGGAGTTGCCCCGGTGACGTACGTACCGTCGTACGATAACCGTGCAGTGCAAATGGCAGCATCTCGTGCCAATCTTTGTAGGTCACAGCCATCTTCTGAACAATCTTCTTTATGTTCTTATTGGCCGCTTCAACGGCGCCATTCATCTTCGACCGGTAAGGAGATGAGTTGTGGTGTTCAATCTTGAAACTCTGGCACAGCTCCTTCATCATCTTGTTATTCAGATTCGAACCATTATCGGTAATGATCCGCTCGGGAATTCCGTAACGACAGATGATATCCCTCTTTATGAATCTAGCTACCACCTGCTTGGTCACATTAGCATATGAGGATGCCTCCACCCACTTGGTGAAGTAGTCGATAGCTACTAGAATGAAGCGATGACCATTAGATGCGGTGGGCTCGATCTTGCCTATCATGTCGATGCCCCACATGGAGAACGACCACGGGGAGGACATGACATTTAACGGGCACGGCGGCACATGAACTTTATCCGCATAAATCTGGCATTTATGACATCTCTTCGCGAATTTAAAGCAATCCGACTCCATCGTCAGCCAGTAGTATCCTGCTCTCAGGATCTTTCTTGTCATAGCATGCCCGCCGGCGTACGTACCAAATGTGCCTTCATGGACTTCTTCCATGAGCATACTCGCTTCTTTCTCATCTACACATCTGAGTAGCACGAGATCGTGGTTTCTTTTATACAAAACTCCATCAGGATTGAGATAAAAATTTCCAGACAGCCTCCTCAGAGTCTTCTTATCCTGGGTTTACGCTCCTGCAGGATACTCCTTAGTCATAAGGAAGGTCTGAATGTCATGGAACCATGGCTTGCCATCGGAGGCTTCCTCGATTGCAAAGACGAATGCAAGTCTATCAAGTAGAGAAAGGACAATTCTTGGAGCTTCATTCCAAAAATTGACTTTATACATTGAAGCCAACGTGGCTAAGGCATCAGCCATTTGATTCTCGGCCCTGGGCATATGATGGAGTTCCACTCGATCAAAGAACGGAAGCAGCCTTCTGGCATAATTCATGTACGGCACCAAATTCGATTGACGAGTCTCCCACTCCCCTTTAATATGGTTGATCACAAGCGCCGAGTCACCATATACGTCTAGGTTCTTTATTCTCAAATCAATTGCCTCTTATAGACCCATGATGCATGCTTCGTACTCCGCTTCGTTATTGGTGACTGGAAACGTCAGTCTCGCAGTGAACGGGATGTGGGATCCGTGGGGAGTCGTGATGATCGCCCCAATGCCACTTCCATAAGAATTAACCGCCCCGTCAAATATCAATTTCCATTGGGATTTCCTATCGGGCCCCTCATCGGGCAACGGTTCGTCACAATCTTTCGCTTTGAGAAACATGATATCCTCATCAGAGAATTCAAATTTCATCGGATGGTAATCCTCGATCGGCTGTTCAGCAAGGTATTCAGACAATACGCTTCCCTTAATGGCCTTCTAGGAAACGTACTGAATATCATATTCCGTCAACACCATTTGCCATCTGGCAATCCTGCCCGAAAGCGCTTGCTTCTCGAAGACGTACTTGATCGGATCCATCTTCGAAATTAGCATGGTGGTGTGGTTGAGCATGTACTGTCGTAAACGTTTGGCAGCCCAGGCTAATGCACAACACGTCTTCTCCAGCATCGAGTAACGAGATTCACAATCTGTGAACTTTTTACTCAAGTAGTAAATGGCATGCTCCTTTCTGCCCGTCTCGTCGTGCTGACCGAGAACACACCCCATACTATTCTCAAGAACTGTCAAGTACATGATTAAGGGCCGTCCAGCCACTGGGGGTATCAAGATTGGAGGTTCCTGTAGATACTGTTTTATCTTATCAAATGCCTTCTGGCAATCTTCGTTCCAGATAATCGCCTGATCTTTCTTTAGCAGTTTGAACATCGGTTCACACGTGGCCGTGAGCTGAGAGATAAACCTTGCAATGTAGTTTATTCTGCCCAGGAAACCACGAACTTCTTTTTTAGTTTTTGGCACTGACATTTCTTGTATCGCTTTTATTTTCGCAGGATCAACCTCGATGCCTCTTTCGCTCACGATAAACCCCAGTAGTTTTCTGGACCGTACTCTGAAAGTACATTTGTTAGGATTCAGCCTCAACCTGAACTTCCTAAGCCTCTCAAAAAGCTTCAGCAAATTGACCAGATGTCCCTCCTCCGTTTGGGACTTCGCAATCATGTCATCAACATAGACTTCAATCTCATGATCAATCATATCATGAAACAAAGTTACCATTGCTCGTTAGTAAGTGGCCCCTGCGTTCTTCAGACCGAAAGGCATTACCTTGTAGCAAAATGTTCCCCAAGGGGTGATAAACGTAGTTTTCTCCATGTCCTCCAGCGCCATCTTGATCTGATTGTAACCGGAGAAGCCATCCATGAATTAAAATACGGAGAACTGAGCTGTACTCTCGACCAACACATTAATATGAGGCAGCGGGAAATCATCTTTAAGGCTCGCCCTATTCAAATCCCGATAATCGACGCACATTCGTACCTTACCGTCCTTCTTCGGTACAGGCACTATGTTGGCGACCCACGGAGGGTAAGTGGTGACCGCTAAGAAGCCAGCATCAAGATGCTTCTGCACTTCTTCTTTGATCTTAACGGCCATATCTGGTCGCGTCCTTCTAAGCTTCTGCTTAACGGGAGGACAATCTTCTCGCAGCGGCAAGTGGTGGACCACGATGTCAGTATCAAGTCCGGGCATATCTTCGTATGACCAAACAAAGACGTCACTATACTCTCTTAGCATCTCGACCAATCTTCGCTTGACATCACTTTGCAATGCAGCCCCTATCCTGACGTTCCTGACAAGTTCTTCAGAACCCAGATTCACGATCTCAATCTCTTCCTTATGAGGCATAATAACTTTCTCTTCTTGTTTCAACAAGCGGGCCAACTCTTCGGGAAGGTCTTCATCTTCATCAATCTCTTCTTCGGCTTGATAGATCGGGCAATCGAAGTCGAAGTGAGTCGTAGAAGGTCCAGAGTCGATGTCATCTGTCATGTGGATCCTGCAATAACAAGGGTTAAGCTTAAAACAAGGATATGCAGGTTAGCACAAACCTCATTGCCATTTTATTATTTTTCAAAACAAATATAAAACAGGAATAACAGAGATCACAATATTTGAATACGAAGAAAAATGCCTTTTGATTTATTGATAAAATGCATGTACATAATCAAACGAGGCCCTGACAATAAAACCACTATGCCCCGGGTAGGACATAGGGTTGTACAACGATTGGAAAAAGTAAATCATTACTCTTCGCTTGTCATCTGGATGATATCCTTGACGGACCAGTTGTTGAGGCTCTCGCCTGGCTTGCTTGGCTGGATCCAGGAGTCTAGGTCACAGTCGCTATCTCCGCTGTCTTCAGACACTGCGTTGACGCTTTCAAATATCACCCCGCCACTGGTAAACTGGATCGGCCCTTTACCTCGCGACGCACTGCTAGAAGAAGAGGAGGCTTCAGCCGCAGGAGAATATCCCAACCCAAACTTGTCTTGCTTGTTAGGTATCTCCAAAATTCGCCCCCAGCCTGGGGTAGATCCGGCTTGGACAATGGCCCGGGCTTCCTTGAAGGAGGAGAGAGTCATCTCTGGCTTTTCAGTGACTACAGGCACTACGTCCTTGACTTTAACAGCTCCGAACACTTGGCATAGAATTTCGTGGATTTCCCCATCCATCTCAACATACTTGAAGGACGACAAATGGCTCACCATTATGTCTTCCTCGCCACAAACAGTCACGATGCTACCTCCGACAGCATACTTGAGTTTCTGGTGCAACGTGGAGGTCACGACACCCTCCGAATGGATCCATGGTCGGCCTAGGAGACAGCTGTAGGCAGGCATGATGTCCATAATGTAAAAGACCGCGTCGAATGTTTCTGGCCCGATTCGGATTGGCAACGTCACCTCCCCGAAAACATGGCGTTTGGTTCCATCGAACGCTTTCACAACCTAATCACTGGGTGTGAAAATCACTCCGCGAGTATCTAACTTCATTAATGCCTTCTTCGGAAGAACATTAAGTGGCGACCCAGTGTCTACCAACACGTGAGTCATAATCGTTCCTCTGCACTCTATCGAGATATGCAGGGCGCTATTGTGGTTCCTCCCCTTCGGCGTCAGCTCTAGGTCAGTGAACCCTAGCCCATTTCCAGCATTCACGTGGGCCACGTTCTCCTCTAACTGGTTTACCGATATTTCCTGCGGTACATATGCGGCGTTCAACACCTTCAGCAGTGCGTTGCGGTGTGCCTCTGAACACAGCAACAGATTCATGATGGAAATCTTCGAGGGTGTCTGATGGAGATGATCCATGATCTTGTAGTCACTCTTTTTAATCAACCTCATAAATTCCTCGGCGTCTTTAACGAGTAAGTCTTTTTCTACCCCGCAAGGGATCTCTTCAACGACTTTACTTTTACCTTTATCAGTTGCATCAGCTCTGTCCGCTTTATCCGCCACGACCTCGGGTGGTGCAAATACTCTCCCGCTGCGAGTAATTCCGCTACCGCCCGCTAGGTTCTCCACAGACGACCCAAACGGTTCTAGTTCCAACTTCTGTCCGTTGCAGTAGACCTCTGCCCCATAGTGCCATGGGACAGTGTTAGTGCTTTCGAACGGTATCGGCCCAGCTTTGGTGATAGTAATTGTGGGCGGCCTGGGTGCAGAAATAGTTATCGTCTGACGAGGGATGGTGATAGTGGCAACCTCATCACCTTGCTTCAGCATTACCTCACCTGATTCGCTTTCGGCCCTTCGGCTAAATTGCAGGATTCCTTCAGTCATCAGACTTTGAATCCCCTCTCTCAACTGTTCACATCCATCAGGACTTGTCGCACAGCCCATGCACAGTTCCCCGCAACCCGAGAAGTAACCCTTTTTCATCAGCTTAGCTTTAACGAAGCTAAGCGGTGTCTTCAGATCTCTGACGTCAGTCAACAAATCCAAACTCTCGTCTTCAATAATGGCGTTTACTCCACCTCCCCTATGATTCGGCATAGGGTTCTTCGTGACGTTTGGCACATTATCTGAGAAGTTGATGATCTTGGCGTCCACCATGTCCTGCACCTTATGCTTGAAGGCTTTGCAATTCTCTATTGTGTGGCCTGGTGCCCCTGAGTGAAACTCACAAGTTGCATTCGCATCATATCCTAGCGGAGGTGCCCCTGTCAAGGGAGTCAAGGTTCTCTTCTGGGTCAACTGTAACTGGAGCAGAGTCTGCAATAGTTGAGCATAAGACATGGGCGGTGTCTCGAGGTGACGGCTCGACAGAGGTGCCCGGTTTTGATACTTTATGTACCCTTGTTGATTCGGTTGCTGCTGTGGCTGTTGGACTATCGGGATAGTTATACTGGCCACCTGTTGGTGAGGGCCTTTACCCTTCCTTCGAGTGTTGGTCACGACGCTCGTTTCTCCTTCCCGTCTTTTGCCATCATAAGGTTTCTTGCCTCCTCCAGCTGAGGATGAATCTCCTTGAATTTTCCCCAGTTTGATCCCATTTTCGATGTGCTCACCCGTGATAATGAGATCTGAAAAGGTTCCGGACATACCGCTGACCAATTTCTCATAATAAACCCCTGGGAGGGTGGCTACAAACATTTGCACAAGCTCACGTTCAACCATCGGCGGCTGAACCCTGGCTGCCAACTCACGCCACCGCTGGGCGTATTCCTTGAATCCTTCGTTGTTCCTCTGTGACAGATTCTGCAGTTAGACTCGGTTCGGGGCCAAGTCACTGTTATATTGGTAGTGGTGCACAAATGCTTCAGCAAGGTCCTTCCACGTGCGCACACTAGTAGGCTCCAGACTCATGTACCATTCGAGGGATGGCCCGGACAGACTGTCCTGAAAGAAGTGCATCAGCAACTTCTCGTCCTCAGAATGAGCCGACATTTTCCGGTAATACGATCTCAGATGGACGCGAGGGCAGGTGGTGCCCTTGTACTTTTCAAAGTCAGGTACCTTGAACTTGGGAGGCACCTTGAAATCAGCAATCAGTCCCAACTTGGACATATCAACGCCCAGGGTGTTCTGGTTCTCGATATTTCTCATCTTATCCTCGAGTGCCTTGAACCTTAGACATGCTTCAGCAGTCAGCTCCCCTTCAGCACCTCTCTGAGAGAACACATCGTCTTGACGGTCTTCTAACCACGACTGAGGCCCAAACAGATTCCCGACACCTGCATTGCCGTTGCCCAGCCCAACATTGACGTTAGCTTCAAAATTCCCATTACCGACGCCCGTCGTATTTCTGTTTAGTCCCATGTTAGCTATCACATTGTCGTTGGCACTACCATTCCCCCTGGTCACGGGGACGCCATTCTGAGGAGTTTCAACTAGTGGAGGGGTAGGCACGGTCCCACCATGGAGTACGCCATTGCTATCAACCCTTGAAATCAGAGGCTGAACCAAGGTTCTGAGCTGATCCTGGCCATTGGCGACCGCTTGCATGAGCTCCATGAAGCGGTCCATTCTTTCGCGGAGTTCCTGAACATCAGTTTACACTTGCTCCATGATTCTGGTTTGATTTGCTCTGATCGGATAGCGGTGGATAAGTCTCTGATCAATCCTGGAATAACCGGAAACAACCTGTAAACACAAAAGGGTTAGGAAAAATGACAAAGTGCTCGTTATGCAAATGCAAACATGTGCCTGTGCATTAAAAAAGATTTCCCCCGATCCTAGTGCCTGAGTGCCAGTGCTGATAATAAGAAGTCCGAGTCCAATCATGGAAATAACATCTCATATATAGAAAGAAAGCCCATCAAGGCAGTACACAACGTCAGTGAGTACAAGTTGAATCAATAGCATGACCTCGACCAACAAGCCTGGTGATGGTCAACATACAACAATGATCAAACAAAAGGAATACAAATAGTCAAGCACGGCCACGGGCGCGAAACTCTTCTAACAACTCCTTCGTTTCTGGATGACCAGACCGAGTGAGTAACCCTTCGACGAGTAACTCTCTCTGCATAATGGTGTATTGAAGACCTTCGACCGAATCTTCCCATGCTCCTTCGCCGAAACAATCTTCTAGCTTTCGCTTCTTGGATTCAAACATCAGTTTGTGCTCCTTCAGGTTAGCAAGAGCTTTGTTGAGCTGGCCTTCGGTGGCATATCGGCGAGCGGTTTCTTCATCAAACCTCTTCTCACTAGCCTTCACCTGGGCTTTCAGCTTGGAGATCTGTTGCATCAGCTTATCCTCCCGCTCTTTCCTGTTGGCTAGGGAGGCCTTCCAGTGCTGGTTAAACTTGGATATCCTCTGATACGCTTCGTCCAAGTGCTGCTTCTTCGTGGCCAGTACATCGTTGACAGCTTTGAAGTCTCGACCCATGCGCTCACGCTCAGCTATCTGCTTAGCCAAATCTGTCCCTAGCTGGTTCACCAGCTCTGTTTGCCTCTTGAAGGAATGAACAACTTCGTTTCTCTCGCTCCTGAGCTGAACCAATTCCTTCTCCAATTCTTCATTTGCCTTTTTCAACTCATCTCTCTCAGCTAACACCTGATTATGCTGCTGAATAGGCACAGTGGTGGGCTCTTCAATCACTGGAGGGCTTTTTGGCTTTGCAGGAGGAAACGACATCCCTATAGCATCTACTCTGGTTCTGACCCAAGTCACATACGGAGTGTAGGCTTGGCTATTGCTTTTCCCCAGCAATGGTCTTCCCCGCTTACTGATACCACTCCAAGCGTGCTGCAGCTTAGATAACATATCCCCTTCTAGAAGACCAGTGAGGTACAGAGATTCCTGCACCTCTTCATCCTTCGGCGGAGCTCTCAAAGCATAAGCAAACTGTCGGACCAGCAAAGACGGATTATAGTTTATACAACCCTTCCTGCCTATCAAAGGCACGTTCGGAAACCCTCTGCAGCTGAAGATGATCTCAATACCCAACCTATCTCTATCAAACCAGGCAATATCCTCTGCAGAAAGACTCATCAAGCGCTCAGACCACTCAGTTGTGGCTGCAGACGAAGCAAAGGGACCCCTCTTGGGTAGATGACTATCAAGCCATTTATAAAGCAAGGGCACACAACACGAGACATTCTTACCCCTCCTGTTCTCGTTTTTGTAGTGGATGGAATGGTAGACATCTCCTATCAAGGTAGGGACTGGATTCCCGGAAGCAAAGATGTGAAATGCGTCGAAGTCCACAAAGTCGGGCATATTGGGGAACAGAATGACGCCATATATGCACAGAGCGAGAATGGCGTTAAACACGACCCAACATCCGTCTTTGGCGCACTGCTGAGCCTTTCCCACTAAGAACTGCAAGGAGGAACCGGGAACCTTGTTCCAACTAGACAAGACTAACTCAGAGGCATCCAGGTGAAGTGACAGAGCTAGACTAGCCAGATTAGGCTCAGCATCCATATGAACAAAGGGCATCTGACTCTTGATAGGCACACCTAACAAATCAACATACTCCTCTAGCGTGGGTGCAAGAGCGAAGTCCTGGAAAGTAAAGCATCTAAACGGAGGATCGTAGAACTGCAGCAAGGCGTGCAACCCATTCAACTCAAACGCATAAGGTTTACGAACCAAACTGAGCAATTTGCCGTAAGATTTTCTGAACTCATCTCTCACAGAATCATCTGCTAAAGCAATCAAACCAGTCAGCTGAACAACATCCGGAGCAGGGAGCTTGTAAGCCACGGTCTTCCTCAGAGAACCCATAATAACATAATAGAAGGCAAGAAATCCTGAATCGGGGGACACGGTACCTGCAACACAGACACACGTTAATGAAATGCAAATGGGTATGCAAAGCAACGTAAAATGCAATCATGCAGCAGGAGATCAAGGCAACTGTGCTGTGGAGGTTCTGTATCAACAAAACCATGATGTTGCTCTATCAAGAACAACCACTATATCTGATAATAAGAAAACCCCGGTATCGGACTACAAATCTGCTCTGTCAAGAACACACACACATAGGGCCATAAATCTGCTCTGTCAAGAACAACCATATGATAATAAGGACCCCTGATACAGGACCAAAACTCTGCTCTGTCAAGAACAAACATACATCTGCAGATGAGATCCTCAGATCCCAATCACAAACCTGCTCTATCAAGAACAAATACATATCTCTGAAGATAAGGTCCTCTGATACAGGACCATAACTCTGCTCTGTCAAGAACAATCATATATCTGATGATGAGAACCTCTGATCCCAATCATAACTGATCCACTATCAAGAAAACCAGGTAGTCTGAAGGTTAAGGTTTCCTGCAACAGACCCGACCCTGCTCACAGGTATGGACCTAAACTGACTCAAGTTCGGCATCCTATGCGGTCATCAGCGTCACAGACATTCAAGAGGGGTGATAGATACCCAGAAGGTGTGGCATCACCAGCTCATGAAGCGGCCTCACTCGGCTGAATTCCAAATGATCGCTCCCCAGAGTCGACAATCCTCCAAACCAACAACCCCCTCAACCCAAAGGGTTGAAAAAGAAGTCAACCGGGAGAACCTCGTCTGAGCGTGGATTTCATGAGACACTAGTGCCTGCCAAGCAAGCACGCGCTCACTAATTTCCACAACTAATGCTAAGTTCACTCAAGCCTGGGTCTGGCTTCTCACTCATCAGAATGCCCCTCCCACAACAGCATAGATAATCATATCATACTGAAAATAAAATGCGGGAAATAAAGATGCGATAAATAAACACAACCCAACAAGTAATCATACAAGCGCTAGGATTGACTTGCATAGGGAACCGGAGAACCAGAGACTCTGGGTTCGATCCCCAGCAGAGTCGTCAGTTGTCGCTTCCGCGAAAATAAGGTGCCGATAAAACAGAAGAGTCGCCACCTTTTGTTATTTATCCCTCAGAACGGGAAAGGAAACGATCGGAAAAACCTGACAAAAAGGTATAAGACAAGGTCATCGCAACCGTTGTCTGGGTTCGGGAGTCGGTTACGCAAGGGGAAGGTATTAGCACCCCTCACGTCCGTCGTACTCGACGGGATCCACGCCACGCTTGTTTGTGTTTACTGGACGGGTTGGTTTATCTATCTACCTATCAAGGCTGGTCTGAAAAGAAAAGAAAATGACTCGGCAAAGCGTCGCGCTTTATGCCTACGTATTCTCATCAGAGAATGAGAAATCAGAGTCAATGTAGTTCGACCTACTACGGGTTACGGGGGAGGTGGCTCGCCAATACGTCAGTATTGTGCCTACGTACTCTCAACAGGCATGAGAGATCAGAGCTTACGTAGTTCAGGGTACTACGGATTACGGGGGTTCAGATTCATCTGTTTTATCGAGTAGGGTTAAACAGAAATTCCAGCAGTTAGGGACAAAGCCTGTTTGCGGTAGAACTAGGAGTTTAACGACACTCTTTTCTTCAGAAAAGCTTCCTTTGAATTACGGGCCCACGGGGCAAAAAGGTTTGAAGTTTGTTTTCTGTCTTTTACGAAAGAACTGTTTTTTATGTTTGTTTGCAACTAGTATCGCACTAGAGACTATGACCTGAGAGTGAATGCGTCATATGTTACCCAAAGGGTACCATACTCAACATCCAGACTGTGGAAAAGAAACTCTCCCACAATCCTTTCTCAGATAGCTTAAGGCTCGTAACGTACGACGTCAGTTAACCTTTATTACTGTATTTTCATTTGTTTTGAGATGAGAAGAGAAGGGGCTCAACTAAAGGGAGACTATCAAGTCCTAATGTTGTCATGCCAAGGATTCATCCTATAGTTGAGGTTTGAAACAGGGAACTCCTAGAAGTTATCATGCATAGGTTTCAACCTAAAGTTCTATCATCACTTCCTTATCAAAGGAAATGAGAGTCCTAAGGGATCATGTCGATGATAAACAGAAACAGATAAAGCATCAGCTTAAATAATAAACAGATATACAGTAAACGACTGTAAAATGCATGCAATGCAAGTGAGGGAGGAAATGTGTGTGGGGCATCAGCCTCCACAAACTCATCTCAACCTCAAGCCAGATATGAATAACTGCAATCATACAGGAAATGACATGCTACCAAGAAACATAATACCTGCAATCATACAGAGGAAATAAACTGCTATCAAGCAAAATACAAACCACATGGGCAAGGGAGCTGGGCTCTACCGAATACCCGCAAGCAAAGCCATACAGTAAAAATACAAGCAGAGGGAGCAACTCAACCTCTAGTGCAATCATGCTCCTAGATTACATCAGTCTAAATATGGACTTATTCTAATGCATCAAGTAAGTCAAACAAGGCACATCAATACAGAAAAGAAAACAGACAAGAAAGAAAGCAGATCAACCCCTCTTTCAATTCCAAGCTTCAGCTCTTCTGACAGCAATCCAGTCTTCAGACTTCAACCATCCTTCATGACATGTATCAACTTGCTTCTCCAAGGTTTCAATCCCTCAAACATAAGTATCAACTTATTCTCTCTTCTCCAAGCTTCAGCTCTTCAGTAAATTCCACCTTCAGGCTTCACTCCTAACTGCAAGTATCAACTTGATTCCTTCAGGCTCTCAATGCACCAGTGTAAGTGTCAACTTATCCTTTATTCCTCAAGCCTCATGTCTTCACTCAATCTCAATTGAATTATATTCATAAGTATCAACTTGATCTTCAAGCTTCAGCTCTCTCTTCTTTACCAGTATCAACTAGCCTTCCTCTTCATCTATAAGCTTCAGCTTCTCAGAGTAGTCTTCAATCATCTGGAAGTGTCCACTTCATCCTTCAATCTTCTTCAAGCAAGGAACTCCATCCTCTAACAAGGGAGAAAGATGCATTTATCAAGAGCAAAGTTGGGATGATTGGTAGCAGAGTGAAGACCAAAGGTCACCACTGAGCATCCTGTCATCAGAGAAAGGGACCCTCAAAGGTTCTACCAATTTGCAAAGAGCCACACATCCTACCAAAGGAGGGATGAGGCCTTTACAATAGACCTTACATCATAGGGAAGAATGGAATTGATCAACATATTCCATGTTTATGAAGGAAGAGAACTATCTAGAAACTCTGCCTACAAAACCCTAATCTTATCTTAGTCAAAACTACACCACAAGAAGGGAAGATCTTCAAATCCAAGCCTCTTCAAGCAATACAATGCATCTTCAACTTGCCTTCAACATCCACCAAGAACAACAGAGAGAGAGAACCCTAATCTAAGGGAACTAAAGATGTTAATCTAGTTGAGTTAGTGCCTTAGAATCATCTAAAACTAGCACCTAAACTAAAATCAATCAAAAATAGTAAACTATCTTATAAATTTCTACAAAAATTCCTAAGGGATCCTAATTCAATTAAGAACACCTCATACAAAAACCAGGGACTAAATCATCTATTAAGTCCTAAAATTAAGTCCTAAATCCAAAGGTATCAACCATAAACCCTAAAAATGGATCTTCTAAAGGTTTCAACCTAAACTACCACCTATGTTCATCACAAAAATGTGAGAAAATTCTATGGGGAGCATGCATGTCTATGCTAACTACTCACAAAAAATCAGGATCAAAATCATCACCACATGATCACACAAAATTCCACAAAATCAAGCATCAAGCATAGCTATTTTAATATCAATTAAAATGAGAAAATTCCCATAAAATCAGAAAATGCATGAAATGAAAATATTTTTTATCTAAAAATACTAGATTCAATCATGAATATAATGCAAAAAGAATGGTATTAATTGGACCATTTTTCAATTTTATATGATTTAATCATGAACCATGAATAAAATGAAGAAATAAGAGAAAATGATAATAAAATAACAAAACCACGGTGCAGATAGTAAACACGCTCAGTTCATTATGACAATTGGGCCATCAGGGGGGTGGGGATAACAATTTGAACTTAAGCCCAAAACCACAACTTAAATGAAACACAACGTTGCAATGTGATTCAGAGTCCTTCACAAATTGAAATCAATACGTGGCCGTTGGATCATGCCTTCAGTCAAAGTCCAACCAAGATCTGATGGCTATCAAGTCATCTTCTCCAATTTGAATCCCTGAAACTCAGGTCACCTGCGCGCCATAGCCACCGCCGGTGACTTTCTCTGGTCACCCTTCCACAACCCTAGTTCAACATAGAGTCCACCATAGGCCACGATCCCTTAATGAAACATGTCCCAAATTCCCTCACGAATTCATTCATGCCCTTAATTCTCTCTGAAACCTCAAGATTCGCCATAACCAATTCTCAACCGAAAATGGTGACATCCTTAATTGGTCACTAATTCTCAAACTAACTATCTGAAAACCTTCCTACATCGTTCTACAATGCATCTAACACCCTAATTCATCTTAATTCTACCTAATTTAAGCTAGAGATTGAAGGTTACCAACCTGATAAATTTGAACAAACAGAAGGGTAGAATCTTCAACTCAGCCTTCAAGAACTTGCAGAATCCTTCACTGAATCACAATCAATCTTCTGTATGCAAAGAAAAGAGTTGAATCTTCTTGAATCATCAAACCCGATTCTGAGTTGCAAGCTTCACTCTCCAATGGCTGCTTCACGATTCTTCCACCACAGTGCCTTGAATTTAATCTGAAATTGATCACCAACCTTAGTGCAAGCTATTGAGATCAATTTCTTGGACTGAAATGGCCTCTAACCTTGTAACCGATTTTGATTTGCAATGTGAAATCTCAAAGTGCAATCTCAGTTTTCTCTCTCAATAAACACCAAACTTTGCTTTGGATCACCTCTACTCAATATATAGAACATGTATGAGTGATCTAGAACCCTCTAGATCCTTCTAATGAGAAATCCAATCTCTCATGACATGAGAAGTTCACTTATATGCCATGGTGTGCACAATTCTGCAAACAGCTTGAAAACAATCCCAATTCCTTCCAATTTCTCCCCTCATGACATTTTGAAAGTGTTTGGCTTGCAAGGGATCTTGCTCATGCCTTGAATTTGAGTTTTGCAAATGTTACTTATGATGTAAGTAACTACTTTTCAAAGCAAGTCCATAAATTAGACCTTAAATCAAAAATGTGGCTAAACCAATGTTCTTAAAATGCTTTTTAGAGTCAAAATGACCTATTACATGCCTTGGTTTGGATGTGTAGATCAAAAGTATCAATTTCCAACTTTGGTTTATTTAACTTATACCCTTATTTTAGGTCATTTTTGCAACTTTGAGCTACAAGCAATTTCAACAATTCATGACCTCCTTAATAGCCTTAAAACATCATTTTGAACATGTTTGATGTTGAACATTTTCTCATTTGAAGCTTGGAAATAGGAGTTATGGCCTTATGGTTGAAATGACCTGTAATCTTCAAATGACCAAAATACCCTTGACTTGTCAAAGCCATAACTTGAGCTCTACAAATCCTATCAAGGAATTATAGTACTCTCTAGAAAGCTAAGAGGATAAGGAACAACATTCATGTTGACCAAGAGTTCATAAGAATCATCCTTCTAGGGCAAAAGTTTGATGCAAGTTGGGTAACTTTCAAGCCCCCAAATTCACATACCTCAGATGACCTGTAACTTGTCAAAGTCATAACTTGAGTTCTACAAATCCTATAAAGGACTTCTAGTACTCAAATTAAATCTAAGAGCAATATCTACAACATTCATGTTGGGGGTAAGATGAGATGACAATCACATATTGAGCTAAAATTCCTTGAAGATAGGGGTCAAACTAGGGGATTTTACACTGTCAAGCCTTAGAAACCCTAGCTTGAAACTTCTCAAACTCTTCCATCATGATGAGTTGGCCTTGGAATAATCCTTATAGCATCTCAATGCATCAATCCATGATCACATGGCTCTTGGATTAGGTCTCAACCTTCTCTAAATCATCAGTTGACCTAGGGTTGACCCAGTCAAACCCTAATTGCATCAATCATGGCCGAGTCTTCTTAATCTTGCACACTGACCTATCTAGGCCTCATGATGGCTTTCAAGACATCTCATAAGCTCTCTCAAGGCTTTAAGTCCACATTCCTGGCTTCATAATCATCTGAGGAGCTCCCATAACTCTCAAGTTAGGAGGCACACACTCTTGGTTTCAACCATTCTCTCTGAGGATCTTTTAACTTCTCTGACAAGGATATCAACCCTTGAACACTTGAATAAGCTTCTTTTCTAGCTTCAAAGTCTAGTAATCATACCTCTTGATCTCCTGCACACATGTCAATGAAATGCAAATGATAATGCTAATGTGAATGAAATGAAACATAAGCTAGGTAAAGAAATGTTGGGCAAATTTTGGGGTGCAACAATAGGAAGTGAATTCCTTAATACTTTATGTAAGTATCTGATTGATTGGTGTATGACATATCTATGTATATGTGATGTATGGTAGTGTGATCTGAGAATCGTATGCACAATGTATGCTTGTGTTAATTTGTATGCATTTGGTGTCATGCATATTATGAAGTGTTGGTGGAATGAGTCATTGCTCGATGGAGTGTATGTGATTCATTCGTATTCCTTTGAGTGGGGAATTGGTGGGGACGGATCATGGCCAAGGGTGGGCGTATGTGATCTATCCGGGTTCCATAGAAGAACCAATGAGTCGGTACCACATGCATGGTATTGCGTTGCATATTCGCATTATAATGAATTATGTCGTTGGTGGACTATATGTCGTGTTTGGTGAATGTTGGGTGATGATTTATATGATTATTGTAGTTACTACCTTTATTTCATGTATGTAATTACCGATATATTTTGATCATGTTTTCTCACCCCTTTGCTGTTGTTGTGGTCTGTGCTTCTTCGAAAGTACAGATAATCCAGGTACTTAGCTAGCTTGGATTTGTGGTGTGCCAGTCGAGTCTTAGGATGCTCTGATACGTAGCACGAGACTTGGGTATTTTTAGTTGTTTTTTTTTTAACTTATTTCTTTTCCTGTGACGTATCATGAATTTGACGTATTTTGTTATATGAACAATTTCCGCTGTATTTTGGTGAAAACATTTTTAATGAAGTATGTGTTGGATTTTTATAATGTGATATCCCACTTTGGGTGGAAGAACTCTGATGTTTATTTATAATGTTTATATTTTAATTGAGTTGGGAAGTGGCAAGAAGGAATGATGTTGCTTTGGCTGCTGCTATGCAAGCGATGGCGCAGGCGGTTGCTAATCAGAACCCAGTTGTGAATGCCCAATTCAGAGATTTGGCGCAGTTTCGGTGTAACAAGCCGCCGACATTTGAAGGAGGAGTTATGGATCCTGAGGCTGCACCGAAGTGGCTGAAGGCGATTGAAAAGATTTTTAGGACTATGAACTGTAGTGATGAGCAAAAGGTGAGATTTGGTACTCACATGCTGGAAGGTGAAGCGGAAGCTTGGTGGGATAACTGTCACCAGAGATGGGTGACTGCAGGAACTACGATTACTTGGGATGTGATTCGCAAAGGTTTTCTGGAGAAGTACTTTCCGGAAGACATTCGGAGTGCTAAGGAGATAGAGTTCTTGGAACTGAAAGAGGGTAATCTGACCGTAGCGGAGTATGCTGTGAAATTTGAAGAGCTGGTGCAGTATTGTCCTCATTACAATACTGATGATGCGATGACATCGAAGTGTTTGAAATTTGAGAATGGACTGCGTCCGGAGATCAAGTTGGGAATTGCTTGTCAGAAGATCAGAAACTATGTTGAGCTAGTAAGCAGGAGTAGGATCTATGACAATGATAACCGGGTCAGGATTGCGCATTATAAGGCTGCGAGTGACCGTAAGGGTAAGTAGAGGTTCAGTGGTACTCCTTATAATGTTTCTGCTGATAAAGGAAAGTGTAAGGTTGCTACCGATAGGAAGTCCAGAGAAGGGGACGCGTCTGCTGAAGGGAAATGTTTCCGATGCGGTGACACAGGTCATCGTGCTAAGGATTGTCCTAAGGAGGGGGTAAGGAAGTGTTTCAAGTGTGGTAAACCAGGCCATGTGATAGCTGAGTGCAGGGCCACTATGCCCATTTGTTATAACTGTGGTGAGAAAGGCCATATCAGTACGCATTGTGAGAAGCCGAAGAAGTCTCAGGCGTCTCCGGCTGGTGGTAAAGTGTTTGCTTTGGCGGGAACTCAAGCTGTCAGTGAGGAGCGTGCTATCAAAGGTACTTGTATTATCAATAATATTCCTTTGACTGCTATTATTGATACGGGTGCAACCCACTCGTTCATTTCTGTTGATTGTGTGAAGAGAATAGGATTGGTACCGTCTACTCTTGAGCGACGGATGACTATTGAGACACCCTCTATTGGTTCAGTGACTACTTTGATATGTTTGAAGTGTCCGCTGACTATTTTCTGTAGAGATTTCGGAGTGGATCTGATTTGCCTACCGCTTGGTAATTTGGATGTTATTCTGGGTATGAATTGGTTAGAGTTCAACCGAGTCTACATTGATTGTTTTCGGAAGGTGTTACTGTTCCTTACTCCAGAGGAAGAAGAGTTGGCGAATTCTTTATCTAATAAGGAACTAAGGACTTTGTTGGAGGACGAAGCTAAGGTGTTTTCTTTATTTGCATCGTTATCGGTGGATAACAAAGCGCCAATGGAAGCGTTGGCAGTGGTGAATGAATTTCTGGAAGTGTTCCCTGATGACATTACAGAATTACCTCCGATAAGAGAATTCGAATTCAGTATTGATCTTGTTCCTGGTACAAGGCCTATCTCTATGGCGCTGTACAGGATGTCGGCAGTAGAGTTGTCCGAATTGAAGTCTCAGATTGGAGAGTTGTTGGATAGAAAGTTTATCAGGCCAAGTGTGTCGCCGTGGGGAGCTCTAGTGTTATTGGTGAAAAAGAAGGATGGTAGTATGCGTCTGTGCATTGATTACTGTCAGTTGAATAAGGTGACTATTAAGAATAAGTATCCTCTTCCAAGGATTGACGATTTAACGGACCAGTTGGTAGGAGCTCGTGTGTTCAGTAAGATCGACTTGTGATCGGGTTACCATCAGATCAGAGTTAAAGAAGGTGATATTCAGAAGACGACTTTTAGAACTCGATACGGACATTACGAATATGTTGTAATGCCTTTTGGAGTGACTAACGCTCCGAGAGTGTTTATGGAGTATATGAACCGAATTTTCCATTCTTATTTGGATCAGTTCATTGTTGTGTTTATTGACGATATCTTAATTTATTCTAAGTCTGATGAAGAAGATGCAGGACATTTGAGAATTGCCTTGCAGGTGCTGAAGGATAATAAGCTATTTGCTAAACTGTCGAAGTGTGAGTTTTGGTTGGAGACAGTGAGTTTCTTGGGGCATGTGATTTCTGGTGATGGAATATCTGTTGACCCGTCGAAAGTAAGTGCAGTGTTGCAATGGGAACCGCCGAAGACAGTGACGGAAATTAGAAGCTTTTTGGGTTTGGCAGGTTATTACCGAAGGTTTATTGAAGGGTTCTCTAATTTGGCGTTGCCATTGACTCAGCTGACGAGAAAGAACCAAGTTTTTGTGTGGGATGCTGCTTGTGAAGAAAGCTTTAAAGAATTAAAATGGAAATTGACTACGGCACCGGTGTTAGTGTTGTCGACTCCGAGTGAACCTTTTATGGTATACTGTGATGCGTCTAAGATGGGATTAGGCGGAGTTCTTATGCAGAATGGTAAAGTGGTAGCGTATGCTTCTCGACAATTGAGAGTGCATGAGCGGAATTATCCTACTCATGATCTTGAGTTGGCTGCGGTTGTTTTTGTGTTGAAGATCTGGAGGCACTATTTATATGGTTCGAGATTTGAAGTGTTCAGTGATCATAAGAGTCTGAGATATCTGTTTGATCAGAAGGAGCTGAATATGAGGCAGAGAAGATGGTTGGAATTCTTAAAGGATTATGACTTCAGTTTAAGTTATCATCCAGGAAAGGCCAATGTAGTAGCAGATGCTTTGAGCAGAAAAGCGATTCATATGTCGGCTTTAATGGTGAAAGAAATGGAACTAATCGAACAGTTCAGAGATTTGAGCATGGTTTGCGAGACTACGACAGACAGTGTGATGTTGGGGATGTTGCAAGTGAATAATGACTTCTTGGATACAACTAGAGAGAACCAGAAGTTGGATGTGAAGTTAGTAGATTTGATGACTGGAGCAGGATATGACTCCGATAATGATTTTAAACTGGATTGTACAGGTGTGTTGAGATTTAGAGGCAAAATTTGTGTGCCGGATAATGAGGACTTGAAAAAGTTAATTTTGAGTGAAGGACATCGTAGTAATCTGAGTATCCATCCGGGAGCTACGAAGATGTATCATGATTTAAAGAAGTTATTTTGATGGTCTGGTATGAAAAGAGACATAGCTCAGTTTGTTTATGCTTGTTTTTGTGTTGAACAACCGTTGGAAGTTCCAGTTTGGAAATGGGATTGTATAACTATGGATTTTGTTACTGGTTTGCCGAGTACGGCGAGAGGATTTGATGCTATATGGGTGATTGTGGATCGACTTATGAAGTCTGCATATTTTGTGCCGATTAATATTAGTTTCCCGTTGACGAAGCTAGCAGAGATTTATATTCGGGTAATTGTGAAGCTACATGGTGTTTCGTCTAGTATTGTGTCGGATAGAGATCTGAGGTTTACTTCGGAATTTTGGAAGAGTTTACAGGAAGCGTTGGGTACTAAGTTGAAGTTGAGTTCAGCTTATCATTCACAAACTGATGGTCAGTCGGAGAGGACTATTCAGTCGCTTGAGGATTTGTTGAGGGCTTGCGTGTTGGAGAAAGGTGGTGCGTGGGACACTCATTTATCATTGATTGAGTTCACGTACAACAATAGTTACCATTCTAGTATCGGAATGGCACCATTTGAGGCTTTGTATGGAAGGAGGTGTAGGACTCCTCTGTGTTGGTATGAGACTGGTGAGAATGTGGTGCTTGGACCAGAAATTGTACAACAGACTACTGAGACGATTCAGATGATTCGTGAGAAAATGAAGGCGTCTCAGAGTAGACAGAAAAGTTACCATGATAACCGGAGGAAAGAATTGGAATTAAGTGAAGGTGATCACGTATTCCTAAGAGTTAACCCGATGACTGGTGTGGGTCGTGCGTTGAAGTCCAAGAAGCTGGATCCTAAGTTTATTGGACCGTATCAAATTTTGCAAAGAGTTGGTGTTGTGACTTACAGGGTGGCGTTGCCGCCTGAATTGTCGAATTTTCATGATGTGTTTCATGTGTCGCAATTGCAAAAATATGTTTCGGATCCATCTCATGTGATTCCGAGAGATGAGGTGCAAGTCCGAGAGAATCTTACTGTTGAGACGATGTCGTTGAGGATCGAAGACCGTAAGATGAAACAGCTCCGAGGGAAGGAGATACCGTTAGTGAAAGTAGCTTGGGAAGGTGCTGCAGGAGGCAGTGTGACCTGGGAGTTGGAAAGCAGGATGCGAGAAGCGTATCCGGAACTGTTTCCATCAGGTAATTTTCGAGGACGAAAATAATTAAAGTGGGGGAGAGTTGTAACACCCATTTTATTTATTTTAGTCATTTTGGTGTTATTTTAATTATTTTCTGTTGGTGTACCCTTAGGTGGGGTGTGTTGGATGTGTTGTGGGTGTTTATCCTTGATGTGTAAGGATTGGTCTTGGTGACGTGGAGTGGAAATGATAATATTATAGTGATAGTAATGTTGGTGATATTATTATTATTATTATTATTATTATTATTATTATTATTATTATTATTATTATTATTATTAGTAATATTAGTATTAATATTAATTTGGTGAAATATTATTATTTATATTATTAATATTATTATGAATATTATCATTAGTTAATATTATTATTTGGATTAAATAATTAAAATAAGGAATTAGAGGGGTCAGGGAGTTGGTACGATACATTTGGGATTTAGAGAGAAGAGGAGGAGTTTCACGATAAAACAGTTTTGGGAGAAAAGAGAAGGGAGGAAGAACAAGGAGAAAGGGGACAAGGCTAGAGCGATCGAATTGGTAGGGAATTCTTCATCAATCGGAACATCAATCGAGGTAAGGGGGGAGAAACAGATTGGGATGGTATTTACATGAAATTGGGTAGAGGGGATTCCTTAACCCCGTAGGTATTCTGATGAATATGTTGAATTGTTGCTATGATGTTAAATATTGTTGATTTTTGATTAATTGTATGTATATGATGATACGTGATGATTTTTTTTTGCGCTTGATGTATGAGTACTGATGTTGGTGTGGTTTGGGAAAGTTCTGAGTAACTCTGAAGTGTTAGTAAAAGTATATGATGCTGATGTTAGAGTAAGAATTATAGGTCGATTGGCAAGTATAATATTATGGTTTGTAGTACTGATAGAGTAGGAGAATATATGAGGATTATAGGCTTGGAATTGGCTTAGATAGCATTGCAGAACAATGGGGATTTTGGGGTATCGCAGCATTCGTTGGGTTTCGTCTGGCGAGTGTTGGCGAAGGTTCGCCTGGAGAATGTTAGCGAGGGTTTTCCTGGCGAGTGTTAGCGAGCAGTGGCGAGTAATTCTAAATAAACTCCCAGACCTAAAGAGTATGAAGTTCGCCTGGCGAGTGTGGCCAGCGAGGCTTTGCGGGCAGGTTCGCCTGGCGAGCCATAGCGAGCATTCGCTGCGGGGCTTCACCTGGCGAATGAACTAGCGAACGTCACAGCAGAATGTGGTTTTGGTACTGTTTTTCCATGTGCATTAGCCTTGTAGGATCCCTTTAATCATGATAAGTGTAGGGATGGTGATAAGAAGTGAATTCCTTAATACTTTATGTAAGTATTTGATTGATTGGTGTATGACATATCTATGTATATGTGATGTATGGTGGTGTGATCTGAGAATCGTATGCACAATGTATACTTGTTTTAATTTGTATGCATTTGGTGTCATGCATATTATGAAGTGTTGGTGGAATGAGTCATTGCTCGATGGAGTGTATGTGATTCATTCGCATTCCTTTGAGTGGGGAATTGGTGGGGACGAATCATGGCCAAGGGTGGGCGTATGTGATCTATCCGGGTTCCATAGAAGAACCAATGAGTCGGTACCGCATGCATGGTGTTGCGTTGCATATTCGCATTATAATGAATTATGTCGTTGGTGGACTATATGTCGTGTTTGGTGAATGTTGGGTGATGATTTATATGATTATTGTAGTTACTACCTTTATTTCATGTATGTAATTACCGATATATTTTGATCATGTTTTCTCACCCCTTTGTTGTTGTTGTGGTCTGTGCTTCTTCGGAAGTACAGATAATCCAGGTACTTAGCTAGCTTGGATTTGTGGTGTGCCAGTCGAGTCTTAGGATGCTCTGATACGTAGCACGGGACTTGGGTGTTTTTAGTTGTTTTTGTTGAACTTATTTCTTTTCCTGTGATGTATCATGAATTTGACGTATTTTGTTATATGAACAATTTTCGCTGTATTTTGGTGAAAACATTTTTAATGAAGTATGTGTTGGATTTTTATAATGTGATATCCCACTTTGGGTGGAAGAACTCTGATGTTTATTTATAATGTTTATATTTTAATTGAGTTGGGAAGTGGGGTGTTACAGAAAGCGTTGATGAAGATTGATTATCAGGGTCTTTATTGTACGCCTAGTGATTTGGTTGTGCGAGCTTTTGATGGAACCTGAAGATCTGTTTTTGGGGAGATAACTCAGCCTATCCAAGTAGGCCCAGAGGTGTTTGAAGCAGTTTTTTACATCATGGATATCCAGCCTGCTTATATCTGCCTTTTGGGTCGGCCTTGGATACACTCAGCAGGAGCTGTGACATCGACTTTGCACCAGAAGTTGAAGTACATGGTGGATGGGAATATTGTGACTGTTTGTGGAGAAGAAGACATCATGGTGAGCCATCTTGTCGCTACCGCGAAAATAAGGTGCTGACAAAACAGAAGAGTCGCCACCTTTCGTTATTTATCCCATAGAAAGGGAAAGGAAACGATCGGAAAAACCTGACGAAAAGGTATAAGACAAGGTCATCGCAACCATGTCTAGGTTCGGGAGTCGGTTACGCAAGGGGAAGGTATTAGCACCCCTCACGTCCGTTGTACTCAACGGGACCCACGCTTGTTGTGTTTATCTGACGGGCTGGTTATCTATCTACACTAAAAGTCTGGTCTGAAAAGAAAAGAAAATGACTCGGCAGAACACAATAGTTATATGCCTACGTATTCCCATCTGGAACAAAAAATCAGAGTCAACGTAGTTCGCCTAACTACGGGTGAAAAGGGGGAAAGGTTGCTCGCCGAGATATTGCATGTCGTTCCTACGTACTTTCACATGGCGTGAAAGATCAGAGCAAACGTAGTTCAGGCTAACAAGACCACAGGTTTGGTTCAAAATGTTTTACCCGAGTAGGGTTAACAAACGGTTCTAGCAGTTGGTGTATGCAGCTCGCTCGTCGGAGACTTAGGCGTCTACCGTTTGCGGTAGAACCGAGAGTTAACAAAACTCTCCTTATGAAAATAGTTTCCAAGGATTAAAGGTCCCAGAGGACAAAAAGATGTTTGATCTTTGTTTTTGAAGTCTTTTAGAAGAAGTGTTTTGAGTTTTGTTTGTAACTCATGTCGCACTAAAGACTTGGACTTAAGAGTGAATGCGTCGCATGTCACCCAAAGGGTACCATACTAAACACTCAAGCTATTGAATAGAAACTCTACAACAACCCTTACTCAAGTGCTTAAGGCTCGTAGCGTACAACACGCGTTAATCTTTATTAAGTGTTTTAAAGATGTTTGAAGATGAGAAGAGAAAGGACGCACTAAAGGGGAACAAATCCAGTCCTAAAGTTGTCATGCAAAGCTGATCCTATGATTGAGGTTAGGAGGGAGCTACCTAATGTTATCATGCATGGTTAGAACCCTAATGTCTGTCATAACTTCTCTTGAACAAGAGAAGCCAGAATCCCTAAGGGAACATGGCAAAGGAAAACAACGGCAAAAGAAATAATGAACTGTAAAGAAATAACTGTAAGTAAAATACATGCAATGCAGCAATACAAGCAGAAGGAGACAAACTCAACTTCTATAGCAAACAAGAAAAAGCAACACAAAACACGGGCAAGGAAGACAAACTCAACCTTCAGCCAACAAGCAAAGCCAAACAGTAACAGACAAGCAGAGGGAGACAGACTCAACCTCTAATGCAGACAAGCAAAGGGAGCCAGGCTCAACCTTTCAACGCACTTAGGCCTAAACCAACTACATGGAAGCCTATTCTAATGAAACACACCAAACAGACAGTCACACAAACACAGTCAATCAGCAAACACAACAAACAAAACAGCAAGCCACCAGCTCAACAGCAAAGCAGTCTTCTAGCAGTAAAGCAGCCCAACAGTCTGTAGTTGTCTTCATATCCAATTTATCCATCAAGAGAAAAGGGAATAAAGCCTTCACCTCCAAGCTTCAAATTGATCCATCAAGAGATGATGAGAATCAACACAAAGATCATTGCATGATGAGGGGAAGCATGATGGAAACCAAAGGAATCCATCATGGCACTCAACCACACATCTAAGATTGGTATCCTCAAAGGTTTTACCTTTTGTGGTAGGCCTTTAGTCCTTCCAAAGGAGGGACTAGGATCCCACAAAGGAACCTTGCATCATTGGATGGGAAATGGAATGCAAACCAAAGCAAACCATGCTTATGAAAAAAGTAAGAAACTCCTAAAGGCTCTAAAAAACCTAATTCTACAAGCTCTAAAAGAAAACCTCTAAAAGGGAACTAATGCACCAAATCAAACCTTAAGATTGAGTCTACAGAAGCATCAACATGTCTACTAAACCATCAAAAAAGATTTGGAAACTTACCATGAACTAATGGACACTTTTGAAGTTCAACTAGGGTAAGTACTATGCTAGAAGCACCCTAAAAACTACCTAAGTATTAAATCTAACTAAAATAGAAAATCAATTCCTAAAAATCTATAAAATTTTCTAAGGGGTTCTAAAGTTATTGGGAACCTAGGGTAAAACGATCAGAGCCTAAATCAATGTTTAAGGGCACTAAAGAAAATCTAAACCAAAGGTTGTCAAATGAAAGTTCAAGTGGGGAAGCCTCTAAATACCTAGTCCAAAATAGAACTTAGGCTAATCTAAAAATCACCACAAAAGTCCTACAATCCTCTTAATGTGTCTAATACCAGCCAGCAAAAAATCAACTTCTAATTCTATACCCAAAAAGAGTACAAAAATCAACAAATAACAAGCTCCAAATGCCAAATTAAAAGAATTAGAGAAAATGGAAAAGTGGAGAATAAATTGGAATAAAGCCAAAATAAAATCCAAGAGCATCAACAAATCAGGATTAAAGCAAGGATCATGCACATATTTTTTTCACATTTTTCTGACCAATATTCTATTTAATATGAATTTTAGAGGATAAAAGCAATTAAAGAAAATCAAAAACAAATAAAGAAAATCAAAAAGACAAGAAAATAATAGAACCCTAGGATTTGATTACTAGTCCATCAATCCAACGAACACCAGCGTGCCAGCGCATAAATGAAGCGCTGCGTTTTGGATGGTCAAAGGGAAAGTCTCAGGGCAAATCGCATGCGTCCAATCTTAAGACTTAGTCAAGTACAAAACCTAGATCTAAGGGCTCTGTCTCATCGTCTTCGTTTGAAACTGGAAACGAGAGGGAATTGTCTCGCGGTGGCCGGAGAAGACCTCTGGTCGTCTTTTCCGGCGAGGCAAACGGTGATAAACCTCAAATCTCAACCAAACTGGATCAAAGTGGTACGGTTCTTCTCGAAAATTCACGAGGATCACGAATATCTCATCCAATCTTACTAATTCGCCATGAAAACCCAAACACGAGCATGAACAGAAAAAATCACCAATTCCACAATCATTACCAAACTTCAAATTGATGCCACAGATCTCTTCCTCACCTCTCAGGGATCATCCTAAGTTATTCAGTTCATGCTAACACCTCAAGATCAAGTAGTTACGATCTCAAACAGAAATTGGATCATGACCTAAATTGTCTCTAAACTCCAAAATTATGAACCTAAATCCATCTATATTCTTCCCTAAGCCTTAACCACAGTCTAAATCATGCTGAAACAGCCTAGAACTAGAGCAATGTTGAAATTTACCAACCTGAACTGAAGCTTGTAATTGAGGTAGTTGCAGTTTGATTCTTTGTGCCAAACTATGCGAATTCCTTCCTTGATGATCCCTGGTGCTATTGAAATGCTTAATTCTTCTTGAGAAGCTCTTGAATCCAAAACACGATTTCCACTTTTGGTGCTTGAAGCTCTAACTGCCACAACCGTTTCTTCACCCAATTTCTTCCAAAAAAATGATCTGGAATGGACCGTGAGCTTATATATGATGAGTTTGGATAGTTTCCAGGCCCAAAGCAAGCCCAATTTGAGATATCCAATTTTCAATTTTCCATCAAAGTTGCAAACATGGAATCCACGAATTTGCTCTGTCTCAGCCTCAAAAATGCTTCATATGTCTTGCTCATGACTTGTTGAGTATGAATGGACAGGATTGAGTCCTCAATTTCATCCCATGGTGGATCTTGGATGTGTAACTTCACCATGAAATAACAAAGTGAAAGTCCATGAAATGTGCATCAAACTGATTTTCTAATGTTGCCATTGTGTTCAAAATGTTGTTTCCAATCAAACTATGCACTCATTTGCCATTTTTTGAACACTTGTAAATTATTTTGGATTTTTTCCTTTTAATCCCTTTAAAAATCCCCTTTGTCAAATTCCTTCCAACCAAATCTTGTTCTAAGCCAAACCAATACCTCATGGATGCTTGATTGAAGTTAAAATCCCATTTTGAGCAAGTTGTGTGTTGTACAAAACTTCATTTGAGGCTCACAAGATATTGAAAATGACCCATAATCCAAAATGGTCGGTAATCTCACTTTCCCAAAATACCCCTGACTTGTAAACCTCATAACTTGAGCTCTACCAATCAAATGAAAGACTTCTAGTACATTTTGGAAATCTAAGACCAAGACCTACAACTTTCATGTTGGCCAAAAGTTGAGGAGAAACATCCTTCTAGGTCAAAAGTGCCTTGGAAGTTGGTGAACTTTCACAGATAAAATTCACATTCATCTGATGACCTGTAACTTGTCTGGATCATAACTTGAGTTCTATAAATCCAATCAAGGACTTCTAGTACTCAAATTAAAGCTAAGAACATGATCTACAAGTTCCATGTTGGTCAAAAGTTGATATGAAACTTGTATCTTGAGATAAGTGGTCTTGAAGTCAGGAACTAAATAAGGGATTTTACCCTGAGAACCCTAGTTTAGCAACTCCTCACACTTTGAATTCTTCTTGAATTGATCTTGTAATAACACCTCAAATGCTTCAACATAACATTACATGAACACCATGACTTAGAAATAGGCTTTGATCCTCTTCAATTGCACAGTTTACTTAGGGTTGACCAGACAAAAACCCTAATTGCAATACCCTCAACTGGGGCTCTTCACACTTAGCATAATGACTTGACTGAGCTCCACCATGACCCTCAAGGCACTCCATGAGCTCTATCCACATACCCTATCCATGATCACGGCTTCACAACCCACTGATTGTCTTCATTTGGCCCCCAAGTTAAGAGATGATCCACATACCAGCATCCAAACTTCTCCAGAACACAACCTACTTTCTGATGACTTTGGTGACCTCTCAAGCTTGAATAAGACCTCTAGATAGGCTCCTCTTGATATAAACCACACTTGATCCCCTGCTAAATGAATAATGATATTCTATGCAAATGCTAGACCAATGATATGCTAATGCAATGAAACAAAAACCATGTAAGAAAAAGGTTAGGCAAATTTTAGGGTGCAACACATCTGTCCTCATTCAAGTATGTAGAGATCGATGGTGAAATTAATGAAACCCTATGTCAGGCCTTTGAGACTGTCCAAATCAAGGAAAAGGCACCGATCAAGGTCAAAACTCCAGAAGTTTCCATGTCATCATACAAGGAAGCCCAAGCCGTAGTGGAATCTGGAGCAGCACAAGGATGGGGGAAAGTGGTAAGCGTCCCCAACAAACAAGATAAGTTTGGATTGGGATACAGCCCATATGCATCTTTTTCATAAAACGTTCCGCGCTACAAAGGACCTGTTCGGTTCACCAGTGGAGGGGTGATATTTGAGAGAATCAATGTCGTATCTGACGAGGAAGGAGATAGCGGCTGCGACATGGATGCGTGGATCAAGCCATGTGTCCCTGGCCATGGTTTGAAGAATTGGACTGTGGAAGAAGTCATCTTTGTGACCTATGAAGAGTAATTGCTTTGTTTTGATTAATGTATTGCCCTATGCTCTGCCCGGAGCATAGTGGTCTTTATTTTGTAGGGCCCTAAGTGTTATGTGTGCAAAAAATCTTTTATCATTATCAATCAAAAAGGCGTCTTTTCATTCAAAATTTTGTGATCCTTGTTTTTCTTGTTTTTATTTTTCTAACAATAAAATGGTAGTGTGGTTTGTGTTTGTTTGTTTGCATATCATTTAAGCATAAAATCATCATCATTGCAGGTTACACATTTCAGATACCATCGACTCAGACTCGTCTATGACTCGGTGTGACTTTGACAATCCAATATTTTAAGCAGAAGAAGAGATTGATGAAGACGAAGACCTGCCCAAAGATCTTGCCAGATTGTTAAGACAAGAGAAGAAGGTCATCCTGCCTCATCAGAAGGAAGTTGAAGTCGTCAACCTAGGAACTGGGGAAGATAAGAAGGAAGTCAGAATAGGGGCCGCGTTGCAAAGTGATGTCAAGCGAAGACTGGTTGAGTTACTCCGAGAGTATAAAGATGTCTTTGCTTGGTCATATAAAGATATGCCTGGACTCGACACAGATATTGTAGTTCATCGCCTGCCTCTTCGAGAAGAGTGTCCTCCTGTTAAACAGAAGTTAAGAAGAACCAGGCCTAATATGGCAGTAAAGATCAAAGAAGAAGTCCAGAAGCAGTTAGACGCCGGATTTCTTGCTGTGACCAATTACCCTCCGTGGGTTGCAAAAATCGTGCTCGTGCCTAAGAAGGACGGTAAAGTCAGGATGTGTGGGACCTGAATAGAGCGAGTCCAAAGGATGATTTTCCGCTCCCTCATATTGATGTGCTTGTTGATAACACCGCACAATTCTCAATGTTTTCTTTCATGGATGGTTTTTCGGGCTATAATCAGATTAAGATGGCACCGGAGGATATGGAGAAGACGACTTTCATCACGCCATGAGGGACGTTCTGCTACAAAGTAATGCCTTTTGGTTTGAAGAACGCAGGGGAAACTTATCAACGAGCTATGGTGACTCTCTTTCATGATATGATTCATCATGAGATTGAAGTATATGTCGATGATATGATCGCAAAGTCCCAAGCGAAGGAGGGGCATCTGGTGAATCTTCTAAAGTTGTTTGAGAGATTGAGGAAGTTCAAACTTCGGCTGAATCCAAACAAGTGCACTTTCGGCGTGCGGTCGGGGAAGTTGTTGGGGTTCATTATCAGTGAGAAAGGTATAGAGGTTGATCCTACAAAGATCAAAGCAATTCAAGAAATGCCATCACCAAAGACCGAGAAACAAGTCCGTGGTTTCTTAGGTAGATTGAACTACATAGCTCGGTTCATATCTCACCTCATAGCCACTTGTGAGCCATTATTTAAGTTACTAAAGAAAGATCAGGCGGTCATTTGGAATGAGAATTGTCAGAAAGCGTTTGAGAAAATAAAAGAGTATCTGCAGGAACCTCCAATACTAATGCCCCCTGTGGCTGGAAGACCGTTGATAATGTACTTAACGGATCTTGAGAATTCCATGGGTTGTGTTCTCGTTCAGCATGACGAGACTGGAAGAAAAGAGCATGCAATTTATTACTTGAGTAAAAAGTTCACAGACTGTGAGTCCAGATACTCAATGTTGGAGAAAACTTGTTATGCACTGGCTTGGGCCGCCAAACGCCTAAGGCAGTATATGCTAAACCATACAACCATGTTAATTTCAAAGATGGATCTGATTAAGTATGTATTTGAAAAACAAGCACTGTCAGGAAGGATTGCTAGATGGCAGATGGTTCTGACAGAATACGACATTCAGTATGTGTCTCAGAAAGCTATTAAAGGGAGCGTCTTGTCAGAGTATCTCGCAGAGAAACCAATTGACGACTATTAGCCAATGAAGTTTGATTTTCCCGACGAAGACATTATGTACTTGAAGATGAAAGATTGTGATGAGCCGTTGCCTGACGAAGGTCTTGAGTTGGGTTCCCAATGGAAATTGATCTTTGACGGTGCTGTTAACTCCTACGGCAGTGGAATTAGGGAAATCATTACAACCCCCATGGGACGCATATACCCTTCATTACCAGGCTGACATTTCCCTGTACAAACAACGAAGCCGAATATGAAGCATGTATCATGGGTATCGAGGAAGAAATCGATTTGAGAATCAAGAACCTTGATGTCTACGGTGATTCAGATTTAGTGGTCAACCAGATCAAAGGAGAGTGGGAGACGCGCCAACCAAATTTGATCCCTTATATGAACTACACAAGAAGATTGCTACCTTTCTTCGATCGGGTAGAGTTTCACCATGTGTTGAGAGCAGAAAATCAGATGGCAAATGCCTTGGCTACTTTATCTTCAATGTACAAAGTGAACTTCTGGAATGATGCACCGAGAATTGTTATCTCCCGCCTCGATAGGCCGACATTTGTTTTTGCAATAGAAGAAGCTTCTGATGGCAAGCCATGGTATTACGACATCCAGAACTTTCTCAAGAATTAAGAGTATCTGCCTGGGGTATCGGCGGCATAGGATAAGAAAACCTTGAGGAGGTTATCTGGTAACTTCTACTTGAATCCAGACGGTGTGCTCTATCGAAGGATCTTTGACTTAGTGCTGCTAAGATGTGTGGACAAAAAAGAAGCGAATTTGCTTTTGGAAGAGGTCCGCGAAGGAGCCTTTGGAACACATGCAAGGGGGTATGCCATGTCTCGAAAGCTGTTGAGAGCAGGGTATTATTGGTTAACTATGGAGTCCGATTGCTTCAAGTACGCCAAGAAATGTCACAAATGTCAGATTTATGCCGACAAAATTCATGTGACGCCGTGTCCTTTGAATGTCATGTCATCTCCATGGCCTTTCTCCATATGGGGCATTGATATGATTGGCAAGATCGAGCCAACTGCATCCAATGGGCATCGTTTCATCTTAGTGGCTATTGACTATTTCACCAAATGGGTCGAAGCAGCTTCTTACGCTAACGTCACCAAGCAAGTTGTGGCCTGGTTCATCAAAAGGTACATCATCTGCCGATATGGAATACCTGAAAGGATCAATACTGATAATGGATCTAACCTGAATAATAAGATGATGAAAGAGCTATGCCAGAACTTCAAGATTGAACATCACAATTCATCCCCCTATCGTCCGAAGATGAATGGCGCGGTCGAAGAAGCTAATAAAAATATCAAGAAGATCGTGCAAAGATGGTTGTGACCTACAAAGATTGGCACGAGATGTTGCCCTTTTCTTTACATGGATATCTCACCTCAATGAGTACTTCAACTGGGGCAACTCCCTTCTCGTTGGTGTATGGCATGGAAGTTGTCCTGCCACTGGAAGTCGAGATACCTTCCTTGAGAGTTTTGGCTGACGTCAAGCTAGATGAAGCAGAATGGGTGAGGAATAGGTTGAATCAGCTCAGTTTAATGGATGAGAAAAGGTTGGCGTCCATCGCATACGATCGTTTATACCAAAGCAGAATGAAGAAAGCCTTCGACAAGAAGATACGCCCTCGAAGCTTTCAGGCAGGTGATTTAGTGTTGAAGCGGATTCTCCCACCACAGAATGATCACAGAGGCAAATGGACTCCCAATTATGAAGGTCCGTATGTTGTGAGCAAAGTCTTCTCTGGAGGAGCCTTGCTACTTTTAACCATGGATGGTGAAGATTTTACGTCCCCCGTAAACGCAGACGCATTCAAAAAATACTTTGCTTAAAATAGACCCGCTGGAAAGAAAAAGAAAATCCAGGCAAGAATGGGGCATCCCGGCGAACCATAAAAAGATAGGTTTGGGCAAATATTAGGGATAAAAGAAAAAATGTAAACTCGCAAAGTTGAAAACCTGAAAGGGCGACTTTGGCAAAAATGGGTATCCCGGTGAATTGAAAACCCGCAAGGGCGACTCAGGAAAAAGTTAAGGATTTGAAAAGCGAACGACTGCGGTCCGCGCATAGATCCCCAAAGCATAATGGTTATGGGAGAATTCGAGAGTCATCCCTCCAAATCAATCTCTTCAAAAGACGAAGCATCGGAAAGGCGTCGAAGTCACGCGAGTCATAGTTGAGTCGTTCTATGGTGGTTGTCTGTGCCACATTGCCGACATTTTTATATATTCTTGTGCATTTCTGTATTTTGCTTACGCAGCTTTCTCATTTCAGGAGTTGCGTCCCCTTGTAAATTTTCCTATTTACAGGCTATTTATCAATAAAACATACTATTCATAAAACCTTTGTCTTTGATTCAGCTTTTACCGTTTTGTTTGTAAAAGACGCCTGATGTTTTGATAAAAATTTGCATACATAATTTTGTGGGCTCTACCAACTATAATCAAAATAATGCTTTTGCTTGAATAATGTCACAAGTGATAAGTAAGACGACATTTGCTGCACAAAACATATTTGCCTGTTTGTTATTTGCAGGACTCCCAGCCTCGAAACTTTTCCAGAAGTCTCGCATCTAAAGGAAATGCGCAAGCTAAGCGTGTTCACCTCCCCAACAGTTTGAACTTCATACAGTTAAGGTTACCCTCAGCAGGTCGAGATTGATGTCTCCAGTAGAGTAGGAGCATTTCCAACAGGTAGAGGTGGATTTATCCCCAGCAGAAGAATGAATGCAGAATTTCATTTTCCCCACAGAGTCTGAACGAGTAGCCCCTTTCCCCTCAGATTCTGGGACATTGTTTCATTTCCCTAAGCAGAGGTCGATATTGTTGAGTATTGTGCTCATTCTCTCCAAGCAGAGGTCGATATTGTTGAGTATTGTGCTCATTCTTTCCAAGCAGAGGTCGATGTTGATTCCCTCCTTACCTAATCCCTAGCCAAGTCAGTGGGTTGGTTTTCTCCCCTGAGATTGTTTATTCTCCATCCTCAGCAGAGTTTGATTTTGATTCCCAGCGGAGTAGATTTGTGCTTAGCAGAGCAGCTTTACCCGGAAGTTATCTCGGAGGCCATCCAAGGCTTGTATTCCCCAGCATGAGCTCGTTTGCATTAGGCACACCTAGTCTTCCCCCCAGCGGAGTTGTTTTCCTCTCTTCACCATTTATTTTGTTGATGTGGTTCCTTTGCATTTGCATCGTGCATAGCATCCTCCCAAACGCGTAGCATTTCCATTTCGTATGGAGCATTACGCCATACTCAAACATGTGCATGTGAAACATAAGCCAGGTTGTTACCTTTTTATTTTCAAGTGTATCTCCAGTAAGATCATTCACAGATGTGTTCATCTTATCGTTCTCTGCAACAGAGTCCATGTATTCAAGTTCATATTTCCCCAATGGATTTCTTCACCTTGACGGAGAGGTCAGATGTTTTTACCGACTCGATGTCGAGGCCTGACGGTGATGTCAGATGCTTTTACCGACCTGATGTCGAGGTCTGACGGTGATGTCAGATGCTTTTACCGACTTGATGTCGAGGCCTGATGGTGATGTCAGATGCTTTTAACGACTTGATGTCGAGGCCTGATGGTGATGTCATATGCTTGTACCGATGATGTTGAGAGATGACGGCGAAGTCAGATAATTTTAGGAGTTGACGGCAAAGTCAAACTGTTTTGAGAACTGATGGCGAAGTCAGAAGGTGATTTTGAGAAATGACGGCGAAGTCAAATTATTATTAAGAGTTGACGGCGAAGTCAGATTATTATTAAAAGTTGACGGAGAAGTCAGGTTGTTCTGAGAGTTGATGGCGAAGTCAAGTTATTTTGAGAGTTGACGGCAAAGTCAGATTATTATTAAAATTTGACGGAGAAGTCAGGTTATTCTGAGAGTTGACGGCGAAGTCAGGTTATTCTGAGAGTTTAGGGCGAAGTCAGGTTATTCTGAGAGTTGACAGTGAATTCAGATTATTATTAAAAGTTGACGGAGATGTCAGGTTATTCTGAGAGTTGACGGCGGAGTCAGGTTATTCTGAGAGTTGACAGTAAAGTTGGGTGATTTTGAGTTCTGACGGTGAAGTCAAGTGTTTTACAGATTTTATGTGGAGTTCTGACGGCGAGGTCAGGTGTTTTACAGATTTGATTGATGACTGACAGCAAAGTCAGATGATATGAGGTTCTGACGGCGAGGTCAAATTATTTTGATGAACGGCAGCGAGGTCAGAGGTTCACTTGGTTGACGACTGACGGCGAAGTCAGATATTCTATTTGATATAAGTGCCTGACGGCAATGTCGGAGGTTTCATTATGCGGTTGACAAATTTCCGGGTTCTTTGGTATTCAACCGTCTTTTACCTTGAATGTCTAAAAGCCGCTTGCTTTTCACCCCTTCAGGTCCAAGTCGCTTGAATAGGGGCAACTGTTGCACCCTAAATTTGCCCAACCTTTTCTTTACTTGGTTCATGTTTCATTTCATTGTTCTAGCATATTGCATTGCATATCATTTTGCATTTTTGCAGGGGGATCAAGAGATGTGTGTGCAACAAAAAGAATGTGCCAAGGGTTCTGAGCCTAATCAAGAGGGTGTATTCAAGTCAACAAGGAGGTTATCATCATCAGAGACAAGGCAAATCCCTTTGGATAGGCAAATAAGTGTATGAGGTTCACCTCTTGTCTAGGAGGCCATTTGAAGACCATCTGAGGATCCCAAGCCCATGGTCATGGGGGGAGATTGTCATTTAAGCTCATTGGAGGCCTTAAGGGTCATTGATGAGTTCATACAAGTGTTTATACCAAGTGTGAAGAGTTACAGTTGAAGATGGTGCAATTAGGGTTTTCATCTAGTCATCCCTAAGTTAACTGTGAAATTGAAGGAGATTAAGACTCAATTCCAAGTCTTTATGGTCAAGGAATGTTGTGTTAAGATACATGGGATGTCATTTCAAGAGCAATTCATCAAGAATCAAGAGTGGTAGGAGTGACTGAATTAGGGTTCTCAGTGTAAAATCCCCTATTTAATGCCTAACTTCAAGACCACCTATCTCAAGATACAAGTCTCATCTCAACTTTTGACCAACATGAAACTTTTAGAGCATGTTCTTAGCTTTCTTTTGAGTACTATAAGTCCTTGATTTTATTTATAGAACTTAAGTTATGATGCAGGCAAGTTACAGGTCCTCAAATGAATGTGATTTTGGTCAACAAAAGTCAACCAACTTCCAAGACATTTTTGACCTAGAAGGATGTTTCTCCTCAACTTTTGATGAACATGAAAGTTGTTCCTCATGATCTTAGCTTTACAAAGAGTATTATAAGTCCTTCATCTGATTTGTAGAACTCAAGTTATGAGGCTTGCAAGGTAGGGGTATTTTGGGAAAGCAGGATTACATGTCATTTTCATTATAGGTCATTTTCACAACTTTGCACACTTCAAATGGAAATGTTTCCAACATCAAACTTGCTCCAAATGGGGTCATTTGCTCAATCAAACATCAAGGTACCATTTCTTTGGCTTGGATTGAAGAATGCCTAATGAAATTTCCATGAAAAAGGCCTTAAAAGGAGAAAATCATATTTAATTCATTTGAAATCATTTTGTATCAACTTTCTGCATTTTTTGAGTGCCAAACATATTTCAAATACAATGCCATCCTTGGATTAGAGGTTTGAGTGCATCTTGGTGGCCATTTCCAAGTTTTCTTCAAGAATAAGCAACACATCAAAAGCATACCATAAAATGAAAACAAGGGATCATTTTCAGCCCTTTGATCAGCCTACTCCTTATGCAAGTCAGCCATGCCATTTTTACAGCTTGGCAAGTAATTTGTGTACTTTGCAAGTGGACATAAAGTGAAATTTTGAAATCCAATTGGGGTCGAGGAGCTTTCCATTGGGCTTTCTCTTGATCTGAATCCAACATATATATTCCCAGGATCATTTCCATGCCCTCAGAGCTGACTTTGGTGAGATTTTGAGTGAGAGAGCATTAAGAAAAAGTGGTGAGAAAGTCAAAACTCGTTTTTGCATTTCAGTGAGTTTCAATCCAAACTAAAGATTTAAAAAGCTTCCTTGAGTTTCACAAAATGTTTCTGGATAGTTTCTTTCAAGCTTTGCTTAAGAACTGAGCGTTGTGGAAGCTTACATTTAGGTTTCTTACTTTTCAAAATATCTCACTGTTTATGCATCTTTAATATGCCATTTTTATGTCTTTGTAATCTTTGAACATCATAGATCATTTTTGGGTTGTTTTGGTGGCTGTTCATGAAGTTTTTTATTTGAGCTCATTTTCCATTTCTTTTTGTTTTTTTTGTTTAAGGCATTTTTATGGAAAACTAATGGCTGATTCATGTTCCTCGTGATGAGTAGATGTTTTTTTGATATAAAATTTGTTGTTTTTGATGAAGTTTTGAGAGACTTGTGTTTTGCACGGTGGCCGGACCCAAGGAAGAAGATGACCGGAGGTGGCTCCGGCCACCATCTGGTTCTTCCCTCCTTTTCTCCCTTTTAGAAGGTTGAGGATGATGAGGTGTCTCATTGGCACGCGTTGGATCTGTATACTTTCTCATTTATGACCCAGATTAAGACACACAGTGCACATGTTTTGACTCATTACACACAATCCATTTTAAAATTCATTAATTGACTTGGCATGATGAGGTCTGTTGGATTGGCATACCATTTGATCAGATGGCTTGTAGTGATTTCCACCATGCGCCTCCGTTGACCACGCTGCACTCAAGTCACACGTTTTATTTAATTTTTGTTTTTCTGTTGGGTTGGGCCTGCTGTTTGCACCCCCCTTTGAAGCCCATGCGCGCTTTGAACTGGGATGGGTTGCTATTGGCACCAACTGTTTATTTATTTTCTTTTTATTTTTATTTTGCATCTGTTTAGAAATTAAATCATGAAAAATACTTCCAATGACCATAAAATTCCACAAAAATATATTTTGGATTCCTTGAGATGTCCTCTGAATTTAGGATATTTTTATTATATTTTATGAGCTATTTTTAATTTAAAAAAGGAATTTGTCTTTGGAAGTGTCTTACTTGACCTAATTTTTAACATGTTTTGTTCTTGAATTTGTTTCTTCCATTCCTTTTTGATCCAATGAATAAGATTCAATCCTCATGTCAAGGATGAGTTGATGAATTTTTGAGGACCATTTTGCCCCTGTTAGTTGACTTTTGAGTTGACTTTTGTTGCCTTTCATTTGACCCTAAACAATCCTCCTTCACAATGGAGCACCCTTGTGAATCAATTTCTATGGTGATATTGTGAAGTGACTTTGATTGAGATCTTTTGACCTCTAATTGCCAACACATTTATGAGCTTCTTGTATTTTATTTGTTAATTTTTGAATCATTTTCCTATTTTTAGGGTAGCTTGCAAATCAAGCTATCCAAAGGAAGGTTCATACAAACACATTGACCTAGTTTGCTTTGGATATGACATTTTTGGATCCTTTGAATCTCAATGCCTTTTGATTCATGTTTCTAAAACGTTGAGGATGATGTTTGTTCATTTTGAGGTTATTATATTGTGTTTAGCTTGTTCTTTTGGTTGCTTACTTTTGAGCTTTCAATTAGGGTTTCTTTGTGAAACATGTGTGCTTTCCTTTGGGAATTGACTTGCACTTCTTTGTGATTTGTTTTGCTTTGGATTTTTAGAGCTTTTAGTTTATGTCCCTTGCTTTCCAATGACCTAGGAGTGTCATTTAAGGTGGCTTGGTCCCTCCTTTGGAGGTACTTGAAGCTTGCCTAAAATGATGGAATCCTTGAGGACATTTCTTGGTGATTTCTTTGTGCTTCTTTGTACTTTGCTTGTGATGCTCCTGGTTGAGTGCCTATTATGAGTTCCTTGCTGTCCTCATATGATCTCCCATCCTCACTTTGTTTTAGGTTTTGTTTATCTTTCATTTGTGTTTGGTTTTGGGCCTTATGGTTGATGTTGCATGGTTTAGGCCATTTCATCCCATTTTAGTGCACTTGTGTGTTTCCTTTGGTGCATTTTCTTGTCCCTTCTTCTCTTGCATATTTCATATTGTTGTTTGAGGTTGAGAAGAGCTTGTAGAGGCTACTGCCCCACACCAATTTCCTCCCTCATTCCATGTTTACACTCTTACATGTTTATGTTGTTCTTGCTTCCTCTTTTGTCTCTTTTCCCTTAGGGCCTCTAATCTCTCTCATTCAAGAAAGGTTATGATAGAAATTAGGATCTTAACCATGTATGATAACATTAGGTAGCATTCCCTTATCTCAATATTAGGATCACCATTGTATGACAACTTTAGGTTTGAGTTCAGCCCCCCTTTAGTTTGTGCCTTTCTCTTCTTATCTCCAAAACAATCCAAAACACCTAATAAAGGTTAATGAATATTGTACGTTACGAGCCTTAAGCTACTTGGGAAATGGTTGTTTAAGGGTTTCCTTTCAATGGCTTGATTGTTTAGTATAGCACCCTTTGGGTGATATGCGATGCATTCACTCCTAAGTCATAGTCTCTAGTGCGATATGAATTGCAAACCAATTCAAAAAACACTTCTCTTCTAAAACACAAAAAACAAAATCATTCAAACTTCTTTTTGCCCTTTGGGGCCTTTAACTTTGGAAAACCATTTTCATAACAAGAGTGTTGTTAACTCTTAGTTCTATTGCAAACGGTAACGCCTAAGTCTCCCATGCTCGAGCTGCATACACCAACTGCTAGAACTACTTGTTAACCCTACTCGGGCCTAAAAAACAAGTTAAACAAACATGTGTTCCCCTTTAGCCTGAACTACGTTTGCTCTGATCTTTCATACCAGATGAAAGTACGTAGGCACAAGACGCAATGTCTTGACGAGCAACATTCCCCCCTTTTTCACCCGTAGTTAGCCGAACTACATTGACTCTGACTTCTCATTTCAGATGAGATACGTAGGCACAAAGCGCCATTGCTTTGCTGAGTCACTTCTTTTTCTTTTGTCCTGAAGCCTTTAGATTAGATAGTTTCAATCACCCTTTTAGATAGAAGACAAGCGTGGATTCCGTCGAGTACGACGGACGTGAGGGGTGCTAATACCTTCCCCTTGCGTAACCGACTCTCGAACCCGAGATTTGGTTGCGATGACCGATCTTATCCCTCTTTTCGTTAGGTTTTATCTAAGCATTTTCTTTCCCTCACTTGGGATAAATAACGCACGATGGCGACTCTTCTGTCATTGCTGGCCTCGATTTTCGCAGTAGCGACACCAAGCAACTTCAAAATTCAGATCCAAGCTTGCACGAGAATTGGATGAAGAAATTGAGATGATGATGATCAAGGATGAAGGTTTAGCTCTTAGAAATCAATGATTCCAATGAAGAATCAATGAATTCAATCAAAAAGAGCTTTGGTGAAGGTTAGGGAATGGAGAAATTGAGAGAGAATTGAGAGAGTGAGAATGAATTCTGAAATGAAATAGAAATTATCAGAGTTAGATGTGTGAAGTTTGGAGTAGATCATTTAAATACCCCTTAGGCTTGGATCCAAATGAGGCTTGGAGTGTGGTTTGTGAAAATTGCTTTGGAGTGAGAAGTGGAAATTTTGGAGGGAATTTGAAATGATTTGAAAATTAACCAAAATTCAAAATAGTTCTGGATCCTTCCCTTGATGAAAAATCAACTCACAAGTGATCAAAATTGGACCCCAAAGTGGCTTCACTTGAAAAATCACGTATAGAGGCAAAATCTGCACTGGTTAATTGATTAACACCTTTGAATATTTGAATTTGACCTGATTTTGACTTGGTTAATCGGTTAATGATCAGTGCATATTTATGCACATTCTCCTATATTTTTACTTAGGCATTTCTTTACTTTATTTTGCTTATTATTATATTTTATTATGTTTTCATATTTTATTTTATTTTTGGTTTAATTTAATTTTCGCACTTATTTTTCAGCTTTAGCAGTCTGCACGGAAACGATCATAACTGGAGCTCCAGGAATCCGTTTGAGGCGTTCTAAAAATCACCGGAAAGCTAAGAGAGAGAGCTACGATTTTCGTGTTGGAGCCGAAATCAGATTCGGAGCTCAAAATTCCAGAATTCCGTTTCAAGTTACAGCATTAGGAATTTGTTTTAGTTTTGGGTCATGTTTTGGGTCTGGGTTATATTTTCGACCCAGTTGGGTTATGACCCGAATTCTGGTTTTTATCCTCTTTAGTCTAGGTCTGGCCGTACAGCCAAAAAAGGCTATTCACAATTTTTACAATTCACGAAAAAAACTATTGGGAAAGCTTGTAAACGCATGGAGAACTAATCCTCCTTGGACGGATTCACTGTACTCAGGTTCAAACTTTGAGATTGTTATGATAATTACAGTTTAATTTCTATTTCTTTCAATTATATCATGTGATTGTTGTTTGCTTAATTCAATTATCATATAGTGTAATTGATTCAATTTGATTGATCTGTGTTCCCAATTTTAATCGTAGATTAACTTTGCTTAACTGTTAATTTGCTCTATCATTTACCGTATGCTTAATCCGGCCATAGGAACATGTTCTCATAAAATCAACCACGCTTGTTGACTGATTTTTCATCAAATAGGATAGAATTCCCGCTTGGGAAATTGTATTTTCATCGGTCGATGATTAGTAAGAACCGAGGCAGTGGATCTGTTACTTTAATCACTGATTTCACAACAACTTATTTTAATAATCAATTATTTTAAGTACTTTTTCTTCTTAATCGGAAACCTACATCAAACCAAACCCCCCCATAATTTGTTACTGTAATTGGTTATTTCGTTACAAGAATCCTTGTGAGACGATATTCCGAGTCACTGTCGCTGTACTGCATTTTTCGTAAAATTACTCGTTTTTGATCCGCGAGCGACCGCGGATCAGTTAACCATTTGGTTAATCGATTAACACCTTCAAAATTTGAATTTTGGCGCCTTTTTTAGGGGAATCTGCATATTTACCCATTTTCAACCATTTTAAGCCATGTTCAGCCTCTGAAACTTGATCTTGAATACTGTAACTCTGAGAATGCTTGATATAGCCTGAATGTTGCCTCCTGATCTGAAATATCCTGCAAAACAAAATAAAATCGACCGCTCAATCGCTGGGCAAAATAAATGTCAGAGCCTCCGATGCTCGCTGCTCAGTCTTTTGCACTAAAAAGAGCCTTGAGCCACAAGAAAACCTTGATCCCCTGACTCAAAAACAAATGCTATGATATGTAAAAAAAGAGATGAAACACAAGCCAAGTACGAGAACCGGTTAGCCAAATTTTGGGGTACAACAGGTGCCCTTATTCAAGCGGCTTGAACTTGAATGAGCGAAAAGCTAACGGCTTTCAAACAATCAAGGTAAAAGACGGTTGAATACCAAAGAACCCGGAAATTTGCCAACCGCAGAAATAAACTGCAAACTCTGATGGGAACAAAGAAATCTCCGGAAATAATGAATGACTAGTTGCAACGGCAACAAGCTGACTGACATCGACATGCAGTCGGAAGAGACATCTGATAGACATCTTGCAAATACTTCGTTGGGGAAGAGAGAAACTTAACCAAGCAACTCTGTCAGGGAGAAAGAGAGAAATTTAACCCAATAACTTTGCTTAGGGAGCATGAAGAAACTTAACCAAGTAACTCGGTTGGGGAACAAAGAGAAACTTAACCAAGTAACTCTGTTGGCGACCCCACTGGGGAGAGAAGAGGAACTTAACCAAGTAACTCTATTGAAAAACACCTGATAAGATGAACACATCCATCAAAATTGTACCATGATCTGGATACCATACAAGCTGAAGGGTGACATTTCAAATTGTCGGAATCTGGATATTCAACGAACAAAATGAGTCAATGAAATTTGCTGGAGTCTGAACACTCAACGTAATAACCGGAGTCTGGATACTCAACGAAACAATCGGAGTCTGAACACTCAACGTAATAACCAGAGTCTAGATACTCAATGAAAATAACCGGAGCCTGAACGCTCAACATAATAACCGGAGTCTAGATACTCAACGAAAATAACCGGAGCCTGAACGCTCAATGTAAAAGCCGGAGCCTGGATCCTCAACGAAAATAACCGGAGCCTGAACGCTCAACGTAAAAGCCGGAGTCTGGATACTCAACGAAAAGAACTGGAGCCTGAACGCTCAATATAATAACCAGAGTCTGGATACTCAACGAAAATAACCGGAGCCTGAACACTCAACGTAAAAGCCGGAGTCTGGATACTCAACGAAAATAACCGGAGCCTGAACGCTCAACATAAAAGCCGGAGCCTGGATGCTCAACGAAAATAACCGGAGCCTGAACGCTCAACGTAAAAGCCAGAGTCTGGATACTCAACGAAAATAACCGGAGCCTGAACGCTCAACGTAAAAGCCGGAGCCTGGATGCTCAACGTAAATAAACCGGAGCCTGAACGTTCAATGTAAAAGCCGGAGCCTGGATGCTCAACGCAAAGGAAATACATCACAAGTATATTCATCAGGGTCTGGATACCCAATTGACTTAACCGGAGTCTGGATACTCGATGGACAAAGCACAATAACACCAATTGCTGTGGTCTGGATGCCACAAGGACTAGATAAAACACATAATTGGCCATGGTATGGATACCATACGAGCCGGAGAAATCACATTTAAACTTGTCATAGTCGGGCACCATATGTCAAATTGTCGGAGTCTGAACACTCAACGAAAAAAGCCGGAGTCGGAACACTCAACATAATAAATTGGAGCCTGAATGCTCAACGAAATAACCAGAGCCTGAACGCTCAACAAAATAACCGGAGCCTGAACGCTCAAAGAAAATGAACGGAGCCTGAACGCTCAACGTAACGAAGGGATACACCACAAATGTACTTTATCAAGGTCTAAATACCACATGTGTCTATAACAACAGCTGAGGTCCAGCGACACCGCTGGGGAAAATGTAAGCCGGGGTCTGGGTACCACGCGAGCTACCAGGAACAACCATGGTCTGGATACCATACGAGCAGAAGAAGCAATCTTTCAAATGGTCAGAGCCTGAATACTCAACAGAATAGCCGGAGCCTGGATGCTCAACACAAATAAACTGGAGTCTGGATACTCAAATGAGATAGACCGGAGCCTGAATACTCAACGGACAAAAACAAATTGGAAATCGCCATGGTCTGGATACCATACGAGCAGAGGATATCATTCAAAACTTGTCGGGTCTGAACACCATGCGAGCAAAGTAAATAAATCATCTGTTGGAAGTACACTTAAGAACAGAGAGATAACAACTTGGCTTATGTTTCACATGTGCATGTTTGAATATGGCGTAATGCTCCATACGAAATGGAAATGCTACGCGTTTGGAGGATGCTATGCACAAAATGCAAAATGCAACGGAACCAAACCAGCAAAATAAATGCTGAAGAGAAAACCAAAATCCACCCTGCTAGGGGAATGGTTAACCCATGTCAATCGTAATTGGACTAGGAAACGAGCCTTGGACGGCTTCTATACTAGGGACAAAGTTCTTACAAGAACGAGAAGTTCAAACTCAGTTGGGGATTCATATCAAAATCTGCTGAGGAAAATGCCCTGAACGGCTCACTGATACTCACCTGAAAGTGACGACTTACTACAGAAGAAGTCAAAATTCAACCTGCCAGGAATTGCTCACCTGAGGTATAAACTATATCTGCTATAGATCCACTCTGCCAGGGAATCACAAAATTACTGACCTCGCTGGGACATGGTCTATCTCAGTGGGGGAATAGAACCACTTCATGCTGACTTTACTGAGGATAGAGACAACTATACGATCCTGCAAAGGAGAAAATCCAACTCTACTGGGGATCGCCCAACAAGGGAACAACATCGACCTCTGCTTGGGGATGAGTCAACAAACTGAACTTCGAGGGGATACGAAATCACCTACTCAGACTCTGTGGGGAGAAATCCCATCTCGACTCGCTGGGGAGTAAATACATACCTGCAACCTGCGGGGATTAAATGTGTACGGGCCAACTACGAGCACACTTAATCTGCTGGGAGCATCAATCTCGACCCTTTGGGAATACCCTTACTCTGCTGGAGACTTCGATCTCGAACTGCGGGGAGCCAAATATGTACCGACCAACCAATGGGGATAAGCGTACACACTTAACTGCTCGCTCCACCTTCCTACCACTCTACCGGAGATAGAGGTATTCAACCTTCAATAGCTGGGAGAAATGGTGATCATACCGGAGATACACCTCTGATGAATTTCCCCAAGGGTAACGACCCTGCAAAAATGAACAAACAGACAAGATATCCTGTACAACATAACTATCTCAGTCATCATCCGTGATGTTGTTCAAATAACTCAAAGTTTTAACGATTATTGGCAAAGCCTGCAAGTTTATGTATGCACAGTTTATCAAAAACATCGAGCATTTTTTGCAAACAAAACAGTAAGGCTAAAGCAAAACAAACAATTACTGAATAGTATGTTTTATTGACAAAGAGCCTGTGAATAGGCAAGTTTATACAACAAATGCAACGCTTGAAAAGAGGAAGCTACGCAAAAATATACAGAGATGCACAAAAATATACAGAATGTCGGCAATGTGGCACAGACGAACACCATAAGTTTATCCATCTATGACTCGCATGACTCCGATGCTTCACCGACGCTTCGTCTTCAGAAGAGATTGATTCAGATAAACGGCCCTCGAGTCCTCTCTCAATCCACTAAGCTCTGAAGATCACATGCAGACTGCAATCATTTGCTTTTTAAATCCCTAATTTTTTCCTGAATCGCCCTTTCAGGTTTTCGATTCACCGGGATACCCATTTTTGCCAAAGTCGCCTTTTCAGGTTTTCAACTTTGCGGGTGTACATCTTTTGTTTATATCCCTAATTTTTTCCCGAACCTATTCTTTTTATGATTCGCCGGGATGCCCCATTTTTGCCTGGATATTCTTTTTTCCTTTCTAACGGGTCTCTTTAAGCAAAGTATTTTTTAACTGCATCTGCGTTCACAAGGGATGTAAAATCCTCACCATCCATGGTGGATAACAGCAAGGCTCCTCCAGAGAAGACCTTTCGCACGATGTATGGACCTTCATAGTTGGGAGTCCATTTGCCCCTGTGATCTGTTTGTGGAGGTAGAATCTTTTTCAGCCCAAGATCGCCCGTCTGAAAGCTTCGAGGGTGCACCTTCTTATCGAAAGCTTTCTTCATTAGGCTCTGAAACAACCGACCATATGCAATAGACGCTAGCCTTTTCTCATCCACCAGGCTAAGCTGATTCAATCTGTTCTTTATCCATTCTGCCTCATCGAGCTTGACATCGACCAGAACTCTCAAAGAAGGAATCTCAACTTCTAATGGTAGGACAACTTCCATACCGTACACCAGCGAGAAAGGAGTTGCCCCAGTTGAAGTGCGTACTATAGTACAATAGCCGTGCAAAGCGAAGGGCAACATCTCATGCCAATATTTGTAGGTCACAACCATCTTCTGCACTATCTTCTTGATGTTCTTGTTGGCCGTTCAACAACGCCGTTCATCTTCGGACGATAGGGCAATGAGTTGTGATGCTCGATTTTGAAACTCTGGCATAGTTCCTTCATCATCTTGTTGTTCAGATTTGAACCATTATTAGTAATGATTCTTTCAGGCACTCCGTATCTACAGATAATGTCCCTTTTGATAAATTTGGCTACGACTTGCTTCGTGACATTTGCATAGGAGGTTGCTTCCACCCACTTGGTAAAGTAGTCAATGGCTACCAAGATGAAGCGATGTCCATTGGATGCGGTAGGCTCAATCTTGCCAATCATATCAATGCGCCACATGGAAAAGGGCCAAGGAGACGCCATGACGTTCAGAGGACACGACGGCACATGAATCTTGTCTGCATAAATCTGGCATTTATGGAATTTCTTCGCATATTTGAAACAATCAGATTCCATTGTCAGCCAATAATACCCTTCTCGCAACAGTTTTCGAGACATGGCATGCCCGCTGGCATACGTACCAAAGGCTCCTTCGTGGACCTCTTCCATAAGCAATCTTGCTTCTTTCTCGTCCACGCATCTGAGTAACACCAAGTCATAATTCCTCCTATAGAGTACACCATCTTGGTTTAGATAAAAATTGTCAGACAACCTTCTCAGAGTCTTCTTATCCTGGGTCGACGCCCCTGGCGGATACTCTTGTTTCTTAAGAAAGTTCTGGATGTTATAAAACCATGGCTTACGATCAGAGGTTTCCTCAATGGCAAATACAAACGCCGTCCTATCAAGGTGAGAGATGACTATTATTGGAGCATCATTCCAATAGTTCACCTTGTACATTGAGGATAACGTTGCCAGAGCGTCTGCCATCTGGTTCTCCGCTCTCGGCACGTGATGGAACTCTACACGACCAAAGAATGGGAACAACCTCCTTGCATAGTTCATGTAAGGAATCACATTGGTTTTCCTGGTCTCCCATTCTCCTTTGATTTGATTTATAACTAGCACTGAATCGCCGTACACATCTAGGTTCTTGATTCTCAAATCAATAGCTTCTTCCAACCCCATGATGCACGCTTCATATTATGCTTCGTTGTTAGTGCAAGAAAATGTCAACCTGGCAGTGAATGGTATATGAGAACCCTAGAGAGTCATGATGATTTCCCCAATTCCACTACCGTAGGAGTTAACAACACCATCAAATATCATCTGCCATTGGGAGCCCAGCTCAGGACCTTCGTTAAGCAACGATTCATCATAATCTTTCATCTTCAGATACATGATGTCTTCGTCAGGAAATTCAAATTTCATAGGTTGGTAGTCTTCGACCGACTGTTCGGCGAGATACTCTGACAGAACACTTCCCTTGATGGCTTTCTGGGAAACATACTGGATATCATACTCTGTCAGTACCATCTGCCACCTGGCAATTCTTCCAGAAAGTGCTTGCTTTTCGAAGACGTATTTAATCAAATCCATCTCCGAAATCAGTATGGTTGTATGGTTAAGCATATAATGTCTCACATGTTTGGCAGCCCACGCGAGTGCGCAACACGTTTTCTCCAACATCGAGTACCGAGACTCACAATCTATGAAATTTTTACTCAGATAGTATATTGCATGCTCTTTTCTTCCTGTCTCGTTGTGCTGACCGAGAATACAACCCATACTGTTCTCAAGAACCGTTAGATACATTATCAAAGGTCTTCTAGCGACTGGGGGTATCAATATCAAAGGTTCCTGCAAATATTCTTTTATTTTATCAAATGCCCTTTGGAAATTTTCATTCCAGACAACCGCCTGATCTTTCTTTAGAAATTTGAACATTAGTTCACACGTGGCTGTGAGATGAGATATGAACCGAGCAATGTAGTTCAATCTCCCCAAGAAACCATGAACCTCTTTTTCCATTTTCGGCGCTGGCATATCTTGAATAGCTTTTATTTTTGCAGGATGGACCTTGATTCCTTTTTCACTGACAATAAACCCCAACAGCTTTCCTGACCTGACCCCGAAAGTACACTTGTTCGGGTTCAACCTTAATCTAAATTTCCTGGGCCTCTCAAACAGCTTTAACAAGTTTACCAGATGTTCCTCCTTTGTTTTCGACTTTGCTATCATGTCATTAACATAGACCTCAATCTCATGATGAATCATGTCATGAAAAAAAGTGACCATAGCCCGCTGATAAGTTGCCCCTGCATTTTTCAACTCAAAAGGAATTACACTATAACAGAAAGTCCTCCACGGCGTGATAAACATAGTTTTCTCCATCCTCCGTGTTGCACCCCAAAATTTGACCAACATTTATTTATCCATCAAGTGTTTGAAAGTTGATACCTTCATCAGAAAGTTCAAGAGATCCTCAGAGGAATTAGTTGAAACCAAGGTTGTGTGCTTCATAGCTTGAGAGTTGTGGGAACTCCTCAGATGATTCTGATACTTGGAGAATGAACTTGAAGCTTTGAGAAAGTCTATGAGATGTCTTGATAGCCATCATGAAGCCCAAAGAGGTCATTATGCAAGAATTCAGAAGATTCAACCATGAATGGTAGAATTAGGGTTTGACTGGGTCAACCCTAGGTCAGCTGAAGATTTGGAGAAAGTTGAGACCTAATCCAAGGGCCATGAGATCATGGAATGATGTATGGAGATGTTATGAAGATGATTCCTAGACCAACTCATCATGATTGAGGAGTTTGAGAAGTTTTAAGTCAGGGTTTCTAAGGATGGACAGTGTAAAAACCCTAATTTGATCCCCATCTTCCAGGCAGTTTTAGCTCAAGATGTGATTGATATATCATCTTCCCCACACCATGAATGTTGTAGATCTTGTTCTTAGCTTTAATTTGAGTGGTAGAAGTCCTTGATAGGATGTTCAGAGCTCAAGTTATGGTTTTGACAAATTGCAGGTCATCTGAGGTATGTGAATCTGGGTCCTTGAAAGTCACCCAACTTGCAGACAACTTTTGCCCTAGTAGTATGATTCCTATGATCTCTTGGTCAACATGAATGTTAAAGAGCATCTTCTTAGCTTTCTAGAGAGTACTAGAAGTCCTTGATAGGATTTGTAGAACTCAACTTATGGTTTGAACAAGACAGGGGTATTTTGGTCATTTGGAAGTTATAGGCCATTTTAAGCAAAGGCCATATCTCCTATTTCCAAGCCTCAGATGAAAAAACTCAAAACATCAAAGTTGTTCAAAATGGGATTTTAAGCCTAGAAAAAGTGGTCATGATTTGTTGGAAAAGCTTGTAGCAAGGATTTTCAAGAATGGTTGAAAATGACCTAAAAATGCCTTATACTTAAATGGATCTAAGTTGGAAATTGGTTTGGGAGATGTACAAATCCAAAATAGGTCATCCAATATGTCATTTTGAATCCAAACATCATTTTAGAAACAATGGTTCAAATAGATTTTTGATTTGAGGTCTTAAAATGGAGGTTACTTTGTAAAGTTCATGCTTGCATATTAAGGCACCTTTGCAAATCTTCACACAAGAAAAAGATAAGCTTGTTTTTCACACATTCCCTTTCAATATCTCTTGTAAGGAGATTTTGGCACAAAATGACAATTCTTAAGGCATGATATGAGATGATACCACATATCACTACATGAGATTTTCCATGATTTTCTAGGGCTTTCTAGATGAATCTAGACTCTTCCATTGGTTGTTATTTAAAGAGTGAATCACCATGAGATTAGGGTTGGTCAAGGTTGGTGAACTCATTGGTGAAGAGTGAGGGAGAGAAGTGGATTTCAAAGTTTCTTCAAAATCAAGCAAGCTTCCATTTCTTCATCTACAAGCTCTCTTCCTCAAGATTCTTGCAAACAGAACCATATCCACCATTAGAGGAGTGTTTTGCATCAATTACAAGTTCTGAAACCATCTCTACACACCTCTACCATCACCATTTGACAGGTTGGTGTTCTTCCTCATATCTCTATAATTATGTACATTCAATTAGGTTCTTAGGTGTAGAATTAACATGCTAGGTTAGTGGATGATTTCCTGAGAGTTATAGGAAGATCCATGGAGTTTCATGGCAGGGTGCCATTTCTTGCAAGATTAAGAGCAAGCTGTTTAGGAAGTATTAATGATCATGGTATAGCATAGATTGGTTAGGGTAGCATAAAGAACAAGTTTATGTCATTAGATTGAAGCTCTAGCAAGGTTGATCTCAGAGGAAAATGTTGAAACCCTAATCTTGATGCGTTCTGTCAGAGAGAGATACGAGGTTTTAGTGAAAGCTATGGATACCATCATATTCTTGGTGATTAGTAGAGCATCTTTGCTTTTGGAAGTTTTGATTTTCATCGAGCATGGAGAGAGAACGAGGGACCTGAAATCTCGTGCTTGGAGTGATCGTTTCTGGAAACCCTAGCTCGATTGGGGACGATGACCCCTGGCCATTGGATTAGTCCATTCATTTGACTTGATCAGCTCATCCAACGGCTCCAATTTAATTTCAGAAACGGAGGGAAGGACTTGAGCCAAAACGCACCGTTTGAATAAGTGAGTAATCCTGGGCCTCAGAAATCCTTGATATTCACACCCCACCCAGGAGCCCAATCCAAAAATGAACTAAAACCTATTGCTTTCTGCACCGATCGTTTTTCATTTTCTTTTAATTTTCATTTTGAATTTTCTGAACGCATCTGGGCTTAGCACGCCTTCTATTTGCACCCCTGGGTTCTTGGCCCACCATCATAAATAACTGGGCGCAGTTATGTTTGGCACCCCCTCCCCTTTAATTCATTTTCTTTTATTTTTTTAATTTCTTTTATATTTCTTGCATCTTATAAAATTCATATAAAATAGAAAAATGAATGTTTTTTAATTCTTGTTTTTTCTACATGTTCATAATTTTGTCTAGAAAAATATCAATAAATAAATTTGGCATTTTATTTTCTTTTAATATTTTTAGTATATTTTTCATTTAAATAGCCTTTAAATAGGTTTAGTTTGATACTCAATTTTATAGAATTTGTATTAAGGCCTTCCCTTAGGATTTTTGAGCCATTCTTTTTGGCATAGTTAGATATTGAATCATAGTTTCCAATAGGATTTAATTCCTGATTTTTAGATTAAAATTTGATTAGTTTAATTAGGTTAGCATTGGAGTATATAATTAGGGTTTAGGTTTAGCATAGGTAAAGGAAATCATCTTCTTTGGAGAGTTTTGATTTGATTTTTGGGTATGGGCATATATGGGTTAAGGGTAGGTATGTATAGAATCCCCTAGAATTTTACCAGAATATTATATAGTATTTTAGTATTTTTAATTGATTTTTGAATGTATGGTTAGTATGTGTGTTGCCTTGTGGGCATTGTATTTTGGGTGCTTGCTTGTTTTGCTTTCTTTTGTGCTTGGTTGGCCTTGTGGAGCTTGATGGAGCATTAAGGAGCATTGAGAAGCATTTGAAGATTGAAGTTGAGCTTGGAGGCTTTAGTCTTAGGTTTTGCTTTTGTTTTAGGGATAGGATCAGGATAGAGCTTAGTTAGATAAACTTCTTTCTCAAACGTGGATAGTATTCTTCGCATCCATTCCTCCCTGTGATTCAAAGTCCTTCCAGGGTATACACCTCTCTCCTTTGGAGGGATTAGTGTTATACCTAGGAGGTAGAACTTTTGAGGGAACCCCTCATTTGATATTGAACCCTTATAGGTCACCCTTGGTGATCAGATAAGCAGTTCAATATCCCCCAGCTTATCCTGTAGTGATTTTTCTCTGTTTGATTGTCTTGAGAGCTGTCAGAGCCTGAGCATGAAGATGAAGACTTCATTGAAGATGGTTGAAGAGGATGAATCCTTGAAGACTGCCATTCCAGCTGAAGCTTGAAGAGCATGAAGATCCAGTTGATACTTCAATATCCCTGAAGATAGTGAAGCCTGAAGGTGGAGCTGATCAAAGAAGCTGAAGCTTAAGGGGAGAAGATGAGTTGATACTCATATTGTAGGGTTGAAACCTGGAAAGCAGTTGATGATTGAAGTCTGAAGACTGAGTTGCTGCTGGAGGAGCTGAAGCTTTCTTCTGTTTTCTTTTCTGTATTGTGTGTTTTGTTTGATTTGTCTGTTGCATTAGAATAAGTCCATCTAGAATAAGTTCAGGCTAAGAGCATGATTGCATTAGAGGTTGAGTTACTCCCTCTGCTTGTATTGTTATTGCATGGCTTTGCTTGCGGGTATTCGGTAGAGCCTAGCTCCCTTGCCCATGTGGTTTGTTTGCCTGATGGCATTTTCATTTCATTTCTTTTATCTGTATGATTGCAGTTTACTGTTTATTGCTTGATAGCATGTTGTTTAGTTTTCAGTATGATTACTGTTATTTCATGACTGGCTTGAGGTTGAGACGAGCTTGTGGAGGCTGAAGCCCCACACACATTTCCTCCCTCACTTGCATTGCATGCATTTTACTGTTAAGCTGATGCTTTGTCTGTTTTGGTGTATCATTGACATGATCCCTTAGGACTCTCATTTCCTTTGATAAGGATTTGATGATAGACTTTTAGGTTGAAACCTATGCATGACAACATCTAGGAGTTCCCTGTTTAAACCTCAACCATAGGATGAATCCATGGCATGATAACAGTAGGACTTGATAGTCTCCCTCCTAGTTGGGCCGGTTCTCTTCTCATCTCAAAACAGTTTAAGATACAGTAATCATGAATGATTTCTTTCGTACGTTACGAGCCTTAAGCTATCTGAGAAAGGATTGTGGGAGAGTTTCTTTTCCACAGTCTGGATGTTTAGTATGGTACCCTTTGGGTGACATGCGACGCATTCACTCTCAGGTCATAGTCTCTAGTGCGGTTGAAATCGCAAACACAATAAAAAACACTTCTTTCGTAAATAGGAAATAAACCGTAGTTTCCCGAACTACGTGAGCTCTGATCTCTCATGCCTGTTGAGAGTATATAGGCACAAGATGGCGAAGTCTTAGCGAGCAACCTTTCCCCCGTAATCCTTCGTAGGCCGAACTACGTTGACTCTGATTTCTCATTCTCTGATGAGAATACGTAGGCATAAAGTGCGACGCTTTGCCGAGTCATTTTTCTTTTCTTTTCCAGCCAGCCTTGATAGGTAGATAGAATAAGACCAACCAGTCCAAGTAAACAAACAAGCGTGGATCCCGTCGAGTACGACGGACGTGAGGGGTGCTAATACCTTCCCCTTGCGTAACCGACTCCCGAACCCAGACAATGGTTGCGATGACCTTGTCTTACCCTTTTTCGTCAGGTTTTTCCGATCGTTTCCTTTCCCGCTCTGAGGGATAAATAACGAAAGGTGGCAACTCTTCTGTCATGCTGGCACCTTATTTTCGCGCAAGCCACAGCTGGCGACTCTGCTGGGGACTCCAACGGTTCCCTACGAGTCAATCCTACCGTTTGTGTGTTTACTTGTTGGGTTGCGTTTATTTATCGCATTTTCACTTCTCGCACTTTATTTCTCGCATGTTATTTTCAGTATAATATGATTATTTGTGCTGTTGTGGGATGGGAGCTCTGATGAGTGAGAAGCCAGACCCAGGCTTGAGTGCACCATAGACTTAGAGTGGAAATTAGTGGGCGCGTGCTTGCTTTGCAGGCACTAGTGTCTCATGAAATCCACGCTCAGACGAGGTTCATCCGGTTGGCTTCACTTTCAACCCTTTGGGTTGAGACGGTTGCTGGTTTGGTGGATTGTCGACTCTGGGGACCGATCATTTGTGATTCAGCTAAGTGAGGCCTCTTCAAGACTTGATGATGCCACTCCTTCTGGGAATCGTATCGTCAGTTTTGAAAGTCTGTGACGCTGAGGAACGCATAGGATGCCGTACCTTGAGTCAGTTTAGGTCCATACCTGTGAGTGGGATTGGGTTTATTGCAGGAAACTTTGACCTTCAGACTACCTGGTTTTCTTGACAGTGAATCAGTTATGTTGGTACCAGGGTTCTCAGTTGCAGATTCGTCTGTTCTTGATAGAGCAGGTTTTAATCAGAGGATCTTACCATCAGGTGTATGTCTGTTCTTGATAGAGCAAGTTTTGGTCAGAGTATTGTCATCAGTGGTTTGTTCTTGATAGAGCAGATTTTTGGGGTCCGAAGATCTCATCAGCAGATGTTGTTTGTTCTTGATAGAGCAGATTTTGAGTGGGGTCTGAAGGTCTCATCAGCAGCTGTGTGTTTGTTCTTGATAGGGCAGATTTTTGATTTGGGGTCTGAAGACTTCACCAGCAAATATTTCTTGATCATACATCCGAGGTCCTTATTATCAGCCATTTGTTCTCGACAGAGCAGAATTTTGATCTTATGTATATGGTCCTATCAGATGGTCGTTCTTAGCAGATCAGATTAGTGGTCTTACACCGGGGTTTTCTTCTCATCAGTGATTGTTGATACAGAATCTCCACAGCAGCTATCCGGATATATTATTGCATGCCTGCATTTTGCATTAGTTTGCATGTTCATTTGCATTCCATTAACGTGTGTCTGTGTTGCAGGTACCGTTTCCCCGATCCAGGATTTCTCGCCTCCTACTGTTATTATGGCCTCTCTCAGGAAGACTGTTGCGTACAAGTTCCCGACCCCTGATGTGTCGAAGTTGACTGGGTTGATAGCTCTAGCAGGTGATTCTGTGAAGGATAGGTTCAGGAAGTCTTATGGCAGGTTGCTCAGTCTGGTTTGCAAACCTTCTACATCTGAGTTGAATGGGTTACATGCTCTTCTGCAGTTCTATGACCCTCCTCTGAGGTGTTTCACTTTTCAGGACTTCGTTCTCGCGCCGACGCTGGAAGAGTATGCTGATTTGCTGGGTGTGCCTATCAAAAGGCAGATGCCTTTTGTCCACATGGATGCTGAGCCTGATCTGGCTGGTTTAGCTTCTTCACTCCATTTGGGCGCCTCTGAGTTAGTAGTGACGAGTTGGAACAAGGTTCCTGGGTTCTCCTTGCAGTTTCTGATAGCTAAGGCTCAGCAGTGTGCTAAGGACAAATGCTGGGACGCATTCAATGCCATCCTTGCTTTATGCATATATGGCATTATCCTGTTCCCCAACATGCCTGATTTCGTAGAATTTGATGCATTTCACATCTTCGCCTCAGGGAATCCAGTCCCTACTTTGATCGGGGATGTCTATCACTCAGTACATTACAAGAATGAGAACCGGAGAGGGAAGAATGTCTCATGCTGCGTACCGTTGCTCTACAAATGGTTTGATAGTCATTTGCCCAAGAGGGGTTCTTTCCTCTTGTCTGCAGCCACAGCTGAGTGGCCTGAGCGTCTGATGAGTTTGTCTGCAGAAGATATTGATTGGTTCATTGACAGAGACAGGTTAGACACCGAGGTGATCTTCAGTTGTAGTGGGTTTCCTAATGTACCTCTGATAGGTAGGAAGGGTTGCATCAACTACAATCCGTCGTTGCTAGTTCGTCAGTTCGCATATGCTTTGAGGACTCCACCGAAGGAGGAAGAGGTACAGGAATCTCTGTACCTCACGGGTACTCTAGAGGGGGATTTGTTGTCCAAGCTTCAGCGTGCGTGGAACAGTATCAGCAAGAGGGGAAAGCCTTTGTTGGGAAAGAGCAACAGTCAAGCCTACCCTCCTTATTCAGCTTGGATCAGAGCCAGAGCCAACACTATAGGGATGTCATTTCCTCATGTCAGACCAGAGAGTCCTCCACCAGTCGAAGAGCCTACCACTGTGTCCATTCATCAGCATAACCAGGTATTAGCCGAGCGGGATGAACTGAAGCGGGCGAACGCAGAATTAGAGAAGGAGTTAGCTCAGCTTCGAAGTGAAAGGAACGAAGTCGTGCATGCTTTCAAAAAGCAAACAGAGTCGGTAAACCAACTGGGTGCAGACTTGGCAAAGCAAATAGCTGACCGCGAACGCTTGGGTCAGGACTTCAGGGCTGTTAATGATGTACTAGCTACGAAGAAGCAGCATTTGGACGAGGCATATCGGAGGATATCTAAGTTCGACCAGCATTGGAAGACCTCCCTGGCCACCGAGAAGGAGCGAGAGGACAAGCTGATGCTGCAGATCTCTAAGCTGGAAGCCGAAGTAAAGGACAGTGAGCGGAGGTTTGATGAAGAGACCGCCCGCAGATACGCCGCCGAAGGCCAACTCAACAAAGCCCTTGCTAACCTGAAGGGGCATAAGCTGATGTTCGAGTCTAAGAAGCGGAAACTGGAGGATTGCTTTGGCGAAGGAGCTTGGGAAAGTTCAGTTCAGGGGCTTCAGCATACCATTAAGCAGAGGGAACTACTCGTCGAGGGGTTGCTCACTTTGCCAGATCATCCAGAGACGAAGGAGTTATTAGCAGAGTATCGCGCCCGTGGCCGTACTTGACTAGTTGTATTCCTGTTGTTTTGATCTTTGCTGTATGCTGACCATCACCAGACTTGTTGGCTGAGGTCATGCTGTTGATTTGTTTTGTACTCGCTGATACTGTGTACTGCCTTGACAGGCCTTTCCATATATATATGAGATTGATGTTCCATGATTGGGCTCGGACTTCTTCCTCTTATTATTGTCAGCACTGGCACTAAGGCACTAGGATCGGGGGAAATCTCCCAAGCACACAGACACACGCATGCATCTGCATGAAGCATTTGCATGGCGTACATTTTGTTGCTTTTCCTAACCTTTAATGTTTTCAGGTTTTTCAGGTTCACAGGTTCCGAGCTGCTCCCAGTCTCCAGGATTGATCAGAGACTCATTCACTGTTACTCAACTCGAGCTAATCAGACAAGGATCATGGATCAGGTGCAGTCAGATGTTCAAGAGCTCCGTGAACGGATGGATCGTTTTATGGAACTGATGCAGGTGGTCGCTAATGGTCAGGACCAGCTTCGTACTTTGGTTCAACCTTTGATCTCCAGGGTTGATAGTAACGGCATACTTCATGGTGGGGCTGTGCCTACTCCTCCTCCAGTCGATGCTCCGCAGAATGTTGTTCCTGTTGCCGGGGGCAACGGCAGTGCTAATGGCAATATGATGACTAATATCGGACTCAATGCGACGGGCGCCGGCAATGGTAGTCTGGGAGCTAATATCAACATAGGGCCGGTCAACGGCAATGCTGGTGTCGGAAATCTGTTGGTCCCTCAACCGTGGCTTGAGGATCATCAAGATGACGTGTTTTCTCAAAGAGGTATAGAAGCAGAGTTGAATGCTGAAGCTCGGCTCAGGTTCAAAGCGCTGGAAGACAAAATGAGAGACATTGAAAATCAGAATACTTTGGGTGTTGATATGTCCAAGCTGGGGTTAATTGCTGATTTCAAGGTACCTCATAAGTTCAAGGTGCCTGTCTTTGAGAAGTATAAGGGTACTACTTGCCCCCGTGTCCACCTTCGATCTTATTATAGAAAGATGTCTGCCTATTCTGACGATGAGAAGTTGCTGATGCACTTCTTCCAAGATAGTCTTTCTGGTCCATCCCTCGAATGGTATATGGGCTTGGAGCCCGCTACCGTACGCACCTGGAAGGATCTCGCTGAAGCGTTCATCCTTCACTATCAGTACAATAGCGACTTGGCCCCCAACCGAGTTCAGCTCCAGAATCTTTCACAGCGGAATAATGAAAGCTTTAAAGAGTACGCCCAGCGGTGGCCTGAATTGGCTGCTCGGGTTCAACCGCCGATGGTTGAGCGCGAGCTAGTGCAAATGTTCGTGGCTACCCTTCCTGGAATCTACTATGAAAAGCTAGTCAGTGGCATGTCTGGGACATTCTCGGCTCTCATCACTATGGGCGAGCACGTCGAGAACGGTATAAAAATCGGAAAAATCCAAGGTGAATCATCCTCAGCTGGAGGAGGTGGTAAGAAACCTTACGCTGGCAAGCGTCGAGAGGGAGATGCCAGTGCTGTCACTAATGCTCGGAGAAAGGGCAAGGGCCCTCAGCCGCAGATTGCTAGCATAAATATCCCAGCTGCTCCGCCGCAGCAGCAACAACAGCAACCGCAGCAACAGAATCAGCAGGGGTATAGGAAATATCAGAATCGGGCTCCTTTGGCAAGTCGTCATTTTGAAGCTCCACCTATGTCGTATGCGCAGCTTCTGCAAACTTTGCTGCAGCTTCAGTTAGTTCAAAAGAGGACGTTGGCTCCCTTAACAGGGGCACCACCACCGGGGTATGACGCAAATGCCACTTGCGATTTCCATACGGGGGCACCGGGTCATACGATTGAGAACTGTAAAGCTTTTAAGCACAAGGTGCAGGACCTGGTAGACGCCAAGGTTATTAACTTTTCTGACAGTGTGCCCAATGTCACCAAAAACCCTATGCCTCATCATAGGGGAGGCGGAGTGAACGCCATTATCGCCGAGGATAGTGCAGATCTGTTGACTGATGTCAAAGACTTGAAGACGCCGCTTAGTTTCGTCAAAGCTAAGTTGCTGAAGAAGGGGTTCTTTCCGGGATGCGGAGAGTTATGTATGGCTTGTGCTACACTTCCTGATGGGTGTGAGCAGCTGGTAGAAGGTATCCAAAGTCTGATGTCTGAGGGTATTTTGTAGTTCAGCCGGAGAGTTGAAAGTGTATCAGGGGAGGTTGTGCTAAAGCAGGCAGATGAAGTTGCTACCATCACTATTCCTCGTCAACCTATTACCATCTCTGCGCCCCAACCGCCTACAATCACTATTACCAGAGCTGGGCTAATCCCATTCGAGAGCACTAACGCCGTTCCATGGCATTATGGCGCTGAAGTCTATTGCAATGGTCAGAAGTTAGAGTTAGAGCCGTACGGGTCGACTGTGCAGAATCTTGCCGGAGTCAGTGGCATAACTCGAAGCGGAAGAGTGTTCGTACCAACAGAGGTTGTGGCAGAGAAAGTGGTCAGAGTTGATGCTGTGGATCAGGGTAAAGGCAAAGCCATCGAAGAGGTCGGGGCAGAGAAGGATTGGCTAGTTAAAGATGTTGAGGAGTTCATTCGGCTAATCAAGAAGAGCGACTACAAGATTGTAGATCATCTTCATCAGACTCCGTCAAAGATCTCTATTCTCAACTTGTTGTTGTGTTCTGAAGCGCACCGCAACGCGTTACTGAAGGTATTGAATGCTGCCTACGTGCCGCAGGAGATATCAGTAAATCAGCTAGAAGAGGTGGTAGCCCATGTTAACGCTGGCAATGGGCTGGGATTCACAGATTTAGAGCTGACTCCTAAAGGGAGAGATCACAACAGCGCCTTGCACGTCTCGATAGAGTGCAGAGGCACTATTATGTCGCATGTCCTGGTGGACACGGGTTCGTCGCTTAATGTGCTTCCGAAGAAGGCATTAATGAAGTTGGACACTCGTGGATTGCTTTGCACGCCCAGTGATCTGGTGGTGAAAGCATTTGACGGAACTAAGCGCCACGTTTTCGGAGAGTTGACCCTGCCGATTCAAGTTGGTCCGGAGACGTTTGATACGGTTTTCTATATCATGGATATCATGCCTGCCTATAGTTGCCTCTTAGGTCGGCCATGGATCCACGCTGCTGGTGTCGTGACATCCACGCTGCATCAAAAGCTCAAATATGTTGTCGGGGGAAGCATAGCAACCGTCTGTGGTGAGGAGGACATCATGGTGAGCCACTTGTCATCCTTTAAATATGTTGAAATGGATGGCGAGATCCATGAAACTCTCTGCCAAGCATTTGAAACCGTCAAGGTGAAAGAGGTAGCTCCTGTCGTCATAGAGAAGCAAGAGATGAATCTCTCCTCGTTCAAAGAAGCTCGGGCCGTCGTTGAAGCTGGTTCCACCCCAGGCTGGGGGCATGTTTTGGAGATACCGATCAAGCAGGATAAGTTTGGACTAGGGTATTCTCCTGAAGCTGAAGCTTCATCTTCTTCGTCTAGCAGTTCGTCTCGTGGGAAGGGGCCGATCCTATTTACCAAGGGCGGAGTGATTTTCGAAAGCATCAACGCAGCGTCTGAGGACAGCGGGGATAGCGATTGTAATCTTGACGCCTGGATTCAGCCAAGCAAGCTGGGCGAGCGCCTCAAAAATTGGACCATCAAGGAGATTATCCAGCTGACAAGTGAAGAGTAATGAGTTGCTTTTTACAATCTTTGTACAACCCTATGTCCTGCCCGGGGCATAGTGGTTTTATTGTCAGGGCCTTGTTGGATTATGTACATGTATTTTGTTAATAAATCAAAGGCGTTTTCTTCGTACTCAAATATTGTGTTCTCTGTTATTCCTGCTTTATGTTTATTTCGAAAAACAGTAAAATGGCAACGGGGTTTGTGCTAACCTGCATATCCTTGCTTTAAACTTAACCCTTGTTATTGCAGGATCCACATAACAGACGACATCGACTCTGGACCCTCTACGGCTCACTACGACTTCGATTGCCCGATCTATCAAGCCGAGGAGGAGATTGATGAAGACGAAGACCTTCCGGAAGAGTAGGCCCGCTTGTTGAGACAAGAGGAAAAGGTTATTCTGCCTCACGAGGAAGATATTGAGATAGTAAATCTGGGTTCTGAAGAGCTCGTCAGAAATGTCAGAGTAGGGGCTGCGCTGCAGAATGATGTCAAGCATAGACTGGTCGAGATGCTTCGAGAGTATAGTGACGTCTTTGCTTGGTCATACAAAGATATGCCCGGACTTGACACAGACATCGTGGTTCATCGCTTGCCGTTGCGAGAGGATTGCCCTCCAGTCAAGCAGAAGCTTAGGAGGACGAGACCAGATATGGCTGTAAAAATCAAAGAAGAAGTCCAGAAGCAGTTGGACGCAGGATTTCTAGCCGTTACCACTTACCCTCCGTGGGTCGCCAATATAGTGCCTGTACCGAAGAAAGACGGTAAGGTACGCATGTGCGTCGATTATCGGGATTTGAATAGGGCGAGCCCTAAGGATGATTTCCCGTTGCCTCATATCGATGTGTTGGTCGACAACACAGCCCAGTTTTCCGTGTTTTCGTTCATGGATGGCTTCTCCGGTTACAATCAGATTAAGATGGCACCGGAGGACATGGAGAAAACGACGTTTATCACCCCCTGGGGAACATTTTGCTATAAGGTAATGCCCTTCGGTCTGAAGAACGCAGGGGCCACTTACCAGCGAGCAATGGTAACTTTGTTTCATGATATGATTCATCATGAGATCGAGGTCTATGTTGATGACATGATTGCAAAGTCCCAAACGGAGGAAGAGCATCTGGTCAACTTATTGAAGCTTTTTGAGAGGCTTAGGAAGTTCAGGCTGAGGCTGAATCCTAACAAGTGCACTTTCGGAGTGCGGTCCGGAAAGTTATTGGGGTTTATCGTTAGTGAACAAGGTATTGAAGTTGATCCTGCGAAAATAAAAGCTATTCAAGAAATGCCAGCGCCGAAAACAGAAAAAGAAGTTCGTGGTTTCTTGGGCCGAATAAACTACATTGCAAGGTTTATCTCTCAGCTCACGGCCACTTGTGAACCGATGTTCAAACTGTTAAAGAAAGATCAGGCGATTACTTGGAATGAGGATTGCCAGAAGGCATTCGATAAGATAAAGCAGTATCTTCAAGAACCTCCAATCTTGATACCCCCAGTGGCTGGACGGCCATTAATCATGTACCTGACGGTTCTGGAGAATAGTATGGGGTGTGTTATCGGTCAGCACGACGAGACGGGCAGAAAGGAGCATGCCATTTATTATTTGAGTAAAAAGTTCACTGAGTGTGAATCTCGATACTCGATGCTGGAGAAGACGTGTTGTGCATTAGCTTGGGCTGCTAAACGTCTACGACAGTATATGCTCAATCACACCACTATGCTAATTTCGAAGATGGATCCGATCAAGTACGTCTTCGAGAAGCAGGCTCTTTCGGGCAGGATTGCCAGATGGCAAATGGTGTTAACGGAATATGATATTCAGTATGTCTCCCAGAAAGCCATTAAGGGAAGCGTATTGTCGGATTACCTTGCCGAACAGCCAATCGAAGACTACCAGCCGATGAAGTTCGAATTCCCTGACGAGGATATTATGCTTCTCAAAGCGAAGGATTGCGATGAGCCATTGCCCGGTGAGGGGCCAGATAGGACGTCTCAGTGGAAGTTGATATTCGACGGAGCGGTTAATTCCTATGGAAGTGGTATCGGGGCTATCATCACGACTCCTCACGGATCCCACATCCCGTTTACTGCGAGACTGACGTTTCCAGTTACCAACAATGAGGCAGAGTATGAAGCATGTATTATGGGTCTAGAGGAGGCAATTGATTTGAGAATCAAGAATCTAGACGTATATGGTGACTCAGCGCTTGTGATCAATCAGATTAAAGGGGAGTGGGAAACTCGTCAAGCGAATTTGGTGCCGTACATGAATTATGCCAGGAGGCTGCTTCCGTTCTTCGATCGAGTGGAACTCCATCATGTACCAAGGGCTGAAAATCATATGGCTGATGCCTTAGCCATGTTGGCTTCAATGTATAAAGTCAATCTTTGGAATGAAGCTCCAAGCATTGTTCTTTCGCGTCTTGACAGACCGGCATTTGTCTTTGCAATCGAGGATGCCGCCGACGGCAAGCCATGGTTCCACGACATCCAGACCTTCCTTATGACTAAGGAGTATCCTGCGGGTGCGTCAACCCAGGATAAGAAGACTCTGAGGAGGCTATCTGGAAACTTTTATCTCAATCCTGATGGAGTGTTGTATAAGAGAAACCACGATCTCGTGCTACTCAGATGTGTAGATGAGAAAGAGGCGAGTATGCTCATGGAAGAAGTCCATGAGGGCACATTTGGTACGCACGCCGGCGGGCATGCCATGACGAGAAAGATCCTGAGAGCAGGATATTACTGGCTGACTATGGAGTCGGATTGCTTCAGATTCGCGAAGAAATGTCATAAATGCCAGATTTATGCTGACAAAGTTCATGTGCCGCCGTGCCCATTGAATGTCATGTCCTCCCCTTGGCCGTTCTCCATGTGGGGCATCGACGTGATAGGCAAGATCGAGCCCACTGCATCCAATGGTCATCGTTTCATTCTTGTAGCTATCGACTACTTCACCAAATGGGTGGAGGCAGCCTCGTACGCTAACGTGACCAAGCAGGTGGTAGCTAAATTCATAAAGAGGGACATCATCTGTCGTTATGGAGTTCCCGAGCGGATCATTACTGATAATGGTTCGAATTTGAATAACAAGATGATGAAGGAGCTGTGCCAGAGCTTCAAGATTGAACACCACAACTCATCTCCTTACCGGCCGAAGATGAATGGCGCCGTCGAAGCCGCCAACAAGAACATAAAGAAGATCGTTCGGAAGATGGTTGTGACCTACAAAGATTGGCACGAGATGCTGCCGTTTGCCTTGCACGGTTATCGTACGACAGTGCGTACGTCGACCGGGGCAACTCCTTTCTCCTTGGTGTACGGTATGGAAGCTGCCCTACCGTTAGAAGTGGAGATTCCTTCTTTGCGAGTTCTGGTTGATGTGAAACTCGACGAGGCAGAATGGATTATTAATCGTTTGAACCAACTCAGCCTGATGGACGAGAAGAGGTTAGCATTGATTGCATTTGGTCGACTGTACCAAAGCCGAATGAAGAAAGCTTATGATAAGAAGGCGCATCCTAGAAGCTTTCAGACGGGTGATCTCGTCCTGAAGAAGATTCTTCCGCCACACTCTGATCACCGGGGCAAGTGGACTCCGAATTACGAAGGGCCGTATGTCGTCAGCAAGGTCTTCTCCGGAGGAGCTTTGTTGTTATCCACGATGGATGGTGAAGATTTTGCATCCCCGGTGAACGCGGACGCAGTTAAAAAATACTTTGCTTGAAAGAGACCCGCTGGACAAAAAAGAAAGAGTCCAGGCAAAAAAGGGGCATCCCGGCGAACCAAAAACAGAATAAAAGGTTCGGGCAAAAATTAGGGATATATTGAAAAATGTACACCCGCGAAGTCGAAAACCTACACTGGGCGGCTTCGGCAAAAAAGGGTATCCCGGTGAACTGAAAACCCGTAAAGGGCGGTTCACGCAAAAGTTAGGGATTTGAATAAGCAAATGACTGCGTTCCGCGTATGAACTTTCATTGTTTAGTGGTTTGGAGGACCTGAGGGCCGTTGAGCTGAATCAATCTCTTCCGAAGCTGAAGCGTCGGAGAACTATCGAAGTCGAGTGGGTCTTAGAGGGATCAACTCATGGTGTTCGTCTACGCCTCGTTGCCGACATTTGTATATACTGATGTATATTTATGTTTTATTTTTGCGCGGCTTCCTCATTCTAGGAGCTTGCCTCTGTTGTAAAACATTTTTTGCCCATTCAGGGGTTCACCATCAATAAAATACATGTTACTCAGCAATTCTGTTTTCCTATTTAGCATTTATCTGTTTTGTTTGCGAAAGAAAACGCCGATGTTTTTGATAAAATGCGCATACATAAACTTACGGGCCTAGGCCCATTGATTGTTGAAACAATTAATTACCTGAATATTGTCACGAGATAATAACCTTGATAGGCACCTTTGAGGAGGGTATCTTGTCTGTTTGTTTGTGTTGTTGCAGGTGTAGCACCTTCCAGACGGTGCGCCGTGCGCATCCCTGAAGCAGGGCGAGTCCTCCTTCTCCAGCAGAGTCCAGTAGTCTCTCCTCCGCAGAGTCTAAATGCGAAGCCGTGATCATTGATATGTCTCCCCAGGCAGAGATGATTCTCTTCCCCAAGCAGACGCATCCTGAAGGAACGTTACCTCATCAGCTGAGTCAAGCGCGCAGAGGCTCGTATTCGTCCCCCAGCACCGGGTCACAAGTGCAGGTTTCATAGAAATGTTCGGGTGCCGAAGCTCGTGTTTTCCCCAGTAAAGTCGCCGAAGCAGGTGTCTTCCCCAGCACCGGATCACAAGTGCAGGATTCGCAGAAAGCTATTCTTACGCCGAAGTATGCAGTAACTGATGGTGCCAGACTGAAGTCTCCTGCGGAATTGAAATTCCCCACCAGAGCCGTATTCTCTCCCGAAGTCGGATGATTCCCTCTTCCCCAGTAGAGTGTTGGAACAGCTGATGTTGAGATTCCCCTGCAGAGTTGTACTCTCCCCCGAAGTCGGATGATTCCTTCTTCCCCAGCGGAATTAGAACTCCTCATCAGAGTTGTACTCTCCAGTGAAGTAGAATGATTTCTCTCTCCACGGCTGAGTTCGCAAACCCCAAGAGAGCCGAATCCTTGGAAGCAGTTGAGAGCGTGAGTGGTTTTCCCTAGCAGAGCATTGAACAGCTGATGCTGTATTTCCCCGGAGTCGCACTCTCTCCAGCGAAGCAGAATGACTTCCCCTTCCTCAGCCGAGTTTGCAGATGTCCAAGAGAGCCGAGTCCTTGGAAGTTGATCAGATCATGATTGGTTTTTCCCCAGTGGAGTGTGGAGCAGCTGAAGTTGTTTCCCCACAGAGTTGTTATCCCCAGAAGAGTAGCCGAGAAGGCCCCGCAGTTTATTCTCACGATTGACATCGCATTCCTTCAGCAGGTCCAAGTTCTCGTAGAGCTTCGTTCCCCTGCAGCAGATCAACTGAAGTTGTTTTCCCTGCAGCAGTCAACGGAAGATCAATTCCCCAGACGGAGTCTGATTGATATTGGCGTGTCCACGTTCTCCTCAGCAGGAAGATTCCTCTATCTGAGTAGTGCTTTTCTCCTTGACAGGAGAATTCCCCTTCGGCATTTACTTTGCTGACGGGATCGCATCATTGTGCAGAATTGCATAGCATTTAGCATAAACGCATAGCATTTCCACCGTGTGGGGCATGGCGCCGAAGCATAGGCATCATACGCATGATCTAGGTTATTATCATTCTTGTTTTACAGGTGTTCAGCCGAAGGATCAGTTGCTCAAGATGATTCCTGACATTCTCCCCAACGAAGTCGTTTGCTCAAGGTGATTTTTGAGATCCCCAGCGAAGTCTTCAGTTCAAGATGATTCTTGAAGTCCTTAGCAGCGTGATATGTTTGCTCCAACAGTGATGTCCAATCTGAAGATTGACTTCGTAAACGCCTGAAGGCGATATCAGAAGGTTCCTGTGAATTCAGATTTCCTTGTTGTTGAATCAACATGAAAGTTCAAAAGTTTGTAGATGCAGCTTTTGTATGCAAGGTGATCCGTGTTGGCCTGAAGACCAAGTCAGTTGTCCTGAGGTGATGATTGATTGCGATCAAGCGAATAGTTTTTCTTCTGACTGAAGTCGAAGATGTTTCTCCAGCTGAAGCGGAGTTTGCCTGAAGGCAAAGTGTTTGAATCCCCGCAGAGTCATGAATGGCTCAGGATACCACTTCTCTGACTGAAGTCATAGATTTCCCAAGCTAAAGCGAAGGTGCCTGAAGGCAAGGTTATCCCCAAAGTCATGAATGACTTAGGATTCATTTTTCGGACTGAAGGCCGAAGTATATCCCTGACTGAAGTCACGGATACTCTATAGCAAAGGCGGAATTGCCTGAAGGCAGATCCATGTATCCTTGAAGGCCAAGGACCATTTCTTCAGACTGAAGTCGAAGATACCTCCTGCAGAGTTGCAGACGGGCAAAGTTTACATCCTTGAAAGCCAAGGATGCCCCTCTTCAGGAGTACTTGAAGATCTTTTCTAGCTGAAGCTGGAAGTGGCCAGGGGCCAGGGTTTCATATAGCTTTGATGTTGAAGTTCTACGGTGGGCTCGGTATTAGTATTTGGATGTTCGTTATGGTTCTGAGGGAGAACCCCAGATCAGAGTGTGCTTAGCTAAGTCTCTCATTCCCAGCGGAGTAGTTTCGAATACGCAAGTGTACCTTCTGTTCCATTCACCAGGGGTGAACCCTAGGTCAGAGTTGTTCAGTGTTGTATTTTTTCCGGCGGCGATGTTGGATGTTTGTTTGACGGCAAGGTCAGATTACGTTTGTTTGACGGCGAGGTCAGACTCTTTAAATCCCCAGCAGAGATGATGTTTGTACGACGGCGATGTCGAGTGTCTCTCAAAGTGATGTTTGTTTCTGACGGTGATGTCAGATTCAGTTTTCCAGCGGCAATGTTGGGTATGTCAGATTCAGTTCTCCAGCGGCGATGCAGGGTATTTTGATTGTCCGACGGCGATGTCAGATGGTTTAGTCTTCCAGCGGCAAGGTTGGGTGTTGTGGTTGTCTGAAGGCAATGTCAGAAGAAGTCAACGTGGATAACGGACAGCGATGTCAGATCAGTATTTCTCCAGTTAGTTGTTGGGCAGCTAGTATTGCAGTATTCGAAGGTCTGTTCCCCGCAGGGTATCGTGTGCTTGTGCAGTTGGCAAATTTTCGGGTTTACCGGTATTCAACCGTCTCGCACCTTGATTGGCTGAGAGCCGTTCGCTTCTCACCCAGTCAGGTTCAAGCCATTTGAATAGGGGCAGCTGTTGCACCCCAAAATTTGACCAACATTTATTTATCCATCAAGTGTTTGAAAGTTGATACCTTCATCAGAAAGTTCAAGAGATCCTCAGAGGAATTAGTTGAAACCAAGGTTGTGTGCTTCATAGCTTGAGAGTTGTGGGAACTCCTCAGATGATTCTGATACTTGGAGAATGAACTTGAAGCTTTGAGAAAGTCTATGAGATGTCTTGATAGCCATCATGAAGCCCAGAGAGGTCATTATGCAAGAATTCAGAAGATTCAACCATGAATGGTAGAATTAGGGTTTGACTGGGTCAACCCTAGGTCAGCTGAAGATTTGGAGAAAGTTGAGACCTAATCCAAGGGCCATGAGATCATGGAATGATGTATGGAGATGTTATGAAGATGATTCCTAGACCAACTCATCATGATTGAGGAGTTTGAGAAGTTTTAAGTCAGGGTTTCTAAGGATGGACAGTGTAAAAACCCTAATTTGATCCCCATCTTCCAGGCAGTTTTAGCTCAAGATGTGATTGATATCTCATCTTCCCCACAACATGAATGTTGTAGAGCTTGTTCTTAGCTTTAATTTGAGTGGTAGAAGTACTTGATAGGATGTGCAGAGCTCAAGTTATGGTTTTGACAAATTGCAGGTCATCTGAGGTATGTGAATCTGGGTCCTTGAAAGTCACCCAACTTGCAGACAACGTTTGCCCTAGTAGGATGATTCCTATGATCTCTTGGTCAACATGAATGTTGAATAGAATCTTCTTATCTTTCTAGAGAGTACTAGAAGTCCTTGATAGGATTTGTAGAACTCAACTTATGGTTTGAACAAGACAGGGGTATTTTGGTCATTTGGAAGTTATAGGTCATTTTAAGCAAAGGCCATATCTCCTATTTCCAAGCCTCAGATGAAAAAACTCAAAACATCAAAGTTGTTCAAAATGGGATTTTAAGCCTAGAAAAAGTGGTCATGATTTGTTGGAAAAGCTTGTAGCAAGGATTTTCAAGAATGGTTGAAAATGACCTAAAAATGCCTTATAACTTAAATGGATCCAAGTTGGAAATTGGTTTGGGAGATGTACAAATCCAAAATAGGTCATCCAATATGTCATTTTGAATCCAAACATCATTTTAGAAACAATGGTTCAAATAGATTTTTGATTTGAGGTCTTAAAATGGAGGTTACTTTGTAAAGTTCATGCTTGCATATTAAGGAACCTTTGCAAATCTTCACACAAGAAAAAGATAAGCTTGTTTTTCACACATTCCCTTTCAATATCTCTTGTAAGGAGATTTTGGCACAAAATGACAAGTCTTAAGGCATGATATGAGATGATACCACATATCAGTACATGAGATTTTCCATGATTTTCTAGGGCTTTCTAGATGAATCTAGACTCTTCCATTGGTTGTTATTTAAAGAGTGAATCACCATGAGATTAGGGTTGGTCAAGGTTGGTGAACTCATTGGTGAAGAGTGAGGGAGAGAAGTGGATTTCAAAGTTTCTTCAAAATCAAGCAAGCTTCCATTTCTTCATCTACAAGCTCTCTTCCTCAAGATTCTTGCAAACAGAACCATATCCACCATTAGAGGAGTGTTTTGCATCAATTACAAGTTCTGAAACCATCTCTACACACCTCTACCATCACCATTTGACAGGTTGGTGTTCTTCCTCATATCTCTATAATTATGTACATTCAATTAGGTTCTTAGGTGTAGAATTAACATGCTAGGTTAGTGGATGATTTCCTGAGAGTTATAGGAAGATCCATGGAGTTTCATGGCAGGGTGCCATTTCTTGCAAGATTAAGAGCAAGCTGTTTAGGAAGTATTAATGATCATGGTATAGCATAGATTGGTTAGGGTAGCATAAAGAACAAGTTTATGTCATTAGATTGAAGCTCTAGCAAGGTTGATCTCAGAGGAAAATGTTGAAACCCTAATCTTGATGCGTTCTGTCAGAGAGAGATACGAGGTTTTAGTGAAAGCTATGGATACCATCATATTCTTGGTGATTAGTAGAGCATCTTTGCTTTTGGAAGTTTTGATTTTCATCGAGCATGGAGAGAGAACGAGGGACCTGAAATCTCGTGCTTGGAGTGATCGTTTCTGGAAACCCTAGCTCGATTGGGGACGATGACCCCTGGCCATTGGATTAGTCCATTCATTTGACTTGATCAGCTCATCCAACGGCTCCAATTTAATTTCAGAAACGGAGGGAAGGACTTGAGCCAAAACGCACCGTTTGAATAAGTGAGTAATCCTGGGCCTCAGAAATCCTTGATATTCACACCCCACCCAGGAGCCCAATCCAAAAATGAACTAAAACCTATTGCTTTCTGCACCGATCGTTTTTCATTTTCTTTTAATTTTCATTTTGAATTTTCTGAACGCATCTGGGCTTAGCACGCCTTCTATTTGCACCCCTGGGTTCTTGGCCCACCATCATAAATAACTAGGCGCAGTTATGTTTGGCACCCCCTCCCCTTTAATTCATTTTCTTTTATTTTTTTAATTTCTTTTATATTTCTTGCATCTTATAAAATTCATATAAAATAGAAAAATGAATGTTTTTTAATTCTTGTTTTTTCTACATGTTCATAATTTTGTCTAGAAAAATATCAATAAATAAATTTGGCATTTTATTTTCTTTTAATATTTTTAGTATATTTTTCATTTAAATAGCCTTTAAATAGGTTTAGTTTGATACTCAATTTTGTAGAATTTGTATTAAGGCCTTCCCTTAGGATTTTTGAGCCATTCTTTTTGGCATAGTTAGATATTGAATCATAGTTTCCCATAGGATTTAATTCCTGATTTTTAGATTAAAATTTGATTAGTTTAATTAGGTTAGCATTGGAGTATCTAATTAGGGTTTAGGTTTAGCATAGGTAAAGGAAATCATCTTCTTTGGAGAGTTTTGATTTGATTTTTAGGTATGGGCATATATGGGTGTTGCACCCTAAAATTTGACCAACCGGGTCCCGTATCTGGCTCGATGTTTCGACGCATTACCGCATTCGCATCTGCATATCGCATACAGTGCATATTTTCATTTGTTTTGATTTTATCGGGATCACAGCTCTCGCCTCGCGTTTCAGGTGTTTTTAATCAGTTCAGACAGGTAGAATCATATTTTTGGGATATTTCGGTGCCCGTTTATTTTTACCGGCTATGATTGATGCGCTCCCTCGGGAAATTATTGTGATTTTTCTGGATTTTATTGGCCATTTTTAGGGTTTAAATAGATTTTTAATCATTTTAGGATGATATAGAATATTATTAGTTTTTAATAGTTTTAATATTTTTTAATTCATTTTTAGAATATTAGATATTAAATAGTTTTACTATCTTTTAATAGAATAAATAGATTTTTCTTTTATTAATAATGAATTTTCTTTTATAATAAATAATATAAGTTTTATTAGAAATCTAATAGAGTTTAATTAGTGGGATCATTAGAGTAGGGGATTATTAGAGTTTTTAGCTTAAATTTTAAGATTAGTGGAATTTTTAGAGTATTCTTAGTTTAGGAGTTAATTAGAATTAATAGGACTTTTAGGATAATTCTCATTGTTAGGGTTAATTGAGTTTTAGAATTAATTAGATTAGTCTTCAGATTAGTTAATTCATTTAGTTAATTAGTAATTAGTTGTATGTCTTTTCTCATAATCCATTTTTTAATCATCTTTATTATTCAGTCTTTTTTTGGGTTTTTGGGGCTTTTTTCGTATTGGGCCTTATTGCCCACAGAATAGCCAAGGCCCAGTTTATTGGTCTTTTGTCCAGATTTGTCCAGAATATTCCAGAAGAGTCCAGAGAATCTCAGGGTATATATTCAGTCATCGCCACGTGTTAACGAAAAAGGGACCCCACGTTACACCATCACCGCGTGCCACCTACCTTCAGACTCTTCCTCTCTCTGCCACGCGTGGGACACGCGTCCTGCATGCAGCAATCCACCCTCCACTCATCTCACCACGTGGCACCACCTCCTCCCTCACCGGACTACATGCAAAGTCCGGTGACCACCGTACCAGAACACCGCCGACCACCCTCAACCGTCTCCGACCGCCGTACCGGTCACCAGAAAACCTCCAAAATCCCCAGATTCCGATCAGGACTTCATCTCCCACCTCCATAACTTCCTCTCCTCCGATGGATCTTCATCACCTCACCAAGAGCAAAAACCCAGAAAACCACCGTACCACTCCATCGCCGGCGACCACCGTGCATCTCACCCAAAACACCAAATCTCCAGAACTTCATCAGAAAGGATGAATGTTCATCAAGAATCACCATCGCGTGTTCATCCACCATCATCTTCTCTGATTGTCCATCTCCGATCGATCAACCATAATCATCATTCCCAGGAATCCAACATTCATCATCCTCAAGGTTTTCCAGAAACTACCAATGAGCCATCAATCTTTCTGATCAATATCATCAAAGGGAAGCATGATTATCTACTTTCCAATCATCATCATCGTTCATCCAATGTCCATCAGGTTCATCAGAACTTCAACAGATTTCCAGCAACAAGAACCTTCAAGGTCTCATCACCGTTCTCGTTCAAGGATTGTTTTCCGCTGCAAGAACCGTCATGAATTCCCAGAAATTCAACATTCATCATCTTCGAGGTTCTCCATAAACTACCAAGAAGTCCAGTCATCATCATCATCACCGGAGTTCATCTCACCATCACGAGTTCATCGTCTTCCCAAAAATCCCAGAATCTTCAAGCGTTCATCAGCGAAAAACACTCATCTGTTTCCAGCAAAATCCCCAGATCTTCATGCAAGATGTTCGCAACCTTCAAACGCGCCCAGATCTGGTTCATCCACTTCATTGAGTTCCCAGATCCATCAGCAAGCTTGTTGAGTTTCTTGCAATCAGATGATAGCAAGATTTGATTCGCGTAGGGATAATTGAGTTGAAGAGATTTTCAGTAAGGAGGTTAGGAGAATGATGGAGAGAAGAGAGTCGAGGAGATCGTGGGGGACGGCCATGAACAGTTGGCGACGGCGCAGGGAGAGTGAGAAAGATCTTAGGGTTTCTGAGTGAGGAGAGTGAGGAAGGGAGGAGGAGACCGGGTTAGGTCGTGGGCCTTGGGGCCCAACAGTTTTTTTTTTGGAGACACCTCCCCTCATTTTTTTTCTCTGCTGAGAATGGGCTGGGCCCAACGAGATGGACTGTTGGCTGAACCCTACGTTTTTGGTCCACACCTCCCACCAGTTCTTGCATCAAACAGCTGGGCTGGGCCCAGTTTGCAGTTTTTCTGTTTTACTTGTATTACCCCTGTAATAGCTGATGTACCCCCCCTGTTCTCTTTTCCTTATTTTTTATTTTTTTATTTTTGTTTAGTTTTTAGAATAAGAAAAAATATAAAGAAAATATTATGGAAAAGAAAAGAAAAGAAAATCTTTGAGAAAAAATAAAGAGGAAAAGAAAACATGAAAGAAAAAATAAAATAGTGGAAAATATGGGGAGAAAGAATAAAAAATAGTGAAAAATATTGAAGAAGGATTTGAAAAAAAGAAAAAGGAGAAAAATATATGAAAAAATATATAGAAAATAGTGGGGAAAAATATATGAAAAATATTTTTGAAAGAAAGGAGAAAATAGTTGAAAAGAAAAGAAGGAAAAAGAGAAAAAATATTAGATGTAATATTTTTAGAGTGTATTTTCTTCATAGGAGTTTATTTTCCTTTTAGGGATAGAACTAGACGTCCACTTGTTAGGGGACTATTTTCCAGTTGATTTATTTTCCATTCGATTTTTCAGGATAGGATAGGATAGTATTTCCTAGGAGATTATTTTTCAGTATTCACTCATTGTAACCATTTTTCAGAATGTTAATAAAACGAGATTTGAGTTGTGGTCCCGAAAGTAGCCGAACTACAGCTGCTCTGATTTCTCGTACCAGACGAGAATATGTAGGCATAGGATGCGATATCCTAGCGAGCACACTAACGAATGACTTTTGTTCTCTCGCTGCTGTGCGATCGAGACTTTCCCGCTGACGACCGATGTTACCCTTTTTCTCTCTTGCCCGAGTGCATTTGAGACCAGACCGTAGTTTTGCCCATAGGTTCCTGTACCTTTGAAACCAGTTTGATTTTCTCACTGCTGTGTGAGAATTACCTTGTTTAGCCGTAGTTAGCCTGAACTACGTAAAGCTCTGATCTTCCATGCAGTGTGGAAGTACGTAGGCACAAGACGCGAGGTCTTGGCGAGCCAATTTTCCCTGTAGTCCCGAACTACGTTGACTCTGACTTTCTCTCTTGAGAACACGTAGGCATAGAGTGCGACGCTCTATCGAGTCAATTCCCTTCCGTTTAGATTTAGTAGCCGTAGATAGATTGTTTTGCATCCTTTAGACAACCCAAGCAAGCGTGGATCCCGTCGAGTACGACGGACGTGAGGGGTGCTAATACCTTCCCCTTGCGTAACCGACTCCCGAACCCAGGTTTTGGTTGCGATGACCATACCTTTTCCCGTTTTTTGCGAGGTTTACTTCGAGCGTTTCCTTTCCCTCCGTTGGGATAAATAACGCACGGTGGCGACTCTTCTGTCAGCCGACGCCGATTTTCGCAGTAGCGACAGCTGGCGACTCTGCTGGGGACTGCGATAGTTCCCTATACGGGTCTGCTGGGGATCCAACGTCCCTGGTTGCTAAGGACTGCGATAGTCCTTATGCATGTGGGATCCAACGTCCCCTAGGAGAGAGTCAATCCTAGCGCTTGTTTGTTTGTCTATTGGGGCTTATTTATTGATATTATCTGTTGCTGTTGGGGTGTTACGGGTGTTCTATGATTGAGAGATAAGCCGGACCTGGGCTTGAGTGCACCTTAGACTTAGAGTAGAAATTAGTGGGCGCCCGCATGCTTTGCTTGCCTTGGTGTCCCGCGAAATCTACACTCAGACGAGGTTCTTCTGGTTGGCCTCTTGACCCACTCTTTGGGTGGCTTGGGTTGCTGGTTAGTTGGATTGTCGACTCTGGGAACCGATCATTTGGAAGTTAGCTAAGTGAGGCCTCTTCAGGACTCGATGATGCCACTCCTTCTAGGAATCGTATCGTCAGTCTTGAAAGTCTGTGACGCTGACGACCGCATAGGATGCCGTACCTTGTCAGATATAGGTCCATACCTGTGAGTGGGGGGGTTTTTTTGTGCAGGAAACTTGACTTCCAACCTACCCATTATTTTGGTCTTCTCTTCAGAGCAACCGTACTCCGTCAGCAGCGCAGTAGTATTCAGATTTGTGTGGGGGGCTGTGATCCCGTTGTTTGCTGCATCTTGCATATCATGTGCATATCAGTGTTGCATCATATTGCATATCATCCTCCAGTTAGCCAGAGTTCTGATCCAGCCTTTGTTTCCTGAAGGTGATTACCCGGAGTTTGGATTGAGCACCTGTTGATTGTCAGAAGACCGACCTAGGGGTTGAGTAGATTTGAGCAGAATCAAGCGTTGAAGTCAGCTGAAGACTATTGATAGCTATGTCTGAAGGCAATTTCCAGTCTCCTAACACCTTGACAGGGTTCACTATGGCGTCCAACCCTCTGTATGATTCTATGGAAGACTTCCCGCAAGTGAACAACGTTGCTGCAGACCAAGTTGTACAGCCTTCTGTTGAGAACCGAGGTCGACATGAGCAGTTTGTTGCCCAGAATGAGCGTCCTCCTCCTGTTAACAATCAAGGTGTTGCTTTCCCTGTGATGAATTACCGAAGAGATATTCCAATGGCCAGGATGGTAGATCCAAGAGCTCTTGAAAAGGATAGAAGACTCCAAGTGTTGGAAGAGCAAATGAAAGCTTTGAAAATGAAAGATGCTGTTAACCTGGATGCTGTGGGCATGTGTTTGGTTCCTGACCTGGTGTTGCCTTATAAGTTCAAAGTGCCGAAATTTGAGAAGTACACGGGAGATAGCTGTCCGAAGTTGCACTTGATGATGTTCTGTCGAAGAATGACTGCGTTTGCGCGAGATGACAAATTGATGATCCATTGCTTTCAAGATAGTCTGACTGGGGCATCTTTGAGGTGGTATATGCAGTTAGAGAGAAATCAGATTCAATCATGGATGGATTTAGCCAGAGCTTTTCTGAAGCAGTACGATTACAATATGGACATAGCTCCCTATCGCATGCATTTGCAAGAACTGTCTCAAGAGAATAATGAACCTATCAGGAAGTATGCTCAGAGATGGAGAGAATTTGCTGCTAGAGTGCGTCCACCGCTGATAGACCAAGAGCTGGCAAGCATGTTTGTGGATTCCCTACAAGATCCGTACTTCGAAAGATTGCTCGGACTTCCGTCAAGTTTCTCTGACGTGGTAGCATTAGGAGAACGCCTCGAGTATGCCATCAGAATCGGGAAGATTCAGATTACTTCAAATGATCAAGCTGGTGAAACTGAATATCCTTATGACTATCAGAGTGAAGAAGAAGTTGTGATCAACGCAGTCATGCCAAAGGTTGAATATCCTCGAAGCGAATCAGTGAATTTCGTTGGTTCTTCATCTTATCAGAGATCAGTACCTCCTGTGGCTTGTTATACTAATCAGACAGCCGTGCCTAGGGCACCATATCAGGAATCTTATGTCGCTTCCATTGCAAAGAAGCAAACTCGTGGCCGAGGTTATCAGAACCAACGTCAGAATCAGAATCGACCTCGCAACAACTTGGAACGAAGGACAACTCCTTCTCACCCAGTGCCTATTGTTGCACCCCAAAATTTGACCAACAATTATTTATTCACTGAGTGTTTGAAAGTTGATACCTTCATCAGACAGTTCAAGAGATCCTCAGAGGAATGGGTTGAAACCAGGGTTGTGTGCTTCATAGCTTGAGAGTTGTGGGTGCTCCTCAGATGATTCTGAGACTTTGAGAGTGAACTTGAAGCTTTGAGAAAGCTTATGAGATGTCTTGATAGCCATCATGTAGCCCAGAGAAGTCATTATGCAAAGAGTTCAGAAGATTCAACCATGAATGGTAGAATTAGGGTTTTGACTAGGTCAACCCTAGAATAACTGAAAATTTGGAGAAGGTTGAGACCTAATCCAAGGGCCATGAGATCATGGAATGATGCATAGAGATGTTATAAGGATGATTCCTAGACCAACTCATCATGATTGAGGAGTTTGAGAAGTTTCAAGTCAGGGTTTCCAAGGATTGTCAGTGAAAAAACCCTAATTTGATCCCTATCTTCCAGGCAGTTTTAGCTCTAGATGTGATTGATATCTCATCTTCCCCACAACATGAATGTTGTAGAGCTTGTTCTTAGCTTTAATTTGAGTGGTGGAAGTCCTTGATAGGAGTTGCAGAGCTCAAGTTATGGTTTTGACAAATTACAGGTTAGCTGAGGTCTGTGAATCTGGGTCCTTGAAAGTCACCCAACTTGCAGACAACGTTTGCCCTAGTAGAATGATTCCTATGATCTCTTGGTCAACATGAATGTTCAAGGTCATCTTCTTAGCTTTAATTTGAGTGGTAGAAGTCCTTGATAGGATTTGTAGAACTCAACTTATGGTTTGAACAAGACAGGGGTATTTTGGTCATTTGTCAGTTATAGGTCATTTTAAGCAAAGGCCATATCTCCTATTTCCAAGCCTCAAATGGAAAAACTCAAAACATGAAAGTTGTTCAAAATGTGATTTTAAGTCTAGAAAAGTGGTCATGGATTGTTGGAAAAGCTCATAGCATGTATTTTCATGATTGGTTAAAAATGAACTAAAAATGGCTTATAAGTTTAAAAAGTTGAATTTGGAAATTGGTTTGGAAGATCTAGGAATCCAAAATAGGTCATCCAATATATCATTTTGATTGGAAACATCATTTTGAGAACATTGGTTTAAATAGAATTTTCATTTGAGGCTTTAAAATGGGACATGCTTTGGAAAATTCATACTTGCATATTAAGGCACCTTTGGAAATCTTAACATAAGGCAAGGAAAGGCCTGATTTTCACTCATTCCTTCTCAATATCCCACATAAGGAGAATTTGACACCAAATTACAAGGCATAAGGCATGATACATGGGATTTTCAACTTATCATCACATGAGAAAATCAAGACTTTTCTAGCTCATTCTAGATGAATCTAGAAGTTTCCATGGATCATTATAAAAAGAGTGGATCAAAGTGTGATTAGGGGTTGGTGAATGTTGAAGAATTCAGAGAAGAAAGAGAGAGAAGAATTGCCATTGAAGAGCTTCCTTCAAGATCAAGCAACTGGAGATTTCTTCCATCACAAGACCTCTCCTTCAAAACCAGTGCAAACAGAAGGTTGTTCATCTTCAAAGGATCACATTGAAGCCCTTGCAAGCTCTGAATCAAGCCCTAGCTACACACACCATTGAACCTTGACAGGTTTCTTTCTTTCCACGAATCTCTTTAATTATGTAGTTTCTATTAGTTCTTTAGGTGTAGGATTAGTGTACTAGGTTAGTTGATCTTTTCCCATGAGTTTGAGAGCTCTGTGTGAGGTTTCATGGCAGGTGCAAGATTCTTTAATTTCCAAGAACAAGCTTTGTAGTGAGTTTTAGTTAGCATAGATTAGATTAGAATGGTTAGGGTAGTATAAAGAGCATGATCATGTCATTAATTTTGAGTTTTAGAAGAATTGATCTCAGGAAAATATGGTGGTACCCGAGCTTTGAAGTTTTCTGTTTGAATGATTCAAGGAGAATTAGAGAAAACTACTCGTATAGCCTTGTTCCTCTTAATGAGTAGTCCATTTTCCCTTTTGGAATTTTTGAAAATCATCAAGCGTGGAGAGAGAACGAGCAAGAAGAAGAACCATGCATGGGGGCTGCTTCTGAAAACCCTAGAGATCCATTTGGGACGATGGCCAGATGCCGTTGGATGGGTCCCCATAATTTGACTAATTCAATTCATCCAACGGCCCAGCTTAATTAATAAAACGGAGGGAAATTCAAAATGGCCAAACGCTGCCGTTTCAATTAGTGGAAGCGTCTGGGCTTAGCAGACCTTTGCTTTTAGCACCCCCCAGTTTGGCCCATCTCAAATAATCAAATAGCGTGTCTTGCTGTTCACACCCCCTCCCCTTTATTCAATTCTTTTAAATTTTTTTAATTCCTTTAATATTTCTTGCACTTTAAAAATTCCTAAAAAATAGAAAATTGAATATTTTTTAATTCTTGTTTTTTTCATGTGTTCATGAATTTGTCTAGAAAAATATAAATAAATAAAATTTCCATTTTATTTTCTTTTCATAATTTTAATAGATTTTCCTTTTAAATAGCTTTTAAATATGTTTAATTTTGTACATGATTTTGTAGATTTTCTTTTAAGACTTTCCCTTAGGATTTTTTAATTCATTCTTTTTTGTGTAATTAGATATTGAATCATAGTTCCCCATAGGATTTAATTCTTGATTTTTAGAGTAAAATTTGATTAGATTAATTAGGTTAGCATTAGGGTATCCTAATTAGGGTTTAGGTTGTGCATAGGTGAGGAAATTCATTTTCTTTAGATAGTTTTGTCTTGATTTTTGGGTAGGGGCATATGTGGATATTATGGGTAGATGTTGTAGACCCTTGTGAATAATTGGTAGAATTTTTCCCCTTGGTTTAGTATTTTTAGGTATTTTCTGAAGTTGACTGATGATTTTGTCTGTTCTGTGGTTATCTGTTCATCTCTGGGGGTTGTTTTGGGGGATTTGTTGTGGGGCTTGTGTTGTCTTGAAGAGCTTGTTGGAGAGCATCATGAAGAGAAGATTGTAGATCAAGACTCAGAGACCCAGAGCTTGGATTATTCCCTGTCTGTGAGGTTTGAGATCCTGAAGTTTGAAGGAAGTTCATGGTACTTTCCTGAGGAAGGCACTATGAATGACTTTCATTCTTTCTTCTCACCTCTTTCTCAAGTATCCAATGATGTTGGAGCCAACTTGTGAGTTTAATTTCTCCTGAGGAGGAATGTAAACTGATCACAGTTGTTGAGCCACATAGGATACAATTCCTAAGTGGAAGCCTCCTAGTACTTTCCTGAGGAAGGTCCTATGAGTCTATTCACTTAGTTCCATTAGTTCATCTAGGATTTCTTAAGTATCCAATGATGTTGGAGCCAACTTGTGAGTTTAGTTTCTCCTGAGGAGGAATGTAAACTGATCACAGTTGTTGAGCCACATAGGATACAATTCCTAAGTGGAAGCCTCCTAGTACTTTCCTGAGGAAGGTCCTATGAGTCTGTTCATTTAGTTCCACTAGTTCAGATAGGATTTCCTAAATATCCAGTGATGTTGGAGCCTGCTTGTGAGTTTAGTTTCTCCTGAGGAGGAATGTAAACTGATCACAGTGGTTGAGCCACATAGGATATGACTCCTGAGTATACACCTCCTAGTGCTTTCCTGAGGAAGACACTATGAGCCTGCTTACTTAGCTCCCTTTCTTTGGTAAGCTTGTTCTGAAGCTTGGAGATTGGGATTGGTTTCTCTTGTTTAGGGTTTTGCTTCAGGGCTTTGCTTAGAGTTGATCAAGATTCTGTGTTAGGGTTAGGATTAGAGAGTAGATGATTCTTTCTCAAGCATGTGTTTTGTTTGCCTGATGGCACTCCATTCCTTTTATCTGTTATTGCTTGATAGCATGTTGTTTATCTTCAGTATGATTACTGTTATTTCATGACTGGCTTGAGGTTGAGACGAGCTTGTGGAGGCTGAAGCCCCACACACATTTCCTCCCTCACTTGCATTGCATGCATTTTACTGTTAAAGCTGATGCTTTTGTCTGTTTTGGTGTATCATTGACATGATCCCTTAGGACTCTCATTTCTTCTGATGAGGATTTGATGATAGACTTTTAGGTTGAAACCTATGCATGACAACATCTAGGAGTTTCCTGTTCAAATGTCAACCATAGGATGAATCCATGGCATGACAACAGTAGGACTTGATAGTCTCCCTCCTAGTTGGGCCTGTTCTCTTCTCATCTCGAAGCAGTTTAAAATACCGTAATCATGAATGATTTCTTTCGTACGTTACGAGCCTTAAGCTATCTGAGAAAGGACGCATTCCCTCTCAGGTCATAGTCTCTAGTGCGGTTGAGATCGCAAATACAATAAAAAACACTTCTTTTAGGAGATAACCCGTAGTTAGCCGAACTACGTTTGCTCTGATCTTTCATACCAGGTGAAAGTACGTAGGCATAGGATGCGACATCCTAGCGAGCAACTTTCCCCCATAATCCTTCGTAGGCCGAACTACGTTGACTCTGATTTCTCATTCTCTGATGAGAATACGTAGGCATAAAGTGCGACGCTTTGCCGAGTCATTTTTCTTTTCTTTTTCAGCCAGCCTTGATAGGTAGATAGAATATAACCAACCCGTCCAAGTAAACAAACAAGCGAGGATCCCGTCGAGTACGACGGACGTGAGGGGTGCTAATACCTTCCCCTTGCGTAACCGACTCCCGAACCCAGACAACGGTTGCGACGACCTTGTCTTACCCTTATTCGTCAGGTTTTTCCGATCGTTTCCTTTCCCGCTCTGAGGGATAAATAACGAAAGGTGGCGACTCTTCTGTTTTGCCGGCACCTTATTTTTGCGCAAGCGACAGCTGGCGACTCTGCTGGGGACCGAACCCAGAATCTCTGGTTCTCCGGTTCCCTATGAGAGTCAATCCTATCGTTTGTGTGTTTGCTTGTTGGGTTGCGTTTATTTATCGCATTTTTACTTCCCGCATTTTTATTTCCCGCATTTTATTTCCAATTTGATATGATTATCTGTGCTGCTGTGGGAGAGGGATGTTACTATGAGTGAAAAGCCGGACCTGGGCTTGAGTACACACCTATATATAGTTGCGGAGAAGTAGTAGACGAACCTGTCTGCTGAGCAGGCACAGTTCCCTACGAAAATCTGCGCTCAGACGAGATTCTTGCAGAGGTGCTCCTTTCCGGTCCTGAGGATCTGAGGGGAGTCCAGACGTAAGGATTGTCGACTCTGGGGACCGATCATTTGGAAGTCAGCTAAGAGAGGCCTCTTCATGACTTGACGATGCCACTCCTTCTGGGAATCGTATCGTCATTCATGAAAGTCTGTGACGCTGATGACCGCATAGGATGCCGTACCTTTGTCCGTGGATTAGGTCCATACCTGTGAGTGGGGTAAGGATATTGCAGGAAACTTATACCTTCAGACTACCTGGTTTTCTTGACAGTGAATCAGTTATGTTGATATCAGGGTTCTCGATGGCAGATTTGACTGTTCTTGACAGAGCGAGGGTTTGATCAGAGGATTTTATCATCGGGTGTATATCTGTTCCTGATAGAGCAGGTTTCGATCAGAGTATTGTCTTCAGAGGTTTGTCCTAGATGGAGCAGATTTTTGAGTGGGGTCTGAAGATCTCATCAGCAGTTGTTGTTTGTTCTTGATAGGGCAGATTTTGAGTGGGGTCTGAAGATCTCATCAGCAGCTGTGTGGTTGTTCTTGATAGGGCAGATTTTTGATTTGGGGTCTGAAGACTTCTTCAGCGGACGTTTTCTGATCATACATCCCGGGTCCTTATTATCAGGCACTTGCTCTTGACAGAGCAGAATTTTGATCTCGATCCTATCAGATGGTTATTCTCAGCAGATCAGATCAGTGGTTTTACACCGGGGTTTCCTTCTCATCAGTGACTGTTGATACCGAATCTCCACAGCAGCCACTTGGATATATTGTTGCATGCCTGCATTTTGCATTAGTTTGCATAATCATTCGCATTCCATTAGCGTGTGTCTGTGACAGGTAACGTTTCCCCGATCCAGGATCTCTCGCCTCTTGTTATATTACTATAGCCTCTCTCAGAAAGACTGTTGCGTACGAGTTCTCGGTCCTTGATGTGTCGAATCTGACTATTACTGATACTATGTGTGAGATTGCTGCTTCCATGATTGGGCCCAGATTCCCCTCCTTATTATTGTCAGCACTGGTACTAAGGCGCCAGGATCGGGGTAAATCTCTCAAGCACACAGACACACGCATACATCTGCATGAAGCATCTTCGCATGACATACATTCTGTTGCTTTTCCTAACCTTTGATGTTGACAGGTTTTTCAGGTACACAGGTTCTGAGTTGCTTTCGATCTCCAGGATTGATCAAAGACTCATCCACCGCTACTCAACTCGCGCCAATCAGACAAGGATAATGGACCAGGTGCAGTCAGATGTTCAAGAGCTCCGTGAACGGATGGATCGTTTTATGGAGCTGATGCAAGTAGTTGCGAATGGTCAGGACCAGCTTCGCACTTTGGTTCAACCTCTGATCTCCAGGGTTGACAGTAATGGCATACTGCACGGCGGGGCCGTGCCCACTCCTCCTCCAGTGGACGCACCACAGAATGTTGTTCCTGTTGCCGGGGGCAACGGCAGCGCTAACGGCAATCTGATGACTAATCTCGGGCTCAATGCGGCCGGCGTCGGCAACGGTAGTCTGGGAGCCAATGTTAACATAGGGCCAGTCAACGGCAATGCTGGTGCAGGAAATCTGTTGGTGCCTCAACCGTGGCTGGAGGACCATCAGGATGACATATTCTCTCAGAGAGGTGTAGAAGCAGAGTTGAATGCTGAGGCTCGACTCAGGTTCAAGGCGCTGAAAGACAAGATGAGAGACATAGAAAATCAGAACACGTTGGGCGTTGACATGTCCAAGCTCGGGTTGATTGCTGACTTCAAGGTACCTCATAAGTTCAAGGTGCCTACCTTTGAGAAGTATAAGGGTACTACTTGCCCCCGGGTCCACCTCCGATCTTATTATAGAAAGATGTCCGCTTATTCTGATGATGAGAAGTTGCTGATGCACTTCTTTCAGGATAGTCTTTCTGGTCCATCGCTCGAATGGTATATGGGTTTGGAGCCCGCTACTGTGCGCACCTGGAAAGATCTGGCAGAAGCGTTTGTCATCCACTATCAATACAATAACGACTTGGCTCCCAACCGAGTTCAGCTTCAGAATCTCTCACAGCGGAACAATGAAAGCTTCAAAGAATACGCCCAGCGGTGGCGTGAATTGGCTGCTCGGGTTCAACCGCCGATGGTTGAGCATGAGCTAGTGCAAATGTTCGTGGCTACCCTTCCTGGAATCTACTATGAAAAGCTGGTCAGTGGCATGTCTGGAACATTCTCGGCTCTTATCACTCTGGGCGAGCATGTTGAGAACGGTATAAAGATTGGAAAAATTCAGGGCGAATCATCCTCAGCTGGAGGAGGTAGCAAGAAACCTTACGCTGGCAAGCGTCGAGAGGGAGATGCAAGTGCTGTCACTAATGTTCGGAGAAAGGGCAAGGGCCCTCAGCCTCAGATTGCTAGCATAAATATCCCAGCTGCTCCGCAGCAGCAGCCGCAGCCTCAGCAGCAGAATAATCAGGGGTACAGGAAATATCAGAATCGGGCTCCTATGGCAAGCCGTCATTTTGAAACTCCTCCTATGTCGTATGCACAACTTCTGCAAACGTTGCTTCAGCTCCAATTAGTTCAAAAGAGGACGTTGGCTCCCTTAACAGGGGCACCACCACCGGGGTATGACGCCAGTGCTACTTGTGAATTCCACACTGGGGCACCTGGCCATACGATTGAGAATTGTAAAGCTTTTAAGCACAAAGTCCAGGACTTGGTGGACGCCAAGGTTATCAACTTTTCTGACAACGTGCCCAACGTTACCAAAAACCCGATGCCTCATCATAAGGGGGGCGGAGTGAATGCTGTTATCACTGAGGAGAGTGCGGACTTGCTGACTGATGTCAAAGATTTGAAGACGCCGTTGAGTTTTGTCAAGGCTAAGTTGCTGAAGAAGGGCTTCTTTCCTGGATGCGGAGAGTTATGTATGGCTTGTGCTACACTTCCTGATGGGTGTGAGCAGCTGGTCGAAGGTATCCAAAGTCTGATGTCCGAGGGTATTTTACAGTTCAGCCGAAGCATTGAGAGTGCATCAGGGGAAGTCGTACTGAAGCAGGCAGATGAAGTTGCTACCATTACTATTCCTCGTCACCCTATTACTATTTCTGCGCCCCGTCCGCCTACTATCACTATCACCAGGGCCGGACCAATCCCATTCGAGAGTACTAATGCTGTTCCATGGCATTACGGCGCCGAAGTTTACTGCAATGGTCAGAAGATAGAGCTAGAGCCATTCGGATCGACCGTGCAGAATCTCGCCGAGGTCAGTGGTATCACTAGAAGCGGTAGAGTGTTTGCGCCAGCAGAGGTTGCAGCAGAGAAAGTGGTCCGGGCTGACGCTGTGGATAAGGGTAAAGGTAAAGCTGTCGAAGAGGTCCCTTCTGGGGCAGAAAAAGATTTGCTAGTTAAAGATGCTGAAGAGTTCATGCGACTAATCAAGAAAAGTGACTACAAAATTGTAGATCATCTTCATCAGACTCCGTCAAAGATCTCGATTCTTAACTTGTTGCTGTGTTCTGAAGCGCACCGCAACGCATTACTGAAGGTATTGAATGCTGCATACGTGCCGCAGGAGATATCAGTAAATCAGCTCGAGGAGGTGGTAGCCCATGTTAATGCTGGTAATGGGTTGGGATTTACAGATCTAGAGCTGACTCCTAAAGGAAGAGATCACAATAGCGCCTTGCACGTCTCGATAGAGTGCAGAGGCACTATCATGTCGCATGTCTTGGTGGATACGAGTTCCTCGCTTAATGTGCTTCCGAAGAAGGCACTGATGAAATTGGATACCCGTGGATTGTTGTGCACGCCCAGTGATCTGGTCGTGAAAGCCTTTGATGGGACTAAGCGCCACGTCTTCGGAGAGTTGACCCTGCCAATTCAAGTTGGTCCAGAGACGTTCAATACGGTTTTCTATATCATGGATATCATGCCCGCCTATAGTTGCCTCTTAGGTCGGCCATGGATCCATTCTGCTGGTGCCGTGACGTCCACGCTGCACCAAAAGCTTAAATATGCTGTCGGGGGCAGCATAGTAACCGTTTGTGGTGAGGAGGACATCATGGTGAGCCACCTGTCGTCCTTTAAATACGTTGAAATGGATGGCGAGATCCATGAAACGCTCTGCCAAGCATTTGAAACCGTCAAGGTGAAAGAGGTAGCTCCTGTCGTCGCGGAGAAGCAGGAGATGAATCTCTCCTCGTTTAAGGAAGCTCGGGCCGTCGTCGAAGCCGGTTCCACCCCAGGCTGGGGGCATGTCTTGGATATACCAATCAAGCAGGATAAGTTTGGATTGGGGTATTCTCCTATAGCCGAAGCTTCATCTTCTTCTGGCAGCTCGTCTCGTGGGAAAGGGCCGATCCTATTCACCAAGGGGGGAGTAATTTTCGAGAGCATCAACGCTGCGTCTGAGGACAGCGGTGATAGTGATTGTGATCTTGACGCCTGGATTCAACCGAGCAAGCCGGGCGAGCGCCTCCACAATTGGACCATCAAGGAGATTATCAAGCTGACAAGTGAAGAGTAATGATTTGCTTTTTACAATCTTTGTACAACCCTATGTCCTGCCCGGGGCATAGTGGTTTTACTGTCAGGGCCTTGTTGGATTATGTGTATGCATTTTGTTAATAAATAAAAGGCGTTTTCTTCGCACTCAAATATTGTGTTCTCTGTTATTCCTGTTTTATGTTTATTTCAAAAAACAGTAAAATGGCAACGAGGTTTGTGCTAACCTGCATATTCTTGCTTTAAACTTAACCCTTGTTATTGCAGGATCCACATAACAGACGACATCGACTCTGGACCCTCTACGGCTCACTACGACTTTGATTGCCCGATCTATCAAGCCGAGGATGAGATTGATGAAGACGAGGACCTCCCGGAAGAGTTGGCCCGCTTGTTGAGACAAGAGGAGAAGGTTATTCTACCTCACGAGGAGGATATTGAGATTATAAATCTGGGTTCTGAGGAGCTCGTCAGAAATGTCAGAGTAGGGGCTGCGCTGCAGAATGATGTCAAGCATAGACTGGTCGAGATGCTTCGAGAGTATAGTGACGTCTTTGCTTGGTCATATGAGGATATGCCCGGACTTGACACTGATATCGTGGTTCATCGCTTGCCGTTGCGGGAAGATTGCCCTCCAGTCAAGCAGAAGCTTAGGAGGACGAGACCAGACATGGCTGTAAGAATCAAAGAAGAGGTCCAGAAGCAGTTGGACGCAGGATTTCTAGCCGTTACCACTTACCCCCCGTGGGTCGCCAACATAGTGCCTGTACCGAAGAAGGACGGTAAGGTACGCATGTGCGTCGATTATCGGGATTTGAATAGGGCGAGCCCTAAAGATGATTTCCCGTTGCCTCATATCGATGTGTTGGTCGACAATACAGCCCAGTTTTCCGTGTTTTCGTTCATGGATGGCTTCTCCGGTTACAATCAGATTAAGATGGCACCGGAGGACATGGAGAAAACGACGTTCATCACCCCCTGGGGAACATTCTGCTATAAGGTAATGCCCTTCGGTCTGAAGAACGCAGGGGCCACTTACCAGCGAGCAATGGTAACTTTGTTTCATGATATGATTCATCATGAGATCGAGGTCTATGTTGATGACATGATTGCAAAGTCCCAAACGGAGGAAGAGCATCTGGTCAATTTGTTGAAGCTGTTTGAGAGGCTTAGGAAGTTCAGGCTGAGGCTGAATCCTAACAAGTACACTTTCGGAGTGCGGTCCGGAAAGTTATTGGGGTTTATCGTTAGTGAACGAGGTATTGAAGTTGATCCTACGAAAATAAAAGCTATCCAAGAAATGCCAGCGCCGAAAACAGAAAAAGAAGTTCGTGGTTTCCTGGGCCGAATAAACTACATTGCAAGGTTTATCTCTCAGCTCACGGCCACTTGTGAACCGATGTTCAAGCTTTTAAAGAAAGATCAGGCGGTTACTTGGAATGAGGATTGCCAGAAGGCATTCGATAAAATAAAGCAGTATCTTCAAGAACCTCCAATCTTGATACCCCCAGTGGCTGGACGGCCATTGATCATGTACCTGACGGTTCTGGAGAATAGTATGGGGTGTGTTCTCGGTCAGCACGACGAGACGGGCAGAAAGGAGCATGCCATTTATTATTTGAGTAAAAAGTTCACTGAGTGTAAATCTCGATACTCGATGCTGGAGAAGACGTGTTGTGCATTAGCTTGGGCCGCCAAACGTCTGCGACAGTATATGCTCAATCACACAACTATGCTAATTTCGAAGATGGATCCGATCAAGTACGTCTTCGAGAAGCAGGCTCTTTCGGGCAGGATTGCCAGATGGCAAATGGTGTTAACCGAATATGATATTCAGTACGTCTCCCAGAAAGCCATTAAGGGAAGCGTACTGTCTGATTATCTTGCTGAACAGCCAATCGAAGACTACCAGCCGATGAAGTTCGAATTCCCTGACGAGGATATTATGTTTCTCAAAGCGAAGGATTGCGATGAGCCATTGCCCGATGAGGGGCCAGATAGGAAGTCTCAGTGGAAGTTGATATTCGACGGAGCGGTTAATTCCTATGGAAGTGGTATCGGGGCTATCATCACGACCCCTCACGGTTCCCACATCCCGTTTACTGCGAGACTGACGTTTCCAGTTACCAACAATGAAGCCGAGTATGAAGCATGTATTATGGGTCTAGAAGGGGCAATTGATTTGAGAATCAAGAATCTAGACATATATGGTGACTCAGCGCTCGTAATCAATCAGATTAAAGGGGAGTGGGAAACTCATCAAGCGAACTTAGTGCCGTACATGAATTATGCCAGGAGGCTGCTTCCTTTCTTCGATCGAGTGGAACTTCATCATGTACCCAGGGCTGAAAATCAAATGGCTGATGCTTTAGCCACGCTGGCTTCAATGTATAAAGTCAATTATTGGAATGAGGCTCCAAGAATTGTGCTTTCGCGTCTTGACAGACCAGCATTTGTCTTTGCAATCGAGGATGTCACCGACGGCAAGCCATGGTTCCACGACATCCAGACCTTCCTTATGACTAAGGAGTATCCTGCGGGTGCGTCAACCCAGGATAAGAAGACTCTGAGGAGGCTATCTGGAAACTTTTATCTCAATCCTGATGGAGTGATGTATAAGAGAAACCACGATCTCGTGCTGCTCAGATGTGTAGATGAGAAAGAGGCGAGCATGCTCATGGAAGAAGTCCATGAGGGCACATTTGGTACGCACGCCGGCGGGCATGCCATGACGAGAAAGATCCTGAGAGCAGGGTATTACTGGCTGACTATGGAGTCGGATTGCTTCAGATTCGCGAAGAAATGTCATAAATGCCAGATTTATGCTGATAAAGTTCATGTGTCGCCGTGCCCATTGAATGTCATGTCCTCCCCTTGGCCCTTCTCCATGTGGGGCATTGACATGATAGGTAAGATCGAGCCCACTGCATCCAATGGTCATCGTTTCATTCTGGTAGCCATCGACTACTTCACCAAATGGGTGGAGGCAGCCTCGTACGCTAATGTGACCAAGCAGGTGGTAGCTAAATTCATAAAGAGGGACATCATCTGTCGCTATGGAATTCCCGAGCGGATCATTACTGATAATGGTTCGAATTTGAATAACAAGATGATGAAGGAGTTGTGCCAGAGCTTCAAGATTGAACACCACAACTCATCTCCTTACCGGCCGAAGATGAATGGCGCCGTTGAAGCCGCTAACAAGAACATCAAGAAGATTGTTCAGAAGATGGTTGTGACGTATAAAGATTGGCACGAGATGCTGCCGTTTGCCTTGCACGGTTATCGTACGACGGTGCGTACGTCGACCGGGGCAACTCCTTTCTCCTTGGTGTACGGTATGGAAGCTGTCCTACCGTTAGAAGTGGAGATTCCTTCTTTGCGAGTTTTGGTTGATGTAAAACTCGATGAGGCAGAATGGATTACGAATCGCTTGAACCAGCTCAGCCTGATGGACGAGAAGAGGTTAGCATCGATTGCATTTGGTCGCTTGTACCAAAGCCGGATGAAGAAAGCTTATGATAAGAAGGTGCGTCCTAGAAGCTTTCAGACGGGTGATCTCGTCCTGAAGAAAATTCTTCCGCCACACTCCGATCACCGGGGCAAGTGGACTCCGAATTACGAAGGGCCGTATGTCGTCAGCAAGGTCTTCTCAGGAGGAGCTTTGTTGTTATCCACGATGGATGGTGAAGATTTTGCATCCCCGGTGAACGCGGACGCAGTTAAAAAATACTTTGCTTGAAAGAGACCCGCTGGACAAAAAAGAAAGAGTCCAGGCAAAAAAGGGGCATCCCGGCGAACCAAAAACAGAATAAAAGGTTCGGGCAAAAATTAGGGATATATTGAAAAAATGTACACCCGCGAAGTCGAAAACCTACACTGGGCGGCTTCGGCAAAAAAGGGTATCCCGGTGGACTGAAAACCCGTAAAGGGCGGTTCACGCAAAAGTTAGGGAGTTGAATAAGCAAATGACTGCGTTCCGCGTGTGGACTTTCATTGTTTGTGGTTTGGAAGACCTGAGGGCCGTTTATCTGAATCAATCTCTTCCGAAGCTGAAGCGTCAGGAGAAGTATCGAAGTCGAGTGGGTCTTAGAGGGATCAACTCATGGTGTTCGTCTACGCCTCGATTGCCGACATTTGTATATACTGATGTATATTTATGTTTTCTTTTTGTGCGGCTTCCTCATTCCAGGAGCTTGCCTCTGTTGTAAAACATTTTTGCCCATTCAGGGGTTCATCATCAATAAAATGCACATTATTCAGCAATTCCGCTTGTCTGTTTAGCATTTATCTGTTTTGTTTGCGAATGAAAACGCCGATGTTTTTGATAAAATGCGCATACATAAACTCACGGGCCTAGGCCCATTGATTGTTGAAACAATTAATTAATTGAATATTGTCACGAGATAATAACCTGGATAGGCCCCTTTGAGGAGGGTATCTTGTCTGTTTGTTTGTGTTGTTGCAGGTGTAGCGCCTTCCAGAAGACGTGCCGTGCACATCCCCGAAGCAGGGCGAGCCCTCCTTCTCCAGCAGAGTTCAGTAGTCTCTCCTCCGCAGAATCTGAACGCAAATAGTGAGCATTAATATGTCTCCCCGCGCAGAGATGATTCTCTTCCCCAAGCAGACGCATCCTGAAGGAGCGTCACCCCATCAGCTGAACCAAGCACCGAAGAATGATGTCATCTTTCCCCAGCACCGGGTCACAAGTGCAGATTTCATAGAAGTATTCGGGTGCCGCAGCTCGTGTTTCCCCAGTAAAGTCTCCAGCGGAATTGAGATTCCCCACCAGAGTTATACTCTCTCCTGAAGTCGGATGATTCCCTCTTCCCCGGTAGAGTGTTGGAACAGCTGATGTTGTATTCCTCTGCAGAGTTGTACTCTCCCCCGAAGTCAGATGATTCTTTCTTCCCTAGCGGAATTGAGATTCCCCATCAGAGTTATGCTCCCTCCTGAAGTAGAATGATTTCTCTCCCCGGCTGAGTCCGCAGAAAAGCAGAATCCTTGGAAGCGGTTGAGACCTTGAGTGGATGTTCCCTAGCAGAGCGTGGGGCAGCTGATGCTGTGTTTCCCCAGAGTCGCACTCTCTCCAGCGAAGCAGAATGACTTCTCCTTCCTCAGCCGAGTTTGCAGATATCCAAGAGAGCCGAATCCTTGGAAGGTGACCAGATCAGGACTGATTTTCCCCAGTGGAGTGTGGGTCAGCTGAAGTTGTTTTCCCACAGAGTTGTTATCCCCAGAAGAGTAGCCGAGACGGCCACGCAGTTTATTCTCGCGATTGATATCAGCAGGTCCAAGTTCTCGTAGAGCTTCGTTCCCCTGCAGCAGTCAGCTGAAGTTGTTTGCCCTGCAGCAGTCAACCGGAAGATCATTTCCCCAGACGGAGGCCAATTGATACCAGCGTGTCCACGTTCTCCTCAGCAGGATGATTCCTCTACCTGAGTAGTTCTTGTCTCCTTAACAAAAGGGTTTCCTCCTCCCAGCATTTATTTTTGCGGACGGGATCGCATCATTGTGCATGACTGCATAGCATTTAACACTGCATAGCATTTAACGTTGCATAGCATTGTGCATGATTGCACGGCATTTAGCATAAACGCATATCATTCCCACCGTGTGGGGCATAGCGCAGAAACATATGCATCATAAGCATGATCTAGGTCATTGTCATTCTTGTTTTACAGGTGTTCAGCCGAAAGACCAGTTTCTCAGGACGATTCCTGATATTCTCTCCAACAAGGTCGCTTTCTTAGGATGATTCCCAAGACCCCGGTGTAATCCCCACAGTCGCTTGGCTCAAGATGATTTTTGAGATCCCCAGCGAAGTCTGCAGTTCAAGGCGATTTTTGAATTCCCCAGCAGGGTCGTATGCTTAAGGTGATTCTTAAGATCTCGGTGCAGGTTCCCGAATGGTTTGCTTAGGATGGTGCTTGAGCTCCCCAATAGCGTCCCCAGCAAAAGTTGCCCAGGAGGATTCCTGGAATATGCCTAGCAGAATGAAGTCTCCAGAAAGGTTATCAGTTCAGGATGATTCTTGAAGGTGCCCGACGGAGTTGTGTGTTCAAGATGATTCTTGAAGTCCTTAGCAGCGTGATATGTCTGCTCCAGCAGTGATGTCTAATCTGAAGATTGACTTCGTAAACGCCTGAGGGCGGTATCAGAAGGTTCCTGTGAGTTCAGATTTCCTTGTTGATGAATCAACGTGTGGCTGAAGATAAGGCTCCAAAGCTTGTAGGTATAACAAGATGATCCGTGTTGGTCTGAAGACCAAGTCAGTTGTCCTGAGAAGATGATTGATTGCGATCAAGTGGGTAGTTTTTCTTCTGACTGAAGTCGAAGATGTTTCTCCAGCTGAAGCGGAGTTTTGCCTGAAGGAAAAGTGTTTGAATCCCCGTGGAGTCATGAATGGCTCTGGATACCATTTCTCTGACTGAAGTCATAGATTTCCCAAGCTGAAGCAAAGGTGCCTAAGGGCAAGGTTACCCCCAAGGTCATGAATGACCTAGGATTCATTCCTCGGACTGAAGGCCGAAGTATATCCCTGACTGAAGTCTCGGATGCTCTATAGCAGAGGCGGAGTTGCCTGAAGGCATATCCATGTATCCTTGAAGGCCAAGGATCATTTCTTTAGACTGAAGTCGAAGATACCTCCTGCAGAGTTGCCGACGGGCAAAGTTTACATCCTTGAAGGCCAAGGATGTTTTTCTAGCTGAAGCTGGAATAGCCGACGGGCAGGGTTTCATCTTTCTTCAGAAGAACTTGAAGATTCTCCAGCGGATCTGGAGTGGCCAGGGGCCAGGGTTCCATCTATCTCCAGAAATACTTGAAGTTTTTTTCTAGCTGAAGCTAGAAATGGCCAGGGGCCAGGGTTTCATATATCTTTAATGTTGAAGTTCTACGGCGGGCAGTGTGCAGCAGTGTTCCGATGTTCGTTATGGTTCTGAGGGTGAACCCCAGATCAGAGTGTGCTCGGTTAAGTCTCTCATTCCCAGCGGAGTAGTTTCAAATACACAAGTGTACCTTTTGTTCCACTTACCAGGGGTGAGCCCCAGGTCAGAGGATGTTTGTTCGACGACGAGGTTGAACGTTTGGATTTGACGGCGAGGTCAGATCATCATTTGTCCGGCGGCGAGGTTGGATGTTTGTTCGACGGCGAGGTTCAACGTTTGGATTTGACGGCGAGGTCAGATCATCATTTGTCCGGCGGCGAGGTTGGATGTTTGTTCGACGGCGAGGTTGAACGTTTGGATGTGACGGCGAGGCCGGATCATCAGTTGTCCGGCGGCGAGGTTGGATGTTTGTTCGACGGCGAGGTTGAACGTTTGGATTTGACGGCGAGGTCAGATCATCATTTGTCCGGCGGCGAGGTTGGATGTTTGTTCGACGGCGAGGTTGAACGTTTGGATGTGACGGCGAGGCCGGATCATTAGTTGTCCGGCGGCGAGGTTGGATGTTTGTTCGACGGCGAGGTTGAACGTTTGGATTTGACGGCGAGGTCAGATCATCAGTTTGTCCAGCGGCGAGGTTGGATGTTTGTTCGACGGCGAGGTTGAACGTTTGGATTTGACGGCGAGGTTAGATCATCAGTTTGTCCAGCGGCGAGGTTGGATGTTTGTTCGACGGCGAGGTTAAACGTTTGGATTTGACGGCGAGGTCAGATCATCATTTGTCCGACGGCGATGTTGGATGTTTGTTCGACGGCGAGGTTGAATGTTTGGATTTGACGGCGAGGTCAGATCATCATTTGTCCGACGGCGATGTTGGATGTTTGTTCGACGGCGAGGTTGAACGTTTGGATTTGACGGCGAGGTCAGATCATCATTTGTCCGACGGCGATGTTGGATGTTTGTTCGACGGCGAGGTTGAACGTTTGGATTTGACGGCGAGGTCAGATCATCATTTGTCCGACGGCGATGTTGGATGTTTGTTCGACGGCGAGGTTGAACGTTTGGATTTGACGGCGAGGTCAGATCATCATTTGTCCGACGGCGATGTTGGATGTTTGTTCGACGGCGAGGTTGAACGTTTGGATGTGACGGCGAGGCCAGATCATCATTTGTCCGGCGGCGAGGTTGGATGTTTGTTCGACGGCGAGGTTGAACGTTTGGATTTGACGGCGAGGTCAGATCATGTTTGTCCGGCGGCGAGGTTGGATGTTTGTTCGACGGCGAGGTTGAATGTTTGTTTGACGGCGAGGTCAGACTCTTTAAATCCCCAGTAGAGATGATGTTTGTACGACGGCGATGTCCAGTGTCTCCAAATGATGTGTGTTTCCGACGGCGATGTCAGATTCAGTTCTCCAGCGGCGAGGTTGGGCGTTGTGGTTGTATGAAGGCAATGTCAGAAGAATTTAATGTGGATAACTGGCGGAGATGTCAGATCAGTGTCTCTCCAGCTAGTTGCCGTGCAGCTAGCATTGCAATATTCAAAGATTTGTTCCCCGCAGAGTACCGTGTGCTCGTGCAGTTGGCAAATTTTCGGGTTTACCGGTATTCAATCGTCTCGCACCTTGATTGGTTGAGAGCCGTTCGCTTCTCACCCAGTCAGGTTCAAGCCGTTTGAATAGGGGCAGCTGTTGCACCCCAAAATTTGACCAACAATTATTTATTCACTGAGTGTTTGAAAGTTGATACCTTCATCAGACAGTTCAAGAGATCCTCAGGGGAATGGGTTGAAACCAGGGTTGTGTGCTTCATAGCTTGAGAGTTGTGGGTGCTCCTCAGATGATTCTGAGACTTTGAGAGTGAACTTGAAGCTTTGAGAAAGCTTATGAGATGTCTTGATAGCCATCATGAAGCCCAGAGAAGTCATTATGCAAAGAGTTCAGAAGATTCAACCATGAATGGTAGAATTAGGGTTTTGACTGGGTCAACCCTAGAATAACTGAAAATTTGGAGAAGGTTGAGACCTAATCCAAGGGCCATGAGATCATGGAATGATGCATAGAGATGTTATAAGGATGATTCCTAGACCAACTCATCATGATTGAGGAGTTTGAGAAGTTTCAAGTCAGGGTTTCCAAGGATTGTCAGTGAAAAAACCCTAATTTGATCCCTATCTTCCAGGCAGTTTTAGCTCTAGATGTGATTGATATCTCATCTTCCCCACAACATGAATGTTGTAGATCTTGTTCTTAGCTTTAATTTGAGTGGTGGAAGTCCTTGATAGGAGTTGCAGAGCTCAAGTTATGGTTTTGACAAATTACAGGTTAGCTGAGGTGTGTGAATCTGGGTCCTTGAAAGTCACCCAACTTGCAGACAACTTTTGCCCTAGTAGGATGATTCCTATGATCTCTTGGTCAACATGAATGTTGAAGGGCATCTTCTTAGCTTTAATTTGAGTGGTAGAAGTACTTGATAGGATTTGTAGAACTCAACTTATGGTTTGAACAAGACAGGGGTATTTTGGTCATTTGTCAGTTATAGGTCATTTTAAGCAAAGGCCATATCTCCTATTTCCAAGCCTCAAATGGAAAAACTCAAAACATGAAAGTTGTTCAAAATGTGATTTTAAGTCTATAAAAGTGGTCATGGATTGTTGGAAAAGCTCATAGCATGGATTTGCATGATTGGTTAAAAATGAACTAAAAATGGCTTATAAGTTTAAAAAGTTGAATTTGGAAATTGGTTTGGAAGATCTAGGAATCCAAAATAGGTCATCCAATATATCATTTTGATTGGAAACATCATTTTGAGAACATTGGTTTAAATATAATTTTCATTTGAGGCTTTAAAATGGGACATGCTTTGGAAAATTCATACTTGCATATTAAGGCACCTTTGGAAATCTTAACATAAGGCAAGGAAAGGCCTGATTCTCACTCATTCCTTCTCAATATCCCACATAAGGAGAATTTGACACCAAATTACAAGGCATAAGGCATGATACATGGGATTTTCAACTTATCATCACATGAGAAAATCAAGACTTTTCTAGCTCATTCTAGATGAATCTAGAAGTTTCCATGGATCATTATAAAAAGAGTGGATCAAAGTGTGATTAGGGGTTGGTGAATGTTGAAGAATTCAGAGAAGAAAGAGAGAGAAGAATTGCCATTGAAGAGCTTCCTTCAAGATCAAGCAACTGGAGATTTCTTCCATCACAAGACCTCTCCTTCAAAACCAGTGCAAACAGAAGGTTGTTCATCTTCAAAGGATCACATTGAAGCCCTTGCAAGCTCTGAATCAAGCCCTAGCTACACACACCATTGAACCTTGACAGGTTTCTTTCTTTCCACGAATCTCTTTAATTATGTAGTTTCTATTAGTTCTTTAGGTGTAGGATTAATGTACTAGGTTAGTTGATATTTTCCCATGAGTTTGAGAGCTCTGTGTGAGGTTTCATGGCAGGTGCAAGATTCTTTAATTTCCAAGAACAAGCTTTGTAGTGAGTTTTAGTTAGCATAGATTAGATTAGAATGGTTAGGGTAGTATAAAGAGCATGATCATGTCATTAATTTTGAGTTTTAGAAGAATTGATGGTGGTACCCGAGCTTTGAAGTTTTCTGTTTGAATGATTCAAGGAGAATTAGAGAAAATTACTCGTATAGCCTTGTTCCTCTTAATGAGTAGTCCATTTTCCCTTTTGGAATTTTTGAAAATCATCAAGCGTGGAGAGAGAACGAGCAAGAAGAAGAACCATGCATGGGGGCTGCTTCTGAAAACCCTAGAGATCCATTTGGGACGATGGCCAGATGCCGTTGGATGGGTCCCCATAATTTGACTAATTCAATTCATCCAACGGCCCAGCTTAATTAATAAAACGGAGGGAAATTCAAAATGGCCAAACGCTGCCGTTTCAATTAGTGGAAGCGTCTGGGCTTAGCATACCTTTGCTTTTAGCACCCCCCCAGTTTGGCCCATCTCAAATAATCAAATAGCGTGTCTTGCTGTTCACACCCCCTCCCCTTTATTCAATTCTTTTAAATTTTTTTAATTCCTTTAATATTTCTTGCACTTTAAAAATTCCTAAAAAATAGAAAATTGAATATTTTTTAATTCTTGTTTTTTTCATGTGTTCATGAATTTGTCTAGAAAAATATAAATAAATAAAATTTCCATTTTATTTTCTTTTCATATTTTTAATAGATTTTCCTTTTAAATAGCTTTTAAATATGTTTAATTTTGTACATGATTTTGTAGATTTTCTTTTAAGACTTTCCCTTAGGATTTTTTGATTCATTCTTTTTTGTGTAATTAGATATTGAATCATAGTTCCCCATAGGATTTAATTCTTGATTTTTAGAGTAAAATTTGATTAGATTAATTAGGTTAGCATTAGGGTATCCTAATTAGGGTTTAGGTTGTGCATAGGTGAGGAAATTCATTTTCTTTAGATAGTTTTGTCTTGATTTTTGGGTAGGGGCATATGTGGATATTATGGGTAGATGTTGTAGACCCTTGTGAATAATTGGTAGAATTTTTCCCCTTGGTTTAGTATTTTTAGGTATTTTCTGAAGTTGACTGATGATTTTGTCTGTTCTGTGGTTATCTGTTCATCTCTGGGGGTTGTTTTGGGGGATTTGTTGTGGGGCTTGTGTTGTCTTGAAGAGCTTGTTGGAGAGCATCATGAAGAGAAGATTGTAGATCAAGACTCAAAGACCCAGAGCTTGGATTATTCCCTGTCTGTGAGGTTTGAGATCCTGAAGTTTGAAGGAAGTTCATGGTACTTTCCTGAGGAAGGCACTATGAATGACTTTCATTCTTTCTTCTCACCTCTTTCTCAAGTATCCAATGATGTTGGAGCCAACTTGTGAGTTTAATTTCTCCTGAGGAGGAATGTAAACTGATCACAGTTGTTGAGCCACATAGGATACAAATCCTAAGTGGAAGCCTCCTAGTACTTTCCTGAGGAAGGTCCTATGAGTCTATTCACTTAGTTCCATTAGTTCATCTAGGATTTCTTAAGTATCCAATGATGTTGGAGCCAACTTGTGAGTTTAGTTTCTCCTGAGGAGGAATGTAAACTGATCATAGTTGTTGAGCCACATAGGATACAATTCCTAAGTGGAAGCCTCCTAGTACTTTCCTGAGGAAGGTCCTATGAGTCTGTTCATTTAGTTCCACTAGTTCAGATAGGATTTCCTAAATATCTAGTGATGTTGGAGCCTGCTTGTGAGTTTAGTTTCTCCTGAGGAGGAATGTAAACTGATCACAGTGGTTGAGCCACATAGGATATGACTCCTGAGTATACACCTCCTAGTGCTTTCCTGAGGAAGACACTATGAGCCTGCTTACTTAGCTCCCGTTCTTTGGTAAGCTTGTTCTGAAGCTTGGAGATTGGGATTGGTTTCTCTTGTTTAGGGTTTTGCTTCAGGGCTTTGCTTAGAGTTGATCAAGATTCTGTGTTAGGGTTAGGATTAGAGAGTAGATGATTCTTTCTCAAGCATGTGTTTTGTTTGCCTGATGGCACTCCATTCCTTTTATCTGTTATTGCTTGATAGCATGTTGTTTATCTTCAGTATGATTACTATTATTTCATGACTGGCTTGAGGTTGAGACGAGCTTGTGGAGGCTGAAGCCCCACACACATTTCCTCCCTCACTTGCATTGCATGCATTTTACTGTTAAAGCTGATGCTTTTGTCTGTTTTGGTGTATCATTGACATGATCCCTTAGGACTCTCATTTCTTCTGATGAGGATTTGATGATAGACTTTTAGGTTGAAACCTATGCATGACAACATCTAGGAGTTCCCTGTTCAAATCTCAACCATAGGATGAATCCATGGCATGACAACAGTAGGACTTGATAGTCTCCCTCCTAGTTGGGCCTGTTCTCTTCTCATCTCGAAGCAGTTTAAAATACCGTAATCATGAATGATTTCTTTCGTACGTTACGAGCCTTAAGCTATCTGAGAAAGGACGCATTCCCTCTCAGGTCATAGTCTCTAGTGCGGTTGAGATCGCAAATACAATAAAAAACACTTCTTTTAGGAGATAACCCGTAGTTAGCCGAACTACGTTTGCTCTGATCTTTCATACCAGGTGAAAGTACGTAGGCATAGGATGCGACATCCTAGCGAGCAACTTTCCCCCATAATCCTTCGTAGGCCGAACTACGTTGACTCTGATTTCTCATTCTCTGATGAGAATACGTAGGCATAAAGTGCGACGCTTTGCCGAGTCATTTTTCTTTTCTTTTTCAGCCAGCCTTGATAGGTAGATAGAATATAACCAACCCGTCCAAGTAAACAAACAAGCGAGGATCCCGTCGAGTACGACGGACGTGAGGGGTGCTAATACCTTCCCCCTGCGTAACCGACTCCCGAACCCAGACAACGGTTGCGACGACCTTGTCTTACCCTTATTCGTCAGGTTTTTCCGATCGTTTCCTTTCCCGCTCTGAGGGATAAATAACGAAAGGTGGCGACTCTTCTGTTTTGCCGGCACCTTATTTTCGCGCAAGCGACACCTATGCCGTACAGCCAGTTGCTACCATCTTTAATCCAGAAGTCTTTGGTGGAACCGAAAGCTCTTAAGCCAGTTCCAGAACCTTACCCTCCTGGGTACAATCCCCACGTTCAGTGTGGTTATCATGGTGGCTCTCCGGGGCATTCGACAGAAGATTGTAAAGCATTTCAGGCGAAAGTACAGCAGTTGATTGATCAGGATCGCATTTCCTTTCGAGAAGGATTTCTGTTTGTTCATCCCAACCGCTCAGTTGTCTAAGCTCGTAGACTCGGAAAGTATTCCCCAGCAAAAAAGCCAGTGATTCATACGGGCAGGCGCTTCAGCATTGGCAGTCCTCAGACCTTTATATCATTTGCATTTGTAGTTTCTTTTCTGTTAGTTACTACTTGCTTTTAAACATTGTATGTTTCGAATGGTGATAATAATAAAGTGACTATGCATTTTTCTGAATTAATCATGTCGATGTCGCTCATTTACTGCATTGCACTGACACTTGCATTTTATTCACTCCACTTTATCATTGTGACTAGCAAAGATGGGAGGGAGGATGACGAAAATAAACTCATAACCGAGGATCGTATGCTTTCAGATAAGACCTTACCGATGACGTACAAGGCATTGTTTCAAATCCCCCAAACACTGGAGATATAAGGAGTTAGTCCCTTGTCAACCACTTCGAGCCAGGAAGTAGAAGTTTTTTCGGACTTTTAAACCCTCACATCTTAACCCGGGGCAGGGTAGTTGTCAGTTAGCTTGACCGAGCATTCAAGTCTTACAGAGGAGTGTTGTCTTTCGAGGACCAATTCCAGTTTATGCCTTTCAAAAGGTCAAACCTCACTAATCAGGAGTGAGATAGTTACAATCCTTTCGGAGCAATCAAGACAACCAGTGTCACATGACTTTGTTCCAAAAGAAAGAAGAAAGAAAGCCCCCTAAGTAAAAAGAAAGAAAAAGCTAGAAAGCTAATACTTAGGCAAAAATCAGGGCATCCCGCTGGACTTCCAAAGAAAACGAAAAATCGAGAAGAACTCAAAAGGAGTCAGTCCAGGCAAAAGTTAGGGAATCAAAAGAATGAAAAAGAGGGACAGAAATTTTTCCCCAGCAAATCACAAAGTCGTGTACACAGACACCGAAAGCGAAGAAGGAGTAACTATCACTCCGAAAATTCTTGTGAGTTCCTTATTTGTGGTTTTTATCAGTCAACATACCTCTCGAAGAGGCGAGCGCTTGTGCCAGGTTAGCTGAACCTTAGGATCGGAGATCATCACGTAGAAGGGGTGGGTACAAATCAAAACTTGAGCCAAATATCCTTTGTTTCACGAACCGTGAACCCGACCACGATACAACCCTTAAAAGACCTAATTGAGGTAGGGTTATTCTGAAAACGCATTACGATAAGGTTGAGTAACCTGACTCCTTTTTGACTTGCTAGTCACATCCTTGTTATGTTTTTCACTGACCACGTAAGCACTACGTTTGAACTTTGATTCATTCGTCACTCATAATCACAGCATGTAAATGAGTGACAGCTCAAATTTTTTCAAAATCTGCATAACCACTGCATTAAGATTACCATTCGTGAACAGACATTTTTAATTGCAGGCTAGTAATTGGCATGAAAGAAATTCCAACAGAGAATAATCGAGCAGGACTGAGTAATTCAGCAGTCTGAATCAGAATGGTGTATGTTGTGAAGCCTTGTGAATCAGGGGCATTGACTTCCAGTGAGTCAGTATCAGTTAGTCTGAGGACAAGTCCCGAAGCTTCAGTGGATCAGGGGCAGTTTGTGTGAGAAGCAGTTGATCAGAAGTGAGTCTTCTCGAGACCCAGTCAGGGGCCGTTAGGCAGAGCGTTGAGATTTGAAAGCAGATACTTCAGGTGGATAATCAGATCGGTTTAAGTCGCTAGAACGCTCATTCAGGGGCAAGTCACTGCTGAGAAAGTGTTGAAACCAACTGGGTTAATGGAGATTGAATTCTGTTGTCATATAGATACCGGGGCAAATATTCTCGAAGTCTTCTCGTAGCAAGCTGTTCAGAGCAAGTACTCCCAAGAGTTAGATTGGGGCAAGTTGAATTGTACTGGGGCAAGTTGTTCGAGCCAGTCTTTTTACCCCCAGCTGAGTGTACTGGGGCAAGTTGTTCAAACCAGCCTGTTTATCCCCAGCCGGAGTTGAGTATCGGGGAATCATGTCAATACCCTTATCAAAAACATCAGCATTCTGAAAAAGACCGTGTTGTCGTTGGATCATTATCCTGCAGTCTAAACCTGTTGCGTGTCAGTAACCAGTCATTTCCAAAGTCCAGTTCTCGCCTGGCAAACCGGTAAACAGTTCTCGTCTGGCCCACCTTCCGTAAGCATCAGTTCCCGTCTGGTGCAGTTTATCGTAAGCATCAGTTCCCGTCTGGTGCAGTTTATTGCAACCAGTTCTCGTCTGGTCGCCGTTTCTTCAAGTGTTGTATCAGTTCCCGTCTGGTACATGTCATCGCGTAACCAGTTCTCGTCTGGTCACCGTTTCTTCAAGTGTTGTATCAGTTCTCGTCTGGTACATGTCGTCGCGTGATCAGTTCTCGTCTGATCGTCGTGTGTTTTAACCTATGTGTTATACCAGTTCTCGTCTGGTATACGTCAGCTGTCAGCCAGTTCTCGCCTGGTTGTCTTTGCCTCAGCCTGTTATCCAGTCAGCCCCGTCTGACGCTCAAAATACAAAAATCAATTTTCGTTCAATTTTCCTAATCGATTTTGCTATCAGTTCTCGTCTGGTAGTCTATCCTTGAATGCTAGTTCTCGTCTAGTATTCTACATGCCTTCCACTGTGTACATAGTCCATGTTTATCCTAAACCAGAAAAACAAAAAAAACCTAAAGGTATCTGACGCAGTAGTTCCCAGCGACTCGCATGTTGTCATGTTTCCCGATACGAAGCTCGACGGATACCAGTGCTCCGAGTAATGTTTGAATTCCTTGTGGATATTGTTAAATCAGAATGGTTACTCTTCAGCAGATGAAAGTGGCGCATTATCCCCGAAAGAGTCAAGATTGTATTTTACCCCGCATCAGAGTAGGATCAGGAGTATCCTCAGCAGAGTGAGATTGATATCCTTGATAGTAGGGGCATTTCCAGCAGTGTGCTGCGCGCAATCAACCTCAGTTTGGGTCAATCCCCGCAGAGCATAATCAGTTGCCAATGGTTTGAAGAAAGCATCCCCGAGCAGAGTTGTTTTCTTTCCCCAATGAAGTCGCCAAGCAGGGTTGCCTTTTCATTTCTCCAGCAGGACAGTTATCCCCAGCGGATTTGATTTCCCGTTTCCAGCATTTATTTTGCTGAGATGGTTCTATGACTTCAGTTCATCCCCAGTAGAGTTGACGTTTCCTTCGACATTTATTTTGCCAAGTGGTTTTCAGACCTGGTGTTCTCTGGCAGCTCGAGCCTGCATTAGCATTTGCATATATCGTCATAAGCATTTATACAAACATATAGTATATCCATGCCGTCTGGGCATCACATTTTCAAGCAGAACGCATAACATTTACACGTCATATAGGACATTGCATCATTTCAAGCATACGCATGTCGAAACATGGACCAGGTTGGTTACCTTATTGGATTTCGAATTTGTTCACCTGCAGAGTTATTTGGCTCAACTTCTCTTCTTCCCCAGCGGAGTGATTCTTCATTTGGTTGTTACGTCAGCATCGGAAAAAAAAACAACAACGAAGATTGACATATATCAGGTTTCTGAAGCTGCCGCCTTCGTCAGAATAGGTGCCAGGCAGTTCAATTCAGAATTCCCCCAGGAGAGTTTCCTCATGTTCGCCGTGAACCATGAGTCGACAGAAAAAAATCCCATGACAGATGGGAAGGTGTTTGCTTTGCGAAGCATTATTCCAATACTTGTGGCGTCACACAGGTGATTGGCAAGGAGAAGAAAATTTTATCAGAAAATTGACCAGTTGTTGCCGTGACAACCAAACTTCAGTTTATTGGAGGCTATTCCTCAAGCAATTTTGCAGTATATTCCCGCGGTTGGCAAATTTCAGGGTTCCATTTGTATTCAACCGTCATCTACCTTGAATGTTTGAAGGCTGAGCGCTCTTCACCCATTCAGGTCGAAGTCGCTTGAATAGGGGCAGCTGTTGCACCCTAAAATTTGACCAACCGGGTCCCGTATCTGGCTCGATGTTTCGACGCATTACCGCATTCACATCTGCATATCGCATACAGTGCATATTTTCATTTGTTTTGATTTTATCGGGATCACAGCTCTCGCCTCGCGTTTCAGGTGTTTTTAATCAGTTCAGATAGGTAGAATCATATTTTTGGGATATTTCGGTGCCCGTTTATTTTTACCGGCTATGATTGATGCGCTCCCTCGGGAAATTATTGTGATTTTTCTGGATTTTATTGGCCATTTTTAGGGTTTAAATATATTTTTAATCATTTTAGGATGATATAGAATATTATTAGTTTTTAATAGTTTTAATATTTTTTAATTCATTTTTAGAATATTAGATATTAAATGGTTTTACTATCTTTTAATATAATAAATAGATTTTTCTTTTATTAATAATGAATTTTCTTTTATAATAAATAATATAGGTTTTATTAGAAATCTAATAGAGTTTAATTAGTGGGATCATTAGAGTAGGGAATTATTAGAGTTTTTAGCTTAAATTTTAAGATTAGTGGAATTTTTAGAGTATTCTTAGTTTAGGAGTTAATTAGAATTAATAGGACTTTTAGGATAATTCTCATTGTTAGGGTTAATTGAGTTTTAGAATTAATTAGATTAGTCTTCAGATTAGTTAATTCATTTAGTTAATTAATAATTAGTTGTATGTCTTTTCTCATAATCCATTTTTTAATCATCTTTATTATTCAGTCTTTTTTTTGGGTTTTTGGGGCTTTTTTCGTATTGGGCCTTATTGCCCACAGAATAGCCAAGGCCCAGTTTATTGGTCTTTTGTCCAGATTTGTCCAGAATATTCCAGAAGAGTCCAGAGAATCTCAGGGTATATATTCAGTCATCGCCACGTGTTAACGAAAAAGGGACCCCACGTTACACCATCACCGCGTGCCACCTACCTTCAGACTCTTCCTCTCTCTGCCACGCGTGGGACACGCGTCCTGCATGCAGCAATCCACCCTCCACTCATCTCACCACGTGGCACCACCTCCTCCCTCACCGGACTACATGCAAAGTCCGGTGACCACCGTACCAGAACACCGCCGGCCACCCTCAACCGTCTCCGACCGCCGTACCGGTCACCAGAAAACCTCCAAAATCCCCAGATTCCGATCAGGACTTCATCTCCCACCTCCATAACTTCCTCTCCTCCGATGGATCTTCATCACCTCACCAAGAGCAAAAACCCAGAAAACCACCGTACCACTCCATCGCCGGCGACCACCGTGCATCTCACCCAAAACACCAAATCTCCAGAACTTCATCAGAAAGGATGAATGTTCATCAAGAATCACCATCGCATGTTCATCCACCATCATCTTCTCCGATTGTCCATCTCCGATCGATCAACCATAATCATCATTCCCAGGAATCCAGCATTCATCATCCTCAAGGTTTTCCAGAAACTACCAATGAGCCATCAATCTTTCTGATCAATATCATCAAAGGGAAGCATGATTATCTACTTTCCAATCATCATCATCGTTCATCCAATGTCCATCAGGTTCATCAGAACTTCAACAGATTTCCAGCAACAAGAACCTTCAAGGTCTCATCACCGTTCTCGTTCAAGGATTGTTTTCCGCTGCAAGAACCGTCATGAATTCCCAGAAATTCAACATTCATCATCTTCGAGGTTCTCCATAAACTACCAAGAAGTTCAGTCATCATCATCATCACCGGAGTTCATCTCACCATCACGAGTTCATCGTCTTCCTAAAAATCCCAGAATCTTCAAGCGTTCATCAGCGAAAAACACTCATCCGTTTCCAGCAAAATCCCCAGATCTTCATGCAAGATGTTCGCAACCTTCAAACGCGCCCAAATCTGGTTCATCCACTTCATTGAGTTCCCAGATCCATCAGCAAGCTTGTTGAGATTCTTGCAATCAGATGATAGCAAGATTTGATTCGCGTAGGGATAATTGAGTTGAAGAGATTTTCAGTAAGGAGGTTAGGAGAATGATGGAGAGAAGAGAGTCGAGGAGATCGTGGGGGACGGCCATGAACAGTTGGCGACGATGCAGGGAAAGTGAGAAAGATCTTAGGGTTTCTGAGTGAGGAGAGTGAGGAAGGGAGGAGGAGACCGGGTTAGGTCGTGGGCCTTAGGGCCCAACAATTTTTTTTTTTGGAGACACCTCCCCTCATTTTTTTTCTCTGCTGAGAATGGGCTGGGCCCAACGAGATGGACTGCTGGCCGCACCCTACGTTTTTGGTCCACACCTCCCACCAGTTCTTACATCAAACAGCTGGGCTGGGCCCAGTTTGCAGTTTTTCTGTTTTACTTGTATTACCCCTGTAATAGCTGATGTACCCCCCTTGTTCTCTTTTCCTTATTTTTTATTTTTTTTATTTTTGTTTAGTTTTTAGAATAAGAAAAAATATAAAGAAAATATTATGGAAAAGAAAAGAAAAGAAAATCTTTGAGAAAAAATAAAGAGGAAAAGAAAACATGAAAGAAAAAATAAAATAGTGGAAAATATGGGGAGAAAGAATAAAAAATAGTGAAAAATATTGAAGAAGGATTTGAAAAAAAAGAAAAAGGAGAAAAATATATGAAAAAATATATAGAAAATAGTGGGGAAAAATATATGAAAAATATTTTTGAAAGAAAGGAGAAAATAGTTGAAAAGAAAAGAAGGAAAAAGAGAAAAAATATTAGATGTAATATTTTTAGAGTGTATTTTCTTCATAGGAGTTTATTTTCCTTTTAGGGATAGAACTAGACGTCCACTTGTTAGGGGACTATTTTCCAGTTGATTTATTTTCCATTCGATTTTTCAGGATAGGATAGGATAGTATTTCCTAGGAGATTATTTTTCAGTATTCACTCATTGTAACCATTTTTCAGAATGTTAATAAAACGAGATTTGAGCTGTGGTCCCGAAAGTAGCCGAACTACAGCTGCTCTGATTTCTCGTACCAGACGAGAATATGTAGGCATAGGATGCGATATCCTAGCGAGCACACTAACGACTGACTTTTGTTCTCTCGCTGCTGTGCGATCGAGACTTTCCCGCTGACGACCGATGTTACCCTTTTTCTCTCTTGCCCGAGTGCATTTGAGACCAGACCGTAGTTTTGCCCATAGGTTCCCGTACCTTTGAAACCAGTTTGATTTTCTCACTGCTGTGTGAGAATTACCTTATTTAGCCGTAGTTAGCCTGAACTATGTAAAGCTCTGATCTTCCATGCAGTGTTGAAGTACGTAGGCACAAGACGCGAGGTCTTGGCGAGCCAATTTTCCTTGTAGTCCCGAACTACGTTGACTCTGACTTTCTCTCTTGAGAATACGTAGGCATAGAGTGCGACGCTCTATCGAGTCAATTCCCTTCCGTTTAGATTTAGTAGCCGTAGATAGATTGTTTTGCATCCTTTAGACAACCCAAGCAAGCGTGGATCCCGTCGAGTACGACGGACGTGGGGGGTGCTAATACCTTCCCCTTGCGTAACCGACTCCCGAACCCAGGTTTTGGTTGCGATGACCATACCTTTTCCCGTTTTTTGCGAGGTTTACTTCGAGCGTTTCCTTTCCCTCCGTTGGGATAAATAACGCACGGTGGCGACTCTTCTGTCAGCCGGCGCCGATTTTCGCAGTAGCGACAATGGGTTAAAGGTAGGTATGTATAGAATCCCCTAGAATTTTACCAGAATATTATATAGTATTTTAGTATTTTTAATTGATTTTTGAATGTATGGTTAGTATGTGTGTTGCCTTGTGGGCATTGTATTTTGGGTGCTTTCTTGTTTTGCTTTCTTTTGTGCTTGGTTGGCCTTGTGGAGCTTGATGGAGCATTAAGGAGCATTGAGAAGCATTTGAAGATTGAAGTTGAGCTTGGAGGCTTTAGTCTTAGGTTTTGCTTTTGTTTTAGGGATAGGATCAGGATAGAGCTTAGTTAGATAAACTTCTTTCTCAAACGTGGATAGTATTCTTCGCATCCATTCCTCCCTGTGATTCAAAGTCCTTCCAGGGTATACACCTCTCTCCTTTGGAGGGATTAGTGTTATACCTAGGAGGTAGAACTTTTGAGGGAACCCTTCATTTGATATTGAACCCTTATAGGTCACCCTTGGTGATCAGATAAGCAGTTCAATATCCCCCAACTTATCCTGTAGTGATTTTTCTCTGTTTGATTGTCTTGAGAGATGTCAGAGCCTGAGCATGAAGATGAAGACTTCATTGAAGATGGTTGAAGAGGATGAATCCTTGAAGACTGCCATTCCAGCTGAAGCTTGAAGAGCATGAAGATCCAGTTGATACTTGAATATCCCTGAAGATAGTGAAGCCTGAAGGTGGAGCTGATCAAAGAAGCTGAAGCTTAAGGGGAGAAGATGAGTTGATACTCATATTGTAGGGTTGAAACCTGGAAAGCAGTTGATGATTGAAGTCTGAAGACTGAGTTGCTGCTGGAGGAGCTGAAGCTTTCTTCTGTTTTCTTTTCTGTATTGTGTGTTTTGTTTGATTTGTCTGTTGCATTAGAATAAGTCCATCTAGAATAAGTTCAGGCTAAGAGCATGATTGCATTAGAGTTTGAGTTGCTCCCTCTGCTTGTATTGTTATTGCGTGGCTTTGCTTGCGGGTATTCGGTAGAGCCCAGCTCCCTTGCCCATGTGGTTTGTTTGCCTGATGGCATTTTCATTTCATTTCTTTTATCTGTATGATTGCAGTTTACTGTTTATTGCTTGATAACATGTTGTTTATTTTTCAGTATGATTATTGTTATTTCATGACTAGCTTGAGGTTGAGACGAGCTTGTGGAGGCTGAAGCCCCACACACATTTCCTCCCTCACTTGCATTGCATGCATTTTACTGTTAAGCTGATGCTTTGTCTGTTTTGGTGTATCATTGACATGATCCCTTAGGACTCTCATTTCCTTTGATAAGGATTTGATGATAGACTTTTAGGTTGAAACCTATGCATGACAACATCTAGGAGTTCCCTGTTCAAACCTCAACCATAGGATGAATCCATGGCATGATAACAGTAGGACTTGATAGTCTCCCTCCTAGTTGGGCCGGTTCTCTTCTCATCTCAAAACAGTTTAAGATACAGTAATCATGAATGATTTCTTTCGTACGTTACGAGCCTTAAGCTATCTGAGAAAGGATTGTGGGAGAGTTTCTTTTCCACAGTCTGGATGTTTAGTATGGTACCCTTTGGGTGACATGCGACGCATTCACTCTCAGGTCATAGTCTCTAGTGCGGTTGAAATCGCAAACACAATAAAAAACACTTCTTTCGTAAACAGGAAATAAACCGTAGTTTCCCGAACTACGTGAGCTCTGATCTCTCATGCCTGTTGAGAGTACGTAGGCACAAGATGGCGAAGTCTTAGCGAGCAACCTTTCCCCCGTAATCCTTCGTAGGCCGAACTACGTTGACTCTGATTTCTCATTCTCTGATGAGAATACGTAGGCCTAAAGTGCGACGCTTTGCCGAGTCATTTTTCTTTTCTTTTCCAGCCAGCCTTGATAGGTAGATAGAATAAAACCAACCAGTCCAAGTAAACAAACAAGCGTGGATCCCGTCGAGTACGACGGACGTGAGGGGTGATAATACCTTCCCCTTGCGTAACCGACTCCCGAACCCAGACAATGGTTGCGATGACCTTGTCTTACCCTTTTTCGTCAGGTTTTTCCGATCGTTTCCTTTCCCGCTCTGAGGGATAAATAACGAAAGGTGGCGACTCTTCTGTCATGCCGACACCTTATTTTCGCACAAGCGACACTCCGGTGCCATCTTGATCTGGTTATAACCGGAAAAACCGTCCATGAAGGAAAACACGGAATATTGAGCAGTATTATCAACCAATACGTCAATGTGGGGGAGTGGGAAATCGTCCTTAAGGCTCGCCTTATTCAGATCTCTATAATCAACACACATCCATACCTTTCCATCCTTCTTAAGCACAGGCACGATGTTGGCGACCCACGGAGGGTAAGTTGTAACGGCTAAAAATTATGCGTCCAACTGCTTATGGACTTCTTCCTTGATTTTCACAGCCATATCTGGTCTCGTACGCCTGAGTTTCTGCTTGACTGATAGACACTGTTCACGCAACGGTGTTCCACCCCAAAATTTGCCCAACCTTTTCTTTACTTGGTTTATGTTTCATTGCATTCTCATAGCATTAGCATTAGCATTTGCATAGCATGATTCATTTACAGGGGATCAAGAGAGGTCCCTAGCAAGAAAAGATCACCCAAAGTTTATAAGCCTAATCAAGAGGTCTTATTCAAGTTATCAAGTGCTTATCATCATCAGAAGGAAGTCAAAGTTCTTTGAAAGAGCAGATGAATGAATAGGGTTCACCTCCTATCTTGGAGACCATGTGAAGTTCATCAGAGGATATTGAGTCCATGATTATGGATGAAGAACATTATATAAGCTTATTGAATGTCTTGAGGGTCATTGAAGAGCTTATCCATGCCCTTATATCAAGTGCAAGAAGCCACAGTCAAAGGTGGTGCAGCTAGGGTTTTCATCTGGTCAACCCTAAGTCAACTGTGAATTTGAAGGGGATTAAGACTCAATTCCAAGTCTTTGTGATCATGGAATGTTGTGTTGAGGCATCTAAGAAGTTATTCCAAGATCAAATCAAGAAGAATCAAGAGTGTGAGAAGTTGCTAAGCTAGGGTTTCTAAGCTTGTCAGTGTAAAATCCCCTGTTTAGTGCCTAACTTCAAGACCACATACCTCAAGATACAAGTCCCATCTCATCTTGACCCTAACATGAAAATTGTAGAGCATGTTTCTAGATTTCTTTTGAGTACTAGAACTCGTCCATTGGTTTTCTAGAAATCATGTTATGATGCTGACAAATTATGGGTCCTCAGATGAATGTGATTTTGGTCAACAAATGTCAACCAACTTCCAAGACATTTTTGACCTAGAAGGACATTTCTCCTCACTTTGACCCAAACATGAAAGTGTTTCCTTATGATCTTAGCTTTCCAAAAAGTACTAGAATTCTTTAATCTGATTTGTGAAGCTCAAGATATAAAGCTTGCAAGACAGGGGTATTTTGGGAAACTTTGATTATAGGCCATTTTTGTTATAGGTTATTTTCACAACTTTGCACACTTCAAATGGAACTTTTTCAAACATCAAACTTGCTTCAAATAGCATCCTTTTCATCATCAAATCATCACCTATCATGGGTTTGGTTTGAATTGGAAGATTGGGGAAGGAAATTCATGAGAAAACACTTAAAAAGCCTAGTTTGGATCAAAGTCATTTTGTGCCACTTCATGTCAAGTTTGGGAATTTTTTGAGTGCCTTGAATGAACTAAATGTGATGCCAATTTCAGAATTAAATTTTGATGAGTTTTGGTATGCCAAATTCCATGTAACTTCACCATGAAGCAACACATTCAAGATTCACCATTAGATGGTTTCAAGGGATCCATCTCAGCCCTTAGATCACTAAACATAACAAGCAATGTGTATGAGCCAATCTCAATTCAACTGATTGGGCCTAATTCAATCTAGATCCAAAGTATGTATTCCCAGGATCATTCACAAAGTTTCAGAAGTGATTTTGGAGCCATTTTGAGCAAGAATTCAGTTACAACAACTCAAGAGCTAGTTGAAATCAGATTCTTCATTTCAAGCCATTTCAAGTCAAATTAAGAGTGCCTGAAGCTTCCCTGAAGATTATAGAACGTTTCTGGGTGGTTTTGCACAATCCTCATCACCAAATCAAGACCCAATGGAGGTGCTCCGTTAGGTAACCCATCTTTCACGATTAATCTCTCTTTAGGCAGTAATTACATGCCATTTTCACATATTCATGCTCCCTTAGGCTCATAGACCGTTTCTGGATTAGTTTAGGGTACGTTTGTGATGATTCTTAGTTGAACCTCCATTCTTGTTTAGCTTCGTTTTCCATTATTTATGCACAAGAAATTAAAGAGAACACTGGATCGTTAACCTACGTAATGAGACAAGTAGAATGGACATAAAAATTGTGAGTTTTGGTGAAGATTTGAGATTGCTACAATTACCTTCCCACCAGAGAAGATGACTGGAGCCACCATGCTCCGGTATCTGGTTATAATGTCGTTCAGATGACGTGTACTTCCACCTGACCCCTTGGACTTGTTGGTTTATCCTCATCTGATGGCTGTGATTTGATCTGAAGCGCGTTTGACTAATTGACTTGCCACATGTGTTTAATGAAACGGGGCGTTTCATCCCCCACTCAGCCTCAATTGGATTTGGGCCTGTTAGCTAATCACACCCCCCTCAGCGTGCAGCCTATTGTTTTAATTGAAAATGTTTTCTATCTGCACCAAGCTCTTTCCATTTTTCTTTTCTTTCTTATTTTTCCATTTTAATTTCCGTTGGGTTTTTAATTCATAAAAAATACCTCAAACCTGATAAAAAATCATACAAAAATATTTTTTCACACTTTACCATGTTATTTGATTTTACAAATTTTTTGGATTAATTTTTAAGCCATGTTTCAATTAAAAAATGATTTTCCATTTTGAGGTGTTTTTGTGAATTGAAAAATGCATATCTTATGTTCTTGATTTTATTTTGTGATGAAATGTTCATATCTTTGGCTGATTTTCCTTGTGCATATCCATGACATATTGATTGATTTTTTTGACATTTTTACCCCTGATTTTAGTACCATTTGGGTAGGGTTTTAGCTTGATTTTTAGAACCCTCGATGTGTACTAGTTTTTAGGGTATACCTTAGAATTTGCCCTCTGTTTGTGTAGCTAAGCTTAGGATTTTTCCCCATAGTTTGGACCCCTGGTTCCTAACACCAAAGGGGTCCTATAGGATTTTATTTGGTACTTTTAGGATTTGTGTACTATTTTTAGTGTATTTTTCATTTTAGCCTACCCTTGTATGGTTTTCACCTTGATACATGAACTTGTTTGTGTTTTATTTGGATTTTGTGCATTATTTGAGCTATTGATTCTTATGGATTCATGTTGTATACATGTTAAGGTGTTTGTATGTTCAATTTTGGGTTCCAATTGTGTTCCTAACTTGCTTAAGTTTGGTTTTCTTTTAGACCTTTCTTTTAGGGTTTTTCATGTATACATGTTGAATGTTTCTCATCTGTCACATGATTCCTTTGCAATCTTTTGTGCATTTCCTTTCAATTAATTTGTGCACACTCTTCTCCTTCATCTCTCTCTGTCCTAGGACTTTAGGATCCTACTTAGGGAAGCTTGGTCCCTCCTGAGGAGGAACTTGGAGCATGCCATAAGTAGTGAGCCTTTGAGGACTATTTGTGTGATTTGTGTGCATTTTGAATGTAGCATGTTTGGTTGAGTAGCCCTTGTGATTTCCCTTAGGTTCTCACTTTGCCTCCCATCATATAATTCAATCTTTTCCTTCTTTCCCTTTCATGTGGTATGATTTTGTGCATTTCTTACTTGCATTAAAGGTTGAGATGAGCTTGTGGAGGTGTTTACCCGACACTATTTCCTCCCTGTGCTTGTGTGTTAGTTTCTCTTTGTGCATTTCTTACTTGCATTAAAGGTTGATATGAGCTTGTGGAGGTGTTCACCCCACACTATTTCCTCCCTTTGCTTGTGTGTTGCATTGCATTCATTCATTCATTCTTATCTCATGTTTTATATCATGTTCTCTTTTTCTCTTTTCTTACCATGCTCCCTTAGGAATTCTCACTTCCTTGATCCGTTCAAAGATAACCACGCCTTTGGTAAACTATATCGGCCCTTTGTAGCATGGCGCGCTTGTGAGGATGATGACGAAGATGGGCAGTATCTGAGGCCAAACTTATCCTGCTTGTGGGGTATATCCAGCACTTGACCCCAACCTAGCGCTGCCCTAGCCTGTACCACTGCCTGGGCTTCTTTGAACGAAGACATGGCCACTTCTGGCGCTTTGCTCACAGCAGATACTTTATCTTCAATTTGTACCGTCTCAAAGGCTTGACAAAGAGTTTCATGGATTTCACCATCCACCTCAACATACTTAAACAAAGATAAATGACTGATCATTATATCTTCCTCTCCGCATACAGTGACAACGCTGCCACCCACCATGTATTTGAGCTTCTGGTGCAACGTGGAAGTTACAGCTCCTGCTGAGTGAATCCATGGACGACCCAACAAACAACTATAGGCAGGCTAAATGTCCATAATATAGAATACCGTATCAAATAATTTGGGGCCAACTTGAATTGGTAGCGTCACCTCCCCAAATACAGATCTTCTGGTACCGTCAAAAGCACGTACTACCAGGTCACTTGGTGTATAGATTAATCCTTTCATGTCCAACTTCATCAGGGCCTTCTTTGGAAGCACATTCAAAGATGATCCTGTATCTACCAGCACATGAGATAGGACGGATCCACGACATTCAATTGAAATGTGCAACGCACAATTATGATTCCTGCCCCTCGGGGTTAAATCCAAATCCATGAAACCTAGCCCATTTCCTGCATTGACGTGCGCTACAACCCCTTCAAGTTGGTTAATCGATATCTCTTGCGGCATGTAAGCAGTATTCAATATCCTCAACAATGCTTTCCTGTGCGCTTCTGAACATAACAGCAGTGACAAAATAGAGATTTTGGAGGGAGTCTTTGCAAGTGATCAACTATCTTGTAATCACTCTTTCTTATCAATCTCATGAATTCCTCCGCTTCCTTCTCCAAAGAACTCTTCTCTCTAGCCTGAGAAGTTTATTCTACCATAGCTTTCTTACCCTTATCAGCTCTGTCAGCAACCACTTCAGGTGATGAGAACACTCTCCCTCTTCGAGTGATTCCCCCAGTTCCCACTAGATTATCCACAAAATTAGTCGGCAAGCTCTTCAATTCTTGTTTTTCCCATTACAATATACCTTCGCTCCGTAGTTCCACGAGATTGCATTGGTACTCTCATACGGCACAGGCCCGGCTTTGGTGATGATAACGGATGGCGGCCTCGGTGCAAAAATAGTTATAGTTTTGTACGGGATCGAGATCGTTGCAACCTTATTGCTTTCCTCAACCATGATCTCTTCAGACTTCTTCTCAACAATCCGATCAAACTGCAACATTCCGTCATTCATCATACCCTGAATACAGCTCTTCAACTCTGCACATCCCTCAGGATAACTTAAACATTCAGCACACGATTCATTACAGCCCGAGAATATCCCTCCCTTCAATAACTTCTCCTTCACAAAGCCCAACGGTGTCTTCAAATCATTGACATCAGTTATCAGATCTAAACTCTCATCTTCAATGATTGCATTAACTTCGGCTGCCTCATGGTTGGGCATGGGGTTCTGTACGAAGTTAGGAGCATCATGAGAAAAGTTTATTGCCTTGCTATCCACCAAATCATGAACTTTGTGTTTAAAGGCCTTGCAGTTGTCAATGTTGTGCCGCGGTGCACCGGAATGGAACTCACAACGAGCGTTGACATCGTACCCTGGTGGTGGTGGACCTGTCAGGGGAGCTAAAGTTCTCTTCTGGATTAACTGTAATTGTAGCAGATGCTGAAGCAGTTGGGAATAAGGCATCATAGGTGCATCAAATTGTCTATTTGTTGTCTGACCCCGATCTTGAAATATTCTATAACCCTGTTGATTCTGTTGTTGCTGTGGTGGTTGTTGTTGATGTTGAGGAACGACTGGAATTGTGATACTAGCAACCTACTACTGCTGACGATAAGATGGACACTGATTTCTACCTCTACCACGAGAGCTAGACACTGCATTAGTCTCTCCTTCACAATTCTTATTACCAAACATCTTCTTACCTCCTCCTCCCGCTGAGGGCACTTCACCAGATTGGATCTTTCCCAGCTTTATACCATTTTCTACTCTCTCCCTAGTGAGGATCAAGTCGGAAAAGCTACCAGACATGTTATTGATAAGCTTCTCATAATAAACACCAGGCAAAGTAGCCACGAATAGATCAATCAATTCACGCTCCACCATCGGAGGATGCACTCTTGCTGCAAGTTTGCGCCACCTCTGGTCGTATTCCTTAAAGCATTCACTAGTCTTTTGAGACAAATTATGGAGTTGGACCTTGTTAAGAGCAAAGTCACTATTATACTGATAGTGCTTTACGAAGGCTTCAGCTATGTCTCTCCAACTGCGGATATTAGCAGGCTCCAGTCCCATATACCACTCAAGCGAGGGTCCAGACAAGCTGTCTTGAAAAAAGTGCATGAGCATTTTTTCGTCCTCTGAGTAAACAGACATTTTGCGTAATAAGAATGCAAATGGACCCTTGGGCAAGTAGTTCCCATATACTTGTCAAAGCCAGGGACTTTGAACTTCAGCGGAACTTTCAGATCTGGGATTAGCCCCAGATTGGCCATGTCTAGCCCCAAGGAATTCTGATTTTCAAAAGATCTCATCTTTTCTTCAATCAGCCTAAACCTTTTATCAGGCTCAGATGGTAGTCTAGCACTGATATCTCGCATAGAAAATGCATCTTCCTGCTGGTCCTCATCCTATTGAGGAACATTGTTGCCATGCATAGCACACACCACCTCAGGGATTCCACCCACGTTGCCTCCACCCGGAGGGATAACTGTTGTGGGAATAGGGTGAGCATGTGGCGTACCATCCCCACGAGGAAGATTAGTAGCAGTACCTCCATGAAGAACACCATTATTGTCAACACGAGCAATCAATGGCTGGACTAGAGTCCTCAGCTGCTCCTGGCCATTTTCCACACCCTGCATGAGCTCCATAAACTGAGCCATCATGTCCCTCATCTCCTGCATCTCAGCTTGAACTTGTTCCATAACTCTATGCTGATTCCCCCTGGTGGCGTACCGGTGAGTAGTATGGCTGTCTATCCTGAATCTAACAAACCAACAGAGGTAAGAAAAATGGTTCCGCTGCACCTGCTATGCAAAATGCAGACATGTATATATACAATAGGAAAATTTCCCCTCGATTCTAGTTCCTGCGCAAACACTGAGACATAGGAAACCCATATCCAAGCATAGAGCCAAACACCTCATACATACAAGAGAAGGCCAACAGGAAATGTATAATCATACAACTGAGTACAAAGAATCCTCTAAAAGACCTCAGCCAACAGGTCTAGTGATGGTCAATACAAACATAAGCAACAAGCTACAAGGCAAAAGAAAGACATCAGGTACAACACTGAGCACGAAACTCCTCCAACAACTCCTGTGTCTCAGGATGGTCTGGTCTGACAAGTAACCCCTGGATGAGCGCCTCTCTCTGTCTGATAGTGGTCTGTAAACCCTCAGCATAGTCTTCCCAGGCTCCTTCACCAAAGACTTTCTCTAGCTTGCACCTCTTCGAATCAGCCCTCAGCTTGTAATCCTCCAAGGTTGCCAAAGCTTCATGCAATCTGCAATCATTGTCACGTCTGAGTGAAGCTTCATCTGCAATCCTCTCATCATTCGCTCTGAGCTGGGTCTTCAGTTTAGCAATTTGCTGCTTTAACTTATCCTCACGCTCCTTTTTGTTGGAAAGAGTAGAATTCCACTGATCATTGAACTTGGAAATCTCCAAGTAAGCCCTATCCAAGTCCTTCTTCTTAGAAGCGAGAACATCACTGACAGCTTTCAGATCCAAACCCAAATGTTCCCGAGCACTAGTTTCCTTGGTCAAATTTGTACCCAACCGGTTCACCAGCTCAGTTTGTCTTTTGGATGCATAAACAACTTCAATCTTCTCACTCCAGAGCTGAATGATTTCTTTCTCTAACTCTTCATTAGCCTTCTGAAGCCCCTCTTTCTCAGACCACAACTGGTTGTACTTCCGGATATCTACAGTGGTAGGTTCCTCAATCATGAGAGGATACAAAGCCTCAACAGAAGGAAAAGGCATCAGAAACCTCTTTGCTCTATCCTGGATCCAAGTCAGATAAGGGTCGTAGGCTCTACTATTGCTCTTCCCCAGAAAAGCTTTTCCTTTCCGGCGGATATTTCTCCAAGCCTGCTCAACTCTTGCTAAGGTATCACCCTCCAGCAATCCAGTGAGATACAGAGATTCCTGTATCTCCTCTTCACTAGGAGGTCCTCTCAAGGCATACCCAAACTGTCTGACTAACAAGGCTGGGTTATAGTTGATGCATCATTTCCTTCCGACCAAAGGGACATTAGGAAATCCGACGCAACTATAAACAATCTCTGTACCAAGCATATCCCTATCAAACCAGATGATCTTCTCAGCAGACAACCCCATCAACCTCTCAGACCATTCTGAAGTACCTGCAGTAGTAATGAAAGGACCAGACTTGGGAAGATGACTAGAAAACTACCTGTACAACAAAGGAACACAACAAGATACGTTCTTCCCTCTCCGGTTCTCATTCTTGTAGTGAACAGAATGATAAACGTCGCCCAGAAGCGTAGGTACCGGATTCCCTGAAGCAAATATGTGAAATGCATCCAAGTCTACAAAATATGGAAGGTTAGGAAACATCATGATACCATAAATAGACAGTGCTAAGATAGCGTTGAACACAACCCAACAACCATCTTTGGAAAACTGCTGAGCTTTGTCAATCAAAAAAGGCAATGGAAATCCAGACACCCTAGTCCTCTTAACCACCTTCCCTGAAATCTCAGAAACATCAAGATGAAGAGCAGCAGTAAGCTTAGCCAGATCAGGCTCAGCATCAATGTGATAGAATGGCATCTGGTCTAAGATAGAAACACCCAACAACACAAAATACTCCTCTAAGGTAGGTGCCAGAACATAATTCGGAAAAGCAAAGCACCTTAACTGCGGGTCATAAAACTGCAGAAGAGCATAAAGGCCATCCAATTCAAACTTAGAAGCTTTACAGATGAAACTCAAGATTCCCCCATATTCTCTCTTGAAATCTTTCATCACACCATGATCAACCAAAGAGATGAGCTTTAGCAGAGGTCCTATCTCTGGATTCAGGAACTTGTATAACACATTTTTCTTCAGACAAGGTTCCATGCTGGCAGTGTATTAGCATACTAGAATCAAGGAGGAAAGATACACCTGCAACATAAATACATGTCAATGAAAATGCAAAATGATAATGAAAATACAAATGCAAATAGGGGATCAAGACTGATGTGTTGTTGATTGAGAAGAAATAGCGCTCCACTTTAGCAAGAACATAACACTGTCACTAATAGGAACCCCTTGTATCAAGAACACAGATTCAAACTGCAAAGAAAACCGGGTAGTCTGAAAGTCCAAGTTTCCTGCATAACCCAATCCCTCTCACAGGTATGGACCTATCACTGACAAGGTTCGGCATCCTATGCGTTCATCAGCGTCACAGACTTTCGAGAAACGATGATACATTCACCATTTTTGGTTTGGCATCATAATCTCCTAAAGCGGCCTCACTTAGCTAAATCACAAATGATCGGTCTCTAGAGTCGACAGTTTCCTGATCCAATACCCCCTCCCGACTAATGTACAGGATATGATACCTTTACAAAAAACCTCGTCTGAACGCGAATTTTGTGGGGACTAATGCATGCTAAAACATACAGGTCCGTCACTACTTTCCGCTCTAATGTTGTGTTTGTACTCAAGCCCGGGTTCGGCTTCTAACTCAATGGAACATTCCCCCCCAACAGCACATCAAAACTGATATATACAATGCTGAAAATAAATGCGGGAAAATAAAGTACAACACATATATACACACCCAAAAGATAAACAACCAAGCGCTATGATTGACTCGCATAGGGGATGGGAAAACTCCCCAGCAGAGTTGCCAGCTATCGCATCGCTACGAATATGGGCCGGCAATGACAGAAGAGTCGCCACCGTTCGTTATTTATCCCAAAAGAGGGAAAGGACACAATCAGAGAAAACCTAACGAAAACGGGAAAAGACAGGTCATCGCAACCATGTCTCGGGTTCAGGAGTCGGTTACGCGAGGGGAAGGTATTATCACCCCTCACGTCCGTCGTACTCGACGGAATCCACGCTTTGTTGTCTATCTAAAAGGGTGTTTACTATCTAAGCTACGGCTCAGCGACAAAATAAAAGAAAAGAGACTCGATAGAGCATCGCCGCTCTATGCCTATGTATTCCCTCGTGCAATGGGAAAGTCAGAGTCAATATAGTTCGGCTAACTACGGGTGAAATTGGGGAATGGTTGCTCGCCAAGATATCGTCGTCTTGTGCCTACGTATCCTCATCTGGTATGAGAAATCAGAGCAAACGTAATTCGGGCTAACAAGAACACCGGTTGGTTCAAAATGTTTTAGGCCCGAGTAGAGTTAAACCTTCGTTCTAGAAGTTAGGGACGATGCCTGTTTGTGGTAGAACCAATGCTTAACTACACTCTTTTTCTGAAAAAAGGTTTTCCAAATTAAATCCCAAAGGATAAAAAGTTTGAAGTTTGTTTTTGTGTTTTTTAGACAAGAAGTGCATTGATTATTGTTTGTAATTCATGTTGCACTAAAGACTATGACCTAGGAGCGAATGCGTCGCATATCGTTCAAAGGACATACGCTAAACACTCTAGATAATTGTGATGAGCCCCCCAATCACCATTTCTCAAGTATTTAAGGCTCGTAACGTACAACAATCCTTAACATTTATTAAGTGTTTTGAAGATGTTTGAAGATAAGAAGAGAAAGACACTCTAAAGGGAGACTAAGACTCAACCTAGTGTTCTCATGCAAAGTGTACCTATGATTGGGATAAAAGGGAGTGCTACCTAATGTTATCATGCACGGGTTCAAGCCTAAGGTCTATCATAATCAACCTTGAACAAGGGAGATTAGAGGTCCTAAGGGAACATGGCAAAGGAAGACAAAAGAAGAAGAAAAAGAAAACATAAGAAAAATGCAAGTATGCAAACATGTAATGCACAATTAGAATGAAAGTGAGGGAGGAACAAAGTGTGGGGTAAACACCACCACAAGCACATCTCAACCTCAAGCATGCAAATGGAAATGCAAGAACCAAAAGAAAATGCACACATAGCAAACAAAAATAAGCTCAAACAAGTTCAAGCCAAAAGTGAGATGCAATGGGAGAAGTCATGACCCCTACAACCATTCAAGCATAAATCACCGAAGAAAAGCGGGAGGAAAAAGTGTGGGACAGCAGCCGCCACAAGCGCGTCTCAACCGCATCGTTCTTCAAACTTATGCAAAGACTAAATGATAAACATCACACTGAACAACATATACGAGAGTATGCATTCAAGTGGAAAACGAACACGAATGTCGACAAAATCATGATTAAACAATCAAGAACAACGACATATATCCGAAACAACTCACTCCTAATGCGTCATATCGATCCATGAAGATTCGAAGTGAGTGAGCACCAAAACTAGCAAGAAAAACAGCAAAACAGGTCTGCTGGCACAATGTTAATCGATTAACATCAGGGGTTAATCGGTTAACCATTGAAAAAGGCTTGAAATTTTGAAAATGCGCAATGGTTAATCGGTTAACACCCTGGGTTAATCGGTTAACCATTGAAAAATGCCTGAAAATTTGAATATTTGTGTTGGTTAATCGATTAACCAATTGGTTAACCGATTAACACTGTGTCAATAGCAGAAAAAACAGCAGTAGAACAACAACTTCAACACATAAGCACTTATCCAATGATCCGGATTATCACATAATCAATTATGCACGAACTTAAACCAGCAAACAGTGATCCAATCAACATGTAAACACATTAAACAGCAAGATCACAGATCATATGAATCAAATTATCAAAATCAATCAAAAATGAAGATCTACATGCTAATTATGAAAATAAGCTCAAAATCAAAATCGGATCAAGAATTCCAACCTACGAAGCGGAGAATTGCTTCGGTTAGTGTTGATTTACTCCAATTAAGTAGATCCAAGCAAGAAGCCCGGAGATTCTTCAAGATCCAAGGGATTGCTTGTAGTAGAAATAAAGATCCACCAAAATTAAGCCAAAATAATCCAAATAAGCTCCTTCCAAGCAACTTCAAAATTCATATCCAAGCTTGCACGAGAATTGGATGAATAAATTGAGATGATGATGATCAAGGATGAAGGTTTAGCTCTTAGAAATCAATTATTCCAATGAAGAATCAATGAATTCAATCAAAAAGAGCTTTGGTGAAGGTTTGGGAATGGAGAAATTGAGAGAGAATTGAGAGAGTGAGAATGAATTCTAAAATGAAATAGAAATTATCAGAGTTAGATGTGTGAGGTTTGGAGTAGATCATTTAAATACCCCTTAGGCTTGGATCCAAATGAGGCTTGGAGTGTGGTTTGTGAAAATTGCTTTGGAGTGAGGAGTGGAAATTTTGGAGGGAATTTGAAATGATTGGAAAATTAACCAAAATTCAAAATAGTTCTAGATCCTTCCCTTGGTGAAAAATCAACTCACAAGTGATCAAAATTGGACCCCAAAGTGGCTTCACTTGAAAAATCACGTATAGAGGCAAAATCTGCACTGGTTAATAGGTTAACCATATGGTTAATTGTTTAACACCTTTGAAAATTTGAATTTGACCTGATTTTGACTTGGTTAATCGGTTAACCATTTGGTTAATCGATTAACACCTTCAAAATTTGAATTTTGGCGCCTTTTTAGGGGAATCTGTATATTTGCCCGTTTTGAACCATTTTAAGCCTTGTTCAGCCTCTGAAACTTGATCTTGAATACTGTAACTGTGAGAATGCTTGATATAGCCTGAATGCTGCCTCCTGATCTTAAATATCCTGCAAACTAAAATAAAATCGACCGCTCGATCGCTGGGTAAAATAAATGCCAGAGCCTCCGATGCTCGCTGCTCGGTCTTTTGCACTAAAAAGAGCCTTGAGTCACAAGAAAACCTTGATCCCCTGACTCAAAAACAAATGCTATGATATGCAAAAAAAAGAGATGAAACACAAGCCAAGTACGAGAACCGGTTGGCCAAATTTTGGGGTACAACACATGGGCCTCAAATATGGGGGGTGTGGATATCAAATTGCCAAGCCCAAAACATAATTCAAACTCAGATTAATGAAACACTTCATTTCATTAATCCATGTGGCGTGAAAACTCGGATTTCAACCAACAATGCAAGCAAAGTCAAAGCCTGGTCACGAGACACCTCAGCTCAAGCCTGGACGCCAGAGCCTTAGCTTCGGTCGTCTTCTCAGGCGAGCTTCGCCGGAGCTGGGTGAAAACCATGATAAAAATTAAAACTCTTGGCATGGTTTTGAAGCAAATTTCACGAGGAATAAGAATCCAGCATTAGATTTTGAAAAAGGTTCCTACAACTATGAGAAAATAGGCCACGGAGAAATGATGTACACTCGGAAACTCAATCAAACAGCCACCAAAATGTATCAAACATGGCCTACATGAATTAGGACTTCAAATGCACCAGTTATGAAACCTAATGAATGTCTAAAATGGAAGATTTGAAGGTTGAAAAGTTACCTAATGGAGTTGCTTTGTTGGCTCTTCAATCACAGTGTAGCTTTGCTCTGATGCTCTCAATCCAACCCTTATGTTTCAATAAAGATGACTTGAGCAAGAACTTGAAGAAATATCCAAGGAAAAGTGTGATTCGAAGAAGAAAAAGTTTCTGAATTTTTTTGATGGAAACCTTCTATTCTGGCCAGCTCCTTGTGTCTGATCAATTAGGGTTCATTTACAACTTATATGTGATGGGTTAGGAGCATCCATGCAGGCCCATAATGGCTGAATCACTTGGTTTCACAATTTGCCAAAAAAAACTTCAAATCATGTGCACCCATGGGTTTGAGGTGTTGTACATCCCTTGGTCAGCAAAAATTGAACATTAAGGGGTGTGGAAATGAATTATGGAAGTTTTGATGAGTTGGAAATCATCTTACACCAAGTTTGGACAAATGCTTCTTATGGTATGGAATTTTGAAAAATGGCATGATACATGATTCCATGTTGCCTCGAAAGAGGTAAAGAGTGTCATAACCATCATATGATGATATTATGGTGTGAAAAAGTTCAAAAACAAACTCATTTGGTACCTTGAAATGGAAGGAATCCACATCATGTTCAAAAATCAAGTTTTCAACCTTATCATGGCTCAAATGATCACACAATCCACCAAATGCCATGAATTTTGAGTTCAAAATGATGTTAAGGAAATTTGACACAAGTTTCATGTTGGTTGAAAATGGATTTGAGGCCTTGAAGTGCATGGAAATGGTCATTGAATTGAAAGACCTAAAGTGAGGTTTCCAAAAATACCATTGCCTTGGGAAGACCATAACTTGAGCTCCACACATGAGAATGATGAGTTCTAGAACTTTTTGGAAAGCTACGGTAATGAGGAACAATTCTCATGTTTGAGAAAAAGTGAGGAGGAGCTTGGTTCCTTGTGAAAAATGTCTTTAAAGTGAGTTGACTTTAAGTGCCTCAAAAATATCTTCATTTGATGACACCAACTTATTGATGCCATAACTTGAGATGTACAAACCCAATGGATGAGTTCTTGTACTCCAAAGAAAGCTTGAAAGATGATGAACAAGTCTCATGTTTGTGAGAAAATGATACAAGACTTGTATCATGGCGAAACTTGTCCTTGAAGTTAGAGACTAAAAGAAGGGATTTTACACTGAAATCAACTGAAACCCTAATTTAGTAACTCCTTGAACTCTTGAGTCTTCTTGATTTGATCTCAACATGACATCCTATATGACCTATGATGACCTCCCATAGCTTTCATGACCTAAAACCAAGTCTTGAACCCTCTCAAGTCCACAGTTGACTTTGGGTTGACCAGATGAAACCCTAATTCCATATCCATTGACTGAAGTTCTTGTAAATGACTTGAGTGATCAAATAAACTCCATAAAGAACCCTCAAGATGCACAATGAGCTTTTGAATCATGTCTTACCCAAATGGATGACCTCATGAACCTCTGATGATCCTCAAGATATGAGGTGACACCCATACACAAACTTCTCCTCTAAAGGAGCTTTGATACCCAATCTGATGATGAAGAACCCTTGTTGACATGAACAAATACCCTTGCTTAAGCTTGAACAAGAAATTTTATCTCTTGAATGACAAATACAACCTCTTGATCCCCTGTCTAGAACCAATGCTATGCAAATGCAAATGCTAAATGATATGAAACAGAAGCCGAGTTAGAAAGAAAAGGTTGGTCAAATTTTGGGGTGCAACAGCTACCCCTATTTAAACAACTTGGACCTGAAGGGATGAAAAGAAACAGCTTTCAAACGTTAAAGGTAAAAGGTGATTGAATATAAAGAATCCAGAAATTTGCCAACCGTAAGATAGTAAACTATAGAATTGTCCACCAAAGTGGAATCAGGAGAAATGTATCTAAAAGTTGTAAGGAACCAACTACTAACCACAAGTTAGAAGGCTTCGACACGCAGTAGGTAAAAGCATCTGTTAAAAAAACAGGCTCGGCATCCATCGGTAAAAATATCTGCTAACACGCAGGCACAACACTCAGTCGGTAAAACATCTGCTAATAAGCAGGCTCGACATCTGTCGGTAAAAACATCTGCTAACAAGCAGGCTCAACACTTGGTCGGTAAAACATCTGCTAACAAGCAGGCACGACACTAAGTCGGTAAAGAACATCTGCTAACAAGCAGGCTCAAAAACGGTCGGTAAAGAACATCTGGTAATGAGCAGGTTCGACACTCGATCGGTAAAACATCTGCTAACAAGCAGGCACGATACTAAGTCGGTAAAGAAAATCTGCTAACAAGCAAGCTCGACACTCAGTCGGTAAAGGAAACATCAATTCATAGTCTAAAGGAGAACTCTGCTGAGGAAAAGAGGGACTTAAACAAGCACACTCTAATGGGGAGAATAAGATAAGATGAACACATCTATCAAAGATTCTTTGCTGGGGTCTGGATACCACACAGGCTCACAGAATACACCATTATCTGTTGGAGAAATATCTGGCAACAAGAGGTAACAACCTGGCTTATTCTTCGAATGCATATGTTTGAATATGGCGTAATGCTCCATACGAAATGGAAATGCTACGCGTTTGGGAGGATGCTATGCAAAATGCAAATGAAAAAGAACACCACCGCAAAAAGGTGCCAAAATAAACAGCAAGCAAACTCGTGCTGGGGAAAACGCCCTGAATGGCCTTTCAGAAATGAACTCTCTAGGGGAACAAGCCCACTCTGCTGAGAAAAACGCCCTGGATGGCCTTCCAGAAAAACTCTCCTGGGGAAAATACTGAAATGCCAGAGATAGCTCCGCTCTGCTGGGAAAAATTCCACTCTGCTGAGAATTAGGAATAAGATTAGTTGGGAAACTATCCCAAAAACTCTTTATTTAAAGAATACCAATATCCACTGGATTCTGCTGTGAAAAACACCCTGAAGGGCCTTCCAGAATAACACTCTTCTGGGGAGAAACCCACTCTGCGGGAAAGAATTCCACTCTGCTGGGAATAAAATCCGCTCTACCGGGGATTGAGAAAAACAAAAAATGGAGAATCATCCTGACACCTCGCTCTGAAGAACACCAATAACCACTGGATTCTGCTGCGGAGAACGACTTCAATGGAGAATACTCATCGAGGGAATCAACATCAACCTCTGCCTGGGGAAATGAGAATAATACTCCACGAGGGAACCAACATCAGCCTCTGCTTGGGAAATTGAGTCCGAGACTTAGACTCTGTGGGGAAACATCACTGAACTTATCCCACTATTGGAGAACAATCCCAAATACTTAAATTGCTGGGGGTAAATGCACACCACTGTCGGGGAAAATCAATCTCAACCTACTGGGGATGAGTGCCCATCACAATCTCAACCTGCTGGGGATAAGTGCACATCTCAACCTTCTGGGGTGATACTTCTGATCTGATATCACCGCCTTGTGGGGGATAGAGACATGTCTCTGCCGGGGATACCCTCTTGAAACAGTCCATAACTGTAAGAGCCCTACAAACAATGTGTCCTGTATGCAATAAAGGCTATTTTGGCATCGTCCATGACATCATCCAAGAAAATCAATGTTTCAAACATAGTTAGCAAAGCCCCACAAGTTTATATATGCAAAGTTTTATAAAAAACATCAAGCGTCTTTTGCAAACAAAATAGTAAAAAGCAACAACAGGAATAGAAAGCTCTTTGTGGATAATATACTCATTAATTGAAAATGGCCTGTAAATAGGAAAATTACATCAGATGCAACTCCTGAAAAGATAAAGTTGCACAAAAGATATAGAAATGTAAAAGATATACAAATGTCGGCAATGTGGTGCAGACAACCACCATGTGTCGATTCGACTATGACTCACATGACTTCGATACTTCACCAATGATTCGCCTTCTGAAGAGAATGACTTGCTAAACCTCGGGTCCTCCAAGAATCCAACTGTGATCATAGGTCAGACGCAGAACGCAATCGTTTGCTTCTCAATCCCTAACTTTTTCCTGAATCACCCTTGCGGGTTTTTGATTCACCGGGATACCCATTTTTTCCAAAGTTGCCTTCTCAGGTTCTCAAATTTGCGAGTTCATTCTGTTTTCTTTTTATCCCTAATTTTTTCCCAAACCCATTCTTTTTATGGTTCGCCGGGATGCCCCATTTTTTCCTGGATTTTCTTTTTCTTTCCAGCGGGTCTATTTTAAGCAAAATATTTTCTGATTGCGTATGCGTTCACAGGGGATGTAAAATCTTCACCGTCCATAGTTGAGAGTAATAAGGCTCCTCCGAAGAAGACCTTCCTTACCACGTATGGACCTTCATAGTTGGGAGTTCACTTTCCCCTGTGATCTGTTTGCAAAGGGAGGATCATCTTCAGCACTAAGTCACCTGCCTGAAAATGTCGAGGGCGCACTTTCTGATCGAAGGCCTTCTTCATTTTGCTATGATATAATCGACCATGGGCGATAGCTGCCAATCTTTTCTCGTCGATCAGACTAAGTTGATTCAACCTAGCCTTCACCCATTCTACCTCATCAAGCTTCACATCAACCAACACCCTCAGGGAAGGAATCTCGACTTCCAATGGTAGGACAACTCCCATACCATATACCAGCGAGAAGGGAGTTACGCCAGTCAATGTACGCACCGAAGTACGATATCCATGCAAAGCAAAGGGTAACATCTTGTGTTAATCCTTGTAGGTTACCACCATCTTCTATACAATCTTCTTAATGTTATTGTTGGCTGCCTCGATAGCCCCATTCATCCTTGGGTGGTACGGAGAAGAGTTGTGGTGTTTGATCTTGAAACTCTGGCACAGTTCCTTCATTATCTTGTTGTTCAAATTCAAACCATTATTAGTAATGGTTCGCTCTAGCACTCCATAACGATAAATGATGTCCTTCTTGATAAAGCGAGCCACTACCTGTCTGGTTACATTGGCGAAAGAAGCTGCTTCTACCCACTTGGTGAAATAATCGATTGCCACCAAGATAGAGTAATGTCCATTAGAAGCGATCGGCTCAATTTTACCAATCATATCAATGCCCCATATAGAAAAGAGTCAAGGGGATGCCAAGACATTCAGAGAACTTGGCGGCACATGCATCTTATCAGCATAGATCTGGCATTTATGGCACTTTCTGGCGTACTTGAAACAATCAGATTCCAAGTCATCCAGTAGTAACCTGCTCTCAACAGTTTCTTGGACATTGCATGTCCTCCAGCATATGTTCCGAAAGAACCTTCGTGGACTTCTTCCATTAGCTAACTTGCTTCATTTTCGTCCACACACCATAACAATACCAAGTCGAAGTTTCTTCGGTATAACACATCGTCCTTGTTCAGGGTGAAATTCCCTGCCAATCTTCTCAAAGTCTATCCCGACTCGATGCCCCAAGCAGATACTCTTGATTCTTGAGAAAATTTTTGATATCAAAATACCAAGGCTTCCCATCTGATGCTTCCTCTACTGCAAATATGAACGTCGGCCTATCGAGGTGCATGATAGTGATCATCAGAGCTTCATTCCAATAATTCACTTTATACATTGATGATAAAGTTGTCAAAGCATCTTCCATCTGGTTCTCGGCCCTCGGCACATGATAAAACTCTACTCTGTTAAAGAAAGGCAGAAATCTCCTGGCATAATTCATGTAAGGGATCAAATTGGACTGACGAGTTTCCCACTCTCCTTTAATCTGGTTAACGACTAAACCTGAATCACCATATACATCAAGGTTTTTTATTCTCAAATCAATGGCTTCTCCTATACCCATGATGCATGCTTCATATTCAGCTTTGTTATTGGTGCAGGCAAACGTTAGCTAGGGGGTAAACGGTATGTGGGAACCGTGAGGAGTTGTAATGATTGCCCCTATAATGTTGCTGTATGAGTTAACAGCACCGTCAAAAACCATTTTCCACTAAGAACCTATTTCGGGACCTTCTTCATGTAGTGGCTCATCACAATCTCATCTTTAGAAACATTATGTCCTCATCAGAAAACTCAAATTTCATCGGTTGATAATCTTCAATCAGCTGCTCTGCAAGATACTTTGACAAAACACTTCCCTTAATGGCTTTTTGGGAAACATACTGAATATCGTATTCTGTCAGAACCATCTTCCACCTTGCAATTCTTCCAGAAAGTGTCTGCTTTTTGAACACGTACTTGATTGGATCCATCTTCGAAATCAACATGGTTGTGTGGTTCAACATATACTTCTTACTCAGGTAATAGATGGCATGTTCTTTTATGCCCGTCTCGTCGTGTTGACAGAGTACACAACCCATGGAGTTCTCAAGAATCGTCAAGTACATGATTATTGGTCTCCCTGCCACTAGAGGCATCAGTATCGTAGGTTCCTGCAAGTATTCTTTTATCTTTTCAAATGCCCTTTGACAATTTTCATTCCAGACAACTGCCTGATCTTTCTTTAACAACTTGAACATTGGTTCACAGGTGGCTGTAAGGTGAGATATGAACCTTGAAATGTAGTTCAACCTCCCTAGAAAACCACAAACTTCTTTTTTTGTTTACGGCGCTGCCATTTCTTGTATTGCTTTTATATTTGCAGGATCTACCTCAATTCCTCTTTCACTGACAATGAACCCCAATAGCTTCCCTGACCTCACTCTGAAAGTGCACTTATTCGGATTCAACCTCAATCTGAATTTCCTCAACCTTTCAAACAACTTCAAAAGATTAACCAGATGCTCTTCCTCCATCTGTGACTTTACGATCATGTCATCAACATATACCTCAATGTCATGATGAATCATATTATGAAATAAAGTCACCATCGCCCGCTGTTAAGTTGTCCCTGCATTTTTCAATCCAAAAGGCATAACTTTATAGAAAAGAGTCCCTCATGGCGTGATAAAGGTTATTTTCTCCATGTCTTCTAGGGCCATCTTCATTTGGTTGTACCCAGAGAAGCCATCCATGAAGGAAAACAGAGAATGTTGAGCAGTATTATCGACTAACACATCAATGTGGGGGAGCGGGCAATCATATTTTGGGCTCGCTCTGTTCAAATCTCTGTAATCGACGCACATCCTGACCTTTCCATCCTTTTTAGGTACAGGAAAAATGTTGGCGACCCAAGGAGGATAGTTTGTAACAGCAAGAAAACCAACGTCCAATTGCTTCTGGACCTCTTCCTTAATCTTGACTGCCATGTCGAGCCTGGTTCTTCTCAGCTTTTGTTTTATCGGTGGACATTCTTCTCGAAGAGGTAGGCGGTATACTACTATGTTCGTGTCTAATCCTGGCATGTCTTCATACGACCAGGCAAAGACGTCTATGTATTCACGGAGCATTTAGACCAATTTTCTCTTGACACTGTCTTCCAATGCAGCCCCAATTCTGACCTCTTTTTTGTCCTCTTCGGTGCCCAGGTTGACAACTTCAATTTCTTCTTGGTGAGGCAGAATGACCTTCTCTTCTTGTCTCAACAGTCTGGCAAGCTCTTCAGGCAGTTCATCTTCTTCATCAATCTCTTCTTCAGCTTGAAAGATGGGACAGTCAAAATCATACCGAGTCATAGACGAATCTGAAGCGGTGACATCTGTGATGTGAAACCTGCATGATTAATGTTTATGCTTAAAATGATATGCAAACAAGCATAAACACATTGCCATTTTATTGTCAAAAATAAAAAACAGAAAAACAGGGATCAAAATATTTGAATGCAAATAAACGCCTTTGATTAATGATAAAAAGATTTCAAACATAAACAAGTAGGGGCCTACAAAGCAAAGCCACTACACCCTGGGCGGAACGTAGGACCACACATAATCAAAACAAAGAAATTACTCTTCAAAGGTAAGTTGAACGACTTCCTCGATAGTCCAGTTGCATAAGCTTTAACCAGGAACACACGGCTGAATCCACGCATCCATATCACAGTCATTGTCTCATTCATCCTCTCCCAAATCATTGATTCTGTTAAAGATGACTCCACCGTTAGTGAACTGCACCGGCCCTCTGTACTTTGGAGCACTCTACGAGGAGGAAGATGGGCTATATCCCAAACCAAATATGTCTTGTTTATTGGGAATGCTGAGCACTTGACTCCATCCCTGTGAAGAACCAGACTCCACAACAGCACGAGCTTCTTTGAAAGAAGACATTGAAATCTCAGGAGCTCTGTCCTCAACAGGAGGCTTTTCTTTAATTTGAATAGCTTCGAACGCTTGACACAGGGTTTTGTGGATCTCTCCATCCACCTCTACATATTTAAAGGATGACATGTGACTCACCATGATATCCTCTTCACCACACACCGTGACAATCCTTCCTTCAACCATGTATTTCAGCTTCTGATGCAAGGTCGAAGTAACTGCTCCTGCAGAATGAATCCATGGTCAACCAAGCAAACAATTATACGCTGGCTGAATATCCATGATGTAGAAAATGGCATTAAAGATTTCCGGACCCACTTGAATAGGGAGAGTAACTTCACCGAACACCGATCTTCTCGTCCCATCAAAGGTTCTTACGACTAGATCGCTAGGAGTACAAATCACACCCTGGGTGTCCAACTTCATTAAAGCTTTCTTGGGCAACACGTTAAGTGAAGACCCATTATCAACCAAAACATGCGACAAAACAACCCCTCTGCACTCAATGGAGATATGTAGGGCATGATTAACATGGGCTACCACCCCCTCAAGCCAAGCCATTGCCATCATTAACGTGGGCTACCACCCCCTCAAGCTGATTGATAGAAATCTCCTGCGGGACGTAACCAGTGTTCAGAATTCTCAACAAGGTGTTATGATGTGCCTCAGAGTACAACAATAAAGATAAGATGGAGATATTGGAAGGATTTTGTTGCAAATGATCCACAATCTTGTAGTCACTCTTGCGGATAAGTCGCATAAATTCCTCTGCATCTTTGATTAAAGAGTCTTACTCTCTTTGTTGCGAACTCTCCTCCGCTACAGCCTTACCCTTTCCTTTATCAGTTCTTTCCATATTAAACTCTGGAGGGGAGAACACTCTACCGCTTCTGGTAAAACCTCCGGCCCCAACAATATTATCCACGGACGAACCTCCGGATGACGCTCCCACCAATTCTTGCTTTTGTCCATTACAAAATACTTTTGCCTCATAATTCCATGGGATGGCCTTGGTACTTTCGTAAGGTATTGGTCCAGCTTTAGTAATAATCACTGGCGTTGGCCTCAGAGGCGCTGAAATATTTATTGTTCTGTATAGGATTGAAATCATGGCGATTTCATCCCGCTCACTGTTAATCTCTTTCACATCTTCCTCTTCAATTCTATCAAACTGCAAAACACCTTCATTCATCAGACATTGAATATGATTCCTCAGATCCACACAACCTTCAGGGTGAGAAAAACAACCTTCACAACCTTCCACACAACCGAGGAACACCCCTCCTTTCAACAATCTGCTTTTTACAAAACTTAACGACGTCTTCAGCTCTGCAACGTCAGTTACCAGATTCAACTTCTCACACTCAACAATGGCATTAACTCCAGCTGCCCCATGGTTTGGCATTGAGTTCTGAACCACATTCGGAGTCTCGTTGGTAAAGTTAATTTCCTTGGTGTCAAGTAGATCTTGTACCTTGTGCGTAAAAGCTTCGCAATTGTCTATGTTATGGCCCGGAGCGCCAGAATGAAACTCGCACCTAGCATTGGCATCATAGTCTGGAGGTGGCGCGCTTGTAAGTGGTGCCACAGTTATCTTTTGGATAAGCTGTAGTTGAAGCAAATGTTGTAGAAGTTGAGAATACGACATAGGCGGTGTACCAAACTGCCTATTAGCTATTCTTCCTAGGTCCTGAAACCGGCGCGGTGCATAACTTTGTTGTTGTTGAGGTGCTGCTGGAATGGTTATGCTGGCAACCTGTGGCTGTTGCTGAGGCTGAAATTGTTGTTGACGTTGAGCTCTATTCCTGCTCCTGTTTCTGTAGCCTATAACTTCATTTGTATCTCCTTCTCTTTTCTTAGAATTACCGAAAGTCTTCCTTCCTCCACCTGATGTGGATCCTTCCCCGCTCTGAATTTGACCCAACTTGATTTTGTTCTCTACCCTCTCACCAGTTATAATCAAATCAGAAACACTTCCAGACATATTTCCAATTAGCTTCTCATAATAAATTCCTGGCAATGTTGCCACGAACATATCAATAAGCTCCCTTTCCACCATCGGAGGCTGAACCCTGACCGCTAGTTCACGTCACCTCTAGGCATACTCTTTAAGCCCCTCATTACTCCTCTGAGACAGATTCTCCAACTGAACTCGGTTTGGTGCCAGGTCACTATTGTACTGATAATGACGGACGAAGGCCTCTCCAAGATCCCTCCAACTTTTAATATGGGTTGGCTCTAGGCCCATGTACTATTCTAGTGAAGGTCCAGACAAACTATCTTGGAAAAAGTGCATCAACAACTTTTCATCATCTGAGTAGGCAGACATCTTCCGATAATACGATCTGAGATGTACTCTGGGATAGGTTGTCCCTTTGTACTTATCAAAGTCAAGCACCTTGAATTTGGGTGGAATCTTCACCCCTGGAATCAGCCCCAAGTTAGACATATCAAGCCCCAGAGAGTTCTGGTTCTCAAGATTCTTCATCTTTTCTTCAATCATTTTAAACCTTTTATCTGCATCAGTCTGAAGGCCTACACCCAAATCTCCCATCGAGAAAACATCATCTTGTTCATCCTCCTTCCACTGAGGACCTGCTACCCCATGTGCAACGCCCACTGCACCTGGTACTTGAACTCCTGGTTGATGTCCTCCGCTCGGAGGAATGACAACAGTAGAAATAGCATTAGCCTGAGGAGTGCCATTATCAGCTGGGGGAGGAACAAAAGTGGTCCCTCCATGCAAGACCCCACTACCATCCACCCTAGCAATTAGAGGTTGGACTAGTGTTCTGAGCTTCTCTTGACCATTGGTGACCCCTTGCATGAGATCCATGAACTGAGCCATACGATCCCTGAACTCTTGCAACTCTAGTTGTATCTGATCCATAGCTCGCTGCTGATTCCCTCTGGTCGAGTATCTGTGAAGCGTCTGGTCTGCTATCCTAAAAACTTGTGAGAGAAAACCACAGAGATAAGGTTAACGACACCAAGAACACCTGCAATGCAATATGATAATGATGCGAAATGCAAGCATGTAAATATGATTCAGGTAAATATGATTCTAGTTCTACACACGAAAAAGAAACAGACGGAGCCACCAAATCCTTCCCATAAATAAAATAAGAGCAAAAGTCAGCGTACATAGCATCCAGGAATACAATAGAAAGATCAATATGACCTCATCCAACAAGCCTGGTGATGGTCTAAATACAAAATAACTATAACAAAAGAGCAGAAGAACAAAGAGAAAACTACATCAAGTAACTCTCCCTTCAGCCACGGTAGCGAGTCTGAAACTCCTCTAACAGTGTCTTTGTATCCGGATGCTCAAGCCTTGCAACCAACGCCTGAATGAGAAACTCCCTTCTGCTGATAACATCCTTCAGATCTTGAGCATAATCCTCCCAAGCACCTTCTCTGAAAGCGTCTTCGAGTCTTGGTTTCTTCAATTCCGCTCTCATTTTGTATTCTTCCAACGTTGTTAGAGCTTCTCATAGCTTACAATTAACTTCATACTAACGAGATGATTCCCCTGAACCTTTTTCATCTTTAATCCGAAGCTAAGTCTTCAACCTGTCAATCTGCTGATGAAGCTCATCCTCTCTTCCCCTATTGGCAGTTAGAGCAGCATTCCACTGATTGTTGAATTTCGATATCTCCAAGCACGCTTTTTCCAACTCTTTCTTCTTGTCCTTGAGGATATTGCTATCACTCTTCAGATCTTGACCTACTCGTTCTCGGGCACAAATCTCTTCAGTTAGTTCTCTGCCCATCTTGTTCAAGGTTTCAGTCTTCATCTTGGACAAGTAGGTTGCTTCATTCTTTTCGCTTCTCAGCTGAATAACCTCTTTTTCCAACTCTTCATTCGCTTTGCGTAACTCTTCTTTCTCAGCCCACAGCTTATTATACTTCTGTATATCAACTATTGTTGGTTCTTCAGCTATCAAAGGATATAAAGGCTCTCTGACCGGGAATGGTAACAATACCCTTTCAATCCTCTCTTGGATCCATTCAACATATGGTCCATAGGCTCTACAGTCACCTTTACCCAAAGAAGATTTTCCTCTCCGGTGGATTCTTCCCCAAGCTTTTTCTAATCTGGCCAAGGTCTCACTGTCAACGGATCCTGTGAAATACAAAGGTTCCTGTGTTTCCTCCTCCCTTGGGGGTCCTTTCAAAGCGTATCCAAATTGCCTAATTGCAAGAGCAAGGTTGTAGTTGATGTCACCCTTCCTTCCTATCAGAGGAACATTGGGAAAGTTCCCACAACTGTAGATAATCTCCTTCCCAAGCAGGTCTCTGTTGAACCAAACAATATTCTCCGACGTCAAACCCATGATTCTCTCCGACCAATCAATTGTGTCTGAGATGTCAACAAAAGGTCCAACCTTAGGAAGATGATCCACAAACCATTTGTAGAGAAGTGGCACACAACAAGAGACATTATTCCCTCTTCTGTTCTCATTCTTGTAGTGCACAAAATGGTATACATCCCCCAAGAGAATAGGCACTGGATTTCAGGAAGCGAAAATATGGAAGGCGTCCAAATCAACGAAGTGTGGGATATTAGGGAACAACACTATGCCATAAATGCAGAGCGCCAAAATTGCATTGAAAACCACCCAACAACCCTCTTTAGCAAAGTGTTGAGCTCTAATCACCAAGAACGACAGTGGAAAACCAAGGACTTCATTTCTCCACACCATCTTACCATCCAACTCAGAGATACCCAGATGAAGAGCATTAGCCAGCTTTGTCAAATCAGGTTCAGCTTCAGAGTGGAAGAAAGACATCTGCTCCTGGACCAGAACTCCTATCAACAGAGCAAAATCTTCCAAAGTTGGCATCAAGACATAGCTAGGGAAGGTGAAGCAACACAACTGAGGATCATAAAACTGCAGCAGGGTATGGATACCTCCTAACTCATATCTTGAGATTTTGCAGACATAGCTCAAAATCTTCCCATAATCCTTCCTGAAGTCCTCTATAACACCATGATCAGCTACAGAAGTGAGACTAAGCAAAGACCAGCTTTGAGGTGTTGTACATCCCTTGGTCAGCAAATATTGAACATTAAGGGGTGTGGAAATGAATCATGGAAGTTTTGATGAGTTGGAAATCATCTTACACCAAGTTTGGACAAATGCTTCTTATGGTATGGGATTTTTAAAAATGCCATGATACATGATTCCATGTTGGCTAAAAAGAGGTAAAGAGTGTCATTAACATCATATGATGATATTACAGTGTGAAAAAGTTCAAAAACAAATTCATTTGGTACCTTGAAATGGAAGGAATCCACATCATGTCCAAAAATCAAGTTTTTAACCTTATCATGGCTCAAATGATCACGCAATCCACCAAATGCCATGAATTTTAAGTTCAAAATGATGTTAAGGCAAATTGACACAAGTTTCATGTTGGTTGAAAATGGATTTGAGGCCTTGAAGTGCATGGAAATGGTTATTAAAATGAAAGACCTAAAGTGAGGTTTTCAAAAACACCCTTTCCTTGTGAAGACCATAACTTGAGCTCCACACATGAGAATGATGACTTCTAGGACTTTTTGGAAAGCTAAGACAATGAGGAACAACTCTCATGTTTGAGGAAAAGTGAGGAGGATTTTGGTTCCTTGTTAAAAATGTCTTTAAAGTGAGTTGACTTTAAGTGTCTAAAAAATCTCTTCATCTGATGACACCAACTTGTTGATACCATAACTTGAAATGTACAAACCCAATGGATGAGTTCCTTTACTCCAAAGAAATATTGAAAGATGATGAACAAGTATCATGTTTGTGAGAAAATAAGACAAGACTTGTATCATGGTGAAACTTGTCCTTGAAGTTAGAGACTAAAAGAGGGGATTTTACACTGAAATCAACTGAAACCCTAATTTAGTAACTCCTTGAACTATTGAGTCTTCTTGATTTTATCTCAACATGAAATCCTAGATGACCTATGATAACCTCTCATGGCTTGCATGACCTATAACCAAGTCTTGAACCCTCTCAAGTCCACAGTTGACTTTGGGTTGACCAGATGAAACCCTAATTCCATATCCATTGACTGAAGTTCTTGTAAATGACTTGAGTGATCAAATAAACTCCATAAAGAACCCTCAAGATGCATAATGAGCTTTTGAATCAAGTCTTGCCCAAATGGATGACCTGATGAACCTCTTATGATCCTCAAGATAGGAGGTGACACCCATACACAAACTTCTCCTCTCAAAGAGCTTTGATACCTAATCTGATGATGAAGAACCCTTTTTGACATGAACAAATACCCTCGCTTAAGCTTGAACAAGAAATATTCTCTCTTGAATGACAAATACAACCTCTTGATCCCCTGTCTAGAACCAATGTTATGCAAATGCAAATGCTAAATGATATGAAACATAAGCCAAGTTAGAAAGAAAAGGTTGGTCAAATTTTGGGGTGCAACGCATGGGCACCCCTCAGTCTACACCTCAACGAGGGAAACCCCATTCTCCTTGGTATATGGGATGGAAGTAGTTTTCCTAATTTAAATAGAGATACCCTCGATGCGAATCTTGATGGAAACCAAGCTACAAGAGGATGAATGGATCCAAAACAGATATGACCAACTGAACCTCGTTGATGAAGAGGGTATAACTACTATGTGGCATAGACAATTTTACCAAAAACGACTCAGAGGGTGTTTGACACGAAAGTCCGTCTTTAGAAATTCAAAGAAGGATATCTCCTACTCAAGACGATTCTGTCTGTGCACAAAGATTCACGTGGGAAGTGGACTTCTAACTATGAAGGCCCATATGTTGTAAAGAAAGCCTTCTCCGAAGGTTCCCTAATTCTTACGACTATGGACGATGAGTGTCATACCCCAAATTTTTCCTACCCGTGTATAGTTTTCATTTTTGTACATCCGCCCACCAACCATTATTCAAGATTCAAAAAAGTGTGTTACTTTTATCATGAGGTTGAGTCGGGTTGAATCAAGTATCATTTGAGGATATCAAGTTAGGTGTGAGAGCAATCCTAACTAAGGTTTATCCAGTGGGTCATAGTTTTGATCAGACAATGGTGTATTCAAGGCTACTAGGTCAAGAGTGTATATAATGATGCTTGAGGCTCATCTGGTTTGACCTAATCTTGGTCAAACATGAGTTTGTTTCATGATTAAGGCTAAGGCGAGCATAATTCAAATAATGTGAGTCTGAGGCTTTGTTAGTGATTTCGACCTAATTCAAGATATGTAGGGACCAGGTGTCGCTTCCGCGAAAATAAGGTGCCGGCAAAACAGAAGAGTCGCCACCTTTCGTTATTTATCTCTCAGAACGGGAAAGGAAACGATCGGAAAAGCCTGACGAAAAAGGTATAAGACAAGGTCATCGCAACCATTGTCTGGGTTCGGGAGTCGGTTACGCAAGGGGAAGGTATTAGCACCCCTCACGTCCGTCGTACTCAACGGGATCCACGCTTGTTGTGTTTACTGGACGATTTTGTTTATCTATCTACCAATCAAGGCTGGCTTAAAAAGAAAAGAAATGACTCGGCAAAGCGTCGCACTTTATGCCTACGTATTCTCATCAGAGAATGAGAAATCAGAGTCAACGTAGTTCGACCTACGACGGGTTACGGGGAAGGTGGCTCGCCAATACATCAGTATTGTGCCTACGTACTCTCAACAGGTATGAGAGATCAGAGCTTACGTAGTTTGGGATAATACGGATTACGGGGATTCAGATTCATCTGTTTTATCGAGTAGGGTTAAACAGCAGTTCCAGCAGTTGTTGCACCCCAAAATTTGACCAACAATTATTTATTCAGTGAGTGTTTGAAAGTGGATACCTTCATCAGAAAGTTCAAGAGATCCTCAGAGGAATGGGTTGAAACCAGGGTTGTGTGCTTCATTGCTTGAGAGTTGTGGGTGCTCCTCAGATGGTTCTGAGACTTTGAGAATGAACTTGATGTTTTGGGAAAGCCTATGAGATGTCTTGATAGCCTTCATGAAGCCCAGAGAAGTCATTATGCAAGATTTCAGAAGATTCAACCATGAATGATAGAATTAGGGTTTTGACTGGGTTAACCCTAGGATAACTGAAGATTTGGGGAAGGTTGAGACCCAATCCAAGGGCCATGAGATCATGGAATGATGCATAGAGATGATATAAAGATGATTCCTAGGCCAACTCATCATGAGTGAGGAGTTTGAGAAGTTTCAAGTCAGGGTCCCCAAGGATTGTCAGTGAAAAACCCTAATTTGATCCCTATCTTCCAGGCAGTTTTAGCTCAAGATGTGATTGATATCTCATCTTCCCCACAACATGAATGTTGTATAGCTTGTTCTAAGCTTTAATTTGAGTGGTGGAAGTCCTTGATAGGAGTTACAGAGCCCAAGTTATGGTTTTGACAAATTACAGGTCAGCAGAGGTGTGTGAATCTGGGTCCTTGAAAGTCACCCAACTTGCAGACAACTTTTGCCCTAGTAGGAGGATTCCTATGATTTCTTGGTCAACATGAATGTTGAAGAGCATCTTCTTAGCTTTAATTTGAGTGGTAGAAGTCCTTGATTGGATTTGTGGAACTCAACTTATGGTTTGAACAAGACAGGGGTATTTTGGTCATTTGTCAGTTATAGGTCATTTTAGCCAATGCCTAAAACTCCTATTTCCAAGCCTCAAATGGAAAAACTCAAAACATGAAAGTTGCTCAAAATGGGATTTTAAGTCTAGAAAGAAGGTCACAAATTGTTGGAAAAGCTCATAGCATAAGATTACATGATTGGTCAAAAATGAACTAAAAATGGCATATAAGTTTGAAAAGTTGAATTTGAAAAGTGATTTGGAAGATCCACAAATCCAAAATAGGTCATCCAATATATCATTTTGATTGGAAAAATCATTTTTAGAACATTGGTTTAGCTAGAATTTTGATTTGGAGCTTTAAAAAGGGTGATGCTTTGAAAAGTTGTTACTTGAAAAGGAAGGCAATGTTGAAAAACCTTACACAAGCCAAAGATGAGCTTGTTTTTCACTCATCCACATTCAATATCTCTCATAAGGGGATTTTGGCACCAAATGGTAAGGCATAAGGCATGGAAAGTGAGATTTCCAATGTGTCACCACATGAGGTTTTCAAGAAACTTCCACCATATTCTAGATGAATCTAGAAACATCTTATGATCATTATAAGAAGAGGGCCATGAAGAGAGTTCAAGGTTGGTGATAGAGAGAGAATTCAGGAGAGAGAGAGAGAAGCATCCATTGAAGAGGTTTCTTCAAGTTGAAGCAACTTTGGTTTTCTTTCACTACAGACCTTCTCCACCATCACAAGTGCAAACAGAAAGTTTCTCACCATTGGAGGATCATCCTGAAGCAGTTACAAGGCTTGCATCATCCTCCACGAGCACCTACCATCATCACTTAACAGGTTCTTTCTCCTCCCTAATTCTCCTAATTTATGCAGTTTTAATTAGTTTTATAGATATAGAAATGATGCATTAGGTTAGAGGATGAAACCCTAGAAGTTAGAGCAAGATTCGTGAGGTTCCATAACAGAGCCATAAAGCTTTAAAGATCAAGAACACTCACCCTAGGCTGCCATATTCTTAGGTTGTTAGCTTAGTGTAATCCCCTCAGCATGTAGAGCATTCTAGGTTAGTATGGATTCATTCCATTACCATGCATATCAGTGTGAATCAAGTGTACCAGAAACTTCCATCTTCCATAGTTCTTTGTAGAGTGAGTTTTAGAAGAATATAGCACCATGATCGTGTAGAGGGAGAGGAGTAGAATAAGTTTGATGTTTGGATCGAGGAAAATGGTGGAGAATCGAGGGAGCTAGGTGAAGGAGAAGGAATGGTGCATGGAGGCTGTTTCGAAACCCTAGCAGGCCAGAGGTTGAAGACGCAATCTTCACCGTCCATTCGCGTGGAATATTTGACTTGTTATGTTAATCCAGTGGTTGTGATTAAATCTGAGAAAGGGAGGGAAAGATTCAAAAAATGAAACGCGGTCGTTTCATTAAACCAGCGTTCTGGGCTTATTTCGCTATCCCCACCCCCCTTTTATCTGGCCCATTCCAAAACCAACTGGCGCGTGTGCTATTCCAACCCCCCTCCCTTTATTTGTTTTATATTTCTTTTATATTCTTTTAATATTTTTCTGTTTTAGAAAATTCATTAAAAATTGGAAAATAACTCTTTTTTAATTCTTCTTTTTTCTATGAGTAGATAATAATGTGTAGAAAATATTAAAAATAAAAATGGGATTTTATTTTTAAGTTTAGTATTTTTAATAGATTTTCCTTTTAAATAGCTTTTATAATGTCTAGTTTGGTATCATGATTTTGCAAGATTTGTTTTAGGACCTTCCCTTAGTCTTTTTAATCCATTCTTTTTTTTGCAATTAGATGATGAATCATAGTTCCCCATAGGATTTATTCTAGAATTTTAGAATTAAATTTTGATTAGTTTAATTAGGGTAGATGTAGGGTATCCTAATTAGGGTTTAGGTTGTGCTTAGGTGAAGAATTCACTTTCTTTGATAAGTTTTGTCTTGATTTTTAGGTAGAGGCCTATGTAGATGTTATGAATAGACTTTGTAGACCCTTGTGAATAATTGTCAGATTTTTCCCCCTTGGTTTAGTATTTTTAGGTATTTTCTGAAGTTGCCTATTGATTTTGTTTACCCTGTGGTTATCTGTTCATCTTTGGGGTTCATTGTGGGGAATTTGTTGAGGGGCTTGTGTTGCCTTGAAGACCTTGATGGAGAGCATCATGAAGTGAAGATTGTAGATCAATATTCAGAGACCCAGAGCTTGGATTGTCCCCTGTCTGTGAGGTTTGAGATCCTGAAGTTTGAGGGAAGTTCATGGTACTTTCCTGAGGAAGGCACTATGAATGACTTTCATTCTTTCTTCTCACCTCTTTCTCAAGTATCCAATGATGTTGGAGCCAACTTGTGAGTTTAATTTCTCCTGAGGAGGAATGTAAACTGATCACATGTTGTTGAGCCACATGGGATACAACTCCTAAGTGGAAGCCTCCTAGTACTTTCCTGAGGAAGGTCCTATGGGTCTATTCACTTAGTTCCATTAGTTTGTCTAGGATTTCTCAAGTATCCAATGATGTTGGAGCCAACTTGTGAGTTTAATTCCTCCTGAGGAGGAATGTAAACTGATCACAGTTGTTGAGCCACATAGGATACGGTTCCTAAGTGGAAGCCTCCTAGTACTTTCCTGAGGAAGGTCCTATGAGTCTGTTCATTTAGTTCCACTAGTTCAGATAGGACTTCCTAAATATCCAGTGATGTTGGAGCCTGCTTGTGAGTTTAATTTCTCCTGAGGAGGAATATAAACTGATCACAGTGGTTGAGCCACATAGGATATAACTCCTGAGTATACACCTCCTAGTGCTTTCCTGAGGAAGACACTATGAGTTTGCTTGCTTAGCTCCCTTCTTTGGTAAGCTTGTTCTGAAGCTTGAAGACTGGGATTGAATTCTCTTGTTTAGGGTTTGCTTTAGGGCTAGTGCTTAGATTTGATTCAGATTCTGTGTTAGGGTTAGGATTAGATGTAGGTCATTTCTTTCTCAAGCATGTGTTTTGTTTGCCTGATGGCACTTCATTTCTTTTATCTGTTCATTGCTTGATAGCATGTTGTTTATTTTCAGTATGATTACTGTTATTTCATGACTGGCTTGAGGTCGAGACGAGCTTGTGGAGGCTGAAACCCCACACACATTTCCTCCCTCACTTGCATTGCATGCATTTTACTGTTAAAGTTGATGCTTTTGTCTGTTTTGGTGTATCACTGATATGATCCCTTAGGACTCTCATTTCCTTTGATGAGGATTTGATGATAGACTTTTAGGTTGAAACCTATGCATGACAACATCTAGGAGTTCCCTGTTCAAACCTCAACCATAGGATGAATCCATGGCATGATAACAGTAGGACTTGATAGTCTCCCTCCTAGTTGAGCCATTTTAACCCGTAGTTTCCCGAACTACGTTTGCTCTGATCTTTCATACCAGATGAAAGTACGTAGGCATAGGATGCGACATCCTAGCGAGCAACCTTCCCCACCTTCACCCGTAGTTAGCCGAACTACGTTTGCTCTGATCTTTCATACCAGATGAAAGTACGTAGGCATAGGATGCGATATCCTAGCGAGCAACCTTTCCCTTTCCCCCGTAGTTGGCCGAACTACGTTGACTCTGATTTCTCATTCTCTGATGGGAATACGTAGGCATAAAGCGCGATGCTTTGCCGAGTCATTTTTCTTTTCTTTTTTAGCCAGCCTTGATAGGTAGATAGATTATAACCAACCCGTCCAAGTAAACAAACAAGCGAGGATCCCGTCGAGTACGACGGACGTGAGGGGTGCTAATACCTTCCCCTTGCGTAACCGACTCCCGAACCCAGACAATGGTTGCGATGACCTTGTCTTACCCTTTTTCGTCAGGTTTTTCCAATCGTTTCCTTTCCCGCTCTGAGGGATAAATAACGAAAGGTGGCGACTCTTCTGTTTTGCCGGCACCTTATTTTCGCGCAAGCGACAGCTGGCGACTCTGCTGGGGACCTATAGCATCTAGGGACTTTTCCCATCCCTTATGCTGGGACCGTTTCCCATCCCCTACGCGAGTCAATCCTATCGTTTGTGTGTTTGCTTGTTGGGTTGCGTTTATTTATCGCATCTTTACTTCCCGCACTTTACTTCCCGCATTTTATTTCCCGCATTTTATTTCCAGTTTGATATGATTATCTGTGCTGCTGTGGGAGAGGGATGTTACTGTGAGTGAGAAGCCGGACCTGGGCTTGAGTACACACCTAGATATAGTTGCGGAGAAGTAGTAGACGAACCTGTCTGCTGAGCAGGCACAGTTCCCTACGAAAATCTGCGCTCAGACGAGATTCTTGCAGAGGTGCTCCTTTCCGGTCCTGAGGATCTGAGGGGAGTCCAGACGTAAGGATTGTCGACTCTGGGGACCGATCATTTGGAAGTCAGCTAAGTGAGGCCTCTTCATGACTTGATGATGCCACTCCTTCTGGGAATCGTATCGTCACTCATGAAAGTCTGTGACGCTGACAACCGCATAGGATGCCGTACCTTTGTCCGTGGATTAGGTCCATCATACCTGTGAGTGGGGTTGGGATATTGCAGGAAACTTTGACCTCCAGACTACCTGGTTTTCTCGACAGTGAATCAGTTATGTTGGGTTCTCAGTTGCAGAGATGTTCTTGATAGAGCAAGGGTTTGATCAGAGGATTTTATCATCGGGTGTTTGACTGTTCCTGATAGAGCAGGTTCCGATCAGAGTATCGTCATCAGAGGTTTGTTCTGGATGGAGCAGATTTTTGAGTGGGGTCTGAGGATCTCGTCAGCGGTTGTTGTTTGTTCTTGATAGGGCGGATTTTGAGTGGGGTTTGAAGATCTCATCAGCAGCTGTGTGTTTGTTCTCGACAGGGCAGATTTTTGATTTGGGGTCTGAAGACTTCATCAACAGATATTCCTTGATCTTGCATCCGGGGTCTTTATTATCAGGCCTTCGCTCCTGTCAGAGCCGAATTCTGATCTCGATCCTATCAGATGGTTATTCTCCAGCAGATCAGATCAGTGGTTTTACACCGGGGTTTCCTTCTCATCATGGACTGTTGATACCGAATCTCCACAGCAGCCACCCGGATATATTGTTGCATACCTGCATTTTGCATTGGCTTGCATATTCAAGTTTGCATTCCATTAGCATGTGTCTGTGCTGCAGGCGCGTTTCGTACCCTGATCCTGGTGTCCCGAGCAATATGAGATATTTTCTTCCATGAATGGATCCAGTCTTATCATTGCATTAACACTATGTTGGCACGTTGACACCAGAATCAGGGGTGATCTCCTGAACGTACAGACACCCATAATTCATCTTGCATGACAGAAGCCGGGGCTTGTCTTCTAACCCTTGTGTTTGCAGGGTTGACTCAGAATCAAGCAGTCCAGATTGATGGAGCAGGTACAAGCTGAACTGGGGAAAATCCAAAGCCAGCTGGGGCAGGTCATGAATGACATACGGGCAGTGCGTCTGGACCAGCAAGTACTCAGAGAGGAGAATCAGCAGCTGCAGAATCAGTTGAGCTTTCTCATGGGAGTCGTGAGGAGTATGCTAAATAAGGAGAGTGGTCAAGCACCCAAAGAGGAGACCAAAGTGCTTCCTCCGTTACCTGTGCTGAAGCCAAGTGGACCTCATGGACCCTCTACACAGCATGAAGCTCGAGGCCTGTCTCGTCAGCAGCCACGCCAAGCATCTCAGAATAACCCTGGAGGTTATAGTCAAAAGAAGAAGCTACTTGATAGAACTATGGACCCAATACCTGTGAGTTATGCCCAGCTGCTGCCGCTGTTGGTTCAGAACCGTGTTCTCAAGCTTCGGACCTCAAATCCACCAGATGACGTGTCACCAGACGTTGATCTAAGCATGCGTTGTGATTTCCACTCAGGAGCACCAGGGCACCATGTTGAAACATGCAAGGCTCTCAGGAATAAGATTCAGGACCTTATTGACTCAAGGGCGATTAGGCTTGTGCCGGGCGGCATGAGAGCATCGGGAAAGTTCATCCCGTACCCTGCAAAAGGAGCGAATGATTTCACTCCTTTGCCTGAAGCTGAGAAAGATCTTGAATATGTCCCGCGACTTTTGGTGACTGAATCGCCTCGCTCACAGTTTCTACCTGGATCAAGCTCAAGGACGCGAGCGCCTAAACGAGAGACCGTCGCCATTCATAAACGACGACCTCTTGCTCCTGGGCGGGAAGAATACCAGCACCAGGATCACAAGAGACCTCGCAACCACGTGGAACAAAGGAATGCTTCTTCCCATCCAGTGCCTGTGCCTTATAGCCAGATTCTTCCACTGCTGATTCAGAATTCCTTGGTGGAACCGAAAGCTCTCAAGCCCGTGCCAGAGCCTTACCCTCCAGGGTACGATCCTCATGCTCAGTGTGGCTACCATGGTGGATCTCTAGGGCATTCAACTGAAGATTGCAAGGCTTTCCAGGCGAAAGTGCAACAATTGATCGACCAAGGGTGTATTTCCTTTCCAGACGGAGTTTTGGTTGTACGTGATAACCTCTCAGCTGTTTGAGCTCGCAGATTCAGAGGGTTATTTCCAGAAGCCAGTGATCCAGACAGGCAGACATCTTCAACATTGGCAGTCCTCGGACTTTTTACCATTTGCATTTGTAGTTTCTTTTCTGTTAGTTACTACTTGCTGTTAAAACATTGTATGTTTCGAATGGTAATGTTAATAAAGTGACTATGCATTTTTTCTGAACTAATTATGTCGTTGTCACTCATTTACTGCATTACACTGACACTTGCATTTTATTTACTCCGATTTCTTACTATGATTAGCAATGAGCGGAGGGAGGATGATGAAACTGAATACTCATAGCCAATGATCGTATTGCTTTCAGATAAAACTTTGCCGATGACGTACAAGGCATTGTTTCAAATCCCCTAAACACCGGAGAGATAAGGAAGAGAATCCCTTGTTAACCACTTCGAGCCGAGAAGTAGGAGTTTCTTTCGGACTTTTGAACCCTCACATCTTAACCCGGGGCAGGGTAGTTGTCAGTTAGCTTGATCAAGCATTCAAGTCTTATAGAGGAGTGTTGTCCTTCGAGGACCAATCACATCATATCCCTCTCCAGAGGTCGTACCTCATCAACCACAATGGTTAAACCTCACCAATCAGGAGTGAGACAGTTATAATCCTTTCGGAGCAATCAAGACAACCAGTGTCTCACGACTTGTTCCAAAAGAAAAAGGAATAAGAAAGCCCGCTAAGTAAAAAAGAAAAGCTAGGAAGCAAATACTTAGGCAAAAATCAGGGCATCCCGCTGGACTTCAAAAGAAAAAATCGAAAAAAACTCAAAAGGAGTCAGTCCAGGCAAAAATTAGGGAATCAAAACAAAAGAATGAAAAAGAAAGGATTATAAAAAAGAAAAAAAAAATCCTCGAACAAGGACGAAGTCGTGTAGACACAGACACCGAAAACGAAAAAGGAGTAACTGTCACTCCGAAACCCTTGTGAATTCTTTAACCAGTTGTTCCCAATGTTCAACATACCTCTCGAAGAGGCGAGCGCTCGAGCCAAGTTAACTGGACTTTAGGATCGGGGAACATCACGTAGACGGGGTGGGTACAAATCATAATTCGAGCCAGATATCCTTTGTTTCACTAACCGTGAACCCGACCACGATACAACCCTTAAAAGACCTAATTGAGGCAGGGTTTATTCTGAAAGCGCATTACTATAAGGTTGAGTAACCTGACTCCTTCATGATTTGCTAATCATATCCTTATTGCATTTTTCACTGATCGCATCAGCACTACGTTTGAACTCTTTGGTTCATTCGTCACTCACTAGCATGACACATAAATGAGTGACAGTACAACATTTTTTTTCGAAATTTGCATGAACACTGCATTAGAATTACCATTCGTGAATAAACAATTTTGATTGCAGGTTGGTAGCTGATACGAAGGAACTTCAACAGGGAATAGTCAATCAGGACTGAATCGTCAGAGGTCTGGATCAGAACGGTATGCTGTGAAACCCTGTGAATCTGGGGCAATGACTTCCTGTGAGTGTGGAATCGGTTTGTCTGAGGACAAGTCCCAGAGCATCAGTTGATTATGGGGCAGTTCATGCAAGAAGCAGTTGGCCGGAAGTGAATGTTCTCGAGACCCAATCAGGGGCAGTTATCCAGAATTCTTGCGATTTGAGCGCAGATCCCTCCAGTGTTCGATCAGAGCATGTTGAGTCGCTCATCGCTCGCCAGGGGCAAACTACTTCAGGGATATTGAAGCCGACCATGCTGAGAGTTGATTAGTGGAGGATGAATCCTTCTGTTGTGCAAATGTTGAGGCAAGCCCTCTGAAAATTGTCTTGTTGCCAGCTATTCTTGGTCAGAATGAACTATTCCCAAAAGCCAGATTGAGGCGAGTTGAATTGCGCTGGGGCAAGTTGTTCAAATGAGTTTGTTCACCCTGGCAAGAATTAAGTATCGGGGAATCGTGTCATTACCCCGCCAAAACCTGAACCTTCTGAAGAAGCCTTGCGGTCATTGGGTTGTTATCCTACAGCCTAACCTGTTACTCGGCTCCATGATTGGTAGCCTGTATTCCCTGTGTTGACGCTGTCAAACCAGGATTGTTTCTCAGCAGAGATGTACGGTTTGAGGTTGTTCCCCCTGTACAGTTTGAGACTGCAGCAAATTGAGATGGCATTTACCCCTTATCAGATTAGGGTCAAGATTACCCTCAGTAGACCAGGATCGATATCCCCGAAGCGGGATGAGCCCTCCTTCCCCAGCAGAGTTCAGTAGTCTCTCCTCCGCAGAATCAGAATCAGAATAGTGAGCATTGATATGTCTTCCCCAGGTAGAGGTGATTCTCTTCCCCAAGCAGACGCATCCTGAAGGAATGTCACATCATCGGCTGAGTCAAGCACCGAAGAATGATGTCGCCTCTCCCCAGCACCGGGTCACAAGTGCAGAGTTCATAAGAATGTTTGGGTGCTGAAGCTCGTGTTTCCCCAGTAAAGTCACCGAAGCAGGTGTCTCCCCCGCACCGGGTCACAAGTGCAGGTTTCGCAGGAGGTCGTTCGTATGCCGAAGGATGCAGTAACTGATGGTGCCAGGCTGAAGTCTCCAGTGGAATTGAGATTCCTCACCAGAGTCAGGCTCTCTCCTGAAGTTCGATGATTCCCTCTTCCCCAGTAGAGCAGTGGAACAGCTGATGTTATATTCCCCTGCAGAGTCATACTCTCTCCCCCGAAGTCAGATGATTCCTTCTTCCCCGGCGAAATTGAGTTTCCTCATCGGAGTTGCACTCTCCAGCAAAGTAGAATGATTTTCCTCCCCGGTTGAGCCCGCAGAAAAGCAGAATCCTTGGAAGTTGATCAGATCATGGTCGATTTTCCCCAGCAGAGCATGGGGCAGCTAGTGTTGTGTTTCCCCAGAATCGCACTCTCTCCATCGAAGCAGAATGATTTCTCCTTCCTCAGCCGAGTTTGCAGATGTCCAAGAGATCCGAATCCTTGGAAGTTGATCAGATCATGATTGGTTTTAATCCCAGTGGAGTGTTGAGCAGCTGAAGTTGATTCCCCACAGAGTGGTTATCCCCAGAAGAGTAGCCGAGACGGCCGCGCAGTTCATTCTCGCGATTGATATCAGCAGATCCAAGTTCTCGTAGAGCTTCGTCCCCTGCAACAGTCAGCTGAAGTTGTTCCCCTGCAGCAGTTCGCGGAAGATCAATTCCCCAGACAGAGCCTGATTGATATTGGCGTGTTCACATTCTCCTCAGCAGGATGATTCCTCTACCTGAGTGGTTCTTTCTCCTTGACAGGAGGATTTCCCCCTTCGGCATTTATTTTGCTGACGGGATCGCATCATTGTGCATGGCTGCATAGCATTTAACGCTGCATAGCATTGTGCATGATTGCATGACATTTAGCATAAATGCGTATCATTCCCACTGTGTGGGGCATGACGCCGAAGCATACGCATCATAAGCATGCTCTAGGTCATTATCATCCTTGTTGAACAGGTGTATCCCCAAAAGACCGGTTGCTCAGGACGATTCTTGATGTTCTCCCCAGCAAGGTCGCTTTCGAGATGATTCTTAAAGACCCCGGTGTGATCCCCGCAGTCGCTCGCTCAAGATGATTTTTGAGATCCCCAGCGAAGTCTTCAGTTCGAGATGATTCTCAAATCCCTCAGCAGGGCCGTTTGCTTAAGACGATTCTTAAGACCCCAGCACAGCTTCCCGCGTGGTTCGCCTAGTATGATACTTGAGCTCCCCAATAGCGTCTCCAGTAAGAGTTGCCCAGGAAGATTCCTGGAATACCCAACAGAATGTTCGCTCCAGAAAGGTTGTCAGTTCAGGACGATTCTTGAAGATGCCCGACGGATCTGTTTGTTCAAGATGATTCTTGAAGTCCTGAGCAGCATGATATGTCTGCTCCAACAATGATGTCTAATCTGAAGATGGATTTCGTAAGCGCCTGAAGGCGATATCAGAAAGTTCCTGTGAGTTCAGATTTCCGTGTTGATGAATCAACGGGTGGCTGAAGACAAGGTTCCGGAGTGGTAGATACAACAGAGTGATTCGTGTGAGTCTGAAGACCAAGTCAGTTATCCTGAGGTGATGATTGGTTGCGATCAAATGAAGGATATGTCTTCTGATTGAAGTCGAAGATGTTTCCCCAGCAGTGACGCAGAGTATTTCGATCGTCCGACAGTGATGTCAGATTTAGTTCTCCAGTGGTGACGCAGAGTACTTCGATCGTCCGACGGTGATGTCAGCTTTGGTTCTCCAGCCAGTTGTTGAGCAGCTAGTGTTGCAGTATTCAAAGATTTGTTCCCCGCAGAGTACTGTGTGCTCGTGCAGTTGGCAAATTTTCGGGTTTACCGATATTCAACCGTCTCGCACCTTGATTGGATGAGAGCCGTTCGCTTCTCACCCAGTCAGGTTCAAGCCGTTTGAATAGGGGCAGCTGTTGCACCCCAAAATTTGACCAACAATTATTTATTCAGTGAGTGTTTGAAAGTGGATACCTTCATCAGAAAGTTCAAGAGATCCTCAGAGGAATGGGTTGAAACCAGGGTTGTGTGCTTCATTGCTTGAGAGTTGTGGGTGCTCCTCAGATGGTTCTGAGACTTTGAGAATGAACTTGATGTTTTGGGAAAGCCTATGAGATGTCTTGATAGCCTTCATGAAGCCCAGAGAAGTCATTATGCAAGATTTCAGAAGATTCAACCATGAATGATAGAATTAGGGTTTTGACTGGGTTAACCCTAGGATAACTGAAGATTTGGGGAAGGTTGAGACCCAATCCAAGGGCCATGAGATCATGGAATGATGCATAGAGATGATATAAAGATGATTCCTAGGCCAACTCATCATGAGTGAGGAGTTTGAGAAGTTTCAAGTCAGGGTCCCCAAGGATTGTCAGTGAAAAACCCTAATTTGATCCCTATCTTCCAGGCAGTTTTAGCTCAAGATGTGATTGATATCTCATCTTCCCCACAACATGAATGTTGTAGAGCTTGTTCTAAGCTTTAATTTGAGTGGTGGAAGTCCTTTATAGGAGTTACAGAGCCCAAGTTATGGTTTTGACAAATTACAGGTCAGCAGAGGTGTGTGAATCTGGGTCCTTGAAAGTCACCCAACTTGCAGACAACTTTTGCCCTAGTAGGAGGATTCCTATGATTTCTTGGTCAACATGAATGTTGAAGAGAATCTTCTTAGCTTTAATTTGAGTGGTAGAAGTCCTTGATTGGATTTGTGGAACTCAACTTATGGTTTGAACAAGACAGGGGTATTTTGGTCATTTGTCAGTTATAGGTCATTTTAGCCAATGCCTAAAACTCCTATTTCCAAGCCTCAAATGGAAAAACTCAAAACATGAAAGTTGCTCAAAATGGGATTTTAAGTCTAGAAAGAAGGTCACAAATTGTTGGAAAAGCTCATAGCATGAGATTACATGATTGGTCAAAAATGAACTAAAAATGGCATATAAGTTTGAAAAGTTGAATTTGAAAAGTGATTTGGAAGATCCACAAATCCAAAATAGGTCATCCAATATATCATTTTGATTGGAAAAATCATTTTTAGAACATTGGTTTAGCTAGAATTTTGATTTGGAGCTTTAAAAAGGGTGATGCTTTGAAAAGTTGTTACTTGAAAAGGAAGGCAATGTTGAAAAACCTTACACAAGCCAAAGATGAGCTTGTTTTTCACTCATCCACATTCAATATCTCTCATAAGGGGATTTTGGCACCAAATGGTAAGGCATAAGGCATGGAAAGTGAGATTTCCAATGTGTCACCACATGAGGTTTTCAAGAAACTTCCACCATATTCTAGATGAATCTAGAAACATCTTATGATCATTATAAGAAGAGGGCCATGAAGAGAGTTCAAGGTTGGTGATAGAGAGAGAATTCAGGAGAGAGAGAGAGAAGCATCCATTGAAGAGGTTTCTTCAAGTTGAAGCAACTTTGGTTTTCTTTCACTACAGACCTTCTCCACCATCACAAGTGCAAACAGAAAGTTTCTCACCATTGGAGGATCATCCTGAAGCAGTTACAAGGCTTGCATCATCCTCCACGAGCACCTACCATCATCACTTAACAGGTTCTTTCTCCTCCCTAATTCTCCTAATTTATGCAGTTTTAATTAGTTTTATAGATATAGAAATGATGCATTAGGTTAGAGGATGAAACCCTAGAAGTTAGAGCAAGATTCGTGAGGTTCCATAACAGAGCCATAAAGCTTTAAAGATCAAGAACACTCACCCTAGGCTGCCATATTCTTAGGTTGTAAGCTTAGTGTAATCCCCTCAGCATGTAGAGCATTCTAGGTTAGTATGGATTCATTCCATTACCATGCATATCAGTGTGAATCAAGTGTACCAGAAACTTCCATCTTCCATAGTTCTTTGTAGAGTGAGTTTTAGAAGAATATAGCACCATGATCGTGTAGAGGGAGAGGAGTAGAATAAGTTTGATGTTTGGATCGAGGAAAATGGTGGAGAATCGAGGGAGCTAGGTGAAGGAGAAGGAATGGTGCATGGAGGCTGTTTCGAAACCCTAGCAGGCCAGAGGTTGAAGACGCAATCTTCACCGTCCATTCGCGTGGAATATTTGACTTGTTATGTTAATTCAGTGGCTGTGATTAAATCTGAGAAAGGGAGGGAAAGATTCAAAAAATGAAACGCGGTCGTTTCATTAAACCAGCGTTCTGGGCTTATTTCGCTATCCCCACCCCCCTTTTATCTGGCCCATTCCAAAACCAACTGGCGCGTGTGCTATTCCAACCCCCCTCCCTTTATTTGTTTTATATTTCTTTTATATTCTTTTAATATTTTTCTGTTTTAGAAAATTCATTAAAAATTGGAAAATAACTCTTTTTTAATTCTTCTTTTTTCTATGAGTAGATAATAATGTGTAGAAAATATTAAAAATAAAAATGGGATTTTATTTTTAAGTTTAGTATTTTTAATAGATTTTCCTTTTAAATAGCTTTTATAATGTCTAGTTTGGTATCATGATTTTGCAAGATTTGTTTTAGGACCTTCCCTTAGTCTTTTTAATCCATTCTTTTTTGTGCAATTAGATGATGAATCATAGTTCCCCATAGGATTTATTCTAGAATTTTAGAATTAAATTTTGATTAGTTTAATTAGGGTAGATGTAGGGTATCCTAATTAGGGTTTAGGTTGTGCTTAGGTGAAGAATTCACTTTCTTTGATAAGTTTTGTCTTGATTTTTAGGTAGAGGCCTATGTAGATGTTATGAATAGACTTTGTAGACCCTTGTGAATAATTGTCAGATTTTTCCCCCTTGGTTTAGTATTTTTAGGTATTTTCTGAAGTTGCCTATTGATTTTGTTTACCCTGTGGTTATCTGTTCATCTTTGGGGTTCATTGTGGGGAATTTGTTGAGGGGCTTGTGTTGCCTTGAAGACCTTGATGGAGAGCATCATGAAGTGAAGATTGTAGATCAAGATTCAGAGACCCAGAGCTTGGATTGTCCCCTGTCTGTGAGGTTTGAGATCCTGAAGTTTGAGGGAAGTTCATGGTACTTTCCTGAGGAAGGCACTATGAATGACTTTCATTCTTTCTTCTCACCTCTTTCTCAAGTATCCAATGATGTTGGAGCAAACTTGTGAGTTTAATTTCTCCTGAGGAGGAATGTAAACTGATCACATGTTGTTGAGCCACATGGGATACAACTCCTAAGTGGAAGCCTCCTAGTACTTTCCTGAGGAAGGTCCTATGGGTCTATTCACTTAGTTCCATTAGTTTGTCTAGGATTTCTCAAGTATCCAATGATGTTGGAGCCAACTTGTGAGTTTAATTCCTCCTGAGGAGGAATGTAAACTGATCACAGTTGTTGAGCCACATAGGATACGGTTCCTAAGTGGAAGCCTCCTAGTACTTTCCTGAGGAAGGTCCTATGAGTCTGTTCATTTAGTTCCACTAGTTCAGATAGGACTTCCTAAATATCCAGTGATGTTGGAGCCTGCTTGTGAGTTTAATTTCTCCTGAGGAGGAATATAAACTGATCACAGTGGTTGAGCCACATAGGATATAACTCCTGAGTATACACCTCCTAGTGCTTTCCTGAGGAAGACACTATGAGTTTGTTTGCTTAGCTCCCTTCTTTGGTAAGCTTGTTCTGAAGCTTGAAGACTGGGATTGAATTCTCTTGTTTAGGGTTTGCTTTAGGGCTAGTGCTTAGATTTGATTCAGATTCTGTGTTAGGGTTAGGATTAGATGTAGGTCATTTCTTTCTCAAGCATGTGTTTTGTTTGCCTGATGGCACTTCATTTCTTTTATCTGTTCATTGCTTGATAGCATGTTGTTTATTTTCAGTATGATTACTATTATTTCATGACTGGCTTGAGGTCGAGACGAGCTTGTGGAGGCTGAAACCCCACACACATTTCCTCCCTCACTTGCATTGCATGCATTTTACTGTTAAAGTTGATGCTTTTGTCTGTTTTGGTGTATCACTGATATGATCCCTTAGGACTCTCATTTCCTTTGATGAGGATTTGATGATAGACTTTTAGGTTGAAACCTATGCATGACAACATCTAGGAGTTCCCTGTTCAAACCTCAACCATAGGATGAATCCATGGCATGATAACAGTAGGACTTGATAGTCTCCCTCCTAGTTGAGCCATTTTAACCCGTAGTTTCCCGAACTACGTTTGCTCTGATCTTTCATACCAGATGAAAGTACGTAGGCATAGGATGCGACATCCTAGCGAGCAACCTTCCCCACCTTCACCCGTAGTTAGCCGAACTACGTTTGCTCTGATCTTTCATACCAGATGAAAGTACGTAGGCATAGGATGCGATATCCTAGCGAGCAACCTTTCCCTTTCCCCCGTAGTTGGCCGAACTACGTTGACTCTGATTTCTCATTCTCTGATGGGAATACGTAGGCATAAAGCGCGATGCTTTGCCGAGTCATTTTTCTTTTCTTTTTTAGCCAGCCTTGATAGGTAGATAGATTATAACCAACCCGTCCAAGTAAACAAACAAGCGAGGATCCCGTCGAGTACGACGGACGTGAGGGGTGCTAATACCTTCCCCTTGCGTAACCGACTCCCGAACCCAGACAATGGTTGCGATGACCTTGTCTTACCCTTTTTCGTCAGGTTTTTCCGATCGTTTCCTTTCCCGCTCTGAGGGATAAATAACGAAAGGTGGCGACTCTTCTGTTTTGCCGGCACCTTATTTTCGCGCAAGCGACAGCAGTTAGGGACAAAGCCTGTTTGCGGTGGCGCTGAAGTTTAACGACACTCTTTTCCTCAGAAAAGCTTTCCTTTGAATTATGGGCCCACGGGGCAAAAAGGTTTGAAGTTTGTTTTCTGTCTTTTACGGAAGAAGTGTTTTTTATTGTGTTTGCAATTTCAATCGCACTAAAGACTCTGACCTGAGAGTGAATGCGTCGCATGTCACCTAAAGGGTACCATACTAAACATTCGGACTGTTGAAAAGAAACTCTCCAACAACCCTTTCTCAGATAGCTTAAGGCTCGTAACGTATGAAAGAAATCATTCATGATTACTATATCTTAAGTTGTTTTGAGATGAGAAGAGAACAGGCTCAACTAAAAGGAGACTATCAAGTCCTAATGTTGTCATGCCAAGGATTCATCCTATGGTTGAAGTTTGAAACAGGGAACTCCTATAAGTTGTCATGCATAGGTTTCAACCTAAAGTTCTAATCATCACTTCCTTATCAAAGGAAGTGAGATTCCTAAGGGATCATGTCAATGATAAACAGAAACAGATAAAGCATCAGCTTAAACAGTAAACAGTAAACGACTGTAAAATGCATGCAATGCAAGTGAGGGAGGAAATGTGTGTGGGGCAGCAGCCTCCACAAGCTCATCTCAACCTCAAGCCGGATATGAATAACAGTAATCATACAGAAGAAATAACATGCTATCAAGCAAGATATAAGTGACTGTAATCATACATAAGAAATAAAATAAAATGCCATCAGGCAAACACAAACCACAAGGGCAAGGGAGCTGGGCTCTACCGAATACCCGCAAGCAAAGCCATACAGTAACAATACAAGCAGAGGGAGCAACTCAACCTCTAGTGCAATCATGCTCCTAGATTAAAGTCAGTCTAGATATGGACTTATTCTAATGCATCAAGCAAGTCAAACAAGGCACATCAGCACAGAAAAGAAAACAGACCAGGAAGAAAGCAGATCAACCCCTCTTCCAATTCCAGGCTTCAGCTCTTCTAACAGCAATCCAGTCTTCAGACTTCAACCACCCTTCAAGGCTATCATCTTTCATGACAAGTATCAACTTGCTCCTCCAAGGTTTCAACCCATCAAACATAAGTATCAACTTATTCTCTCTTCTCCAAGCTTCAGCTCCTTAGTCAATTCCACCCTCAGGCTTCACTCTTAACTACAAGTATCAACTTGATTCCTTCAAGGTTTCAACCCATCAAACATAAGTATCAACTTATTCTCTCTTCTCCAAGCTTCAGCTCCTTAGTCAATTCCACCCTCAGGCTTCACTCTTAACTACAAGTATCAACTTGATTCCTTCAGGCTCTCAATGCATCAGTGTAAGTATCAACTCATCCTCTCTTCTCCAAGCTTCAGCTCCTTAGTCAATTCCACCCTCAGGCTTCACTCTTAACTACAAGTATCAACTTGATTCCTTCAGGCTCTCAATGCATCAGTGTAAGTATCAACTCATCCTTTATTCCTCAAGCCTCAGCTCTACACTCACTCTCAATTGAATCCTCTTCACAAGTATCACCTTGTTCTCTCAAGCTTCAGCTCTCTTTGCTTTACCAGTATCAACTTGGTCTTCTTCTCCTACAAGCTTCAGCTTCTCAGAGTAGTCTTCAATCACTTGGAAGTGTCAACTTCATCCTTCAATTCTCTAAGCCTCAGCTCTTCACTCAATCTCCATTGGATCTTCAAGTATCAACTTGTTCTTCTTGCTCTTCAAGCTTCAGCTGCAATGACAATGCTCAAGGAATCATCCTCTTCCACACTCTTCAGTGAAGTCCTCAGCTTCAAACTCAAGTCCAACACCTTTCAAGATACTCAAACCAGAAGACAATTGATTGAACAGAATGAGTGGAAATGATAAACAACTTATTGACAACCAAAGGAAGCCTGTAAGGGTTCATCATTATGAGAGACCAGTTCCCTCAAAGTTCTACTTCCCAAATAAAGCCACTCATCCCTCCAAAGGAGGGATGTGAATATCTTAGAAGGACTTTTAGTCATTGGGAGGAATGGAAGCACAAGATGCTTTCCATATTTGTGAAAGAAATCATTCTAATTATAAGGCTCTCCCTATGTCTCCTACCTCCTAAATCTTCATCAGACACCTTCAGGCACAAGCAACCCCAAGCTCCAAGCAACTTCAAGCAACTTCAAGCATCCTCACCTTGTCTTCAATCTCAACCAAAGGCAAACAAAGCAAAACCCTAATCTAAGGGAACTAAATAAGGTTAATCTAGTTGAGTTAGTAAGTTAGGATCACCTAAAACCTAGTACTAAAGTTAATCCTAACTACAATACTAAAACCAATTGTAAAATCCTACAAAAATGACTATGGGAACCTAGGTCAATCATGACTCTACCATATTAATTCCAGAGATCAAATCATCAAATAAGACCTAGAAATAAATTCTACACCACAAGGTACTAAACCTAAACCCTAAAAGGAAGCACCTAAAGCTCAATCTAGAAAACACACCTATTTTCATCCCAAAAATGTGAGAAAAATGTTATGGGGACATACATGTCTAAACTAACCATACACAAAAAATTAGGATCAAAATCATCACCACATGATCACACAAAATTCCACAAAATTAAGTATCAAACATAACCATTTTAATATCAATTAAAATGTAAAAATTCCCATAAAATCAGAAAGTGCATGAAATAAAAATATTTTTTATCTAAAAAATACTAGACTCAATCATGAATATAATGCAAAAATAATGGGATTAATTGGATCATTTTTCAATTTATTATGATTTTATCAAGAACCATGAATAAAAATGAAAAAAATAATGAAAATAATGTAAAATAACCAAACGTGTGGTGCAACTAGCAATGAAAATCAGTTCATATAATGGATTGGGCCATGGGGGGGTGTGATTATCAATTTTTTTCACTAAGCCCAGCATCAGCACTAAATGAAACGATGCGTTTCATTAATTCAGATCCTTCACAACTTGAAATTAAAACGTGGTCGTTGGATCACTCCTCTAGTCAAAGGTCTCACCACATCCAATGGCTCTAGAGTCATCTTCTACCTTTTGAACCTCTGAACTTCGCGCGCAGCTCCGGCCACCACCGGTGGTGCTCCGGTCATCGTCCCTAACCCTAACTCTCTCTAGGATCCTCCATTGCAAATGGTCTATACATGAATCTTGTCCCAAATTTCCTCACGAATTCATTCATGCCCTTAATTCTCTCTGAAACCTCAAGATTCACCATAACCAACTTTCAACCGAAAATGGTAACATCCTAAATTGGTCACTAATTCTCAAATTAATGGTCTGGAATCATTCCTACACCATTCTACAATGCATCTAACACCCTAATTCATCTTGATTCTACCTAATTCATGCTGGAGGAAGAAAGTTACTAACCTGAAAATTCTTGATGAACAGATGCACTAAATCTTCAAATCAAGCTCTCCAATCTTCCAGACACGATCAATGGACCCTTTCCTTGCTTCTGTATGCAATAGAACTGGTTGAAAACTCCTGAATCTTGAAACCCGATGGTGAGTTGCAGGTGGAAAAATCTGTGCTCAAGAACACCAATCAGCCACAAATTCCTCTTGATTATGATCTGAACTCAATCTCTAGCATCCATGGAAGAAGTTGCAATCAAGAAAATGGATGGAAAGTGAAGAAATTGGTGAAACCGAATTCAGTTGCAAGCTATGCAATTTCAATCTCAATCTATGTTCTCTCCTTCAATCATCACCAACCTTTGCATTGGATCACCTCTACTCAATGTATAGAACATGTATGAGTGATCTAGAACCCTCTAGATCCTTCTAATGAGAGTTTCAATCTCTCATGTCATGAGATTTTCAACCATATGTCATGATATGCATAGTTATGTTTACAGCTTGAAACCAACCTCATTCACTTCCAATTTCTCCCCTAGTGACACTTTGAAAGTGTTTGGCTTGCAAGGGATTTTGCTCATGCCTTGATTCTAGGTTTTGCAAATGTTACTTAAGATGTAAGTAACTACTTTTCAAAGCAAATCCACAAATTAAACCTCAACTCAAAAATGTGGCTAAACCAATGTTCTTAAAATGTTTTATAGATTCAAAATGATATATTACATGCCTTGGTTTGGATGTGTAGGTTGAAAATATCAATTTTCAACTTTGGTTTATTTAACTTATACCCTTATTTTAGGTCATTTTTGCAACTTTGAGCTACAAGCCTTTCCAACATCTCATGACCTCTTTACTAGCCTTAAAACATCATTTTGAACAAGTTTGATGTTGAACATTTTCCCATTTGAAGCTTGGAAATAGGGGTTATGGCCTTATGCTTGAAATGATCTGTAATCTCCAAATGACCAAAATGCCCTTGACTTGTCAAAGCCATAACTTGAGCTCTACAAATTCTATCAAGGACTTCTAGTACTCTCTAGAAATCTAAGAGGATAAGGAACAACATTCATGTTTACCAAGAGTTCATAGGAATCATCCTTCTAGGGCAAAAGTTTGATGCAATTTGGGAAACTTTCAAGCCCCCAAATCCACAGACCTCAGATGACCTGTAACTTGTCAAAGTCATAACTTGAGTTCTACAAATCCTATCAAGGACTTCTAGCACTCAAATTAAAGCTAAGATCATGCTCTACAACATTCATGTTGGGGGCAAGATGAGATGACAATCACATCTTGAGCTAAACTGCCTTGAAGGTAGGGTCAAACTAGGGGATTTTACACTGTCAAGCCTTAGAAACCCTAGCCTGAAACTTCTCAAGTTCTTCAATCATGATGAGTTGACCTTGGAATCATCCTTATAGCATCTCAACGTATCAATCCATGATCACATGGCCTTTGAATTAGGTCTCAACCTTGTTCAAATCATCAGTTGACCTAGGGTTGACCCAGTCAAACCCTAATTACACCAATCATGGCTGAGGCTTCTTAATCTTGCACAATGACCTGTCTAGGCCTCAAAGTGATCTTCAACACTTCTCATGAGCTCTCTCAAGGCTTCAAGTCTAACTTCATGGCTTCAGAATCATCTGATGACTTCCCACAACTCTCAAGTTAGGAGACACACCCTCTTGGTTTCAACTACTCTCTCTGAGAGTCCTTTGACTTCTCTGACAAGGATATCAACCCTTGAACACTTGAATAAGCTTCTTAGCTAGATTCATAGTCTTGCATAATCCTTGATTGGTAGTCATACCTCTTGATCTCCTGCACACATGTCAATGAAATGCAAATGATAATGCTAATGTGAATGAAATGAAAATAAGCTAGGTAAAGAAAAGTTGGGCAAATTTTGGGGTGCAACACCTGGTTGTCAAGGTTATGTCAAAATCTTCAACACTTCATGGTTAAGAATTGTCGTGAATCAAATCATTTTTGGAATCAGGGATTAGTTCAGGGTTTATTGGAAATTAGTCTTTGGCGTATTTGAGGTTTCAGTTCAAATGTTATTTTGAGCTCAGCTGAGGTGTGCGCCTGTGGTTTTAAGGGAAGAATTCATTTTCAATATTCAGAGATCATTTTCTATTTTCTATCCATTCTTTTTCTAAATCCACATCCAATATCACGTCCATATCTAAGTCCATGTCCATATCAATTTCTTTAAATCCATATCCAAATCCCATTTCACATTCACATGTTTTTATAAATACACTATCATTACCATGCCTTCTTATCATTAATTCCCTACAAAAAAATAAAAGAGAACTCAAAGTCTCATTATACACAAAAGGCTATTTGGCCCATTACAACAAAAAAATTGAAAAGAAATGAAAGCCTCTTCTTGCAACAACAAAAAATGTGCAGCATCACATGACTCACGCATAAAACAAATTGCTGAAGTCACTTTCCAGGAATTTCCAGCTGAGATTACAAGTAAAACAAACGCAATACCCACCTACACCTTCAGCGAAACCATCACTAAAATTACATAAAACAGTATTTTACCTTCAAGATGAAAGAATACAGATTCATTCAGAAAACCAGCAAATAAACTTGTATGCTATGTTATGCAAAAACACGACAAAACCATCAGCCAAACGACTACCTGCAGAGAAAATAGAACAAATTCATGAGCCACAAGTAACAAGGATAGCCTGGCCCCATCAATTTCATTTCTCACAACAACTTACACAGCAAAAAAAAGTGGTCATTCGACAAGCAATGAACAAGGAAAGCGACAAGAATGCACAACCATCACCATTCGCAACAGAGCCACGAAGTTTTCCTACGCAAACGGTCCATGCGAACCGAAGGTGCATAAAATCGCACATGATTCACAGCCACAAAATAAGCCTGCACTCAAAGAAGAGAAAAGTAGAGTGAGATTTGCAAAGTGACAAGTTGTACGATTCGCAAACCATACCGCATAAGCGCATCACAACAAAAATAGACGCAACAAGAAATCATGTGACAAACCTCTTCCTTCCCCGTTTCACCCTCATCTCTCTATAAGTAGAAACATCTTCTTCACTTCAGCAGGGGACACCTCCCATTTTTCTCGCCTCCTTTGTTTTACCCATCAACAACGAACAACAAAACCTGAAGATATCCCCCGAAAACCATCTTGGTTCGATCTGGATTCAACCCAATCCACCTTCAACGTTCTCTCCGCTTGTAAACTGATAGAAGGATAAAATATAATTTAGAATTTATATTATTAGTTATTAGTATTATTATTGGGCTATTGTTGTAATGGGCTCTTAACTTATTATCCATTAGGAACATTATATATGTATTGTCTTTGACACACTTTAGAGTATCAAATGAGAAATCAAGTATTATCTTTATTATCTTTTAGTTTTATCTCTCTTAGTTTTATTTATCTTCTTCAAAGTGGAGAGTTTTCTGTTTTCATTAGTCTTGTTAGGTTTCTAACCTAGCTTCCTATCATAAACTCCCAAACCATTAACCCTTTCATCAACCACAACATCAAATTGATTCATCACATATCTAGAGGGAGTAGAAGAAGAGATGAATTAAAATGTACACAAACCGACCAAACCTAAAGCAAAATCCCAATCAGATTCGGAATAAAATCGAGAAAAAGAGAGAGACAAAACAAAGCAACGCGAATGAAGGTTATGGATTTGGGGATTTTTGTTCTTCGCAAATGTCTTGTTCTTCATTTTTAGTGTTTGATTGTCGTATGGTTTCGGTATAGCCTTTACTGTAAAGGTTGATTGGTTAGGAGTTGACAAGGAGTCTTTAGCAAAATGAATTATTGTGGCATGATGCTGCTGCTTCGTTTTCCCTCAAATCCTTGGCCATAGATCCGTGTAGCATGGGGAGGTCAGGCCCAAGGGCCCGTTTTTGATCTTTTCCTATGTATCTTTTTTTTCTCTTCTCAACTTTTCTGTGTTTTTAATGAGTATGGGCTTCAAGCTCATTTGGTTATCACCACTCATGTTTAATTCTTACCCCCTTCTCGTCTTAATTTATTTTTTTCTAATTTACTTTTTAGAGTTTTTTATATTTTTTTCTAATTAGTTTTAGAGTTTATAACTTTTTTCTAAATAAGTTCTAGAGTTTTTTTTATTTATATATATTTTGATCGTTTAGGTTTTAATAATTGGTTTCAAAATCTTTTAATGTTTTCTTTTCTAATTCTTAAATTGCTAGGTTTGAATATATTTGCTGAAATTAATTTCGCTTTCATGTTTCTTCAGTTTTTCGGTCAATGAAGAGACCTCAAAATTGTTTTTCGTCAAATTATTGATGAAAAACAATAAATCCGAGACCAATTTTCTTTTCACATTTTCATTTTTCTGATTTTTATTCATTTTTATTTATTTTTATCATTTTTTTGGTCGATGACAAAGTTTCATAAGTTTTTATCAGTCAAACTATTAATAGATGACAATTTATCTGAGACCACTTTCTTTTCTCTTTCAATTTCTTCTTCATTTTTTATTTTATTTAATTTTCCTCGATCTATGAAGTCTTTCGATTCGTAAGCGTCGGTTCATCGAAGTCGATAACCTTCACAATTTCAAATCTATGGAAAATGATCATTTGGGTCATTTTCTTTACTTTGGGATCATGAGAGGCTACCTTCGATTAATCGACATTAGTTTACGATTAAGACGAGATCCCCCTCTTTTGTCCGTGCAACACGATTAAATTGGAGAATGGTTCTCAATATCATTTCTCTATCTTGTCTTTAGCACAAATATCAATTTACGTGACCTCCTATAGTTCGAATTCCATCATAAGTCGAGCTACGACGATTTAGCGTTACATATCATCCCGATTCAATTTTATAACAAACTAACGACTAACTTTTACTTTCTGTCAAATATCAACTGCTTTAAATTCAGTCATTATATCTTATTCATAATTGTCATATTCATATTCATTCTCTTCATTCTTATTCACCCATATTCGAAAACACTTAATAAATGATCGAAACGCTAAAAGCCTAAATTGGTGGACTGTTGGATCATTGGTCATTTTCAGGAACCCTAGCATGGAGTTGTGCCCGACTTTTGCTCAAGGCATAGTTTAGGACACATTTCACGCACACAGCTTTCTCTTGGGCTACCTGACAATGAGACCCTTTATTTAGTGTTATCTCATGCAATTTACATGTACCCCTCTCCTATTCTAATGTATGTTTCGTATTTCTTTGATTGTAGTTTATCTTCTAGGAGCACCCATAGGGACTAGCATAGATTAAACTATTTACAAACTAATTCTCGATACATTATCGAGCCATTTTCAAACACGGGTAAGACGAGTGCTCGTCCGCATTCGCCATTAACCTATTGCGCACACTTCATCGTGGTTTTGGTATTGGGAGCACCCTCAGGGACTAGTATCGTTTCTCACAAATTTAACCCTTGATTCATCATCAAGCTGGTTCCATTTTCAATCCAAACCCTCGACTCGTGATCGAGCCATTTCTCAATTCATTTCCATTCCAACACGTTTTGCACGCGGATATAATTCAAACCCTTAATCCAACGTTAAATGGAATTTTCACAATCAACTATCAATACAATTAATAACAATTTAATTCTTTTTAAGGTGAAAAGAGGGGGATTGAGCCTTTGATCTCCCTTTTAGTTGTTTGGATGCGAGTTATCTTACTCGTGTGTGATCAATTTACGCCCCTAATAACATTAACAACTCGACAACATTCAACCATCTTCCAACCAGTCATACTTTCAAACACCATTCAAACATAACTTCATTTCAAGATGAAAAAGAGAGATAGTCAAGTTTTTGACTCTTTCTCCCGATTACTTAGGCCCGAAGAGCCTTTCTTACGCTTCGAGTAATCTTCATCCGATCCTCACCTTTCAAACACAATTTCTTCTACGATGAAAAAGAGAGAGAACCAAATCTTTGACTCTTTCTCCCGATTACTTGGGCCCGAGGAGCTTATCTTACGCTTTAAGTAATCGTCATCCGAACCAAACTTCAAGCCAATTCACCCTGTTTCTTTTCATGGTCGTTACCACGAACTACAGACGCTCTGATTCTTCATTCTCGTTTGAGTGTAATATACGTAGGCACAAGATTGTGATGATCTTGGCGAGCTACCTCCCTTCCATCTTCCCATTTCCCCGTTTCTTTTCGTGGTTGTTACCATGAACTACGGACACTCTGATTCTTCATTCACTCTTGAATGTAAGATACGTAGGCACAAGATTGCAATGATCTTAGCGAGCACATTTCCATTTTTCTCTACTACACCACACTTCTATCTTTCTCCGTCATTCCCATCTTTGGTTTCCCCCATCCTTTCCCGTAGTCGAACTACGATGATTTGATTTCTCATTCTCGTCCGAATGGGCATACGTAGGCACAAGGGCCTCAATCCTTGGCGAGCACCCTATCCTTTAACCATCCCATTTCCCTTTATTGTTTTTTTATCCTTTTATAGTATCGTTTCGCATTTAGTATTGAGAAGAGAACAACTAAACTTAGCTAATGCTCATCACAATCCGAATTAAGAGGTTCTCGTTGAGTACAACGCACGCGAGGGGTGCTAATACCTTCCCCTCGCGTAACCGACTCCCGAACCCAGGAACATCAGGTTGCGACGGCCGTGTTCCTTCCGCATTTAAGAGGTTTTCTCGATATTTTCCTCTCTCGTTCATTCGGGATAAATAAAGTTCGGTGGAGACTCTGTCGAACCGCATTTCTGCGCCTTTCGCGCGAGGGTCGTTTCTCCAAAATGTTTCTGTGATTTTTCGAGGTGCGACAATGAGGAGCTCTCGTACCCCATGAACTCTGATGTAGTCAAGAAATACTATGCGTAACAAAAACCTACTAAGTCGAAAACCTGAAAAAGCGACTTATGCAAAAATTGATATCCTGGTGGATTGAAAACCCGAAAGGGAGATCTAGGCAAAAGTTAGGGATAAAGGAAAAATAATAGCTCGCTAAGTTGAAAACCTAAAAAGGCGATTTATGAAAAAATGGGTATCCCGGTGGATTTAAAACCCGAAAGAGCGGTCATGGAAAAAGTTAGGGACAAAATGAAAAGACTGCATCAGATGGTGTTAAATCAACATAAGAAGAGAAAAAAAAAGCAGAAGATCAATCCAGTTGCTCCCTTCAAAAGCAAGGTTTTGTGAAGTCATGGTTATTAGGGCTATTAGTGGTTATTATGATTCAATGTAGACCCTTTCCCCATTGCCATTTTCAAAATTGTAACATTTGATGGAGCTTCGCCATTTGTGTGCTACCATTCTTGAATAAATACAAATTTTGATTGTCAATTATTATCATTCATGTTTTTCTCTATTTTTCTTTGTTATGCAAAATGTCATTTATTTGTTAGTAATGAAATTTTGAACTTGAAATGAAATTTTGAACTTGTTATGTAAATTTTGAACCATAATAGAGATTACCATCACTCATGCTATTCCGTGAAGATATTTAAATAGGGGCAAATGTCATAGCCTAAAATTTTCCCCACTAGGTTCATCTGCATTTATTCATTTTTTTCATTCATCCATTTGGAGTCATTTCATTTCATCTGCATCATTTGATTTAACTTCTTATAACCACTTCATCTGGTCATAGAGGTTTTATCTTCAAAAATAAATCAAGATTAATAGTTAAAAGCTTAGGGTTTTGTTTTCTTTGATTGATCTATTTTGGCCAATTGATATCTTAAGTTCATGCATCATTAGAGGTTATCAATTTTAAAAAGTCATATGGTTTATTTAAGTCATCATGGTTAAGGTATAAGTTTTGTTTTGCTTGTAAGTTAAGAATTATTTCCTCTTAACCTCTTGAAAGAAGGATTTTTATTTTTAGCCATTTTGGACCTTACTTGATTTCTTATCTTAGTCCATACATCCCTCACATTTATCTTTTCATGCATACTAAGTATTTCTTTGACACACACCCATTTTGCTTTCAATATTTAATGGACCTCTCACAAAAGTTTGCTAGAGCTCAAGGTTTTAATTTAACACACATTCGCATGCATTTGCACTTGTAATTCAAATTAAAAAATTACATCATTTGCATCACATTAGAAACTCATAACACATTAATTTTGTCACATGTTAATTTACTTGTTACATAAGACCGAGGTTCAAAAAATCTCAAGACCTAATTCTAAAATTTAAAAAAAAAATTACATTTACATTCTTTTGTTACTTCAACTTCAAGCATGCTTTTGCCATCCACTAACCCTTTCCATCTTCAAATCTTAACCTTCAAGAAGTCCATGCCATAACATGCCTAATCCACAAGGAAACCCAGAGTACCAAAACATTATTTTATCCATGCCAATCCATTTTACAAAGAGAACAAATCAATCAAAACATGAACCATGTGTTAAATGAAAATTTTGACTTAAATTGAACCATCTTTCTTGGCATTTTCAACTCAATTCTCATGTTTTAATAGATTTATTTCTTGTTCTTGTAAGATTCATTAATTATATTGCAAATACCTTTGGATTCTTTTATGTGTGTTATTGTGCATGATATAGGCATAAAACATCAATGATTAAGACACAAGTGAATTGGATAAGAAAGCCAAATAAATGAAGAAGAATCAGCATGTTCTCTATGCGAACACCAGTGAGGTGAAAGCGTATGCTCGTTGTGCAAGATCCTGGAGAAGCCCCAGTGAACCATCCCAGATTAGAGGCAGTAGGAAAATGGCCCAAAGTTCGCTGGGCGAATCTGTAGTGAAGAGGTTCGCTGTGTGAAAAAGTGTCTGCATAGCAAACTTAGATATTTTCCAAAGGCGATTTAACGGTTCCTAAGGCACTTAAAGTGCCCAAAAGTAATCTTCATTGGGCGAAGAAGGTGTTTGCTAGGTGAACACGACAGAATTTTGTTTTACTATATATGTACTTTTCTTAATTTTTAGAAAGTTAGTTAGATATTTTTCAGAATTATCTCTTCATTTCAAGCATATTCTAGAGAGAGAAACACAAACCCTAAGAGGGAGAAGGTAAGATATTCAATCTCTTGTTGGGTTTGGATGTAATCTTTTGATACTTTATGTATTTTATTTAATATATGTTTTTTTAACTAGTTTTCATTCAATATTGATGGTGTCTTTGATTTCTTATTTGTGGGTCTTGACAAAACCTTTTTCAAATCTTAGATCATAGATATTCATCTACCAATGAGCAAACATTTGACATGGTCTTGTAAGTTGATATTCACTTGTGTCTTCTATATTATTATGTTGATTAATAGCATGAGTATCATGAGTAGGATCAATACGGTATTATGAGGATGCGTGATAATGGAGATGAATAACTATGTTCACTTACATTTGACAAATTAGTTGGATGCATTTAAAAAGGGTTAAGCATATATACGTATTCTCGATGTTGCGTTAGACTTACCTCTGTTGTGGGTGATATGTAAAGATATTTGACAAATGGTTGATTTGGGTTTAACTAGGTAGAAGAATGCATGTGTTATCAATTGATTAGACCCAATCCTAACAAGGCTCCGTCTATATTTTAAGTCTTTACTTTATATTATTCGTCTTTATGTTTTTCAGCTTTTATCTATTGTACCTTTAATCTTTCAACAATTAATGACCACAATCTTAGAAATATAGAGACTTTTGAATGACATGTTTTCTCTCGTTTCAATTCCTGTGGAGACGATATAAATCCTGGAGGGAATCCTTCCAAGCCTAAATTTTTTCTTCTTGCTACTTTACTGCAGTTCAAACAAAATGGCGTTGTTGCCGGGAATTGGTGTTTAGATATTGAATCACATTGCAATCGTTTCTATATTTTTGAGCTTTGTACAATTGTTTATATTGTATATATTGTTTATATTTTTTAGCATTGCAATCGTTTCCTTTTACGTTTTCTCAAGTGTTGATTAGGGAGGAATGAAGATAACTTCTTATAGATTGGTTGCTATTTGTATAAAAATATCCAATGAAGATTCTCCCAAGTTTGGATGGTGATGGTAGAATGTTAAACATGTGAATGCAAGAAGGTAAATTGTACCGCTTTATAGAGTGTTAGAATGGTTTAAGAATTTTGTGCTTTGTACAAATGTGTTGTTTCATGTTGTAACTTTGCTTTAATGGTTTTTCACTTAGGTTCAAAAGCCACAAATGATGAGAAACCTCCATTGTTTACTATATGCTAGGATGACCGATAAATTTATTTAATTCATTTGATTCATGCTTAAACTTTTTATTATTGTGATTTTGTGGAAGCATTAAAAATGATCAAGGCATTTATTTATATCGAGCACAACCATATCCAAAAGTAACTTACATGTGAGTAGTGAGAATTTGTTAACCTCTTTGAGTCTAAACAATTTAGATCTCATTTTAGTGATGAACTTCATTTATGTACATAATTTGAAAGTTTAGTTCATCATTGAATTTTGTGAGATTCTAAAAAAAAATTGAACCTTTGAACAATGTTTTAAATTTATTTCCTTGCCATAAAAAGCAAGAAGCATTCACTTAAGGTTTGGTTGAATTCAAGTTGGGGAGAATGAAAAGGAAAATGGTAGGTTTGTCAAAAAGTTTGAAAAAAATTTCAAACAAGCATTGAAAAAGTGTGATTATGAATGTGAAAAACAAAAGAAAAATAATGCTTGTTTGAAAAAGAAAAATAGAGAATGGAATAATTGTGTAAAACGAAGTTTGGGAATGTTTGCAATAGAGGAAAGAAAATGGTGAAAAGAAGTTGAGATATGTAAATAACTTGTATAATGAATGTCTCTTTTGCATTGGCAACTTTGATTCAATGACCATTAGAAACGTCCCTTTGTTGTGAACCCGACCAAGCTATAACCTTAAAAGCCCTTAATGATCTTTTTGCTTCTATATTTTCATTTTGATTGTTAGATGAATGTATAAATTGGATTGTTATTAGCATTGTTTGTCAGGTGAGTGAAATTGCCCCGCGGTTGCAAACACGTTAATTTCTTCATCCTTATGTTGAAGAGGACTGTTAAAGTGATTCAAGTATGGGAATTTTTTTGTTATTTAAAACATTGCATGATATTTGTTTAAGAACTAAATTCTTTATCATTGTTCGATTTTATTAAGTGGTGAACATTGCTTGTGTGCATTCTCATGCTTGAGGAAATCCTCTTGTTTGAGCAAATGTCTCTTTTTTGAATTTGAACTTTTAATCCTTTCTTGGTTGAATCTTATGCTTGAGCAAATGTCTCTTTTTTGAATTTGAACTTTTAATCCTTTCTTGGTTGAATCTTATGCTTGAGCAAATCCTCTTGTTTGAGGACAAGCAAAAATTTAGATAGGGAGAGTTTGTTAAGTGAAAATTTTGACTTAAATTGAACCATCTTTCTTGGCATTTTTCAACTAAATTCTCATGTTTTAATAGATTTCTTTCTTGTTCTTGTGTGATTTTTTAATTATACTGCAAATACCTTTAGATTCTTTCATGTGTATGTTATTGTGCAGGATATAGGCATAAAACATCATGATTAAGACACAAGTGAATTTGACAAGGAAGCCAAAGAATTGAAGAAGAATCAGCATGTTCGCTGTGCGAACACCTGCCAAGTGAAAGTGTATGCTCGTTGTGCAAGGTCTTGACGAAGCCCGAGCAAACCATCCCAGATTAGAGGCAGTAGGAAAAGGGCCCAAAGTTTGTTGGGCGAATCTATTATGAAGAAGTTTGTTGTACGAAGAAGTGTTTGCACAACGAACTCAGATATTTTCCAAGGGTGGTTTAACTGCTCCTAAGGCACTTCAAATGCCCAAAAGTAGTCTTCGTTGGGCAAAGAAGGTGTTCGCTAGGCGAATAGGATAGAATTTTATTTTACTATATATGTACTTTTCTCACTTTTTAGAAAGTTAGTTAGAGATTTTTCAGAATAGAACTTTATCTCTCTTTATTTGAAGCATCTTCTAGAGAGAGAAACACAAACCCTAAGAGGGAGAAGGTAAGATCTTTAATCTCTAGTTAGGTTTGGATGTAATCTTTTGATACCTTATGTATTTCATCTAATATATATTTTGTGAACTAGTTTTGGTTCAATATTGATGGTGTCTTTGATTTCTTATTTGTGGGTCTTGACAAAACCTTTTTCAAACCTTAGATCTTACATATTCATCTATCAATGAAAAAACTTTTGACATTGTCTTGTAAGTTGATATTCACTTGTATCTTTTATTTTATTATGTTGATTAGTAGCATGAGTAACATGAGTAGCATGAGTAGGATCAATACGGTATTGTGAGGATGCGTGACAATAGAGATGAAGAACTATGTCCACTTACATTTGGAAAATTAGGTGAATGCATGTAAAAAGGGTTAAGCGTATGTACGTATTCTGATCCTGGCGTTTTATACGAATTAATCATGAAGCTGATATGGATGTCATCTTTGTTTACTTGTTTATCTTTTATTTGAACTGTTATAGAAATATACTCTTCAGATCTGGATCTAGGATGATTATCTGGTAGGTTCTAGACTCTAGACATAGATTTAGGCTTAACATTTGCATGAGTATCAGTTCTTAATGCTCTATGTTATCGAGTTGTGTGAGACATCACTAATGACACAATACGGTTATTCTCTAGAGGTTGCATTATACATAACCTCTGTTGTGGGTGATACGTAAGAATATTAGACAAATGATTGATTTGTGTTTAACTGGTTAGAAGAATGCATGTGTAATCAATTGATGAGATCTAATCTCAACAAGGTTCCATTTATGTTTTAAGTCGTTACTTTATATTTTCTGTCTTTATATTTTTCAGCTTTGATCTGTTGTACCTTTGATCTTTCAACAATTAATCACCACAAGCTTAGAAATATAGAGATTTTTGAACGACGTTGTTTCCCTCACACCGACCCCTGTGGAGACGATATAAATCCTGGAGGGAACCTTCCAAATCTATTTTTTTGCTTCATGTCGCTTTACTTCAGTTCAAACACCATGTCATCCAAAATAACATATGTTGTTTGGAATTAAAACCTAGCATCAATGTCATCCAAATTTAAAAATTCAAAAGAGAGGGAAGTGAAAAGTTACTGCTGCAGTTAAAAAAATGACAAATACACAATGGTTTTGTGGTCACAATAAGACAAATTCAACATGTAGTAAAAGTACAACAGTAGGATTGCACTGAATTGGTAAGACTAATATGGCATCTTAGAAATTTCAGCAATTTCATTACCATGAATATCATCCCTATTGCAACACACATCAGATTAAACCCTAATACTCCCACTATAAATCAGTAGCATCACAAAGAAAAGGAACCTAGTAGCTATAACTTAATACACAAGAGACCAACCAAAAAAACAATATCAAGAGCATGACAACAACCTTAGTCATATACATGTTACTCTGATACATAAAAAATTCCTAACCTACAGATACAACTCAGTAGTAGCACAATTTGGTCTTTTGCACATTAGTAAGCAATGGTTTGAAGTAATAGTTAGAATTTCAAATACAAGCTCAGAAGAAGGTTGGAATTCAAACAAGGAGAAAGAGGAAGACATACCATGATACATATCTTGACTAAGCCGCTATCCCAAGTTTGAGGTAGTCTTCGTTTTTTTTTGTTTTTTTTTTGCTGAGATGTTGTTCTTGTGAAGTTGAAACTCCAACTCTCTTTACTTATCGCATCCTTGACACAAATTTGGTGTCTTTTCCATTTTCGTGTTGTTTGAGTGTGTTTTCGATTTTGTTTTGCATGATTTCTTGGTTGGGATTAGTTAGAATGAATGTTTGATTGTTTCTTTTTTTTATTCGAATAACTGTCGATATTTCACAAGAGCTTTGATTGAATTTCTAAGTAGTTTTCGATGGTATCTGAATTTGTGCTTGGAAGATTTGTTTTGCTTCGCTTGAAAACGCGTGTTCTTAGGGTCATGTTTATAAGTGTTGTCATTGCTGTAGGAAGAAAACTCATGGATGTGTTTTTTTGTGTCGCTACGGTTTCAAAAAGAGCAGAGGAATGAGATGAGTGAGAGGTTCAGATTTGATATATTTTTTTGTTGTTCCATCGTTTCCATCATGCATTTTTTTCTTAGAGCTAAGATCATGTTTTTCTCCAAATAATGAGAAGGAACGGTCGTGCAAGTCATTTTTAGGGTTTTTTCATTTTGCTTTATTTTAATGCCAAGTCGAACCGGGTCTGGGTTAAAACCTGACCCATTGCCTCCAAGTTTGAGCACCTAGCTAGGCTGCCTTATCCCTTGGGCTTCAGTGCCCCATATTGACCAACACCCTCCATGGTAATTTATTTCTCTTTTTATTTTATTTTATAGTTTTGTTTAAGTTTTTGTTAACAAGTCTTTTTTTATTATCTTTTTTATTTATTAACCAAGGTTTTATTCTAATAACCTTTTTATTGTAGTAATATAATAAAAAGAATTTTAAAAATTATTAATTAATCTTTTTATATGATCTTCTTTATTATTCATTTTTTTATAAATATATTTCCCTTAAAAAAACAAAAAGAGAGAAATTGTTAGGTTTGTCTTATTAGGGTCTTCTTGATATTTTAAAGGGTCAAAATTCAAAGTGTTCGTCTTGATTCTAAATTTGGCCTTGATTGGATGATTGCTTGCTTACGTGATTGATTTACATGCTATATTAGACATCAGTTTTATCTTGTCTAGACCTTGATCTGTTAAACAAGATAAAATGCACATTATTGAAATAAATCTTTCAATGAGATTCAAACCTTGAACTATTAATTTGATTTTCAAATGATCTCACCTTTTTCCATTAATCACTTTTAAGTTTAACTTCAAATTATTTTCTTAATTAAATCGGAAGAAAAAGATTACCTGGGTGAAAAGTCCATTCGTAGTCCTGAATGCTAGGCCCAAGTCGTAAGAGCTTGCAAGACATAAGCATCTGTCTTCCCTTCAAAACACTTGTAAATATTCAAACACTTTTCATAATTAAATTGAAAGAAAAATATTTCCTTGGTGAAAGGTCCAGTTATAAGAGCTTGGAAGTCATAAAAACTCATCTTTCAAACCCAAAAATACATCAAACACATTCAAAACTTTTTTTCTCTTTGCGCACGTTGAAAACTTTTTCAAACACGAAAGAATTTGTCTTAAGATGATGCAAAGTAATGCTTCATCCACGATAGTTGAGTCGAGATAAGTGACATTTTGCTGTGAATGTTGATTTGTAAATCCATTCAATGTGATGATAACATCCGCTCCTCACATGTTTTGGGTAAAACAATGTTTTCTGTTGATTTATAAAAGATAACTTTCACTAAAATCGACCAACAAACAAACATTTTCTACCCAGAACTACATAAGTTTTGAGTTCTCTATTGCACCTGGAGATACGTAGGAGTGAGATTCATAGTCTTGTTAGGCTCTCTAATAAGAAAATCCTCCTTTTGTCCTTTTCTTTTTCCCCTCTTAATAATTCGAGAAGCCTAGCATTTTTAAGCTAACACTAACGTGCACAACTAACCAAATGGTTCTCGTTGAATACAACGTATGTGAGGGATGCTAATATCTTCCCCTTGCGTAATTGACTCTCGAACCCTGATTTGGTTGCGGAGCCCAATATCACAGTCGTTCTTACTTGGGTTTTATTGATATATCCCATTTCCCTCTTAGGGAATAAATAAAGCTCAGTGGCGGCTTTGTTAAGTCCATCTTGCGAGTGTGTGATTGCACTTTGCAAGGTCGTGTTCTTATTTTTCGAGTTACGAAAATGGTATATCGTTTGATGAGAGTGTTCTTGGGTTGGATAATGGCTTTGATTTAATTGATAAATAAGTTGAGGTCAAGGGCAAAAGAAGCAGGAGACAAATGATAGCAAGGAAACACAAGTGCACTCCAAAGAAATTACCAATTGGTGTTGATAATATAGGTTCATCTAGTGGTGTGGATAATGAGATGGACGTTAACTATGTGAGTGATGATCTTAGTAGCAGTGACCCTAATGCTTCAAATCAGCCAAAGAAACCAAATTATTAGAGGTTTAAGATGTAGGAGTTGGACAAGAATTACAAGTTTAAAGCGGGATTAGAGCTTGTATCGCTTTATGAATTTAAAGAAGAAACTATTGAATGATCAATGTTAAATAGGAGAGTGATAAATATGTGAAAATGACAAAGTTAGAGTATGGGTAGTTTTCAAGGGAAAATGTGTATTTTTGGCACTTGTAAGTAAATTCGGGAATGAGCACACATTTAGAATGAAGATATGGGTTGGGACTTGTCGCAACTGCGAAAAAGAGGCCGACAAACTAGACAGAAGAGTCGCCACCGAACGTTATTTATCCCAAAGAGAGGGAAAGGAAACGATCAAAGAAAACCTAAGATAAAGGGAAAGACAAGGTCATGGCAACCAAATCTTGGATTCGGGAGTCGGTTACGCAAGGGGAAGGCATGAGCACCCCTCACGTCCATTGTACTCAACGGGATCCACGCTTATTCACTACGAGAAAAACAATGGATTGCGATGGTTATTTTAGCAGGTTACGACAGTTAAAACCACCATTAATTACATTCTACGACAGTTGTAGTACCGTCGCAGAAACGTGTGTCCCCAGGCTGTTTAGCGACGGTTGCCAAAACCGTCACACTAACCGTCGTTATATTTCACGACAGGTTGGAACTGACCTAAACTGGAGATGACGACGGTTAAAGACCGTCGTTACTAGCCTTTTGATTTTTGTTTTCATTGTTGATTGTGACGGTTTAAAACTGTCGTGAACTCTATTTCATGACTGGTTGGAATATTTCACGACTGGTTGGAACCGACATAAACTGGAAATGACAACAGTTAAATATTGTCGTAAGTGCAGGTAAATTGTGGCGGTTTGAACCGCCGCAAATTGCGAATATTTTAAAAAAATTATATCCTTAATATTTTAGCTATATTATAAAAAATAAAAAATATATATTTCCATAATACTAATAGTAGGAAATTACTAAAGCTACTCTAATATAATATCAAAGATATTATAAAACCTTGATGTATCAACTAACATTAAGAAAACACAAATCACAAGAACTAAAGTGAGTACAAGTTGTATATATTTTAACGTCCTCTAATCCTATCTTACATAAGACTGTAGTTGTTAATCTAATTTGAGCATAACATCTTCCATCAGATCTCTTCTAGAGGAGGATTCCTTTAGGGGCTCAAAACATTCATGCATCACAGAGAGAGTAACATTCAGTTTGCTGTAACTTTCTGCCAATAATCCACTTTTACTACTATCAATATCACAACTCTCGGAGTCATACACTTCACCACTGTCCACGTTAGATCATTCACGCCCACTGAAACTGGCTCTCCCAACATTCTTTGAAGGCCTTCACATAACCGTGAAAAAATAGACAACAAAAATTTAGTATGACATTAAACTTAATTGGACTTGTTATTGCCAAGTCATAACATGTAATTTCTCCAAAATCAATCTTCATTAATTCTATTAGATTTCATGTGCAAGCACTGACAAAAATCACATATATCGAAGTATCAAGGAAAAATATAATTTTATTTCAAACAAGGTAAATTACCAAATTTCTACAAAAACATTGCTAAAACTTTCCAATAACTAAGGGGAGGCATTGAATATATACTTGTTCATAATCTTTTCCGCAGAACCAGCTTTCCGCATAATTTATGGACTTACATGTATCTCTACTAACAATTAACATATCATTCAATGACGAATCCAAACATCAAACCGAAACAAAAAAACACGACCACAGTAGATCAGATTTGAATCATCTACAACAAGTCACAAATTGTTAGATTAAGAAACAATTATCTTTCTCAATCGAACGGTCTACAGCAAACTGCGCCATAAAATTGGTATATCATTTGAGGCATCTTAAAAGAGCCACGGCGTAAAGGATTTGGTAAACAGGCTGAATTCTTAATGTCAAGATAATAGTGGAGATTGCACCCACAACACACACAGCTGCAAGTATAAGAAAGGTAACCTTAAAACAATCTGGACCAATACATGAAACACTTGAAGCAATGAGACCAAGTGCTTGTTGCTTTGCCAACTCATTATCATATATATGGACCGCTAGAAGCACTGAGAAATAAGCCAAAGTGCTTCAAATCGAGAAGCTCTGAAACTGTTGGAATCAGTATTGAAAATTGTACACCGTAGCAGATGCCGAGAAATCCAACTACTGGATAAAGTGTTCCTTTGATGGCATATGTAAAAGGTACAAGATTATCATAATTATCTATGTGCATGTCACCCAAACTGTCTGCAGAATCATTCTCGACCTGCAAATTGTCAACACAGCAAAGTTATACATCAATTTTGTTAGAGCAACAACCCCAGTTATAATACAAGATGTACATACACTTCTACCACAAATGCATTTGATAGCAATATCGTTCGTAATATCAAGTGATATGACGCAATCAAAAGTATAACATCAAGTTAATATAAACAATTTCAGATCTATTCAAATTTCATCTGATACGAGCTTGATAGTAAGTGTTAAAATTACCTGACAAAATGTTCAGATACAACTCCACCAAGGAGTCTGACAAAATTGAAAAAACTGAAAACTGAGAGTAAGATAGTGATATCTTCAACACCTTGAGAAGAACCTACTTGAGCCAGATTATTAATCACAGTAACACCAGTTCCAATATCAGCGATGTAACGATCTCTAATGATAGGAACACCATTGTGTCAGCTGATGCAGAGCTTAAACTAATTCCCTATTGATTATAGGAAAAGATAGCTTACATATAAGTTATATGGTAATCACTTTTTGAATAAGCACTTAATTAACTTGTATATATTTTAACTTGTATATTCGAATCGAAACAACCGTTATAGCCACATCGCTAACAACCGTATATATTTTACCTGATGAGCCTCATTATGGAATATGAAATGTGTTGTTTAAATTTCTCATGCTGTTATTCTGTATTCTTGACCAATCTTAACAATGCACTATTGAAGCAAATTGTGAGTTAGCAATTTCTCAATAAAATTAATTGTTTCTCTAATTTATGATCCAGTATTATGATCTATTATATTTAGCCTCTACTTGTGCACAATATCTCTTTGTTGATTTTATAGGAATAAAGTTAACAATTTGGCTGAAACTAATATAGTTTCACCTTTTTCATACCAACAACAATTATGTAATACCAGTATTGCACTGAACAAATAGACTTAATAAGTTAACTCAGTGATTAGACTGACCAGCCAAAACATTACAAAGCTAATTCAGTGAGTTTTGAAAGAGAAGGAGGGATTGAACACGCCATTTTTAACAAATATAAGTGACAAAGAGTGATATAGATTATAGGAATTAAGAAATGCACAATTCTATCAAGTTTTGTAACGTCAGAGACTTTTTGCATGTTTTGAGGTGCTCTATAGAGTCGTATAGATACAAGATGGGTTGCATTATGTAAATACTGAACTAGTCAAAAATACAGTTTAGAGTAAACTCCTGCATTATAATTGATTATACATAATATATTTAAGATCTGTAAATTGTTTTTGATCAACTATCCATGAGATAGCCTTACTAATTTAGAAAAGAAAACGAAAATGTATAATTCAAAGAAATTTTATATTTTATTTCATAAAAGCTATGGCTGATTTTTTTAAACTATTTTAGAAAGCTTGCACTGCATTTAAAGTTGCAATGTACTATTTCTGAAATTTAGATCAAGAAATGATGAAAAAAATTAATGCCATTTTCAAACTTGGCCGTATTTTAAAAAATAAAATATCTACATTGTACAAATGAGAACAAGAAAACACTAAAAATCAACTTCACCTAAGAAATCCATCAACTGTTACAATTTCTATGATCTTACAAATCAAAAACTAAGAATATTAGCAACCCAAAATTTAAGCATCATCCAAACTGAAATACATTATGATAAAAACATGAGGAGAAAAGGCTAATTACTAAAATACTTGAGGATGCCAAATGCAACAGTCAGTTACCACATCCTAAGAATTGGTTAATACGAAATTTGTAAAATGATAACACAATAATATTCAACAAAGGATATGATAATATAGTCATTCAACAAAGATTACCTGTCCAACAACAGACCAGCTGATAAAGTATCATCAATCACTCCATTTCCAAAGCCCAATTCCATGTGCAAGGAGAACATGATCAATAAATTGGAAGCACAAAATTTCAGCTCATATTTTTCTGCACATTGGCAATATTGTAATGGCAACAATTAATGAATTTTAAAAGTAAATCATATTAACTACACAATAGAGCCATAGTTCTAGACAACAATGTTTCCTACTTTAACACAATATAACAAAAAATAACTAATATTCCTAAAGTTTATATCTTGTTGCATTAGACATTAAAAAAACACCATATAAAAGAAAGTTCAAGAAAGAAGTTACTCTACCAAATCAGTGGTTTTCAAAAATAGAAAAGATAAATTAGGAACATAAATAAAATTTTAAATGCAAATTTCATAAATTTAACCCAAATGAAAGAGGAAATATGGAAAATTGAGAGAGAAAAAGAAAAATTTTAAGTATACTAAATTAAGAAACTAAATTTACGCCTATCTTATTTAGTGGTTGGTGAGATGCTGCAGCCAAGGAAAGTTCATGGTAGTAACAATGTGTTTCCATCTAGTTCTATGAACATTGTTAGTAATTATGTAGATTATGTCAGAATTGAGAAACTTATGACAGGAACTAGAGATTTACAACACATCATAAACATAACAGAATAGTGACTCTCTAAGATGCTTCAAACACCTTGTATATGACGCATACAACAATTTTTCAAACCAAAAAACTCTGCACATATTCTTCATCCTTATGATGCCTTAAAAATATTGACCATTCAACATTTAGCAAGGTTTTAAAAACAGTCTGTGACCACGAAAGTGTCGTGACAAAATGGTATCGACACTTGTATTTACATTAAATAAAAAATTGTAGTTAATACACACTGAGAGAATCACAATCAGTATTGCGACACCGGCACCGATCAAAATTGTGAAAACCTTTATGTGACCGCAATTGTATTTTAGAACCTTGACGTTTAGTAACATTAACATCTCTAACATCTAACATTAACAAATACTACTTTGTATCACTTCCTATAAGCTGTTAGAACATTAAAAAATATTACCTTGAGATCTACATTAGAACGCATTCGATAAATCAATGTTGAAATTTGGATCTGTAGGGTGGGCCATTTTTTCTGAATACTCACTTTCAAGAGTTGCTTCTTCTACAGTGAATAATACCCATTTTATCATGTCATGGCATTTTTTCAAATTTTCAAATCTTTTTCATGATTATGATTTTTCTTATATGCAAAAAAGATTTATCTTACTTTCTTTATGAACGATAACAACTGCATTTATTACATAAGGGTTGCAAACCACAAAATTTTCATAGTATGAAACACTTATCTCAAACCAAAAAATTTCCTAATAGGATAGGCATATGAAGTATCAGTAGTTTGGAAATATAAAAACAAAACCTAAATCCAGAAATCAAAACAAACAAGATCAACAAATGATTCCATGGGAATTAAAACTAATAAACCCTAAATCCACAAATCAAAACAAAATCTTCAGAGAAATGAAAAACATATAAATGCGAGTAAAACATACCTTCGTTGAGTTTCTTTGTACATGAGATGTGTGAGAAGTAAGATTCAGTGATTTTAAGATTCAATAGAATAAGTTTTGCAATTTTAGAAAAATGGAATTTGGAAAAGGATAAGGGTTTATCATTATGAAAAGAAAATGAAAACGCGGTAGAATATGGAAATCATAGCCGCGGGAATTAAAAAATTGGTATATAGGAACATGACGGCTGGTGGAGAACGGTCGTGAACTTTGAGCGAGGTCAGTTCTTGCAACCGTCGTGGGATATGAAATCTAACTTGCACGTTTCAGCCCAAGGGATTCTATATAATTTCATCCACTTAACCAAAAAATTGGCTGACAGTTGACACTTACAGTTGTGGAAACGGTTGCAATTAAGAAATTAGGATAGTTTTTGGGCAACTGTCGCAACCCATGTGTAGTAAATCCCATTTTTTTCTTGTGCTGATTGTCTAAACTATGGGTGAAAACTATCTAAAAACTACTGCTAAACGAGGGTGAACGAAAAGAATAGACTCGATAGGACATCGTCGCCCTATGCCTACGTATTCCCTTATGCAATGGGAAAGTCAGAGTCAACATAGTTCAGAAAGCTACAGGTGATGAGGGGAAGGTTGCTGGCCAAGACATCACCGTTTTGTGCCTACGTACTCATCTGGTATGAGAAATCAGAGCAAACGTAGTTTGGGAAACTACGAGACCACTGGTTGGTGTCTTTTTTTAGCAATGTTAAATCTCTATTCCAGCAGTTGGGATGATGCCTGTTTGTGGTAGAACAGAAACTTAACATACTCTTTCTGAAAATTAGGTCTGAAACAATCCCGAAGGATGAAAAGGTTTGAATTTTGTTTGTGTTTTTTATAAGAAGAAGTGAATTGAGTTAGTTTGTAACTCATGCTGCACTAAAGACTATGACATAAGAGCGAATGCGTCGTGTATCGCCCAAAGGGCATACGCTAAACACTATAGACAATGTGAGAGGAGGCCCCCACTCATCATTCCTTATGTACTTAAGGCTCGTAGCGTACAACAGTTATTAACCTTTATTAAGTGTCTTAAGAAGTTCTGAGATGAGAAGACAAGACACAAGACTCTAAGGGGAACTGATTAACCCTAATGTTGTCATGCAAGATGGTCCTAAAGTTGGGATTGAAAAGGGATACTACCTAATGTTATCATGTAAAAGATTGAAAGCCTAATGTCTCTCCTACTCCCATCTTAAACAGAGGGACTAGGAATCCTAAGGGATCATGGCAAGAAGCACAAGTAAACACATAGCAAATCAATCACAAGATGAAGATGAATGAGATATGAAATGCAAACAAAAATGAAAATATGAAAAATGCAACAAAACAAACACAAGTCAACTTAAACAAGTCAACAAGAGATGAGATGAAATGGGAAAGCAAGCTCCTACAACCAAGTACCATTAATCATCAAGAGAGAAAAGGTGCTACTCAAAGAGCACAAACAAAAAAGTGAGGGAGGAAAGAGTGTGGGGCAGCCACCAACTCATAGCTAACTCAACCAAACACTTACTTCAAGACCAAGTAAAGAAAAGCAAACAAGCAATGCAAAAGAAGTACAATTGTTCATGACAAACTCAAAGTGGAATCATCATCACCAAATCATCATAAACAAGAATCCAAAACAACTAGGGAAGAAGTGAAACACAAATGGTATACCTCAAATTCAAGATCAAAACATCAAGCAAAGACAAGCATGATCAAGTTCAATTAGAGGACCAAAGTCCTTCTAAACATCTCACACCTCAAACAAGTGGAAAGACAAGATCAAAACATAACTTGTGGCACAAGTTATACTTAATATTGACCTCCAAACATGCCAGGTGTCACCTCAAGCATGTTAACAAGAGCTAACAAGGCTTGAGAGGTGATCAAGGGATCACTCATGATCATATCCTAAAAACTAGGTCAAGAAAGTATGCATACACTTGAATTAAATCAACTTGAACTTGAGATATTCACCAAAAATAGAAGGATACTCCAATATATGCCAAATAAAATACCCAAGTTAAGATGAATCAAATATAAAACAGCAAGCAAAATTTCATGGCAAGATTCAACTCAAAGCACCACCAATTAAATCCAAGAAGGAAAGGTGTTTCACTTATCGAGTGTGTGTCGAGGGTCCACAAAAAGGCGATGGAAAAGAATTGAAACATGACTATTAAAACCTAAAACCATCCCTCAAATGTGACTAAATCTAACACCTAAGTGTGAGAGGAAATTTGGTCCTTGGGGTTTTTAAATGAGGGTCAATTGTCATGTTCAATTCAAGGTGTGCACCATAAAACATTTTAAATCATAAATTCCCTTAAAAACGTTAAATAAAATGGAAAAATAAAATAAAAATATTGAAAATTTAGTCAACATCTCAAAATAACATAAGAATATTTTTTGGTATTTTTATGAATTATAAAACTATTTTAAAATAATTAAAATGTAAATTGCAAACAAATGAAATAAAATGAAGTGAAAAAGAGGTGGAGGGTGCACCCAGTAAAACAAGATTGAACTAAATCCTTCACAAATGCGTATGGGCCTCTGAAACAGGGGGTGTCATTAGGAAAAGACAAGGCCTATTAGCCAAAACTCAGCCAGGATTAATGAAATGCACCGTTTCATTAATCCAGATGGCCTCCATGTGAGATTCAAACTGCCACGAATAAGGGTCAACGCCCAAATCAGCATAACACCTCAACCTTCAACCAGATGCCGGAGCTAGGGCTCCGGTCGTCTTCTCCGGGAAGGCTTCACCAGAGCAGGGTAAATATAGCCATAAAAATCAAAACCTCTCATCTCATTTCAAAGGATTTTTCACAAGGATTACAAATATGGACTTGGTTTTTTAAAAAGGTCCTTCTAACTATGCGAAAATAGACCACAAAATTCTTGTGCACAAACTGAAATTCACATGAACAAATACCAAAGCAATCCAAACATTGCCTATACTAAATAGGACTTCATATGCACCAGTAATGATCCCTAATGAGTGCCTAGAATGAGAGTTCTAAAGTGTGAAAAAATACCTAACGAAGATGCTCTGTTGGCTCTTCAAACTTGCTGCAAGCTTTGCTTTGAAGGTGTTGAATTACTCCTTTTGTTTGTGTGAAGAGGAAATGGGCACCAGCTTGAAGAAAAACTCCAGGAAAACTTCAATTCGAAGAGAGAAAAGTTTTTGAAGTTTTGGAGTGAATCCTTGCTCTCTCACGCGGAAACCAACTTCTCAGCTTTATGGTTTCTATTTTGGCTTAAATATGGTGGATTTAAGGCACTCATGCAGGCCTATGTTACCTGTTTTGTTTGATTTGAAGTTTTTTCAAAAATCTTCTTTCATGCACATACACGAGTACAACTCTTTTCCATTCCTTATTGGGTCAGCAAATGGCACTTTGGGGTGAGTAGAAATGGATTGTGGAAGTTTGGTGAATTGAGAAAGAGTTTGTACCAAGTTTTGATCCTTACTTTTTAAGGTTTGGAAATGTGAAAAATGGCATGAAAAATGGTTCAATGTTGGTCCAAACAAGGTAAAGGTATGCAAGACCAATATATGGTGATGATGTTGTCTCCAAAATTCTAAAACAAGAGCACTTTATGACTTGTAATGAAAGAAACTCATGTCATGTCCAAAAATCCATTTTTCACCTTCATTATGGTTCAAATGATCACACCAATCATCAAACATCATGGATACTAAACCAAGATGATGTTAAGGCAATTAGACACAATTTTAATGTTGGTTGAAAGTGGATTTGAGGCCATGAAGTTCATTGAAATGGCCTTTGAAGTTAATGACCTAAAGTGAGGTTTCCAAAACTACTCTTGTCTTGTGAAGACCATAACTTGAGCTCCACACATGAGAATGATGATTTCTAGGACTTTTTGGAAATCTAAGACAATGAGGAACAACTTTCATGCTTACTTGAAAGTGAGGAGAAGCTTGGTTCCATGTGAAAAATGCCTTGGAAGTGAGTTAACTTTGGGTTCCTCTAAAATCTCTTCATCTGATGACACCAACTTGTTGACATCATAACTTGAGATGTACAAACACAATGGATGATTTCTTTTACTCAAAATAAAGCTTGAAAGATGACGAACAAGTCTCATGTTTAGTGGAAAGGAGATTGAACTTGTATCATAGTGAAAATTGTCCTTGAAGTTAGGCACCAAAAGAGGGGATTTTATGCTGAAATCAACTGAAACCCTAATTTAGTAACTTCTTGAACTCTTGAATCTTCTTGTTTGATCTCAACAAGACATCCTAGATGCTTCATGATGACTTCCCATGGCTTGCATGACCTAGAACCAAGTCTTGAACCCTCTCAAGTCCACTGTTGACTTTGGGTTGACCAGATGAAACCCTAATTCCATATCCATTGACTGAGGCTCTTGCAGATGATTTGAATGACCATACAAACTCCATAAAGACCCCTCAAGGTGCACACTGAGATTTTGAATCATGTACTGTCCAAATAGGTAACCTCATGAACCTTTACTCATCCTCAAGATAGGAGATAACACCCAAACACAAACCCTCTCCTCTCAAGGAGCTGTGAGACTCAACTCTGATGGTAATGAACCCTTGTAGGCTGGCAAATGATACCCTTGCTTGAGCTTGAACAAGAAATCTCTATCTTGAATGACAAAAACAACCTCTTGATCCCCTGTCCAGAGCCAATGCTATACAAATGCAGATGCTAAATGATATGAAACATAAGCCAAGTTAGAAAGAAAAGGTTGGTCAAAGTTTGGGGTGCAACAGCTGCCCCTATTCAAACGACTTGGACTTGAAGGGATGAAAAGCAACCGCTTTCAAACATTCAAGGTAGAAGGTGGTTGAATACAAAAGTACCCAGAAATTTGCCAACTGCAAGAGTAGTAAACTGCAGAATTGTCCACCAAAGTGGAAATAAGATCACTGGAGAAATGCATCTGAAAGTTGTAAGGAATGAGCTAACTAACCCTCAGTTAGAAAGCATCGACACGCAATCAATGAAACATCTACAAGCAGGATTGACACTCAGAAGGTAAGGATCATCTGCTATCCAAGCAGGCCCAGCATCTGCCGGTAAAGACATCTGCTAACAAGCAGGCTCGGCATCCGCCGGTAAAACATTTAATTCATAATCAGGCTCAACACTCGGTTGGTAAGAAACATCTGCTAACAAGCATGTTGGCATCCGCTAGTAAGAAACATCTGCTAACAAGCAGGCATGACGTTCGGTCGGTAAAACATCTTCTAAGAAGCAGGCTCGACACTCGTTCAGTAAGAAACATCTTCTAACAAGCAGGCTCAACATCCGTCGATAAGAAACATCTGCTAACAAGCAGGCACGACGCTCGGTCGGTAAAACATCTTCTAACAAGCAGGCTCGACACTAAGTCGGTAAAAGAATCAATTGATTCACAATCTGAAGGAGAACTTCGCTGGGGGAAAGAGGGACTTAAACAAGCACACTCTGATGAGGAGAGCAAGATAAGATGAACGCATACATCAAAGATTTTGCTGGGGTATGGATACAACACAAGCTCATGAAATACACCGTTGTCTACTAGAGAGACGAATGGCCATAAAAGGTAACAACCTGGACTATGCTTCGAATGCATATGTTTGAATATGGCGTAATGCTCCATATGAAATGGAAATGCTACACGTTTGGGAGGATGCTATGCATAATGCAAATGCAAAGGAACACCACCGCAAAAAGGTGCCGAAATAAACGGCAAGCAAACTTGTGCTGGGTAACACTCTGGATGGCCTCCCAGAAACAAACTCTCCTGGGGAAAACACCTTGAATGGCCTTCCAGAATAAACTCTTCTAGGGAAAATACTAATATGCCAGAGATAGCTCCACTCTGCTGAGGAAAACGCCCTAAATGGCCTTCCAGAATACAACTTTTCTGGGGAACAAAATAAGTTGTTGGGCGTGAATTCCACTCTGCCAGGGATTCCACTCTACTGGAGATTAAGAATAAGATTTATCGGGGAGTTATCCCAACCTTACTCTGCTGGGGATTGAGAATTAAATTCTCTGGAGAAAATGTTGATCTACTGGAGATAGTTCCACTCTGCTGGGAAGAACTCCACTCTGCCGGGAATACGCTCCACTCTGAGGGGAATAACATTTAATTGGAAGATATCCCAAAAAAATCGCTCTGAAGAATAAAAATAACCACTGGATTCTGCTGCGGAAAAATGCCCTGGACAACCTTCCAAAATAACACTCTTCTGGAGAAAATCCACTATGCGGGGAATAAAATCCACACTACTTGGGATAAAATCCGCTCTCCCGGGGATTGAGAAAAAACAACCATTGGGAAATCATCCCAAAACCTCGCTCTAAAGAATACCAATAACTACTGGATTCTGCTGCAGAAAATGACTTCACTGGGGGATACTCATCGAGGGAATCAGCAACAACCTCTACTCAGGGAAATGAGAATAAGACTGATCAAGGGAACCAACATCAACCTCTACTTGGGGAATTGAGTATAAGACTCATCAACATCAACCTCTGCTTAGGGATATGAATCGATGACATAGACTTTGTGGGGAAACAACACTGAAGCTGTCTCACTGCTGAGGAATAATCTCAATCTTACCCTGCTAAGGGATAAGTGCACCCCACTGCAGGGGAAATTCAATCTCAACCTGCTGGGGATAAGTGCACGCCACAATCTCAACCTGCTGGGGAGATACTTCTAATCTGACATCTTCACCTTGTGGGGATAGAGACCTGGAGACCTTACTGGGGAAGCACCTTTGTAACACATCTTAACTGTGAGAGCCCTGCAAATGACAAATAAACAATGTGTCCTGTATGAAATAAAGGCTATCTCGGTCATCGTCCATCAGTCAAGCAAATCAATGTTTCAGTTATGATTAGAAAAGCCTCAAAAGTTTATATATGCAAAGTTTTATCAAAAACATCAGGCGTTTTTTTTGTGCAAACAAAACAGTAAAAAGAAAAACAAGAAAGCTTTTTATGGAAAAGTACTTCATTGATTGAAAATGGCCTGTAACTAGGCAGATTACATCAGATGCAACTCCTGAAAAGAGAAAGCTGCGCAAAAAGTATAGAAATGCAAAAGATATACAAAATGTCGGCAATGTGGTACAAACAACCACCATGTGTCGATTCGACTATGACTCAAATGACTTCGATGCTTCACCAATGCTTCGCCTGCTGAAGAATCCAACTATGCTCACGGGATCAGACGCAGACCGCAGTCATTTTCTTTTCAATCCCTAACTTTTGCCTGAATCGCCCTTGCGGGTTTTTGATTCACCGGGATACCCATTTTTGCCAAAGTTGTCTTTTCAGTTTTTCAACTTTGAGGGTTCATTCTTTTTTCTTTTTATCCCTAATTTTTGCCTGAACCCATTCTTTTTATGGTTCGCCGGGATGCCCCATTTTTGCCTGGATTTTCTTTTTCTTTCCAGCGGGTCTATTTTAAGCAAAACATTTTCTGACTGCGTCTGCGTTCACAGGGGACGTAAAATCTTCACCGTCCATAGTTGATAGTAGTAAGGCTCCTCCAGAGAAGACTTTCCTTACCATGATGGACCTTCATAGTTGGGAGTCCATTTGCCCCTGTGATCTGTTTGTGGAGGGAGGATCCTCTTCTGTACTAAATCACCTGCTTGAAAGCTTCGAGGGTGCACCTTCTGATCGAAAGCCTTCTTCATTCTACTCTAATATGATCGACCATGGGCGATATACGCCAATATCTTTCCGTCAATCAGACTAAGTTGGTTCAACCTAGCCTTCACCCATTCCGCCTCATCAAGCTTAACATCAACCAACACCCTCAGGGAAGGAATCTCGACTTCTAATGGTAGGACATCTTCCATACCATACACTAGCGAGAAAGGAGTTGCCCTAGTTGAAGTACGTATCGAAGTATGATATCCATGTAATGCAAAGGGCAACATCTTGTGCCAATCTTTGTAGGTAACCACCATCTTCAGCACAATCTTATTTATGTTCTTATTGGCTACCTCAACAACACCATTCATCTTAGGACGGTACAGAGAAGAGTTGTGATGTTCGATCTTGAAACTCTGGCATAGTTCCTTCATCATCTTGTTGTTCATATTCGAACCATTATCAGTAATGATTCATTCTGGTACTCCATAACGGCAGATGATGTCCTTCTTGATAAAGCAAGCCACTACCTGTCTGGTTACATTGGCAAAAGAAGCTGCTTCTACCCACTTGGTGAAACAATCGATTGCCACCAAGATAAAGTGATGTCCATTGGAAGCGGTAGGCTCAATCTTACCAATCATTTCAATGCCCCACATAGCAAAGGGCCAAGGAGATGCCAAGACATTCAGAGGAATTTGCGGTACATGCACTTTATCAGCACAAATCTGGCATTTATGACACTTCTTGGCGTACTTGAAACAATCAGATTTCATAGTCATTCAGTAGTAACCTTCTCTCAACAATTTCCTGGACATTGCATGTCCGCCAACATGTGTTCCAAAAGAACCTTCGCGGACTTCTTCCATTAGCAAACTTGCTTCATTTTCATCCATACACTACAACTATACCAAGTCAAAGTTTCTTCTATATAACACACCGTCCTTGTTCAAATAGAAGTTTCTAGCCAACCTTCTCAGAGTCTTCTTATCCCGGCTCGATGCCCCAGGCGGATACTCTTGATTCTTGAGAAAATTGCCGATATTAAAATACCAAGGCTTCCTATCCGATGCTTTATCTACTACAAATATGAACTCTAGCCTATCGAGGCGTATGATAGTAATCATAGGAGCTTCATTCCAATGATTCACTTTATACATCGATGATAAGGTTGCCAAGGCGTCTGCCATCTGATTCTCAGCCCTTGGCACATGATGAAACTCCACTTTATCAAAGAAAGGAAGCAATCTTATGGCATAATTCATGTAAGGGATCAGATTGGGATGACGAGTTTCCCACTCTCCTTTAATTTGGTTGACGACTAAAGCTGAATCACCATATACATCAAGGTTCTTGATTCTCAAATCAATGGCTTCTTCTATACCCATGATGCATGCTTCATATTCAGCTTCGTTATTGGTGCAGGAAAATGTTAACCGGGCAATAAACGGTATGTAGGAACCGTGAGGCGTTGTGATGATTTCCCCAATTCCATTGCAATATGAGTTAACAGCACCATCGAAAACCATCTTCCACTGGGAGCCTATCTCGGGACCTTCATCTGATAGTGGCTCATCACAGTCCTTCATCTTCAGAAACATTATGTCCTCATCAGGAAACTCAAATTTCATCGGTTGATAATCTTCAATCGGATGCTCTGCGAGATATTCTGACAAAACACTTCCCTTAATGTCCTTTTGGGAAACATACTGAATATCGTATTCTGTCAGAACCATCTGCCACCTTGCAATTCTTCCCAAAAGTGCCTGCTTTTTGAACGCGTACTTGATTGGATCCATCTTCGATATCAACATGGTTGTGTGATTCAACAGATACTGCCCTAGGCGCTTGGCTTCCCATGCAAGTGCACAACATGTTTTCTCTAGCATTGAGTATCTGGACTCACATTCTGTGAACTTCTTACTCAAATAGTAGATAGCATGTTATTTTCTGCCCGTCTCGTCATGTTGACCAAGTACACAACCCATGGAGTTCTCAAGAACCGTCAAGTACATAATCAAAGTTCTTCCTGCCACTAGAGGTATCAATATCGGGGGTTCCTGCAAATATTCTTTTATCTTTTCAAATGCCCTCTGACAATTTTAATTCTAGACAACCGCCTGATCTTTCTTTAACAGCTTGAACATTGGTCCACAGGTGGCTGTAAGGTGAGATATGAACCTTGCAATGTAGTTCAATCTCCCTAGAAAACCATGAACTTCTTTTTCTGTTTTCGGCGATGGCATTTCTTGTATTGCTTTTATCTTTGCAGGATCTACCTCGATTCCTTTTTCACTGATAATAAACCCCAATAGCTTCCCTAACCTCACTCTGAAAGTGCACTTATTCGGATTCAACCTCAATCTGAATTTCCTCAACCTTTCAAACAGCTTCAAAAGATTAACCAGATGCTCTTCCTCCGTCTGTGACTTTGCGATCATGTCATCAACATAAACCTCAATCTCATGATGAATCATATCATGAAATAAAGTCACCATTGCCCGCTGATAAGTTGCCCTTGCATTTTTCAATCCAAAAGGCATAACTTTATAGCAAAAAGTCACCTACGACATGATAAAGGTTGTTTTCTCCATGTCCTCTAGGGCCATCTTGATTTGGTTGTACCCATAGAAGCCATCCATGAAGGAAAACATCGAATGCTGAGCAATATTATCAACCAACACATCAATGTGGGGGAGCGGGAAATCATCTTTCGGGCTCGCTCTATTCAGATCACTGTAGTCGATGCACATCCTAAACTTTCCATCCTTTTTAGGAACATGAACAATGTTAGCGACACACGGAGGATAGTTTTTAACAGCAAGAAAACCGACATCCAATTGCTTTTGGACCTCTTCCTTAATCTTGACTGCCATATCAGGCTTGGTTCTTCTTAGCTTTTGTTTTACTGGTGGACATTCATCTCGAAGAGGTAGACGGTGTACCACTATGTCCGTATCTAACCATGGAATGTCTTCATACGACCAGGCAAAGACATCTCTATAATCACAGAGCATTTCGACCAGTCTTCTTTTGACATCGTCTTCCAACGCAGCCCCAATTCTAACCTCTTTCTTATCCTCTTCTGTGCCCAGATTGACAACTTCAATTTCCTCTTGATGAGGCATAATGACTTTCTCTTCTTGTCTCAACAGTATGGCAAGCTCTTCAGGCAGGTCATCTTCTTCCTCAGTCTCTTCTTCCGCTGGAAAATTGGGACTGTCAAAATCATATCGAGTCATAGCCGAATCTAAATCGGCAACATCTGAGATGCGAAACCTGCATGATTGATGTTTTATGCTTAAAATGATATGCAAACAAGCACAAACATATTTCCATTTTATTGTCAAAAATAAAAGAAGAAAAAAGGGATCAAAATATTTGAATGCAAATAAACGCCTTTGATTAATGATAAAAAGAGTTCAAACATAAACAAGTAGGGCCCTACGAAGCAAAGCCACTATGCCCTGGGCGGAACGTAAGACCATACATAATCAAAATAAAGAAATTACTCTTCAAAGGTAACTTGAACGACTTCCTCGATAGTCCAGTTGCATAAGCTTTGACTAGGAACACACGACTGAATCCACGTGTCCTATCACAGTCACTGTCTCCTTCATCTTCTCCCACAACATTGATTATGTCAAAGATGACCCCACCACGAGTGAACTGCACTGGTCCCCTGTACCTTGGAGCACTCTGCGAGGAGGAAGATGGGATGTATCCTAAACCAAATTTTTCCTGCCTATTGGAAATGCTGAGGACTTGACCCCATCACTGTGAAGAACCAGACTCCACAACAGCTCGAGCTTCTTTGAAAGAAGACATTGAAATCTCAGGAGCTTTTTCCTTAACAGGAGGTCTCTCTTTAATCTGAACAGCTTCGAACGCTTGACATAGGGTTTCGTGGATCTCTCCATCCACCTCTACATATTTAAATGATGACAGGTAGCTCACCATAATGTCCTCTTCACCACACACCGTTACAATCCTTCCTTCAACTATGTATTTCAGCTTTTGATGCAAGGTTGAAGTAACTGCTCCTGCAGAATGAATCCATGGTCGACCAAGTAAACAGCTATATGCTGGTTGAATATCCATGATGTAGAAAACAACATCAAAGACTTACGGACCCACTTGAATCGGGAGTGTAACTTCACTAAACACCGATCTTCTCGTCCCATCAAAGGCTCTCACCACTAGATCGTTGGGAGTACAAATCACACCTTGGGTATCCAACTTCATCAAAGCTTTCTTGGACAACACATTAAGTGATGGCCCAGTATCAACAAGTACGTGTGACAAAACAACCCTCCTACATTCAATGGAGATATACAGGGCATGGTTATGATTTCTTCCCGCGGGAGTCAAGTCTAGATCTGTGAACCCCAAGCCATTGCCGGCGTTAACATGGGCTATAACCCCTTCAAGCTGATTTACAGAAATTTCCTGCGGAACATAAGCTGTGTTCAGAATTCTTAACAAAGCATTCCTGTGTGCCTCAGAGCACAACAACAAAGACAAAATCGAGATCTTCGAGGGAGTTTGCTACAGATGATCCACAATCTTATAGTCACTCTTTCGAATAAGATGCATGAACTCTTCGGCGTCTTTGATCAGAGAATATTTCTCTCCTTGTTGTGAACTTTCTTCCACTATGGCTTTTCTTTTTCCTTTATCAGAGCTCTCCATATTAACATCTGGAGGTGAAAACACCATACCGCTTCTGGTTAAACCACCGGCTCCAACCAAATTGTCAATGGATGACCCTTCAGACAATGTTCCCATCAACTCTTGCTTCTGGCTGTTACAAAATACCTCTGCCCCATAACTTCATGGGATGGCCTTGGTACTTTCGTATGGAACTGGTCCAGCTTTAGTGATTATCACAGGCGCTGGCCTCAGCCGCGCTGATATATTAATTGTTCCAAAAGGGATTGAGATCGTGGTGATCTCATCCTGATCATTGTTAATCTTTTTCACATCTTTTTCCTCTATCATCCTATCAAACTGCAATACACCTTCATTCATCAGACATTGAATATGATTCCTCAGATCCTCACAACCCTCGGGTGAGCAACACAACCTTCACAACCTTCCACACAACCGGGGAAAACTCCTCCTTTCAACAACTTGCTTTTAACAAAACTCAGCGGCGTTCTTAACTCTACGACGTCAGTTATCAAATTCAACTTTTCTTCTTTAATAATGGCATTAACTCCGGCTGCCCCATGATTAGGCATTGGGTTTTGAACCACGTTTGGAGTCTCATTGGTGAAGTTAATTTCCTTGGTGTCAAGAAGATCTTGCACCTTGTGCTTAAAAGCCTTGCAGTTGTCTATGTTGTGGCCCGGAGCACCCGAATGAAAATCGCATCTGGCATTGGCATCATAGCCTGGAGGTGGCGCGCCAGTAAGTGGTGCTAGTGTTCTCTTTTGGATCAACTGTAGCTGAAGCAGATGTTGCAGAAGTTGAGTATATGACATAGGTGGAGTATCAAACTGCTTATTAACTGTTCTTCCTCGGTCTTGAAACCGGCACGGTGCATAATTCTGTTGTTGTTGAGGTGCTGCTGGAATAGTTATGCTGGCAACCTGTGGCTGTTGCTAAGGATAAAATTGTTGTTAACACTGCACCCTGTTCCTGTTTATGTTTCTATAGCCTATAACTTCATTTGTATCACCTTCTCTTTTCTTAGAATTATCGAACGTCTTCCTCGTTCCTCCTGAGGCGGATCCTTAGCCACCTTGAATCTTTCCCAATTTGATTCTGTTTTCTACCCTATCACTGGTTATAATCAAATCAAAAAAACTTCTGGACATATTTCTAATTAGCTTCTCATAATAAATTCCTGGAAATGTTGCCACGAACATATCAATAAGCTCCCTCTCCACCATCGGAGGCTGAACTCTGGCTGCTAGTTCACGCCACCTCTGGGGATACTCTTTAAACCCCTCATTACTCCTCTGAGACAGATTCTGCAACTGAACTCGGTTTGGGGCCAAGTCACTATTATACTGATAATGATGGACAGAGGCCTCCCCAAGATCCCTCCAACTTCTGATATGAGTCGGCTCTAGACCCATGTACCATTCTAATGAAGGTCCAGACAAACTATCTTGGAAAAAGTGCATCAACAACTTCTCATCATCTGAGTAGGAAGACATTTCCCGATAATATGATCTAAGATGTACTCTGGGACAAGTTGTCCCTTTGTACTTATCGAAGTCTGGAACTTTGAACTTAGGCGGAATCTTCACCCCTGGAATTACCCCCAAGTTAGACATATCAAGCCCCAGAGAGTTCTGGTTCTCAAGATTCTTCATCTTTTCTTTGACCATTTTAAACCATTTATCTGCATCAGTCTGAAGGCCTACACCCAAATCTCCCATCGAGAAAACATCATCGTGTTCATCCTCCTCCCACTAAGGACCTGCTGCCCCATGTGCAACGCCCGCTGCACCTGGTACGTGAACTCCTGATTGATGATCTCCACCTGGAGGAATGACAACAGTAGGAATAACATTAGCCTGAGGAGTGCCATTATCAGCTGGGGGAGGAACATCAGTGGTCCCACCATGTAGAACTCCACTACCATCCACCCTGGCAATCAAAGGATGGACTAGCATTCTGAGCTGCTCTTGACCATTAGAAACCCCTTGCATGAGATCCATCAACTGAGCCATATGATCTCTGAACTCTTGCAATTCTAGTTGAATATGATCCATAGCTTTCTGCTGATTTTCTCTGGTCGAGTATCGGTGAATCGTCTGGTCTGCTATCCTGAAACATTGCTGAGAGAAAACCACAGAGAGAATAAGGTTAACGGAACCAGGAACACCTGCAATGCAAAAATGATGATGATGATGCAAAATGCAAGCATGTAAATATGATTCAGGGAAATTCTCCCTTTGATTCTAGTTCCTCACACGAACAAGAAACATAAGAAGCAACAGATGGAGCCACAAAATCCTTCTTATAAATAAAATGAGAGCAACCGTCGGCGTACACAACATATCCAGAAATACAACGTGATGATCAATATGACCTCATCCAACAAGCCTGGTGATGGTCTGAGTACAAGATAATAAAAACAAAAGAGTATAAGACAACAGAGAAAACTGCATCAAGTAACTCCCTTCAGCCACAGTAGCGAGTCTGGAACTCTTCTAACAACGCCTTTGTGTCTGAATGCTCAGGCCTTGCAACCAGCGCCTAAATGAGAAAATCCCTTCTGCTGATAACATCCTTCAAGTCTTGAGCATAATCCTCCCAAGCACCTTCTCCGAAAGCATCTTCGAGTCTGGGTTTCTTCAATTCCTCTCTCATCTTGTATTCTTCTAACGTTTCCAGAGCTTCTCGTAACTTACGGTCCTTTTCATACTGACGAGATGATTCTCCTGAAGCTTTCTCATCTTTAATTCGGAGTTGAGTCTTCAACCTATCAATCTGCTGATGAAGCTCATCCTCTCTTCCCTTGTTGGCAGTAAGAGTATCATTCCACTTATTGTTGAATTTGGATATCTCCAAGCGGGGTCTTTGCAACTCTTTCTTCTTGTCCTTGAGGATATTGCTAGCACTCTTCATATCTTGACCTACTCGTTCTCGGGCACAAATCTCTTCAGTCAGTTCTTTCCCCATCTTATTCAAGGTTTTAGTTTTCATCTTGGACAAATAGGTTGCTTCATTCTTTTCGCTTCTCAAATGAATAACCTCCTTTTCCAGCTCTTCGTTCGCTTTGTGTGACTCTTATTTCTCAGCCCGCAGCTGGTTATACTTATGAATTTCATCTGTTGTTGGTTCTTCAGCTACCAAAGGATATAAAGGCTCTCTGACCGGGAATGGTAACAGTACCCTTTCAATCCTCTCCTGGATCCACTCAACATATGGTCCATAGGCTCTACAGTCACCTTTACCCAAAGAAGATTTTCCTCTCCGGTGGATTCTTACCCAAGCTTTTTCCAATCTGGCCAAAGTCTCATTGTCAACTAATCCTGTGAAATACAGAGATTCCTGTATTTCCTCCTCCCTCGGGGGTCCTTTCAAAGCGTAGCCAAATTTCCTGATTGCAAGAGCAGGATTGTAGTTGATGCCACCCTTCCTTCCTATCAGAGGAACCTTGGGAAAGTTCCCACAGCTGTAGATAATCTCCTTGCCAAACAGATCTCTGTTGAACCAAACAATATTCTCCGATGTCAAACCCATGATTCTCTCCGACCAATCAATTGTGTATGAGGTGTCAACAAAAGGTCCAACTTTAGGAAGATGATCCATAAACCATCTGTAGAGAAGTGGCACACAGCAGGAGACATTCTTCCCTCTTCTGTTCTCATTCTTGTAGTGCACATAATGGTATACATCCTCAAAGAGAGTAGGCACAGGATTTCGGGAAGCGAAAATATGGAAGGCGTCCAAATCAACGAAGTCTGGGATATTAGGGAACAAAACTATGCCATAAATGCAGAGTGCCAAAATTGCATTGAAAACCACCCAACTCAGAGATACCCAGATGAAGAGCATTATCCAGCTTTGTCAATTCAGGTTATGCTTCAGAGTGGAAGAAAGGCATCTACTCCTGGACCGAAACTCCTATCAATAGAGCAAACTCTTCCAAAGTTGGCATCAAGATATAACCAGGGAAGATGAAGCAACGCAATTGAGGATCATAAGACATAACTTAGAATATTCCCATAATCCATCCTAAAGTCTTCCATAACACCATGATCAGCTACATAAGTGAGGCTAAGAAAAGACCCTATCTCCGGCGTCGGGAACTTGTAGACGACAACCCTCTTGAAACCAGGTTCCATACTGACGGTGGATTAGATTACTAGAATCAAAGGGAAATATGCACCGGAAACACAAATACATGCAAATGTTAAAATGAAAATGAAAATGCATATGCAAACAGGGGATCAAGACTGCTGTGCTGCTGACTGAGATGAACCACAATTCAGCCTCAGCGAGAAAATACTAGAATACCGAAGCAATAGGAACCCACAGTACCAAAGATCAAAGGTATGTACTGACGAGAAATCCGGGTTAGTTGGAGGTTAATTTTCCTGCATAATCCTCCCACTTACGGGTATGGACCTAATCTATGATAAGGTTCGGCATCCTATGCGGTCGTCAATGTCACAGACTCTCGAGAAACGATACGTTCACCATTTCTGGTTTGGCATCATGGTCAAACGAGGAGGCCTCACTTAACTGACTCCCAAATGATCGGTCTCCAGAGTCGATAACTTTCAGATCCAACATCCTATCAACTGTCTGAAATGGACTGGACAGGATGTCGTCAAAAAAAATATCGTCTGAACGCAAATTTCATGAGAGCTATTGCATGCCAAACATGCAAGCCCTCACTACTCTCCACACTAATGCTAGGTATGTACTCAAGCCTGGGTATTGAGCTTATCTCACAGTAGAACACCCACCCAACAGCACAACAGTAGATAATAACAATAATAAAGTGCGGGAATAAAATGCTAATGCAAAAATGTACAGATACAACACATATGCACACAAATATACACACCCACAAACGTAAACAAACAAGCACTAGGATTGACTCGCATAGGGAACCAGAGTCCCCAGCAGAGTCTCCAGTTGTCCCAACTGCGAAAAAGAGGCTGGCAAACTAGACAGAAGAGTCGCCACCGAACGTTATTTATCCCAGAGAGAGGGAAAGGAAACAATTGAAGAAAACCTAAGAGAATGGGAAAGACAAGGTCATCGCAACCAAATCTTGGGTTCGGGAGTCGGTTATGTAAGGGGAAGGTATGAGCATCCCTCACGTCCATTGTACTCAACAGGATCCATGCTTGTTGTCTAATCTATGGGTGAAAACTATCTAAAAACTACTGGTAAATAAGGGTGAACAGAAAGAGCAGACTCGATAGGACATCGCCGCCCTATGCCTACGTATTCTCTCGTGCAATCCCAGTAAGAGTCAACGTAGTTCGAGAAACTACGGGTGATGAGGGGAAGGTTGCTCACCAAGACATCGTTGTCTTGTGCCTACATATCCTCATCTGGTATGAGAAATCAAAGCAAACATATTTCGGGAAACTACGAGACCACTGGGTTGTGTCTTTTATGAGCAATGTTAAATCTCCATTCTAGCAGTTAGGGACGATACCTGTTTGCGATAGAACAAATACTTAACATACTCTTTCTTAAAATTAAGTTTGAAACAATCCCGAAGGATGAAAAGGTTTGAATTTTGTTTGTGTTTTTTATAAGAAGAAGTGAATTGAGTTAGTTTGTAACTCATGTTGCACTAAAGACTATGACATAAGAGCGAATGTGTCGCGTATCGCCCAAAGGGCATACGCTAAACACTCTAGACAATGTGAGAGAAGGCCCCCCACTCATCATTCTTTATGTACTTAAGGCTCGTAGCGTACAACAATTATTATCCTTTATTAAGTGTCTTAAGAAGTTCTGAGATAAGAAGAGAAGACACAAGACTCTAAGGGGAACTGATTAACTCTAATGTTGTCATGCAAGATGGTCCTAAAGTTGGGATTGAAAAGGGATACTACCTAATGTTATCATGCAAAGGATTTAAAGCCTAATGTCTCTCCTACTCCCATCTTAAACAGAGGGACTAGGAATCCTAAGGGATCATGGCAAGAAACATAAGTAAACACATAGCAAATCAATCACAAGATGAAGATGAAATGAGATATGAAATGTAAACACAAATGCAAATATGAAAAGATGCAACAAAACAAACACAAGTCAACAAGAGATGAGATGAAATGGGAGAAGAAAGCTCTTACAACCAAGTACCATCAATCATCAAGAGAGAAAAGGTGCTACTCAAAGAGCACAAACAAAGAAGTGAGGGAGGAAAGAGTGTGGGGCAGCCACCAACTTATAGTCAACTCAACCAAACACTTACTTCAAGACCAAGTAAGGAAAAGCAAACAAGTAATGCAAAAGAAGTATAATTGTTCATGACAAACTCAAAGTGGGATCACCATCACCAAATCATCATGAACAAGCATCCAAACCAACTAGGGCAGAAGTGAAACACAAATGGTATACCTCAAATTCAAGATCAAAACATCAAGCAAAGACAAGCATGATCAAGTTCAATTAGAGGACCAAAGTCCTTCTAAACATCTCACACCTCAAACAAGTGGAAAGACAAGATAAAAACATAACTTGTGGCACAAACTATACATAATATTGACCTCCAAACATGCCAAGTGTCACCTCAAGCATGTTAACAAGAGCTAACAAGGCTTAATAGGTGATCAAGGGATCCCTCAAGATAGTATGCATACACTTGAATTAAATCAACTTGAACTTGAGATATTCACCAAAAATAGAAGGAGACTCCAATAAATGCCAAATAAAATACCCAAGTTAAGATGAATCAAACACAAGACAGCAAGCAAAATTTCATGGCAAGATTCAACTCAAAGCACCACTAATTAAATCCAAGAAGGCAAGGTGTTCCACTTATCGAGAGTGTGTCGAGGGTCAACAAAAAGGCAATGGAAAACAATTGAAACATGACTATTAAAACCTCAAACCAGCCCTCAAATGTGCCTCAATCTAACACCTAAGTGTGAGAGGAAATTTGGTCCTTGGGGGTTTTTTAATGAGGGTCAATTGTCATGTTCAATTCAAGGTGTGCACCATAAAACATTTCAAATCATGAATTCAATTAAAAATATTAAATGAAATGGAAAAATAAAATAAAAATATTGAAAATTTAGTCAACATCTTAAAATAATAGAAGAATTTTTTTGGTATTTTTATGAATTATAGAACTATTTTAAAATAATTAAAATGTAAATTGCAAACAAATGAAATAAAATGAAGTGAACAAGAGGTGGGGGGTTTACCCAATAAAACAAGATTGAATTAAGTCCTTCACAAATGCGCATGGGCCTCTGAAATAGGGGGTGTCATTAGGAAAAGGCAAGGACCATTAGTCAAAACTCAACCAGGATTAATGAAACACACCGTTTCATTAATCCAGATGGCCTCCGCGTGAGATTCAAACTACCACGAATAAGGTTCAATGCCCAGATCAGCATAACACCTCAGCCTTCAACCAGACGCCGGAGCTAGGGCTTCGGCCGTCTTCTCTAGGAAGGCTTCACCGGAGCTGGGTAAAAACAGCCATAAAAATCAAAACCTCTCATACCATTTCAAAGGATTTTTCATGAGAATTACAAATATGGACTTAGTTTTTTAAGAAGGTCCTTCTAACTATGCGAAAATAGGCCACAAAATTCTTGTGCACAAACTGAAATTCACATGAACAGATACCAAAACAATCCAAACATTGCCTATACTAGATAGGATTTCAGATGCACCAGTGATGAGCCCTAATGAGTGCCTAGAATGAGAGTTCTATAGTGTGAAAAAATACCTAACGGAGTTGCTCCGTTGGCTCTTCAAACTTGTTGCAAGCTTTGCTTTGAAGGTGCTGAACTACTCCTTGTGTTTGTGTGAAGAGGAAATGGGCACCAGCTTGAAGAAAAACTGCAGGAACATTTCAATTCAAAGAGAGAAAAGATTTTGAAATTTTGGAGTGAATCCTTGCTCTCTTACTCGGCAACCAACTACTCAGCTTTAGGGTTTCTATTTAGGCTTAAATATGGTGGATTTAAGGCACTCATGCAGGCCCATGTTGCCTGTTTTGTTTGATTTAAAGTTTTGCCAAAAATCTTCTTTCATGCAAATACACGAATTCAACTCTTTTCCATTCCTTATTGGGTCAGCAAATGGCACTTTGGGGTGAGTAAAAATGGATTGTGGAAAATTGGTGAATTGAGAAAGAGTTTGTACCAAGTTTTGATCCTTACTTTTTAAGGTATGGAAATGTGAAAAATGGCATGAAAATGGTTAATGTTTATCCAAATGAGGTAAAGGTATGCAAGACCAATATATGGTGATGATGTTGTCTCCAAAATTCAAAAACAAGAGCACTTTATGACTTGTAATGAAAGAAACTCATGTCATGTCCAAAAATCCATTTTCACCTTCATTATGTTTAAAATGATCACACCAATCATCAAACATCATGGATATTAAAATAAAGATGATGTTAAGGCAATTAGACACAATTTTAATGTTGGTTGAAAGTGTATTTGAGGCCATGAAGTTCATGGAAATGGCCTTTGAAGTTAATGACCTAAAGTGAGGTTTCCAAAAATACCCTTGCCTTGTGAAGACCATAACTTGAGCTCCAAACATGAGAATGATGATTTCTAGGACTTTTTGGAAAGCTAAGACAATGAGGAACAACTTTCATGTTTACTTGAAAGTGAGGAGAAGCTTGGTTCCATGTGAAAAATGCCTTGGAGGTGAGTTGACTTTGAGTTCCTCTAAAATCTCTTCATCTGATGACACCAACTTGTTGACATCATAACTTGAGATGTACAAACCCAATGGATGAGTTCTTTTACTCAAAATAAAGCTTGAAAGATGATGAACAAGTCTCATGTTTAGTGTAAAGGAGATTGAACTTGTATCATAGTGAAAATTGTCCTTGAAGTTAGGCACCAAAAGAGGGGATTTTATGCTGAAATCAACTGAAACCCTAATTTAGTAACTTCTTGAACTCTTGAATCTTCTTGTTTGTTCTCAACAAGACATCCTAGATGCTTCATTATGACTTCCCATGACTTGTATGACCTATAACCAAGTCTTGAACCCTCTCAAGTCCACAGTTGACTTTGGGTTGACCAGATGAAACCCTAATTCCATATCCATTGACTGAGGCTCTTGCAGATGATTTGAATGACCATACAAACTCCTTAAAGACCCCTCAAGGTTGAATCATGTCTTATACAAATAGGTATCCTCATGAACCTCTACTCATCCTCAAGATAGGAGATGACACCCAAACACAAACCCTCTCCTCTCAAGGAGCTATGAGACTCAACTCTGATGGTAATGAACCCTTGTAGGCTGGAAAATGATACCCTTGCTTGAGCTTGAACAAGAAATATCTCTCTTGAATGAAAAAAACAACCTCTTGATCCCCTGTCCAGAGCCAATGCTATGCAAATACAAAGGCTAAATGATATGAAACATAAGCCAAGTTAGAAAGAAAAGGTTGGTCAAATTTTGGGGTGCAACAGTACTCACACGTGCGGTAGGGTATTAAACATTAGTTCAACTAATTTTAAGTTTTTATCAAGGCTGTGGTGGCTAGGATGGCATCTTCTGATGGTGTAAAGATTCTTGATATTGTTTATGAGATTAGGAATAATTATTCTATTGGAATAACTATGAATAGGGCATGGAAGGCCAAACAAATTGAAAAAGCTTTGGTTTAAGGTGATGCAACCAAATAATTCAACAAGTTATGGATATACTATGTGTCGCTACTGCGAAAATCGGCGCCGGATGAACAGAAGAGTCGCCACCATGCGTTATTTATCCCACGGGAGGGAAAGGAAACGCTCAGAGTAAACCTCGCACAATACGGGAAAGGTATGGTCGTCGCAACCAAAACCTGGATTCGGGAGTCGGTTACGCAATGGGAAGGTATTAGCACCCCTCACGTCCATCGTACTCGACGGGATCCACGCTTGTTTTCGGGTATGGATTGTTATTCTATCTAAACTATAGGTCAAGGGTTAAAAAGAAAATAAAATGAAAATAAAAATGACTCGGCAAAGTATCGCACTTTATGCCTACGTATTCCCGCCTGGAACGAGAAATCAGAGTCAACGTAGTTCGCCTACCTACGGGAAAGGAGGGGAAGGTTGCTCGCTAGGATATCGCATCCTATGCCTACGTACTTTCATACAGCATGAAAGATCAGAGCAAACGTAGTTCGGGACACGTACGACACAAGTCTGTTTTGATTGTTTTTATTCCTTCTGAAAAAGGGTTTTTTCTGATTACCAGTCCAAACGGACAAAAATGACGTTTTGGTGAGTTCACATTCTTTTACGAAAGAAGTGTCTTTTATTGTGTTTGAAATCTTTATGTGTTTTCTGTTTGTTTTGAGAAAGAAAGAGACAGAACTCTAACCTACGGTTGCGAAGGGAAACAAACTATCCTAATGTTATCATGCATGGGTTAAGACCTAGTGTCTATCATGCTCCTCTCTTGCACAGAGAGAAACAGAGATCCTAAGGGAACAGACGGAAACAGAAACAATAACAAATATATACAGTAAAGCGGTAAAATGCGTGGATTCAACAGTACAAGCGAGGCAAGGGAGTCCCACTCAACCTCGAACCTAGAAAACAATAGGCAAAAGTGAACAGAATTCACTTTCAACCCAACAGGTTAAACAGCAAACAATACAGTCAGGGAAACCAATCAATACATCAGAAATGAAATACAGCAATAAAACAAACAGCTTCAGCAGCTTTGAATCAACATCTGGCTCCAAGTAATCTCCAATCAGCTACAGGCTTCAATCAAGCATCAATCTCCATCTTCATGGCCTTCAGGTAAGGGCTTTGATCATCAGTCTTCTATTTGCAATGGCTTTTCTTCCAGTTCAAACCTCCAGGATGAGGGATCAGTCACAAGAGTGAATTGGGTGTTAAGCAATCAGTTGACTACCAAGGGTGGTGAACAGACTGCTTCTAACACATATGACATTTTCTCTCAAGAGTTCTATCTCTTAGACACTATCACCAAGCCTTCCAAAGGAAGGGGGTGAGTGTCTTAGAGAGACTCTGTATCACAGAGAAGAATGGATGCAGACAAGGCAATCCATGTTTGAGAAACAAGCTTTCTAATCTAGAGCTCTGCCTAGCTCCTAAACCCTAATCTCCACAACAGCCGCTAGCAGGAAACTCCTCTTCAACTCTGGAAGTTGAACTTCAATTTCTGGATCTCCAATGGCTTTCATCTCCTCAAGTCTTCAGCTCTCCCAGGTCCCCAGACAATCCCCATACCCAAACAAGCAAACAATAATCCCCAGAGGGCACACCACACCAGTCAATCAGATATACAATACATTAATAGCAGTAGGGGAATCCTGACTTTTTCTAAGGGGATCTAATAACTACCCATAGCCCCTATAGTCCCATAGCTAACCTGTTCAATCTCTAAGTCCTAAGGGAAGTGAATTAATTCTCCTAAGTCATCACCTAAAACCCTAGTTTGTTCATGTTATTCTCACCTAGACTAAACACCTAAAATTAATTTCTAAAAATATGAATTAAATTGCATCTACAAGTTTAATGTCTAAACTAAACAACCTAAAAAGAATGGACAAAAAATATTAAAGCATCTAATAGAACAAAAATTAACAAAATCATGCATGAAATGAGACTATTTAAAATGCCATTTATTTAGAAAATATGGGGAAAATATCAAATAAAAGATAAAATGCAATTTTTATTTTTTACAATTTTCTAGACTCTTTAAAGAAAATAATGCAAAAAGAATGAATTAAAAATAAGGTTTTTTCCATTTTATATGATTTTTAGAAAATGCATGAAAAATGTAAAGAAAATAAAAAGAAATATAAAGGAATAGATGGAGGGGGTGAGAATAGTGATGCGCTGCAGTTCAAATCCCAAGTGGGCTGGAAAAGTGGGGGTGCACGTAGTAATCACATCAGGCCCATGCGCTTAGAAAATCAATTGGAAAAATACCAGGAAAATAAAAGGGGACTCGGTGTAAATAGCAGCAATATCACGTTGAAATGTTTGGGCTTGTTGGTTGAGGGGTGTGATTAGCAACTTGGATCCAGGGCCCAGAATTTCAATTAAATGAAACGCCGCGTTTCATTTCAGTCAGCTCCCTCCATTTCTCACTTTAAACGTGGACCGTTGGATGGAGATTTGAGTCAAATGTCCAAGCCTCATCGTGTGGCTCCAAGGTCGTCTTCAACCTTGAGCCCAAACCCTAACTCAGAAAACCCTAACCATGCACACACCTTCGAGCTCCCTGTTCTCTCTCCCTTCTCCATGAAATCAGATACTTCCAACAGCAAACTTGTTCTATATCAACCCCTCTACACATCCATGCCAAAAGCTCACCCTAAAACTCACTCAATAAAACAATTCGATAGATATAACAGATCTGATCCACCATTTCCAACTGCTATCCACTACTCCAATCCTCCACAAAACTCATCCTAAACTGATCTACAATTTATCCTGATCATAGCATGCTAATCCAATAACATTCTCAGGCCTTATCTTAGCAATTACAAGCTCCAACAGATTTGGTACCTCATTCCCAATATCCATGAAACTCAACCAAACTTACCAAAATCAATCATCTACTTATGCTTAACCATTCTACACTAACAAATCCCTAAGATTCTACCTAAACTAAGCAATTCGAGCAGAACACAAACCTGATGCAAATTCTTGATACAGGTGCTAAGATCTCTGAATCAGATGCTTGCAGGGATGGGAAAATGATCAGTAACCTTGGTGGTTACTTCTGTATGCAACAAGTATAGTTCCAAGGCCTTGAATCACTTACTTCCAAGATTGGTGCTCCTTGAATGAGGATGATGAATGGCACGATTCTTGCTCCAATTTCACTGATCTTGATATGAATTATGCTGTTTGTAGGATGATGATGAAGATTCAGTTAACAAATGTGAGAATTGAGGGAGATTTGGGAGAGTTTGGGAAGCTTATGCAAAATGAAGAAAGTGTGGAAAATTTGGGGTTTTGAACAAATGAAGTCACCAACCATGGCATGAACCATCTTGTATGAATATATAGATGAGGTTAGAACCTCCTAGAAACTTGGAGAAGTTTCCCTTGCACAAATTCCCTTGGATTTTGATTATGTTTCTTACATTGCAAGCAACCATGGATAACTCTTAAAACATTAACTAAGCTCAAAATTCCACTTTAGCCAATGTCTTTAAAATGCCCTTTCCATTCAAAATGACCTATAATTTTGTTTCATTTGGCCAAGATATGAAAAGTCTCATTTTTTAGGCCATTTTTATTCATTAAATCCAACAATTTTGAAACCTTGTGCTATGAATCTTTCCAATCTCTCATGGTCACTTTTATAGACTCAAAATGTCATTTGGAACAAGTTTTATGTTGTAAAGTTTTCCATTTGAAGCTTCCTTGTATGAGTTTTGGGCATAGGTTAAAGTGACCTGTAATTCACAAATGACCAAAATACCCTTTGCTTGCCAAGACCATAAGTAGAGTTCCCCAAATCATATGAAGGAATACCATACCATTATAGAAAGCTAAGACAATAAGGAACAATTCTTATGTTGACCATAAATCCATTTGAAATCTCCTTGAGGGGTAAAAATTGCTTGGAAGTCAAGTCACTTTCACAGACAAAATTTCAGATACCTCATATGACTTGTAACTTGCAAGGACCATAACTTGAGTTCTGTAAATCTCCTTGATGTCTTCCACCACTCAAATTAAAGGTCTTGAGATCCTCTACAAGTTTCATGTTGGCCAAGGATCCATTTAAAGCTTGCATTTTGACTTATCTTTCTTGGAAATTTGACCTAAACTAGGGGATTTTACATAGAAACCCTAATTTAGACCCCCCTCTTCTCCTTGATTTCTCTTGATTTCTTCTTAGCATAACAACATATCCTTATTCTCCATGTCAAATGATGAACCCCACATCTCTTCAATAGCCCTTAATGCCTCTCCAACAATCCTTTGACCTAGGGTTGACCCAGGGTTGACCCAGATGAAACCCTAGTTGACTGTCTTCAACTGCAATTCTTGTGATCACATCAACAACTTGTTTTCTTCTCCAAATGAATTTCTAAGTCCTCCAAGATGTCTAGATACTCCCCATGCTCAGCCCACAGCTCACAATTTCTTTGTTGATCCTCAGACACCCTCAGTTAGGAGATATACTCAATGCTTGATTCACTGAACTGCCTGCTTTCAAATTCTTTTCTGATGACTTGAATGAGATTGAATTAGGATAATAACCTCTTAATAGGCCTCTAGAGATGATAACAATGATTGGCCCCCTGCTGGATGACTTGCTATGCTTATGCTATGCAGATGGTTAGGCTATGTACATGACTCTATATGCAAATGCTAATGATATTGAAACATAAACCAAGTGAATAAGGTTGGGCAAATTTTAGGGTGAAACAGCTGCCCCTATTCAAGCGACTTGGACCCGATTGGGTGAAGAGCCCGGAGCCTTCAGACATTCGCGGTACGAGACGGTTGAATACCAATGAAACCAGAAATTTGCCAACCGCAGAAATAAACTGTGCTCCTGCTTGGGGAACGACATTCATCAGCTGAATCTGACTGTTATGACAACCCACTGGTCTCGCGCGACCATGCTAGGGATTATTTTCATCGTTCTGAAAAAGATTCTATCATCGTAGAGACAGAACACTGTCCACGTCAGGACGCCTGCTTCGTCGATTTGGAAAACCTCAATAACTTTGCTAGGGATGGCTCGTCTGCCTTCTCGTCAGAAATAAATCGTCCACATTGGGAATAACCTCTTCCACGTTAGGAATAACACCGTCCACGTTAGGAATAACATCGTCCACGTCAGGACTCACCTTTCCACGTAAGGAATCCATCTTCTTCTTCCACGTTAGGAATAACTTCTTTGATCTGTCCGCGTCAGGACTAAACTCGCTTTTCCACGTAAGGAACTGAAGCTTCTCTTTCCACGTAAGGAATAACCTTGTCCACGTCAGAACTCACATTTCGTCTTGATTTGTCCACGTCAGGACTCACCTCTTGACCCGCTGAAGTAACAGAACTTGTCCACGTCAGGACTCGCGCATCTTTGACTTGCTGGTGAAATAAGACTTGTCCACGTCAGGACTCACACTTTGCCCACAACACAAAGAAGGATAAACTTGTCCACGTCAGGACTTTCGCATCTTATCATCTCAAAGAACTATAAACGTCCACGTCGGGACGCACATTTCACCATTACGAATAAAGCTATCTGCTGGAAATAAATTGTCCACGTCAGGACACCCACACGAAGAGTAATCAATCTTCTCCACGTCAGGACTCCACACTCAATCAATACCGAGAACTCGAACCTGTCCACGTTAGGAATAACACACATCGTCAACTTGAGGAAATGTCCATGTTAGGACTCCACATTCCAACAATCTTCTCTAGCACAAAGAAACCCGTCAATAAAATTGTCCACGTTAGGACTCATCCTTCCATTGGTCCGCAAATTTCTTATCACTGACGTTACAGCAACTTTGAGGCGGACTCTACTGGGGACATTTGGAAACCAAACTTCCGGACGCCTGTTCTGATAACCGGCGGTAGCCTCTGAAATTCTGATTCATGAATCCTTTGATGACCAATAGCTCTGCTTGGGGATAAGGAGAAACTTATCCTGCTGACTCTGTGGGGAGCAGCGCCACAACTGACACTTCGTTGAATGTCTCACGTCGAGATCCTGAATGTTTATTGATTCACCTGAGCAAGGGCTCTCTCTTCCTGCAAGAGAAACAATACTTGGAACAAACGGTTAGCCAACCTGGTTTATGTTTCACAATGCATGTGTTTATCAATGATGCAATGCTCCATTCGACATGGAAATGCTACGCTTTTATTTGGTTAATGCAAGTATGACACTATATGCTGATGCGAATGCAGACTCGAACTGCTGGGCACAGGAGCTGTTTTAGCAAAATAAATGCTGAAAATAAACGCCAACTCCGCTGGGGATAGCCAGGTGCTACAGAATCATTCCAGCAAAATAAATGCTGGGCAGATGAAGTCGATTCAGCTGGGAAATTGGGAACTTAACCTAGCACCTTGTTGAAGGACCACTCTGCTGGGGAATATAACTCTGCTAGGGAACAACAGATGCGCCTGGTATGATTGAACTTTCTGTGGGAAAGTGAACGGGTATCACACGGTGTTCCGGCAAAGTAAATGCCATGATCCACACCAACTCTGCTGGGGAGAGTCTTAATCTTCAAGTTCCACTGGAAGGAATACTTGCTGAGAAGAGAATTCCGCTGGGGATGGGATGATTCTCTTGGGAAAAATCAACTGACTCCACTGGGGAGAGTAAATGACCCTGCGGGGAAAGGTGGACCGTCTGAATTCAGCTCGCCAATTGGAAATATTAATCTTCTGAGGCTGACCCACCCTCTGCTGAGGATGAATGACTTTGCGGGAGCATGTCCTCTTGGATAGGCTACGACTAGCTGGGGAACTCGATCCTTCTTCAGTAAGGAACATGCATGACCTGCGTGGGGGTCGAGTCTTTTATTACTGCAGTCTCTTGATCATCTTCCTCGTACGGCTATGAAACCTGCAACAACACAAACAAGACACGACAAGTCTATGCAACTAAATCGATTCAGGTCAGTGACGTTATTTTCAGTTAATTCAAAGCTTTAGCAATTGTTGGCAAAGGCCAGTGATGTTATACACATGCTAGTTTCAATAAACTTAGGTGTTTTATCATGCACAAAACAGTAAAGAACCAGCATCAAGTACTGAATAACATATTCCATTGATTGGCCCCCTGAATGGGCAGAGTTTGTACACGGGATGTAACTCCTGAAAAGAGGAAGCTACGCAAAGCAAATATACAAGTATGCACAAGAAGCGTAAATATATTGACAAATTACATTTGTACACATGTCGGCAACGGGATGCAGACGAACACCACGAACTGATCCTCCTATGACTCGTCCGACTCTAATGCTTTTCCCGGTATTCATACTTCTGAAAAGGTTGTACCAGATAACTATCCTCCCCGTTATATTCTCCCGCATTGATGCTCAGTGCAATATCAAATTCGGACCGCAGTCGTTTTCTTTTCAAATCCCTAACTTTTGCGTGAACCGCCCTTTACGGGTTTTCAGTTCACCAGGATACCCTTTTTTGCCGAAGCCGCCCAGTGTAGGTTTTCAACTTCGCGGGTGTACATTTTTTCAATTTTATCCCTAACTTTTGCCCGAACCTTTCATTCTGTTTTTGGTTCGCCAGGATGCCCCATTTTTGCCTGGACTCTCTTTTTCTGTCCAGCGGGTCTATTTTAAGCAAAGTATTTTTTAACTGCGTCTGAATTCACAGGTGACGTAAAGTCTTCACCGTCCATAGTGGACAACAACAACGCTCCTCCTGAAAAGACTTTCCTGACAACGTATGGCCCTTCGTAGTTGGGGGTCCACTTGCCCCGGTGATCTGCCTGCGGCGGGAGAATCCTTTTCAGCACAAGGTCGCCCGTCTGAAAGCTTCTCGGACGTATCTTCTTATCATATGCTTTCTTCATTCGGCTCTGGTACAAACGACCGTATGCTAGAGAAGCTAGCCTCTTCTCATCCATTAAGCTCAGTTGGTTCAATCTGTTTTTCACCCATTCTGCCTCGTCCAGCTGAACGTCTCGCAATACCCTCAGAGAAGGGATCTCGACTTCCAATGGTAGCACTGCTTCCATTCCATATACTAACGAGAACGGGGTTGCCCCGGTTGATGTGCGTACCGTCGTACGATAACCGTGCAAAGCAAAAGGTAGCATCTCATGCCAATCCTTATAGGTCACCACCATCTTCTGAACGATCTTCTTGATATTCTTATTGGCCGCTTCGACAGCGCCATTCATCTTGGGTCGGTAAGGGGAAGAGTTGTGATGTTCGATCTTGAAATTCTGACAGAGCTCCTTCATCATTTTGTTGTTCAGGTTCGAACCATTGTCCGTGATTATCCGCTCGGGGATCCCATATCGGCAAATGATATCTCTCTTGATGAATCTGGCCACCACTTGCTTAGTTACATTTGCGTAAGACGCCGCTTCCACCCACTTGGTGAAGTAATCGATTGCTACCAAAATGAACCGGTGCCCATTAGAAGCTGTAGGCTCGATCTTTCCAATCATATCGATTCCCCACATCGAGAATGGCCAAGGCGATGACATCACATTGAGAGGACTCGGAGGCACATGGATCTTATCAGCATAGATCTGGCACTTGTGGCATTTCCTCGCAAACTTGAAACAATCAGTTTCCATGGTCAGCCAAAAGTAGCCTGCCCGCAGCAGCTTTCTTGTCATAGCATGTCCACCAGCATGCGTACCAAAAGTACCTTCGTGTATCTCCTCCATGAGCAGCTTTGCCTCTCTTTCGTCTACACAACGCAACAGCACCAAATCGTGGTTTCTTCTGTATAAGACGCCATCCGGATTCAAATAGAAATTACCTGTTAACCTCCTGAGAGTCTTCTGATCTTGACTGGATGCCCCAGCCGGATACTCTTTATTCTTCAGGAAATTAAGGATATCGAAATACCATGGCTTGTCGTCAGATGCTTCATCAATAGCAAATACATAAGCTGGTCTGTCAAGCCGAGAGATAACGATTCGGGGAGCCTCATTCCAGAAGTTGACTTTGTACATGGAAGACAAAGTGGCGAGGGCGTCAGCCATTTGATTCTCCGCCCGCGGTACGTGATGCAATTCAACCTTGTCGAAGAAAGGCAACAATCTCCTTGCATAATTCATGTAATGTATCAAATTGGGCTGACGTGTCTCCCATTCCCCTTTGATCTGATTCACCACCAGAGCTGAGTCTCCGTATACGTCTAAATTCTTGATTCGCAAATCAATGGCTTCTTCAAGCCCCATTATACAAGCTTCGTATTCGGCTTCATTATTGGTAACGGCAAAGGTCAATCGGGCAGTAAACGGGATGTGCGACCCGTGTGGCGTGGTGATGATTGCCCCTATTCCGCTACCATAAGCATTCACAGCTCCGTCAAATATCATCTTCCATTTGGAACCCAACGCTGGTCCTTCGTCTGGCAACGGCTCTTCACAATCTTTCATCTTTAGGTACATGATATCCTCGTCAGGAAAATCAAACCTCATCGATTGATACTCTTCAATAGGCTGCTCCGCCAGATACTCAGACAGCACACTCCCCTTTATAGCCTTTTGCGAGACATATTGAATGTCATATTCAGTCAAGACCATCTGCCAACGGGCAATTCTTCCTGACAACGCCTGCTTTTCAAATACATATTTGATAGGATCCATCTTCGAGGTGAGCATGGTTGTATGATTCAGCATGTATTGCCTCAAACTCTTGGCGGCCCAAGCTAGTGCGCAACAAGTTTTCTCCAGCATTGAGTATCGAGACTCACAGTCTGTAAATTTCTTACTCAAGTAATAGATCGCATGCTCTTTTCTTCCTGTCTCGTCGTGTTGACCGAGAACACAACCCATGCTTCTCTCAAGAACCGTCAAATACATGATCAAGGGTCTACCTGCCACTGGGGGTATCAAAATAGGAGGCTCCTGCAAATACTGCTTTATTTTATCGAACGCCTTTTGACAATTTTCGTTCCATGTTACAGCTTGATCTTTCTTCAACAGCTTGAATAATGGTTCGCACGTGGCAGTTAGGTGAGATATGAACCGAGCGATGTAGTTCAACCTCCCTAAAAACCCGCGCACCTCTTTCTCTGTTTTAGGCATCGGCATTTCTTGAATTGCTTTTATTTTAGCAGGATCGACCTCTATTCCTCTTTCACTTACGATAAATCCCAGCAGCTTACCCGATCTCACCCCGAAGGTGCATTTGTTAGGGTTCAGCCTCAGCCTGAACTTCCTAAGCCTCTTGAATAACTTCAGCAGATTCACCAGATGCTCTTCCTCCGTCTGGGATTTGGCAATCATATCGTCAACATAAACTTCGATCTCTTTATGCATCATGTCATGGAAAAGAGTCGTCATCGCACGCTGATATGTTGCCCCAGCATTCTTCAAACCAAAGGGCATCACTTTATAGCAAAATGTTCCCCAAGGCGTTATGAAAGTAGTCTTCTCCATATCCTCTGGCGCCATTTTAATCTGATTATAGCCTGAAAAGCCATCCATGAAGGAGAATACAGAGTATTGAGCAGTATTATCAACTAGCACGTCAATATGAGGAAGTGGAAAATCGTCTTTTGGGCTCGCTTTATTCAAATCTCTATAATCCACGCACATTCGAACCTTGCCATCTTTCTTTGGCACTGGTACGATGTTAGCGACCCATGAGGGATACTTTGTCACGGCCAGGAAACCGGCGTCCCACTGTTTTTGAACTTCCTCTTTGATCTTCACTGCCATATCTGGTCGAGTTCTGCGAAGTTTTTGTTTGACCGGTGGGCAATCTTCTTTCAGTGGCAGGCGGTGCACAACCATATCTGTATCGAGCCCTGGCATATCTTCATACGACCAAGCGAATACATCATTATACTCTCGAAGCATTTCAACCAGTCTTCGCTTGATATCGCTCTGCAGTGCGGCCCCGATGCGAATATTCTTCTCAACCCCTTCCGACCCCAGGTTGATAATTTCGATGACCTCTTCGTGAGGCAGAATGGCTCTTTCCTCTTGCTTCACCAACCAAGACAGTTCTTCAGGAACGTCACTATCTTCGACAACCTCTTCTTCGGCCTGAAATACCGGGTGCTCAAAGTCGGGACGAGTCATAGGTGGTTCAAGGACGTCATCTGAAAATGTTATCCTGCAAAAGGAATGGTTAAGTGCTTCAAAATGCGTATAAAGCGAATAACCACGTTGCCATTTTATTGAAAATTATAAAACAAGAAAGACAGAGATTACATTATTTGCACATGAAAAACGCCATTTATTCAATGATTAACACGCAATGTTCATATCAACACAACCCTAAGCAAATCATGATGCCCCGGGCAAGACATCAGATTATTCAACAATTAATAAAGCAAAGCATTACTGTTTAAGAGTCACAGGAACAAGATCCTGAATAGACCAGTTGCACAGTCCCTGTCCTGGCGTGCTTGGCTGAATCCAGGCATCCATATCACAGTCGCTGTCTCCTTCGTCAGCCTCCGAAGCAGCGTTGATGGTTTCATGACACACTCCCCTGGCAGAGATGGTGATTGGCCCTCTGAAACGGGGCGCCCCCACGGAAGGAGTTGATGACGACGGTTGGTATCCCAGCCCGAACCGGTCCATCTTCACAGGAATGTCCAGCACTTTGCCCCAACCCTTTGCTTCTCCTGCTTCTACTAGAGCTTGAGCTTCTTTATACGATGAGACGGCTATTTCTGGCACTTTGCTCGGCCCAGGACCTTTGTCCTTGATGCGCAACCCTTCAAATGCCTGGCAGGGTGTTTCGTGGATCTCTCCGTCGACTTCCACATATTTAAACGACGACAAATGGCTGACCAGGATGTCTTCTTCTCCGCATACAGTGACTACGCTGTCTCCGACCATATATTTCAACTTCTGATGTAGGGTAGACGTGACTGCCCCCGCCCCATGAATCCAGGGTCTTCCAAGCAAGCAGCTGTACGCAGGCTGTATATCCATGATATAAAACTCAGTTGCAAACACCTCCGGCCCCACCTGTAGAGGCAATGTGATCGATCCAAAGACTGTTCTCCGCGTGCCATCAAACGCTCTGACTACCAAGTCGCTGGGCGTGCACAAGATTCCTCTGACATCTAACTTCATCATCGCCTTCTTGGGTAGCACATTCAAAGACGATCCGGTGTCGACCAATACATGCGACATTACTGATCCTCTACACTCGACAGATACGTGCAGCGCCATATTATGATCTCTCCCTTTCGGGGTTAAATCAAAGTCGGTAAAGCCCAAGCTGTGGCCTGCGTTCACATGTGCCAACACTCCTTCCAGCTGATTCACGGAGACGTCTTGAGGTACAAAAGAAGTATCCAGGACTTTCAGCAAAGCATTTCTGTGAGCTTCCGAACACAAGAGCAATGACAGGATAGATATTTTGGACGGCGTCTGCTGCAGATGCTCCACAATCTTATAATCACTTTTTCGAATCAAGCGCATGAACTCTTCTACATCTTTCGATGCCGATTCTTTGTCACTTGTTTGCACTGGGACATTGTCAACCGCTTTCCCTTTTCCTTTCGCTAGTCTTTCGGCCTCCACTTCAGGGGATATAAAGATCCTACCACTCCTTGTCATACCCCCCGAACCAACAACATTATCCACAGTCTCGGCTGACTGCTTATTAACATCAATCTTTATCCCGTCACAATACACCTCCAACCCATAGGACCATGGGACTGCTTTTGTGTTTTCATACGGGATCGTCCCGGCCTTAGTTATGGTGATCGGTGGTCGCTGAGCTGGTGCTGCAATAGTGATTGTCTTTCGAGGAATCGTTACCGTGGCCACATGATTCTGATCATCTGCTACTGCCCCTGCCGGCTCTTCGGTTGCTGCTTGGTCGAACTGCAATGTGCCTTCATCAATTAAAGCCTGAATGCCCTTCTTCAAATCATCACACCCCCCAGCTAGGGTCCAACATTCTAAGCAATACTCGTCACATCCCGGGTAAACACCCCCTTGTAACAGTCGACTCTTTATCTCGCTCAGCGGCGTCTTTAACTCTTCAACATTCATAATCAGATTCAACCCTTCCTCAGTCAGAATGGCGTTTGCCCCATGATTAGGCATGGGCTTCTGCACTATATTCGGACCTGCCGTTCCGAAATTAATAGTCTTATTGTCCAGAAGATCCTGCACAACGTGCTTAAAAGCATGGCAACCCTCTATATCGTGGCCTGGAGCCCCAGAATGAAACTCACAGTGCCTGCTTGCATCGTAACCAAACGGGGGAGCTCCCGTTATCGGTGCCAGAGTTCTCTTCTCTACCAGGTTCAATCCCAACAATGTCTGCAACAAATCTGCATAGGTTGAGGGAGGCTTCTCAAACACTCTTCTCGGTTTACCACCCTGGAATCTTCGATGAGCCTGCTGTGCCCCCTGCTGAGGCTGTTGCTGCTGCATTGGCTGCTGCTGAGACGGTTGTTGTTGCTGAAGCGGTTGTTGCTGGTACGGGATAGTAACACTCGCCACCTGTTGCGGCTGATGATATTGGTTTCGTCCCCTGCCTCGGCCTCTGCCTCGGCCTCCAAACACTGCGCTTGCCTCGCCCTGACGGCGCCCACCAAAAGCCTTCCTATTACTGCCAGATGCAGTTGATTCCTCAACCTGGAATTTTCCTTGCTTAATGTTACGCTCAATCTTTTCTCCCATCAGAATTAGGTCTGAAAAACTGGCCAGAGATGTGTGAAACAGCATGTCGTGAAACAAGCCTGTGAATGTGCCGACGAACATGTCATTCATTTCCTTATCTTCTACAGGAGGACGGACCCTGGCAGCCATATCGCGCCACCTTTGCGCGTACTCTTTAAAGCTCTCCCCCTTCTTCTGCGACAGTCCCGCCAATTGGACCCGATTGGGCGCCAAGTCGCTGTTATACTTGTAGTGAGCTACGAATGCCTCCGCCAATTGCTTCCATGTCTTGATATTGGTTGGCTCCAACCCCATATACCACTCTAGGGAAGGACCCGACAGACTATCTTGAAAGAAATGCATTAGCATTCTTTCATCAGTTGAGTATGCAGACATCTTTCTGTAATAAGCTCGTACGTGTACTTTCGGACATGTGTCCCCTTTATACTTATCAAACGCAGGAGCTTTGAATTTGATTGGCACCCTCAAGCCAGGTACCAGACCCATTGTTGCCATGTCCAAGCCCACAGCACTTTGGTTCAGGACCCCCCTCATTTGCTCTTCTAGCATTCTGATCTTTTGGGAGTCGTCCATCGGCCCCTCGAAACCTCCGCCGGAGAAAGCGTCCTCCTGCTGATCTTCTTGCCACATACCATTTCCAGCTCCATACCCATCATATCCATTATTACGTCCAGCCCTGATCTGATTCATCCCCGGACCTCGGCCTCTGTTGTCGTACCCTTGAACACCTCCAGCAGGCCCAAAAGCCATAAACCTCGCGCCGTTTCCATTTCCAAAACCTCCGTAACCCTGATTGGTCGCACCATAACCATCTTGCCCAAAGCCTTGAGCATTGAAACCATATTTCCCAGCATTATCAAATCCCTGATCATTGAACCCGAATCCAGCATTGACAAAGCCGTTGCCTCCCATATTATCACCCAAGTTGACGTCGCCAAGCCCCACGTTATGGACAGCAGTCTCATTCCCAACTCCGACATTACCGTTCACAGCAGCGGTAGCGTTGTTGACATTAGCAGCCGGTATATTGACTACGGGCGGAGCCACTGGCGTGGGAGTGCCATCTCCATGAACAGTATCGACCCGTACGAACTGATGATCCTCATTACCGTGACCAGCATTTCGGGCCAACAGAGGCTGGACCATGGCCTGCAAATTCTCCTGACCTTTTGCAATAGCTTCCATGGTCTGCATGAAGAGAGCGAGCTTCTCGCGCACATCTTGCATCTCGTTCTGCATTTGATCTATGATTCTTCGACAGTTGGTGCAGGTAGAATAGCGGTGCGGGTGTTGATCTGCAATCCTGGAAAGTACCTGGTACAGGGCAGGAAATAAGATAACATCCAATGATTACCTGTAATGCAATATGGATATGAATGCAATGCAATGTGTTTGTGCATTAGGGAAGTTCATTCCCCCAGTTCTAGTGTGAAGGTGCCGGTGCAGTGGCAGTGCTGACATTAGTAATATCGGAGCTGAATCATAGAAAGCCTCATATATTGCTGAGAAAACCAATAAGCCAAGAGTACAATAATACTGAGTACAACACGAAGGCATGACCTCATCCAACAATCCTGGTGATGGTCAGCACTATGCAAATAAAGCATACAAGTTACTACATGAAATGATCAAATCCTCCCAAAATTCTGGTATTCTTCTAGCAATTTCTTGGTCTCCGGATGACTTGGTCGGTCAAGCAGCCCTTCGACGAGTTGGTTTCTCTTCTTAAGAACGCGGCGCACGTCTTCAGCAGTTTCTTCCCATGCCCCCTCTCCGAAGCAATCTTCTAGTTTACGCTTCTGAGACACAGCTTCATCTCTGCCCTTGATGGCCTTGTTTAGTGTGTTCTGGAGACTATACCGGGTCATCACTTCTTCCTCACACTTCTTGATGCTGGACTTCAACTGCTCTTCGAGGTCGGAAATTTGCTGCTTCAACTTATCTTCCATCTTCTTATTGTTGGTGAGCGTAGCATTCCAAGTCTTATTGCAAGAAGAGATCTCTCGGTGAGCGATGTCAAGCGCTTTCTTCTTGGATTCAAGCATGTCATGGGAGCTTCTAAACTCTTGCCCCAGACGTTTGCGCTTTTTCTTCTCCTCAGTCAACTCAGCCCCTAACCTGTTTAACAGCTCGATCTGTTGTTGGAAAGCATATACGGCCTTGTTTTTCTCACTGCGTACCTGAGCTAGCTCTTGCTCTAACCCTTCGTTGATCTTCATCAAGGCTTCCTTTTCCTTTACAACTTGCTCGTAGGCTTCCCTAGAAACAGTAGTCGGCTCCTCTGCCGGAATAGGAACAAGGACGGGTGCAGCTGGAAATGGCATTAATAACTGACTTGCTCTTTCCTGGATCCAAACCCTGTAAGGTGCATAGGCCTGGCAATCGTTCTTACCCAATAGTGGCTTCCCTTTGCGGTTAATACGTGTCCAGGCATGTTGCAACTTAGCTAGCAATTCTCCCTTCAAATCACCTGTGAAGTATAGAGATTCCTGTACTTCTTCCTCCTGAGGTGGATTCTTCAGTGCATATCCGAACTGGCGAATGAATAGAGAAGGGTTGTAATTGATACACCCTTTTCTTCCTATCAGCGGCACATTAGGGTACCCAGAACAACTGAAGATGAGCTCGGATCCCAACAGGTCTCGATCAAACCACTCCATATCTTCCGACGATAGCCTCATCAGGCGCTCTGGCCAACCAACTGGGACTGTAGTCTCTGCAACAGATCTTCTCTTAGGAAGGTGGCTCTCAAGCCACATACTCAGCAAGGGTACACAAAGATGAACATTCTTTCCTCTCCCTTTCTCATTCTTGTAATGCAGTGAGTGGTAGAAATCTCCGAGTAAGGTAGGCACAGGATTACCAGCGGCAAACAAGTAGAAGGCATCGTAGTCCACAAAATCCGGTATATTGGGAAACAATACTATGCCATAAATGCACAAGGCCAACACAGCATTGAAAGCAACCCAGCACCCGCTCTTAGCGTACTCCTGGGCTTTACCAACTAAGAACTGAAGTGAGAAGCCTGGAACTCCACGGGAAACAGTAGTCAATAGTTCAGAAGCATCAATATGCAAAGCTTTTGCCAAGTCCTCCGGCTTGGGCTTGGCGCCAGAATGGATGAATGGAACCTGGTTCTGCACGGGCAGCTCAACATACTCAGCGTATTCCTCCAGGGTTGGTCCCATAATAAAGTCAGAGAACGTAAAGCACCTCAAAGCAGGGTCGTAGAATTGCATCAAAGCATACAACTCATCTAACTTTACCTCTGTAGGTTTGCACACCAATCTCAATAATCTACCATAGCTCATCCGGAAGCTCCTACGAACACCCTCATCAGCAAGAGAGATCAACCCCAGTAAAGGAACAATATCAGGAGTAGGCAATTTGTAAGCAACCGTTCTCCTTAAGCTAGTCATGATCAAAACTCAGAAGTCCGGGCACTAGAACTAGGGCAATGCAAATGCACCTGCAGCACAGACGCACGTTAGTGAAATGCAAATGGTAATGGATATGCAGTAATGCAATGCAAGTAACATGCAACAGGGACCAAAGCTGTAGCTGAATAGCTTGCACCATATCAAGAAAGTCCCAGACCCTCCAGAAGTCATCCAATCCTGGTCTCGGATAGACCTCAAACAGAGCTCCAATACTGGTCTCTGATAGACCCCATAATCATAACCTGAATGATCTCTGGCAGACCTCAAATCATATCTCCCACTGGTCTCTGACAGACCTCAGAACACATCTCCAAATGGTCTCTGACAGACCTCGGAACACACCAACTGGTCTCTGACAGACCTCAGAACACATTTCCACCTGGTCTCTGACAGACCTTAGAACCCATCTCCAAATAGTCTCTGACAGACCTCGTAATTCTCCATAAATATCCAGGATCCTGATCAAGAAACAAACCGGTGGTCTGAAGGTCTAGTTACCTGCATAACCCTGAACCCCCTCACAGGTGGATGTCCTAGTAACTGACAAAGGTATGGCATCCTATGCGGTCGTCGGCGTCACAGACTTTCAGGGTTGCTGATACGATTCCCAGAAGGAGTGGCATCATCAATCCCTGAAGAGGCCTCACTTAGCCAACTTCCAAATGATCGGTCCCCAGAGTCGACAATCCAACTAACCAGCAACCCACGCCAACCAAAGGAAGGGGCAGGAGGCCAACCAGAGGAACCTCGTCTGAGTGTAGATTTCATGGGACACCAAAGCAAGCAAAGCAAGCGGGCGCCCACTAATTTCTACTCTAATTCTAGGTGCACTCAAGCCCAGGTCCGGCTTATCTCTCAATATCAGAACACCCGTCACACCCCAGATACAGCAATAATAATCAATATATAGAATGCTGAAAATAAAGGTCAGAAATATAAAATAACTCCATACAAAATCCTCGACGGGAAAACAAGCGCTAGGATTGACTCTCTTAAGGGACGTTGGATCCCAAATGCATAAGAACTATCGCAATCCTTAGCAGCCAGGGGACGTTGGATCCCCAGCAGAGTCGCCAGCTGTCGCTACTGCGAAAATCGGCGCCGACTGAACAGAAGAGTCGCCACCGTGCGTTATTTATCCCACGGGAGGGAAAGGAAACGCTCAGAGTAAACCTCGCACAATACGGGAAAGGTATGGTCGTCGCAACCAAAACCTGGATTCGGGAGTCGGTTACGCAAGGGGAAGGTATTAGCACCCCTCACGTCCGTCGTACTCGACGGGATCCACGCTTGTTTTCGGGTATGGATTGTTATTCTATCTAAACTATAGGTCAAGGGTTAAAAAGAAAATAAAATGAAAATAAAAATGACTCGGCAAAGTATCGCACTTTATGCCTACGTATTCCCGCCTGGAACGAGAAATCAGAGTCAACGTAGTTCGCCTACCTACGGGAAAGGAGGGGAAGGTTGCTCGCTAGGATATCGCATCCTATGCCTACGTACTTTCATACAGCATGAAAGATCAGAGCAAACGTAGTTCGGGCCACGTACGACACAAGTCTGTTTTGATTGTTTTTATTCCTTCTGAAAAAGGGTTTTTTCTGATTACCAGTCCAAACGGACAAAAATGACGTTTTGGTGAGTTCACATTCTTTTACGAAAGAAGTGTCTTTTATTGTGTTTGAAATCCTTATGTGTTTTCTGTTTGTTTTGAGAAAGAAAGAGACAGAACTCTAACCTACGGTTGCGAAGGGAAACAAACTATCCTAATGTTATCATGCATGGGTTAAGACCTAGTGTCTATCATGCTCCTCTCTTGCACAGAGAGAAACAGAGATCCTAAGGGAACAGACGAAAACAGAAACAATAACAGATATATACAGTAAAGCGGTAAAATGCGTGGATGCAACAGTACAAGCGAGGCAAGGGAGTCCCACTCAACCTCGAACCTAGAAAACAATAGGCAAAAGTGAACAGAATTCACTTTCAACCCAACAGGTTAAACAGCAAACAATACAGTCAGGGAAACCAATCAATACATCAGAAATGAAATACAGCAATAAAACAAACAGCTTCAGCAGCTTTGAATCAACATCTGGCTCCAAGTAATCTCCAATCAGCTACAGGCTTCAATCAAGCATCAATCTCCATCTTCATGGCCTTCAGGTAAGGGCTTTGATCATCAGCCTTCTATCTGCAATGGCTTTTCTTCCAGTTCAAACCTCTAGGATGAGGGATCAGTCACAAGAGTGAATTGGGTGTTAAGCAATCAGTTGACTACCAAGGGTGGTGAACAGACTGCTTCTAACACATATGACATTTTCTCTCAAGAGTTCTATCTCTTAGACACTATCACCAAGCCTTCCAAAGGAAGGGGGTGAGTGTCTTAGAGAGACTCTGTATCACAGAGAAGAATGGATGCAGATAAGGCAATCCATGTTTGAGAAACAAGCTTTCTAATCTAGAGCTCTGCCTAGCTCCTAAACCCTAATCTCCACAACAACCGCTAGCAGGAAACTCCTCTTCAACTCTGGAAGTTGAACTTCAATTTCTGGATCTCCAATGGCTTTCATCTCCTCAAGTCTTCAGCTCTCCCAGGTCCCCAGACAATCCCCATACCCAAACAAGCAAACAATAATCCCCAGAGGGCACACCACACCAGTCAATCAGATATACAATACATTAATAGCAGTAGGGGAATCCTGACTTTTTCTAAGGGGATCTAATAACTACCCATAGCCCCTATAGTCCCATAGCTAACCTGTTCAATCTCTAAGTCCTAAGGGAAGTGAATTAATTCTCCTAAGTCATCACCTAAAACCCTAGTTTGTTCATGTTATTCTCACCTAGACTAAACACCTAAAATTAATTTCTAAAAATATGAATTAAATTGCATCTAAAAGTTTAATGTCTAAACTAAACAACCTAAAAAGAATGGACAAAAAATATTAAAGCATCTAATAGAACAAAAATTAACAAAATCATGCATGAAATGAGACTATTTAAAATGCCATTTATTTAGAAAATATGGGAAAAATATCAAATAAAAGATAAAATGCAATTTTTATTTTTTACAATTTTCTAGACTCTTTAAAGAAAATAATGCAAAAAGAATGAATTAAAAATAAGGTTTTTTCCATTTTATATGATTTTTAGAAAATGCATGAAAAATGTAAAGAAAATAAAAAGAAATATAAAGGAATAGATGGAGGGGGTGAGAATAGTGATGCGCTGCAGTTCAAATCCCAAGTGGGCTGGAAAAGTGGGGGTGCGCGTAGTAATCACATCAGGCCCATGCGCTCAGAAAATCAATTGGAAAAATACCAGGAAAATAAAAGGGGACTCGGTGTAAATAGCAGCAATATCACGTTGAAATGTTTGGGCTTGTTGGTTGAGGGGTGTGATTAGCAACTTGGATCCAGGGCCCAGAATTTCAATTAAATGAAACGCCGCGTTTCATTTCAGTCAGCTCCCTCAATTTCTCACTTTAAACGTGGACCGTTGGATGGAGATTTGAGTCAAATGTCCAAGCCTCATCGTGTGACTCCAAGGTCGTCTTCAACCTTGAGCGCAAACCCTAACTCAGAAAACCCTAACCATGCACACACCTTCGATCTCCCTGTTCTCTCTCCCTTCTCCATGAAATCAGATACTTCCAACAACAAAATTGTTCTATATCAACCCCTCTACACATCCATGCCAAAAGCTCACCCTAAAACTCACTCAATAAAACAATTCGATAGATATAACAGATCTGATCCACCATTTCCAACTGCTATCCACTACTCCAATCCTCCACAAAACTCATCCTAAACTGATCTACAATTTATCATGATCATAGCATGCTAATCCAATAACATTCTCAGGCCTTATCTTAGCAATTACAAGCTCCAACAGATTTGGTACCTCATTCCCAATATCCATGAAACTCAACCAAACTTACCAAAATCAATCATCTACTTATGCTTAACCATTCTACACTAACAAATCCCTAAGATTCTACCTAAACTAAGCAATTCGAGCAGAACACAAACCTGATGCAAATTCTTGATACAGGTGCTAAGATCTCTGAATCAGATGCTTGCAGGGATGGGAAAATGATCAGTAACCTTGGTGGTTACTTCTGTATGCAACAAGTATAGTTCCAAGGCCTTGAATCACTTACTTCCAAGATTGGTGCTCCTTGAATGAGGATGATGAATGGCACGATTCTTGCTCCAATTTCACTGATCTTGATATGAATTATGCTGTTTGTAGGATGATGATGAAGATTCAGTTAACAAATGTGAGAATTGAGGGAGATTTGGGAGAGTTTGGGAAGCTTATGCAAAATGAAGAAAGTGTGGAAAATTTGGGGTTTTGAACAAATGAAGTCACCAACCATGGCATGAACCATCTTGTATGAATATATAGATGAGGTTAGAACCTCCTAGAAACTTGGAGAAGTTTCCCTTGCACAAATTCCCTTGGATTTTGATTATGTTTCTTACATTGCAAGCAACCATGGATAACTCTTAAAACATGAACTAAGCTCAAAATTCCACTTTAGCCAATGTCTTTAAAATGCTCTTTCCATTCAAAATGACCTATAATTTTGTTTCATTTGGCCAAGATATGAAAAGTCTCATTTTTTAGGCCATTTTTATTCATTAAATCCAACAATTTTGAAACCTTGTGCTATGAATCTTTCCAATATCTCATGGTCACTTTTCTAGACTCAAAATGTCATTTGGAACAAGTTTGATGTTGTAAAGTTTTCCATTTGAAGCTTCCTTGTATGAGTTTTGGGCATAGGTTAAAGTGACCTGTAATTCACAAATGACCAAAATACCCTTTGCTTGCCAAGACCATAAGTAGAGTTCCCCAAATCATATGAAGGCATACCATACCATTCTAGAAAGCTAAGAAAATAAGGAACAATTCTTATGTTGACCAGAAATCCATTTGAAATCTCCTTGAGGGGTAAAAATTGCTTGGAAGTCAAGTCACTTTCACAGACAAAATTTCAGATACCTCATATGACCTGTAACTTGCAAGGACCATAACTTGAGTTCTGTAAATCTCCTTGATGTCTTCCACCACTCAAATTAAAGGTCTTGAGATCCTCTACAAGTTTCATGTTGGCCAAGGATCTATTTGAAGCTTTCATTTTTACTTATCTTGCTTGGAAATTTGACCTAAACTAGGGGATTTTACATAGAAACCCTAATTTAGACCCCCCTCTTCTCCTTGATTTCTCTTGATTTCTTCTTAGCATAACAACATATCCTTATTCTCCATGTCAAATGATGAACCCCACATCTCTTCAATAGCCCTTAATGCCTCTCCAACAATCCTTTGACCTAGGGTTGACCCAGGGTTGACCCAGATGAAACCCTAGTTGACTGTCTTCAACTGCAATTCTTGTGATCACATCAACAACTTGTTTTCTTCTCCAAATGACTTTCTAAGTCCTACAAGATGTCTAGATACTCCCCATGCTCAGCCCACAGCTCACAATTTCTTTGTTGATCCTCAGACACCCTCAGTTAGGAGATATACTCAATGCTTGATTCACTGAACTCCCTGCTTTCAAATTCTTTTCTGATGACTTGAATGAGATTGAATTAGGATAATAACCTCTTAATAGGCCTCTAGAGATGATAACAATGATTGGCCCCCTGCTGGATGACTTGCTATGCTTATGCTATGCAGATGGTTAGGCTATGTACATGACTCTATATGCAAATGCTAATGATATTGAAACATAAACCAAGTGAATAAGGTTGGGAAAATTTTAGGGTGCAACACTATGCAGAGTTAAGGACGGTAACTTTAGGGAACAATTTCAAGATTAATTTGGCAAGTGTTGAAGCAACAATACAACCATGGTTTAATAGTTTTTATTTTTTCTTTCATGGACTTAAGAAGGGGCTCACATTATCTTGTAGGTCATTCATTAGAGTTGATGGATGTCATTTTAAGACTAAGTATGGAGAAAATCGTCTTATTGATGTTGGTAGAGATCCAAATGACCAATATTATCCCCTAGCTTTTGGTGTTAGTGAAATTGAAACAAAGGAGTCATGGAGGTGATTCCTTACTTTTCTTTTAGACGACATTTGTCAAGAAAAAGATGGGTTTACATTTTTTACCAACAAAAGGTATTTTCTCAAACATTTTATTATTGGTATTAATTTTAGATTTTATCCCTAATACTGATATTAATTTTGGATTTCATCCTTGATATTGTTATGTATTTTGAAATTGATACATGTTTGCTTGTTTTGAATTTGATACATGTTTTTTTATTTGAAAATGATTTGCTGGGATTGATCCTTGTGTTAGAAGAAATGTTTGACAGGGTAGAGCACATGTTATGTCTTAGGCATTTATATGACAATTTCAAAATTAAGTTTGGACGAGGCACGCAGATTAAGGACAACATACATCCAAGCCTAAGATGCTAAGATGAAAGAATGAAAGGAGACTAATGTAGAGGCTTGGGAGTGGCTGTCAAAAATACCTACCAAAGCATGGTGTAAGCATGCATTTTCTTTCTATCCCAAATGTGATGTACTCATGAATAATGTATCTGAAGCATTTAATATCACTATATTAGTTATTTGAGATAAACCAATTTTAACCATGTGTAAATGGATAAGAAACTATATCATAAATAGGAATGCTAACTTAAGAGAAATAGTTGATAGATGGAAACATAGGATAATGCATAAACCTAGAGTTATGTTAGATAAGGAAGTAGAACATTATGGTAATTGCATACCAAACTGGTTGTAAAATAATATGGAAAGTTGAACATGTCCATACCGGATATTGTTTCATTGTACACACTTTAAAAAGAACATGTACTTGTAATTTCTAGGAATCAGTAGGCACTCTTTGTAGACATGCAATATCTCCATTAGGGTTTAGGAACCAATGTCTTAAAGATTTTGTGGATTATTATTATCCAAGGAAACTTATGTAGCACGCTATTATTATAATATAAGTCCTATTAATGGACAAGTCATGTGTCCATAGGTCGAAATTGAAGCGACGTTACCTCCAATATACAAAACACGACCTAGAAGGCCAAAGAAATTGAGGATGAAGGAATGATGACTTCTCGACAAGTGTACTGATAATGTCGCAGTAATAAAAAGATATCGATTCCACATGGACTGTGTAACAGCCCAATTTTTCAATGATTAATTATTCATGTTAATTAATTGATTTATTTGGATGATTTTAATTATTGAAATTATTGGTAGATATTTGAGAGGAGAGTATATGGAAGGAAATAGAATGGAAAGACTTATAAAGGAAAAGTGAAAAGAAAAGGAAACATAAGAGAAAGAATAGAGAAAGAAGGAGAAAGAGGAGAAAAGAGAAGGAGAAGAAGGAAAAGTTGGAAAAGCTGGAAAAGCTCAAGAACAACTCTCAAGCATCGATTTAATCGAGGTAAGGGTTTGAAATATCATTATCTTGTCAATGTATATGATTATGTATGCTTGGGTTAGATTGTTGGATGTTTTTATACAACTTCCATTTTAGGGCAAAGTGGATT